>CAKMYA010000001.1:1200000-1800000 GCA_928869825.1 Ustilago lituana
CGACTGCGCCAACATTGGCCAGCTCAAAGGCCACTCAAAAGCTGTCACATGCCTCGGCTTCAGTAACAACATCCCAGACGCGCTCTACTCAGGTTCTGCGGACGGCACTATCATCGCGTGGAGTCTGACAACTGGCGAAAAGCAGAGACGATTGAGAGGGCACCGAGCAATTGTCAACTGCGTTTCGGCCGCTCGATCTGGGCCGGAGTTGCTAGTGTCGGCATCGGACGATGGGAGGGTAATTATCTGGGATCCTGAAGCGAAGGAGCCGCTGGACGTGTTGGATGTCGGATATCCAGTCACCGCAGTTGCGTTTTCGGACGACTCGAGCCAGATCTACGTTGGCGGCATCGACAACCAGGTTCACATCTACGACCTCACCCGCAAATCCATCGCTCTCTCCCTCCGCGGCCACCTCGACACCATCACATCCATCTCCCTTTCCCCCTCCGGCTCGCATATCCTCACCACAGCATTCGACGACACACTCCGAATCTGGGACGTACGTCCTTTCGCCCCCGAACCAAACCCGGCAGACCCTAACGCTAACACGGAAAACCCACGTCTCTACAGGACGCTGAGGGGGACAACATTTGGGGGGTTTGAGAACCTGCTTATTAAGGCAGGGTGGAGCGCGGACGGGGAGAAGGTGGTGGCGGGTGGAGCGGATAGGACGTGCACGATCTGGGACGTCGAGTCGTCAACGATACTGTACAAGCTGCCGGGGCATAAGGGGACGTGTACGGCAGCGGTGTTTCATCCGAGGGAGCCCGTGGTGGTGTCGTGCTCAACAGATATGACGTTGCTACTCGGAGAGATTGATCCATAGACGCAAACACCTGCGAATCAACGGTGGCCCTGATCTTCTGACATGCCCCACTCTGTACTATCATCCTGTGCTCAATCGCAACAAGTTGCATTGTCACATTCATCGAATTGCATGTTGCTGACTGGATCCAAAGACATCATGAAGGGCTCCATGCGGTTGCCACCCTATGGCTTAGCGGGGAGATCATTGCTGGTGGCGAAACCACGAAGCCGTCGTATTTGGCGTATGGTTGGGCGAAAAGACCGCCTGCTCCAGCTGTACACACCCTCAACGAAACCCGGAGTATACGTCAGCGAACTCTTCCACTTCCTCTTCTACTCCCGATCTGCTGCCGAACTTGGGACTTACGGTACTCAGCCGCTCTCCCAGCCGGCTGCAACTGGCGTTCGTGTTCATGAGCCTGTCTTGCAGCGAGATGAGGGTTTGCTGCATCGAGCACAGCTCGCCTGCTTGTTCGAAGCGCTGTACGATCTCGCCGAGTGTTCGCTCGGTTCGGGAGCCCAGCTCGGTCATCACCCCCGCTTCGACGAGTTCTGCAGCGGCTTGACAAAGTTCTTCCTGATGGCGGATAACGTGATCGTCGTCAAGGGTCGTGGTGGTGTTTGCACGAGAGGGCGTGGAGGCACGATTGGGGAGGTGAAGCGTGGTGCCGGTGTGGTGTGAGACGACGATGCTGGGGACATCTTGGCCCTGGCCCAGATCCTGGTGGTTGCCATCTACAAGCCCGCTCAATTCAAGCTGAGTTAACATCTGCGCGTCGTTATCCTGCTCTTTCCTCTCCCCTTCCTCATCGTCAAAGTGCAGATCGATCAAGCTCTCCTCGAGCAAACTCAAACCGTCCTTCCTCTCAGCCGCACCCGAAGTGCTCGGAGCCAGATCCACCACGTTAGAACAAAGGGATGGAGGGGAAGCATGTACCTCCGAAAGTCGATCTTCAACTCTGCACCTGAGCAGAACCACCAGCATGAGTCCGGGCCGCTTCCTCAACACCTCGTACATCTTGTTCGGATGGCGACGGATCATATCGTCGAGCGTGTCGATGTGGGTAGAGGCGTTGCGCTCGAGCACGGACAGGGTGGTACCGGTGGCGTCGAGCGATGTGCGGCGGTCTTCCACCTGGATCTGATCGGAGGTGGAAGTGGGGGGATTGGTAGGGAGGAGAGAGGGATAGGGAAGGGGAGGTTCGAGCTCGCGAGGGATGGCGGTGGGTGGAGGAGGGGAAGGGCCTTCGGTGGCACGGGCGAGGCGGTCAAACTGGGCATTGGAGAGGCGGGCGATGTGGTTGGTGCCCAGATGTTGTTGAGCAGGAGACTTCTTCGTGGTACGTTCACCTTTCTCGTTGACCTTGTGCTCTCGTTGGGAGGCCGATTTGGTGCATTTGGGAAGACCACCTTTGTAAGTGTGTGCGCTTATCCGACCCAGCTTGGTGACCCGGTATGCTCGCAACGTCGGAGTCTTGTCCGGGTCTGAGTCGCTTTCAACATGATGGTTTCTTTCGCTGTTCTCCCTCGAACGCGGGCTCCTGCTCACCGAAGTTAAGTTGGAGCTCCCGCCATCCTCCTCCACCTCCGTCACACGGAAGCGGGAGTGAGCAGACGCGGCTTTAGACGACAGCACAGACGCAGGCTTGGAGACGTGCACCCTCCACTCGTTTATCTTGTGGATCGACCCCAACCCTCCACTCTCCACAGCCGGCTCAAGCAGAGCAAGCCCGTCAGTATCGTGACAGACTCCTGATTGTTTGCTGGTAGAAGGATGGTTGTGTTCGGGGTGCCAGTGGCAGATCGCCTCCCTGCTCGCGTCTGCGATCCGCGTAGCAGTGGAATCGTCAGCTGCGCTCGATTTGGCCTTGCCCCAGCTGGAACCATGCTGAGACTTGTACGAAGCCAAACTCGCCAACTCGTCTGCAAGCCGATTGGCGTCCAACAGCGCCTTCGCCCGACGCAGCGAAGGGAATCTTTCCACCTGCCTGCTTATGTCGCTACGCGTGTTCACGACCAGGTCGCCGAACGTGATCGTTGGCTGTGCCAGCTCTTGCTCCAACTTCTGAACTCCGAGTTTCGATGATTGGCTAGGAGTCGCGGGAGTAGGCTGGTCGTTGAGAGGGCTGAAAGTTTCGAACGACGGAGGAGTCTGTACAGCAGCAGGAGCGCGGACGGGAGTGGGAGGGAGTGGGCGGCTGACGACATGGTTGGGGGAAGGGACGACAGGGTTAGGTGTGTCTTTGCGCGTGCAAGGACGCTCTGGGCGTGGATCGAATATGCCAGTATCAGGACCAATCGGGTGCCTCTTTCTGGCCTGGACAGCAGTAGGTGGGGCCAGGAAGGGTGAATGAGGTCGAGGCGGCTGCGGAGGTGGTGGCGGGGGCGGGCGCTTACACACGTCTTGCTGGGAGTGCAATCGTTCACGCAGAGTCTCGATAGCAGGCAAGACCTCTCGCTCGTTGTCTGCTGGCTCTCGCGCGGTTTGAACACCGCGTTTACGAACGGAAGACGGGGCGTCGACACAATTCGATCGTTGCTGTTCAACAACCTTCTTGCCCACATCAGCCGAGGTAGCTTGCTGCGACAGCTGACCAGCGATCGGAATACCGTTGGGACTGATAGCGGCAACTGGCCCTTCCTTCTCCTTCGAGCTGGATAGAAATTTTGCAACTGCTTTGATTTTGGATTTGACGTTGCGGAGGCCCTTGCTTGACCTCGAAGACACGGCACCATCGACCAAATTTTCTTTGCTGCACGAGGGAGGTGAAATGTTGGCCGTGTCGGGGATGGTGGGTATAAAAGGAAGGGTATGCCAGTGGACATGCTTTGTATCGCGAGCGATGTCGCTGTCGGACATGTCGGCCAGAAAACCAGAGGAAGAGTCCTGGCTGATGCAGCTGATGTCGTCTGGAGATCCATACATCTTTGAGGAAGAGAAAGCGTCCGAATCAGATCAGCAAAGATGGCAGAAAACACGAAACGCAAGGCAGAACGGAGGAGGGTCAGAAGACGAGCGGCCCTTATACTCTTCCGCAAACCCTGTTGACAGAGCAATTGAGTGCGAAAGGCGGTCTCACTGAGCTCCTATCCCCGCATTACAGACACAGCCTGCTGAGTGCGCACAGAATGCATTGCTTGGGTATGTTTGACATAAGATTATATCAGATACGCGGACGGAGCTCTCTAGATCAAGCTCGCGCCGGGACTGCCTCGGAGGAAAGGAGTGGTATAAACGATGCGGTGACCGTCAAGATCGCACAAGTGAAGCTCCTGTGCGTCCCAAGGCGTCTGCTGGACACCGATGAGGATCTTCGCCTTCTTGGTGGAGCCCTGAGTACCCTTTGAGTGGGACGTCCGCGCAAGCTTTGTGCGCTCGAGCCTCCATTCGTCGAGCCTTGCGGAGAGAAGTGAATGCATTGCCTCGAGATCGCCGCTGTACTCAATCAGCACGGTTGTGTTAGAAAGTGAAGAAGTTGCCGAGCGGAGCGGGAGGGTGGTTGAGGGCAACTCGAGTGGTTCGGGCTCCGTGTAGGCTATGCTGAGCGATTCGGGGGTGGGTGGCAGTGAAAGCTCGGTCTCATCAGGATGCATTTCGGACATGGTCGGTAAGGCCGCGCGTCCGTGAGCAAGCGGATCGGTTCTGGGGGTGCTGGTGGAGCTGGCGCAAATCATGCTCATGCGCGAGATGTTGGCGCCGGTCGGCGGCGGAGGAGCATGGTCAACTGTGCGCAGACAGATGGTCGCGGATGAAGAGCTCATAACCGCTTGTACGTCTGGGATTTGCGAGACACAGGCGAATCCCAGGACTTTTGCATAGAAAGCGACTGAGCCGGCGAGATGCTTGACAGGAAGCAACGACATGCTCTGCAAGGGCACTGGAGTAGGAAAGCTGCCGAAACCGTTGATGTCTTCGATAGGAGAGATGGGTGCAGTAGCATCAGAGAAGATGCTGCGAAGGGAGAGGGGAGACGAGTTGAGAGCGGCGGCTTCCTGACGGAGAACGGGGGAACGCATGGCGATGTGGGTGCGCGATCTACACTGCGCCTCTTTGCGTTCAGCCGACATGCTGATAGTCCTGCGTCGCGCCAGCTGGCTGTTGGGATCAAGGCGATTGAAGATCCTTGTCCTTTCTACGAACTCATCGTCCGACTCGTCATGGACAGGCGGCTGCGGTGTGAAGCGGCCGGCATTGGCGATGAAGTTTTCGGCTGCCGCTCGGTCATGGAAGACTTGTAGTAACGGGCCAGGGAACTGTACGGAAGGGGAAACAAGCAAACTCAGTCAGTCAAATGCAATCAAAAGAGCTGAGCTTCTGCCAGAGTGATCAAGCGCAGTGATGAATGTGTGTCTACCCACGTTCCGGATCTGACGTTCGGCATCCGCTTTCGTTGTGTAGACGCCTTTCTTCCAGCCTCGCGCGACGGCGTAGAAGGACTGATCTGGAGCCCCTGCGACGTGGACAAGGGCCCTGATCATGGAAGAAGTTTTCTGAACTGATTCAGAGTCGTTGGCAGAATAACACCGTCTTGTCGTTCTGCGTGAGGGCAAGGTGCTGATGCAGGACTGCGAAGCTGCGCTGGTGATAGCAAACGGGGACTGCGGCCGGTGCGTGTCGACAGCGGTAGCAGTGTTGAGTGGTGATGTGCCCAATGAAGACTGCGCGCGAACGGTGGACTGAACAGTGCGTATTGGTGCGACATCATGATCGATTTGGACAAAGAGCGAATCCTCAACATGCGCAACGCTGAGCTTGTTGGCGCGAACTACGCTGGTACTTTGCCGCCTAGTTGGACTCGACTCTGCATATCGATCAAACTCTACGAGGCGGGACAGCGCGGCTTGACTGAAGCGTTTGCCTTTGTAGCTCGAAGAGCGTTCATGGTTGATGCTCGAGTAGCCGAGACCGTAATCTGCCGGACCAGAAAAGGAGGTGGACGATTCGAGTTTAGGCGTGGTGGCCGGGCTTGAAGCGAGACGGCTGGACGAGGGGGAAGAAGGAGCAGTGGTAGCGGTGGCGAATTGACGGGTTTTCAAAGCCAATTTGCTGAACAAGCTCGAGCTACGCTCTCCCATGCTCGAAATGAAGGTTCTGTTGCAGTCGAGCGACCTACGTCGGATGTTGCGTTAGGCCAGCCGTAGAGTGGCAAAGTGTCGTATGAATGTGATAAAGGGAAGGTTATAGAGCTACTGTGTGGCCTCCGAACGGACAAAGGGGACAGAAGACATGCTTCCACAGACCTCGTGTATATATGGTGGGGAGAGCAGACAGTTCAAGCTGTTCATGGAGAGTCCTTCTTACCGACATCCAACCACTCAGCACAGAGAGAGTAAACCAGCCTGGGTCCTACATTGTTGAGCACACTGTGCTGCGGCAGGAACGGAAAGGCTAAGACATTGCCAGACAACCCATTGACTGCTTCCGGGTCGGGACCGAACACAAGGCAGGAACATGAGCAACCGAAGCCTGTGTGGTATGTGAACGTGGTGCGCGTTGTAGACGTTTGGGCTGCAACTTGCGGGATCTGTACTGTATGCAGGCGAAAAGAGAGTCACCCTGCCAGAATCAGAATCGAATGCAGGCCCCAGACAATGCGAGAGGAGGAGCAGAAGGGAGACAGACACTTTTGTCTTGGCGTTGCAGCTCGGCTGTGCAAACGCTGCGCTTCTCTGCAATTGCAGGCGGACAAAAAAAAAACAAAAAAAAAAAAAAAAAAAAAAAAAAAACCGCAGGAGAATCTACAGTTTTTTGAAACAAGTGTCAGGGCGAAAATGTAAAACGCGGTCGTCAGCCCGTGTCTCTCTGCTTGCCTGTTCATATTGGCGCCTGCTGCTGTCGCAGAAGTGGTTTCCCACTGTTGGTGTATACTGGGAAATTGCGCAGTGCTAGCGCAGAGGTCAAAGTGTGTGTGCTCACAACCAAAGATCAGCTTTCACTGACGGCGACCATGCCAAAGTCCAAGAGTGTACTGTAGCGTTTAGCGGTTCGTGCTGCTACTTTGGCCCATTGAGAGCCCTCGTGGGAATCCAATCGTGAACGTGGACAGATGCATCAAAGTGCGAAAAGAAAAAGGGCAGAGACGGGATTTCTCGCTTCTCTTACTTCAGAAACCGCCGCGTCACACACCACTGTCCTATGTTCCGTCACGGTACCTGTTTCGCCAAGGTGACATCGTTCCAACTCCCGTCATCCCGCCATTCATAGTTGCTATTCACTCAGCGGACCGCTCCCCGCTCCACCACCTTGTACTATGGCGTCTGTTGCCCTTGTAGATTCGTGTTCGGAGCAACAAACGGAGCCTCATCACCGAATCATGGATTGTCTACATTCGTGTGCATGCCGTTCTTCGACGACAAACAAGACATCGAATTCAACCTTGCTCACTGTCCGAGAGCACCCATCAGAATGCTGCAAACGATGCCAAGATTGACACATTCGCTGTCCACGCTGGTGGCCTCTTTGCCGTCCCTGCAGCCGGCTCGCTTTTTTCTCCTGGCCCGCCCGCCTTGACTCTAAATTTTCATTTTGCCTTTTTGAGCAACTTTCTTTGCCGAGGCTGTCGACCTTGGTGGATAGCTGGTCCTAGAGGTACTTGCAAGCCTCTCGACACGCAAGCCCGTAACCGGCAATGATGGTGGTTGGATGACCTTGTTCTTAGCCAGCTCGTTGGCTCTACGCAACAGCTCGGTCGCAATGATGACCATGGAAGTTTGTTGCTTCTTCTCGAGCCGATGCAGGCGAGACATTTCCGCGCAGGTGGGCGAGTAACTTCATTCGCTTTTTGCCACGTTCCATCCTCTCTAGGATCAGTCCGTCGCTATATGCTGGTATACTATTTGGCATTGTGCGTAACAGACATGCGATCATTGAGCCGTCCCGTCGACAATGCCTTATCTTGTCTACAAGTCACGAGCACTGAACAAGCTGTTTCGGAAACTGTGGATGGAAGACGACGAGACACGCTAGCATGACGGAGATACTGACGCGAAGCACCTAAACCGACACAATGTTGTGAAGCTAACGATACAAGAATGCGACCATGGATGTGTCAAGTGACGAGTGTTTGCGAAGCGATCTCAGCCTTCGGCGCTGGTTGCGTTGACGGCAAAAATACCGGCCGAGAAAAGAGCGCGCTACATACAATCGGTCACCCACGTCAGAGACGTGCAGCCAATGCGGTCACATCAATCAGCGACTCCGCTCAAAGAAGATTTTCAGATGTCCAGGCTGCCTGTAAATTGCTGATCAAGATCACGACGCGGCCTGCAACATGATCATCGAGGCCATCCTTCCTTCCTCTTGTGCCTGAAAACCCCTCCATGGATCAGCACGATCATCACCCAGGTCCAATACGGGAGGACCTCTTCGATTCTTTGCAATCGGGCAAAACGCGTTATTCAAAGGGATGTTCAGAAGCACTCTAACATCCAGCCTCGTTGAGAGATTTGCAATGATCTGCTCCTCCTGGCAGCCGCTGTCGTCGCTCTCTTGCACCGAGTGGGCTTGGGCGACAATTTGAGCTTGAATTTCGAAGGCGTCACGTCAAGATTGCAGCAGCAGCACCATACTGGCGAATCGGCGAAATCAGCAAATTAGCCCCACTTTTTTCGAGTTTCTGAATATCAATCACACACTTGCACTCGGCTTGAGTCTCGGCGAGTTGGCTGGGCTACTGCAGTGGAACAGTCAGTTGAGCCGTCAATCACTTGGTCGGATGCAATTTGCCTCACTCTTCTTGGTTTGGTTTACGACTGCTGCAGCCGCTGCCTCTGTGTGTGTGTGTGTGTGTGTGTGTGTGTCTGTCTGTCTGTCTCCTCTGCCCTCGCTCTGTGCCTTAAGCAGCAGCTTCTGTTCCGTAACTACTACTGAACCCCCTTCATCTCGCCCGAATCTCGCGACTCTGGGGGCCGATCCCACTTTGCGATTGCTTGCCTGCTTGTTGGCCTGCACTTCCGCCTTAGCGCCTCCGCCATCTAGCCGTCCCTCACTCTGCGTTCTTCATACCTTCCTGCTTCGTCCTTTGACGACCTTTCCCGTGTCCACCTTTACCCCCCTTCCCCCACACACAAACGCAAACCTCCCCTCTTCAACATTTCATCTTCTGCCGCTGGTGGCTTCGTACGGCGACCTCCTTTGCGCGTGCCTCGTCGTCCACTTCACGACCTGTTCTGTCTCGTCTTGATCCGCTCACAACGCTTTCCAGGCTATCTCGAGGTCCTCCTGTCACCGCGTCACTTCGACCCGACTTGACCGCAACGCTTGCAACGAGCTCTGGCGCACCCTTGTCTCCGGCCCATCGTCCCTCGCTTTCCAGCATCCATTTCGCGTCGATCGTGGATAATCGAATTTAGCCATCTCGCGACTCGGACCGGTCTTTGCATCGCATCGTCTCAACATATAAGTTACCGCGAATGGCATTGTTCTGCTCTTCCGCTTGACTCTGCTGTATCGATCTTCCTAGCTTCCAGCTTGGCATCCTCGCTTCACTGCACTTCCTCACCCCCGCCCACCGAAACAGTCTCCGCATCTACCGCATCGGCAACGCACCACCCGTTTAGCTTGTCATCCACCCATGTGCTGACATTCTAGCTCGTGGCTGTCACAACCCCTTCTTGATTCCCCTTACCGCCAGCATTCACGTGGCCGCAATCGGTCTCCTTTTTTTCAACGCAACTCCTCTGGATACCCAGCGTGCCAAACTGGACGCTATCAGCTCGGCGTCTTCGTCGATCCCACATCCGGCCGGAAGCTTCATCTTCATTCGGTCTCTGCTTCAACCGCATCTTCCGGTTCACTTGGCGCTACCTTCCGCATCCAGCTTCCTCTCGACTGGACTCGATTGCGAGAAGCTTGGATCCGCTGCCGCCTCACCAACGTCCGTATCGCTCCTCGCTACCTAGCATGAGCGGCTCTGCCACTGCTGCTGCAGGTCAGAACTTTATCCCTCCTAACCCACCTTCGCAGCAGCCCTCACCCAGCCCGGTCGCAACTCCCAACGACCACTTTGCTCCGGCCAACTCGAGCGTCCGTGGACAAGTCAACGCCTGGGGCTGGCCATCCGGCTTCAATCACCCTTCTCCTGCTTCCAACGCAGCTGGTCCCAGTCGACCCCCAACCTACTCGGGTGCTCCCGTCGCTTCTCCTGCTCTCGTTTCGGCCACCATGTTCACACCGCAGGCGCAGCAACTCAATCATCAGCACCAGCAACATCAACATCAACAACCACAGCTGCAGCTTCAGCATCCGCAGCACCCTCAGCATCAGCAGCAGCAGCAGCAGCAACACCCGCAGCATCAGCCGCAACAACAACACCCACAGCAGCCCCAACATCTGCAGCATCATCTCGGTGCCCAACAACAGCAGCAGCAACATCCTCACCTGCAGCTCCAACAGCAACAGCAGCAAGGTCCACAGACAACAAACAGCCAAGCCAAGGCCACCGCTTATCCTCCACAGCCGTACGGCAACCCTCCCGCTTTCACAGCGCCCAACCACACCTCGTCGCCTAACAGCGCAGCCAAGCCCAACACTCCCAACAGCCACTCGGTCATCATGTCGAAAAAGCGCACCGCCAGCAAAAGTCCCGAGTTTGAGAGCAAGGACAAGCGCTCGCGGCCCGAAGAAGGCGTTTCGGGCGACGACAAAGGTGCAGACGGCAACCTCAGTCACTCTGGCTCGGTCTCCGATGGGCGTGTGTGGGGAGAGGAAGCAACCAAGCTCGACGTTTACGTCTGGGACTACCTCAGCCGCAGAGGCTTCAACTCGGCAGCCAAGGCGCTCATGAACGAGGCTGGGATGACCGAGCCGCCAGAAGTGCCACTCAAAACACCACAGGGCCTTCTCTTCGAGTACTGGGCCATCTTTTGGGACGTGTTTGCTGCCCGTTCAGGTCGCGGAGGAAGCGAAGCCGCTGCCTACTTTGAATATCAAGAGTCGCGCAACATGCAGCGCCTGGCCGAGGCTAGCCGCAAGACCGAAGCGCTCGAAGCGCAATATCAGCCACCCGAAAATGGATCTCGATTCCCCAATATCGTTGTTTCCGGGCTGCACGCCGATCCCAACTCTGCAGGCGCCGCGCCGGCAGCCGCAGCCGCTGGCGGTCCTAACGGTCGTGCAGCAGCTCCAGGCGCCTGGAACCCAGCTGCGCTGCCACAAGCACAGCAGCAGCAGCTGCTCATCACAGCCGCTCAACGCCAGAACATTCCACTGCACGAGGTCAAGAACCTCACGCCGGCATCCAGGATGGCATTGATCAACTCGATGAACCCCAACAACCCCGCCAACGCCCAAGCCGTGCGCCCTGGCATGAACAATCAGCTCATGGAGCAGCAGCTCCAGGCTCGACTCCAGCAGCAACAGGCCATTCACCGCATGATGCAGCAGCAGAGGCAGGCCGGTGGCCAGGGTCCCATGCCTAACCACGCTGGTGTACCCGGCGCGCCGCCCATAGCAAACGCAATGCAGGTGCGGCCACCCATGGGCCCTCAACAAATGCCAGGTGCTGGAGGATCGCCCGCTCCGCCCACACCCGGAGGCACCATGGACGGTCGGCGTTCGGTAGGTCCTGGCACAGAGGCAAACCGACCAGACCATATGGCTGGCCCTCCGGGCGTCTTGGCTGCTGGCAATCCTCACTCTCAACCACAGCAACCACCAACGCCAAGTGGCTCCCACCAGGTACAGCCGCAGCAACAGCAGCCTGGAGGCCCGCCTCAGCCCGGGCAGGCGCCACAGCAGCAGCATCCGCAGCTGAACCCGCATCAGCAGCAAATGGTTATGAACCAATTCCAGAGCGTGCAAGCAGCTATGCGCGAGGAGTGGATGAAGGCACAGAACGCGCCCAATCAGACCACCGCGGCCGACTTCTACGCCAACGTACAAGCATATCAGGCCAAAGCGCAGGGCCTTCAGAATCTCTTGCGCGCCCAGGCCAACTACCAGGGCGGCGCCGTCGTCGGAGCGCCTGGCAATGGTGCGCAACCGGGTATGCCTGGTCAGCCCGGGCCATCGCCTCAAGCGCGACCTCCTGTTATGGGAGGTCTCCCAGGTCCTGCCACTGGTGGCAGCCCGGCTAGTTTGGCCAATATGACGCCACAGCAGCGAGCTGCTCAGATCGCCAATGCGCAGGCAGCAGCGGGTCGTATCACACCGCTCATGGCGACGCACGATCCAGGTCTCATGGCGAGCATGATGGGACCCAACAGTATGCCCAATGGGACTGGAGCTCGCCCCAACCCACCTCATCAACATCAGGGCGGCCCCGGGCAACAGCAGCAGCAGCAGCAGCATCCCCAACCACAGACACAAGGCCCAGTCAGGCCTTCTTCCGCGCAGGGTGGAGCCGAGGACCCGCACACGAGCCACTTTTCGTCGGTTCAGATGGGTTCTTCGCCAGCTAACATGCAGCGTCCCAATATGCAGCGCGCATCTTCGCAGCTTGGCGGCAACATCGGTGGTATGGGCCCTCCCGGGGCTGCGGCGATCTCGTCACCATCTCCTCGCATTACTGCTACTAACTTGCAGCAGCAGCAGCCTGGCAACAATGCAAACCAAAGTCAAGCTCAGGGCGGCTCTCCAGCTCCTTCCAACGTGCCCAACACCCCCAAGCTGGGATCGGCTGAGAAGGGAAAGAAGGGCAATGCACGTCAGCGCAAGAACTCCAAGGCAACCACCAAGACGCCCGTACTCTCCGCCGCTTCTGTACCTGGCTCGAACGCTGGTGCCACCGCATCTGCGCCGGCGAACAGCAACGGCGTCGCTGGCCCTTCCACACCCGCTGCGGCCAACGCTGCCACTCCTGCAAGCGCGAGCGCTACTACACCCGGACGTGATGCGGCGAGCAAGCCGGACGGTGTCGCTGGCTCTGTCTCTGGCCCACAGCCCACCTCGCAGCCCATCGATGCGGCTATGCCACCACCCACAGGACTCCCTGCCAACACGTCGGACTCGAACAACTTCGGTGCCGCCGGTCCGAACAATGGGGCCGACAACAATGGCAGCACTGCAAACACTAATGGTCCCACTGGCCTGGATGGCAGCAGCGGTGGTGCGGACAGTTCAGGCGCCGGCGCGGGCGGGGCTGGTGGCGCTGAAGACTTTAGCATGTTTGGCTTTGGCGGCTCGATGAACGACATTTTTGATTTCGATCTGTCGACGGACGGCACGGCTGGGCAGGGCTTGGGCGGCGATGGATGGGATGGCAATTTTGGCAACCTCTTCGGGTCTGGAACCGGTGGTCAGGACGGTCCTTGAGCACCATTGCCGGTCAGCTTCACATTCGTTCCCTCGTCTGCACTGTATCAACATGTATCTGCGCGATATACCATCCAAAACCTACGCTAGCTTCTGTCTAAGCGATTTCACTTTTCACTTTTCACCCCGAGCTCCTCACTCTGTCTTTTCTTCAACTTACTCTACCCTTCACACCCTCTCTTTCGGTCCCTTATCCCGTCTCTTTAGCATGTGCGATGATGCATGCATCTATCTTCGTACCGCAGTCACCGATTCCTGAATCTCATTCCATCCTTGTTTCGTCTCTCACATTTGCGTATCTGGTTGCCCTGTGTTTGGGCCGGTGTGTGTGTGTTGCGCTGGGGGATTGCGACTCAGACTGTGTGACTGGATTGGGGCTTTGGAAGATCGGCAGGGATGTTAGGTTGTTTGGTCATACATAGATTGGTGTTGGCGAAGATGGGGGAATCACGTGTCAGCGCTGCGTCAGGGCAATTTTTCGGGAAGAATGCGAAAGGCGGACCTTCCAAGCTCAAAGTCGCATTTCGTGGTGCTGCTGCTTTGGTAAGTTCAGAGTCCTTACTTGTTCTCGACCATTACCGTCATCATCATCACTCTTTCTCAACAAGACCTTACCCCGCCCGCTCAGTCGTCTCACAGACTACAACTTGACTTCCGCCAAAGGAATATCGCAAACAGAAAGTGGACCGTCAAGATGTATCTCCTCGGTGTTCATTTGGCCGATCACAAGCTGGTCAGGGTATGTCTTTCTTCCCCTTCTCCTCCTCCTACAGAACCGGTTGTTGCTCGAACATGCAAAATGTGATTTGTACCATTTCTGACGTTCTTTCTTCTTCTCTCTTGTGTTCACTCTGTGCGTTTGTACATGGCAGATTGCACTGACAAACTTTTACGGCATCTCCTACGACACTGCCAATCGCCTCTGTGCCCGCCTCTCCCTCCACGACCGCGCAACCGTCGCATCGCTCACCGAATCCCAAATCACCCAGCTCTCCGCCTACCTATCCTCCCCCGCCTCCATCCCACCACGCAAACCCCACCCCACAACCCCCCATTCCTCCCTCCTCTCCCCTTCCCCTTCTTCTGCTTCTTCAACAACCGCCTCTACCCCGGCTGAAGAGGCGGAGGGGGAGATTAGCAGGCCATCCATGGAGGCCAATCCAGCGAATGATGCGCTGAGACAGATCAAGATCGAAGCGGATCTGAAGAGGGTGTTGCATGCCAATATTAATCATCATAGGAATGTGGGGAGCTATAGGGGTAGGAGACATGCGAGTCATCTGCCGGTCAGGGGGCAGAGGACGAGCTCGAATGCGAACACGGCCAAGAAGCTCAACAGGCTGGAGAGGAGAGGATTTGCGACGTATGCAAGGCAGGGAAAGATGGAGGAGGGGTTGAGCGAGTTACTAGCACCGCTGGCGAGGATCCGTTTCTCGCAATCGTCATAGCTAGCCATTGACGGGGTGATCTTGTAAACATTGTGCACCAAAACAGATCGGCATAATATCTCACAACGTTTCAGCTGTGTGAACATCGGGAATAGGCTTTGATTTGCACAGTATGAAGTCACGAAGAAGCCGGGTTCGGTTCGCTGCGACTAGTTGTGTGCGCCGTATCTGTCGACTTCCAGCCGCTTCGGAGTGAGAAGCAACTGCTCGCCGTTTGGGCTGCACCATGTTTGAGCAGCTCAAGCACAAAGCATTTGCACACGTGCGCGCAACAAAGATGAACTGGAATCAAAGCTATAATGCAGCTTTAACTTGGACTTGAGAGAGCATACGATACAGTGGAGTGCGTCGGATTGGGCGGGGGGGAATGTGGATGAAGAGAGATGCAGTGCGGTGGAGTGGATCAAGTGAAACCGAGCCGCTGGATGGAGGGTGCAGGACCGGGTGAGATGATCATGGATTCTTGTATGGTAGAAGGGGCGGGTGTAGCATGGTATGCTGGCGCGCGGACACTTTGTTGAGACAGAAGCGCGCAATGACGCCGGGCGGCGGGAACGAAACGGGTATCAGAAAAGGTCCTCCAACGTAAGCTGCTTAGCAACATCCGTATTCGCCACCATGGCCTGAAACTCATCAAAGTCAAGCTTGCCATCGCCATTGGTATCCGCCTCCATAATGGTCTTATCCACAATCTGCTGCAGCTGCTGATCCTTTAAATTATTCCCCACCATCATCTTCAACACCAAAAACAGCTCGCCATTACTAATCAACCCATCCCTATCCATATCATACACCTTGAACGCAAACCTAAGCTTCTCCTCGCGCGAACCCTGGTTGGAAAACGCCGAGAGACCTGCGACGAACTCCTGAAAATCGACCGTTCCGCCGCCGTCCTCGTCGAAGATGGCGATGAGGCGGAGAGCGAGTGGGTTGTTTGCGATTTGGGGGATCTGGAGGAATTCATCCTTGTCGATCGAGCCGGAACCGTCGCGGTCAAGTTTCATGAACCGTTTTTTAAGACGCTGAATCTCTTTGGTATTGAAGTTCGAAGTGGCTTCGATATCGGACAGCAGCTGAGAGCCTTGTTGACCCATGTTGAAGGTATGTGCACAACTGAGCGTGGAGGAGATGCGGCTGGAAGGGGTGAGAGCCAGATGTGCGAGAAGGTGGTGGATGCGGTCTGTCACGCCAGGTGTTGTGCGGAAACAAGAGGCCAGCTCTCGAGTTGATTGGAGCGGGACGGAGAATAAAAAGCGCCAAGGTGGGAGGAGGATGCGAGTCGTAGCGATTCAAGAATGCTTGCTTGCAAGGCGAGTTCGGAAAGGGTCCTTTGACAAGGAGGTGTGACCGGGCACCCAAAAGCTTGGAAGATGAAACTCAGGAAAAAGCAAAGCGGGGCTGGTGCGCGCGAGTGTGCCCCGCGTGTGAGCGAGCGAGTGAGTGGGCAGCTGTGCTTCTCGCACCGTTTCTAGCGGGTCTGCCGAATTCGCAAAGATGTCAGATTTTGTTTCACCGACATAAGTGCGAAATTCGGAACTTGGCTGCGAAGCGTGGTGATCGCGCACACGCGGCCTAAGGCAGAAGACGAGTGTGTGTGTGTGTGTGTGTGTGTGAGAGAGAGAGAGAGAGAGGCGTTGCGTGGTCCGCAACTCACACTCCACTTTTTTTGGGTTGCGCCGCTTAGACCAACCGCAAAGTAAGAAGCTTCACTTTTGACAATCCAACACCTCGCCCTAGGCAGACTGAGCTTCGCTAGCATCACCACCATCATCGCGCTCCACCACTTTCCCATCATTCTGTCGTCGTCGACTATCTCACGCGCTCACGCTTTTGACGTCAACGTCCGTCATCTACCCCGAGTAATACAACCAGCTACTCCGGGTTTGGATGCAACCTTGCTCTCTCCTACCAAGCAACACACTTGATCCTACTTACATCACACACACACATAGCATCCTCCACAATGGCGGTCAACGGCATGGACATCACCGGCCACCTCAAGAAGGGCGAAGTCAACCTCGGCACCTCCATCATGGCCGTCGCCTACGACAAAGGTGTCATCCTCGGCGCCGATTCGCGCACAACCATGGGCTCCTACATCGCCAACCGCGTCACCGACAAACTCACCCACCTCTCCGACCGCATCTACTGCTGTCGTTCCGGCTCCGCCGCCGACACCCAAGCCATCGCAGACATCGTCACCTACTACCTCGACATGTACGCCGTCGAAAGCGGCAGTCCACCCCAGACCAAGGTCGCCGCAAATCTGTTCCAGGAAATCGTATACCAGAACAAGGACAGGTTGAGCGCGGGCATCATCGTGGCAGGTTGGGACAAGAAGGACGGAGGGAGGGTGTTCAATGTCCCGCTGGGTGGGGGGGTGTTTGAGCAGCCATGGGCAATTGGTGGTTCGGGTAGTACGTTTATTTATGGATACTGTGATGCGACGTGGAAGGCGGGGTGGGGGAAGGAGAAGACCATCGAGTTTGTCAAGAATGGTAAGTCAACCCCCTTTTCCTCAATCACATGCAGACAACGGGAGCTACGGGGGGATTGGATCTTGTTGATGGGAAGCTCTTACTGACCTTCTTTTTTGAACTGCTTTGTTTTGCAACAGCATTGGCACTCGCGATGAGGAGAGACGGCTCGTCCGGTGGCACCATTCGTCTCGTCGATATCACAGAGGACGGCGTAGAACGTCACTTTGTCCCCGGTGATCAACTCCCAGAACTCACAGACAAGATTGTATAGCATCCCTCCCCTCCTCGACATTGCTCTGCTTTTGGCAATTCCATCACCTTCGTTACGTCTCACACTCTCAACTCGAGACTTGCACGTGAGACAATTATAATTAGAGTTTAGTGAGCCTCGGTAAGCTAGCGCAGGGAGGAGCCTTTGCTCGGGTTGCGCGAGCCAGGCGTGGATGTGGATGCAGGTCTGCGGATGGTGGATGGGCTTGACGACCTGGTTGCCGAAGTATGCGCTGCAGTCGGAGCAGTTGCGGCGGTGGCTGAAGTTGGCAGGTGGATGCCAAAGAAGCTGCTCGTGCTCGTGTTTGGAGCTGAAACGCTGGCATTTGCGCGTCCGTTTGGGGTTGCAGTTGAGCTCAAACCCAGCCCGAACCGGCCTGTTGATCCAGCTGTGCCCGAGCTACCACCACCAGCAGCTGTAGTTGCAGCTTGACTGACGCGTCTCCGACTGCCCCCACCGCCTGTAGTGGAGGAAGCAGAAGAAGCAGCTGCTCCGGTGGCAGAAGTGAGTTTTGGTGCGGCATAGTCTGGCGTAAGTTGTGCACCTTCTGCAGCCATTGCGGCTCCTATGGCTGCTTGGCGACGTGCACGTTCATGCTTGTTCTGCACAACGCGGAAATGGTGCAGCAAATCACCCCATTTGATCTCCACCATCGAGCCTAATCCACCACCACCCCCACCTGACCCACCCGACGCTCCCCCACCCCCACCAACCCCTGCCGCCGACCCGCCTCCTGCCCCACCCCCCATCTTTCCCCCTGCCCGCGAACCGTAACCCGACCTCGGCACCGAATGCAAAAACCCGAGCCCATTCACTGCATTAAGCCTATTCCTCAGCGTCACAAACGCCGAACTCTGCGGCAGCAGCATCAGTATTCCATACAGACACTTGAAGAGGTACGGATACCTTTCTGGCTCGAGCAGCTGCAATCGGAGCGCCGTAAAGATCGGTGATTCCAGCAACTGGACCAGCTTATCGATCTGGATCAGCAGCGAGACCGTAATCTCGAGCTCGGCAAAGATGGTCAGCAGATTACTTGCATGCTCATACGCCTGCGCCAGCAAGCACAAACTGAACGCTGCAACCGCATTGTGGCACCAGCAGCGGTAGATGGACGCAAAGAGCAGCTGTCCCTCGCGCGAATCGAGGTTGCGAAGCTTCTTCCGGAAGTCAGCTAGCTCCGGCGAGGTGATGAGGATGATCGAGAGGTTCTGCACCATGATGCTGGCGAATTCAAGATCCTCGTCCTTCTCGAGGATCTCGGCAAGCGTGCGGAAGATGCGCTCGGTGTGAAGAGATGCACAGAGCTGACGGATGATGAGCGATCCGCGTGTCTCGAGCAGGCGCCGATCGGTGCTGAAGAGACTGAGCAGGTTGGCCATAAAGGCGTGGAAGTACGAGTCCTCGGATGCCGCGCTGATCTGCGCGAGGAGGCGAAGGTCGCATCGGATGACCTCGTCGGAAGGATCCGAGAGCGTTTTCAGCAAAGCAGGAAACGTGCCATCATCCATTGAGAGAATCTTGCGCGGACTCTTGCGATGCAGCATCAGGAGCCATTCGAGCGCGGATACTCGTGTCTCTTCGTGCTCATCGAGTAGCTGCAGCGTAAGCGCATTCACGGTGGTCTGGTAGTCAAATGGATCGGCGTCGATCACAGCACCATCTGTCCCTTGATAGCCTGGAGAAGCGACGCGGTCATCATTGGCTGCATTGTCAGACAAGCTTATAGCTGCAATCGCAGCCGTGGGTTCGCCGCTCACTGTACCCGCTCGGGCTCGAGGAGAAAGAGGACCCGATGCTGAAACGGAGCCTGAAGTCGATGCTGCCGCTGTAGATGCTGACGGCCGCGAGACAGCGGCGTGCCTACTGGGGATGGCATGCTGTGTGGGGCTGCTTGCACTGCCTCTATCGCGAGCTGAGGAAATTGAACTCGCGGGCCGGTGGCCCTGAAACGCGGTGGTTGGCGATGCGTGCGGCCGGGTGGTTGGCGGTGTAGAGGGAGCAGGGATATCTTGGATGACTCTATAGAGGTTGATGTTGGTGGCGTGTGCTGCACTGGCAATAGCGGGGCTGTGATGGGCAAGACTCGGCAGGATCGCAGAGATGAGGCGCGGTGTGAAGGGCACCACGACGTCTTTGACTACCAAAAGGAACTCTGCGATCCACTGCAAAGTCGTGGCCTGGATCTCTTCGTCTGGGTAGCCAATGTGGTTGATGAGAATCTCCATAA
The DNA here is from genome assembly GCA_928869825.1 of Ustilago lituana. Lineage (NCBI taxonomy): Eukaryota > Fungi > Basidiomycota > Ustilaginomycetes > Ustilaginales > Ustilaginaceae > Ustilago > Ustilago lituana. The sequence continues at coordinate 1,219,493 of CAKMYA010000001.1, forward strand.
TCGAGGCATAGTCGATCCGAACCTCGGTGCCCTCGACCCAGATGTCCTCTTGTTCGTCTTCATCCTCTTCGTTCTCCTCGTCCTCGGCGGCGTCGTCCTCGTCGTTGCCTGGGATGGAACTCGCTGTGACGACAGCTTTCGAATCGTGCTCAGCGTCTTGACTGTCCCTCTGTGGCGGGACGGGCGAAGTTCCGCCTTCAGATCGGGGCTTTGCTGGTGCGTGTAACGGTGCTCGTAAGGACTTGATCGGGCTCGCGCTTCTCGCTTCAAGTTCAGTCGAAGGCTGGGATGGAGTGGTCTCGGGCTCTTCCGACTTTGTTGGCACACCTTCGATAGCTCTGGCTGAACTGCGTTGCTTTCCCTTGCGCCTCTTGTGCTCCTTCTGTTCCGCACGATGCTGCTCGAAGGCCTGTCTGCGGGCTGCGAGCTCTGCAGCATGACGGATCTCGCGCAAAAAGTCGGCGAGCACATTGGCAGTCGCAACGCGAACATCGGTGTTGGGATCGCTGAGGTACTTGAGCAAACCGTCAAGGAAGGAAGGCAGATAGCTTACGAGCTCGAGCTCAGGTACGGATCCTAGGACGGTGATCCAGCTGACGAGGTAGTTGCGGGTGAAGGGGCTGAGCACATACATGCGCTCGGCGAGAAGTGGGATGAAGCGGGCCAGGGAAAATACCTTGTTGCTCGCAGTGCCTTGTTGATCGATGTGATGCGCCTTTTTGCGAGCGACGTCGAGTTCTGCTGCACCGCCGGCGAACCCATCGTGAGCATCCTGGTGAGCGCGGATGAGGGAAATGTCCTGGAACTGCGAGACGTAGTGTGGGGCTGCTTCGCACACAATGTCCTTGAGCAAGCGGTCGAGAAGCTCGGCGCCGTTCTTGACGCTGAGTTCGGAATCAGCTGCAAGCTTCGAGAGCGCATCAAAGGTCTCGTTAAAGTAGACGAGGATTTCTCCTTTGCAGACCTTGGCAATGTTGTAAAAGCTCTCGCATGCAAAGTAACGAATCTTGCTGTCTGGATCGTTGAAGCAAGCGAGCACGGGCTTGGCAATCTGCTCGAGGAAAGGAGCGATCTCTACACCCAGAGCGATGGCAATTCCGGCGAGTCCGATGAGACCACCGTTGCGGGCATTGACATTCTGGGGTGATGCGGAGAGAAAGGAACAGAGCTGCTGGACGATGAGGTTGACACGAGCCCTGTCACCTTTGGCAAGGCACTCGCGCACTTGGCGTTCGAGATCGAGCGTGGCCGCCTTGCGTTTGTCGTAGACGCGATCCAAGAGCGCCTTCTGCAGAGCCGCGTCCATGTTGCGTGGTTGGAAGAGGGGTCTCCACCCCGAATGCGCCGACGCTCACTGCTGGTGCTGACGATGGCGCGGATCAGCGTCGACACTGGATCATGTATAGTTCTGGGTGAAGGAACAAGGTGACAATGGTGGTGTGACTATCAGAACAAGCTCGAGACAGACCTATGTTGAAACTTGCCCCTCGAGACGGAGGAACCTGCGTGTTGGATTGCTTCTCCTAGCTTGCCTGCTGCACGCATGACGGCGGTCAATCCGCCCAAATGCAAAGCGACAGGGTCCTTTGTCGGCATGGGCCCGTGTTGCGCCCGCGTCGTGATTTTCAATTGATTTTGTACTCTGCCATTCTACTGCCTCGTTTTTTCCCATCAGCAAGCATCCGTCAAAGCCAAAGCCAAGCGAGGCGATGTGGAGAAATTCTGGCTCAGAATGCACTCAGAATGCACTCAGAATGCACTCAAAATCCACCCAGAACCTCTTTCTAGGGTTTCTCGTGATTCAGGGCAAACGCAGATTGGAGTGCCACACGCAAGGCAGTCGAGCTGTACCCTAGAAAAAAATTTCGCCGAACCACAAAAAAGAAAAAGAAATAAAAAAGAAATAAATAAATAAAAATGGTGAGACAACGATGCCTAAAATTTTGTGATGAAGCTGCTGCTGCTGCTGACGTTCATGACAAGCGCACCTCTATCTTTGCCCAAGTCCATACCGAGAAGCATCGTCCGACACTGTTCAGGTGGTAGCGTATTGCTAGCTTCATCACCAGAATCTCCACCGACACGGCGGCTCGAACAATCAGGCGGCTCTTCCGGACGAGCTCGACACCTAGATTGCCATTTCACACGGGCAACGGCACAGCTGGCTTTCTTGTTCATCCCAAACAACGTTCAGATTCAAGCGCAGCGAAGCCGATAGGCAGCACCGGACATTGCTGGTTTCACATCAACCTGTATCGCCCTCAGGAGCATCCGTTGGCTTCGCCTTGGTAACCTGGCTCGGGTCGGTACAGCGCAGCGCGCGACGGGTCTTATCACAATGGCCGAAGTGGTAAGACGGCCAACGTCGCAGGCCGACAGCGGCTCCGGTTCACGATCCTACAGTCAGTCACCTCAGAACAAGGGCTTACACCGATCCGACTCGTTCTCCGACTCTAGCCCCTCCAAAAAGGCCAATGGGCATCACAACAAGGTGTCCTCCATCAGCTCCCTACCCAACTCTCCATCCAAAGAAGAGAGGAAAAAGCTCGCAAAGGAGATCCTTGCCTCAGGCTCAGATCAGCTTCGCGCAACCTTGAAGCAAAGGGGCATGCTCCACGCGCTTCTCTCTGACCCGGTCAAGTTTATCAAGTCCAATCAGAAGCAGGGTCAGGATTACACCGCCCTTGGCCTTACCCCCGTCAACGACCCCAACTTTGCCGCTGCGCAAAAGCGAAAGCAAGAGCACAAGCAGCATGCGCTTCTCCTTCACACAGACTCGCCCAAGGTCAATGGAATTAGCAATGGAGCATCAGCATCAGGAGTGGATAGTGAGCCTCCATCGCCCACCAAAAGTGGCAAGGCCAAGTCCCGCGACCTCTACCCGCACAAGATCTCGCTGCGTTTCCCTGGCAAAGTGCGTTCTGCTGCGACAGGTTTGTCCAACTACGGTAACACTTGCTACATGAACAGTGTCATGCAGTCGCTCATCCACACACCTCCACTCGCATTCGCCCTCTTGACCCAAGACCTCGACGTGCTCCATGGCGATTGGGGCGGCAAGCCCAATGCCAACTTTGACGCTGTCACTGCCATGCAGAATTTTGCCAAGCGCTCCTTGCAGGGCACTCGTCCCACAAACGCTCCTCAGGAGTTTAACCGCAACTTGAAGTTGTTCGCCAAGCCTCTCCGCCAGGGTCGACAGGAGGACGCGCACGAGTACCTCCGCTTCTTGCTCGAAGCGCTCCAGCAGAGCTGTCTCGCTCGCGCACCCAAGGCGCTAAAGCCCGACGATCCCATCCGCCGCACCACGTTTGTACAGAAGATGTTTGGCGGCAAGCTCCGCAGCCGTGTCACATGCCACAATTGCGGCTACAACTCGGACACCTTCGACCCCTTCATGGACCTCAGTTTGGACGTGCGCAAGGGTATTAACTCGCTCACCGACGCCTTCCGCGCTTTTGTCGCCAAGGACCACCTCACCGGCTCGGAAAAGTACAAGTGCGACAAGTGCAAGCGCAAGGTCGACGCCACTAAGCAATTTACCATCGAGTCTGCGCCTCCGGCTCTCACTGTCCATCTGAAAAGGTTCACCGTCTTCGGCACAAAGATCTCGCGCCAGATCGCGTTTGACGAGAGCCTCAACATCGCCCCTTTTCTTTCGGTCAACAACGGTCCAGCCAGGTACAAGCTCTACGCAGCCGTTCACCACTACGGGTCTGGTCCAAACAGTGGGCATTATGTGGCGAGTGTCAGGTCTCCCTCGGGCAAGTGGACCAGGATGGACGACAGTATGGTGTCCGAGATGGGCAGGAGCGGGCCGACCAACGATCAGAGCGCGTATATCTTGTTCTATCTCAGGGAGAAGGATGAGGCGCTCGAGAGGGCTCTTGCGGCCGTAGCACCGAGCAAGACTGCGGAGGGGAAGAAGCGAAAAATTGTGCAGGAGCAGGAGTCTGATCCCGAGTCCGAGTCGCAGTCGGATGAAGAGGAGGACGATGCGAGCGCGGACGAGTTTGATGATGACGCAGCCTACCAGGCTCTGCTAAAGCGTCGGAAGGCCGCTGCCGCTCCGACCAAACAGCGCAAGAGCAGCGTCGAAACCGACAGCAGCGACTCGGGAACATCTTCCGCTCCTCCTGCCAATACGAGCGAGAAGCTCGACCAGCTTCTCTCCTCCAAGCCCAAGTCCGCGGCCAGCTTCTACGGCGCCACCCCACGCATGCCGTCGAACCCCTTCAGTATGCCTTCCAGCGAAGATGCAGAAGAGCTCGGAACGGCAGTCGACAGGGAGGAATACGAGTCGCTCGTCGGCCCCTCTACCACCTCTAGCCCATCCCGTTCGCATGCATGCTTAGATCCAGAAGCAGACTCGGACGACGATGCGGATCATATGTTTGCTGCTTCTGCTGCGTTGTCCAAGAAGGAGAAGCGCAAGCAGAAGAAGGCGGCGCAAGCGATCCAAGCTGCGAAGGATGGGAGAGGGAGGGGGATCCCAGCATCGCCCTACGCCAGCGCGCTGACCTCATCCGCGTCGGCGTTTGGATCTGGGGCGAAAGAGCAGAAGAAAAAGGCCAAGAAGGATAAGAACGCGAGCATGGGAGGGTTCGCGGGACGCATGAAGCCCCGCCCTTCACTGTGAGCGAGTTGAAGAGTAACAGCGAGAAGTGTGCTCTGTTTGTCGTGCTACTGATTGCAATACTATAGACTTGCCGAAGCATTCTCTCTCACATAGCCACAGAGCCAGACGCTGAGCAAATCGAGTGTAGGTTTGACATGAAGTGTGAGAGAGGTATGAGGTTGGTAGGTTGTTGGGCTTTGTTAAGCTCGCCATGGTCGTTGTCAAAGGAATGTATATTTTGCGTTGGATCCTGAGCCTGGCTGAGGACAGGGTTGGTGCCAGGGTGTGGCGCGGCGCGCAGGATGGTGGTGAGGAAAAGGTCGGAAATCGGAGCGTGCTGCGTTGGTGTTGGTGTTGGTTTCACACACGCTTTAACTTGGCCTTGCGCTCTCGTCCTTCTCCCTCCCTCCCTCGCCTGTTTCTTATCGCTACTGCTTTCTCTCTCTCTTCTACATCATCCACACCAGATCTTGCGCTTTTGACAATGCCATCGTTCTCCGACATCACATCCACCAAACGCCAACTAACCATCAAAACCGGAGTAGTGAAACGCTTGGCGAAAGAAGAATCCTCCTACCTTGCCGAGGCGCGCGATCAGCAGACGCGGATCCAAAAATTCATCGATGATGGCAGGGATGAGTACGACGTCAAACAACAAGTAAGTGTGATTTGGCTATGCCACGGGAAGAGGAGAACGAAAATGCTGACAGGACAACTGTGGGCACACGGCAGAGGACGGTGTTGGAAGACACGTTGAAGATGATTCCGGACTGTAGGAAGAGGTTAGAGCTCGCCACCGATGAGCTGATGAACTATGTCGTAAGTAACCACCCACAGGGATCACATACTAACCCGAGCTATTCCTGTGTTCAATGAAGACAGAGAGAGAGCGATGGAAAGTGTTCATCCGTGATACTGACAAAGGTCCTCTTTCTGTCCGTCGACTCGGCCTGCGGAGGTGCAATCGCAGGAGGGTCTGGAGGAGAACGAAGAGATCAAAGCGACGGAAGAATTCAGCGCAGCCCAAAAAGTACTCGACGATGTGCAGGAGCAGATCCACTCCGCACTACCCACCGTATAACCAAGACCACCAAAATTCCAGTCATAATAAACAATCCTCCGATCGACCCCATCAAACGCCGTGACCAAGCTTTGAATAAGCAAGCCGAGCACATGCAGAGCGGAGCGGAGAGAAGAAACAAACCATATTCTTACATTCGGAAAGGCCAGAGGTTATACCGAGTGCGTACAATGAAGGGTCTACTGTAACAACAACACTAACAACAAAGAAGCGACTAGCAAGCTGTGCAAGAGCTGCAGATGAAGACGCAAAAGCGAGAATGCCAAGAGGAGGAAATGTAGGAAGGAGAGGAAGGAGATTGTCTAATGGAGGAACACTCTAATCTAGTAGGTGCAGAAAGGAGAGTGGACGAGAAGAATACAAGAGCAGAAGCTGGAGCTTGAGGGTGACAGTAAGAGCCAAGCAGGAGAGCAGCTTTGATGCAGAGCAGAGATGGTTGTGCAAAGCGCTGCGCTTCTCTGAGGATGGGATTAGATAGTAGCAACAGTCGGGAATTTGAGTGAGATGCAGAATCGGATGGGTCAGATCCTGCTTCTGTCTTACGTGCGTGAAGTGAGCGAGCATACTAGCGCTCCGCATTGCCAGTGCTGGTGGCTTCCTTCGACGCAACTGGTCCGTCTTCATCCTGCCTGTGCGAGAGATGCAGGGAAGAAGACGAAGATTGCGATTTGGGCAGATCCGCCTTGCCTCCCACGATGGGCGAATCCGACGGGCTAAAGGGGCTAAACATGAACGCGTTCGGGTCGCGGTTGTAACCGCTTGCGAATGGATCAGCCCGTTTCGTCGAAGGTGGTTGACCTGAATTCGCATTGTAACCTGCTGGCCCGGCTCCAAAGCCTTCAACAGAAGGCCTGGCGACGGATGTGTTCTGAATCGCCTGCAGTCGCTGTGCTAGCGCTGTACGAGAGCCTTCGTCAAAATCGAGATTAGCGAAAGCGGCGATCAGCTCCGACTCAGACAGAGGCCGCATTCCCGACAGATCATCCTGTTGTTGATGTGGCTGGAGAGGTGCCCTGGAGCGAGCTCCATCCTGCGGTCCAAAATGGTCGGATGCGCTACTGGCATGCTGGTCAAAGTCGAATGCGTGGTTCGAGTGCGAGCTGCTGCTGCCTCCGTATCCACCACCACCTAGTGATCCGTTTGCGCCCATTCCTGGCATGCTGGCATTCTTAGAAGAAGGGAAGCCAGGCTGTCCACGGAATTGGTGTTGCTGGTGTTGCTGGTGCGGCAGCGGATGTCCTTGGTGATGGTGCGAAAGCGGCTGTTGCTGGAGGAAAGAGGGCAGAGGAGCGCGCTGACCCATGCCGGGCAGACCCTGGTTGCTGTGTGCAGAAGGGCCGATACCGGTACCAGCGCCCATGTTGGCAGCAGCAAGCTGACGTGCCAGCGTAGACAGAGGGTCATTCGCCAATCCGGCGTTTCCAATGCCGAATGCCGCGGCCCCCCTTTGTCCATGAACCTGCGCCTGCGCCTGAGCCTGTGCTGCACTGAGCGCGCTGCCAAGACCAGCGAGCTGGGCAAGCTGCGATGGGCTGAGAGTGCTCAACCCGGCAAGACCAGCTAGCTGACCAAGCTGAACGTACTGTGCCATGGTCTGTGCCGCTGCTGCTGCCGCCTTGTCACCCTGACTGCGTCCCCAACTGAGACGGATCTTGGAGTTGTGAATAGGAAACCCATTCATACGCTGGATCGCATTCTCGGCGTCCTGCTTGCGAACATACTGCACAAAGCCGCAACCTTTGCCAGGCGGAATCTTGACATAGGTGATCTCGCCAAAGTGCTCAAAGTAGCGACGCAGCGTGGGTTCCGAGATGAGCGATGACAGACCTCCAACAAACACGGTGGTGTTGTTCGGATCAGCTGCGCTGTCGCCGGGGGTACCGAGACCGACACCCTGCTGCTGAAGAGGCGGGGGTGCTGATGAAGGCGTGTGCGCACGAAGCATGCCTGCAGGGGACGAGTCGCGCGTTCCTTCGCCGCCGTTGTGACTTGGGAAGCCACCGTAGAGCGGACCAAAGGAGGCAGGCATGTTCCCGCTGCCTGGACCTTCGTATGGCGAGGTAGGCGAGATGGGCGACATGAGCGAAGCAGGGTTGGTTGGACTCGACTGCTGCCGCTCATGTGGTTGAGGCGAAACCACTTCCGATCGAGAACCAACACCGCCTGGTGCACCACCGTACAGGAACGAAGCGCCAGCGTTTTGAGCAGCGTTGTGAGGACGGGGCATTTGCAGATGCTGCTGGTTGGGATCACCGGGCATGTTGGGTCCCAGTGGAGGCATGCTTCGATTCTTGGGCGTAGCCGTGCTGACGCGCAGTGGACGTCCTGGCGAGAGGCCGTGGGCTGGCGAAACGACTACGCCCTGCATCTCGACCAAGGCGCGATTGCAATCTGCCTCCAGGGCGAAGCGCACGAAACCGTAGCCCTTTGACGCTCCCGTGACAGGATCAGTCATGATCTTTGCCGACTTGGTTGAATGAAAAGGAGCAGGGCCAATGTGTGTGCCAGGCTGGTAGATGCCTTGCGCCTGTTGTGCGTGGACGAGCGCCGAAGCGAAAGGGTGGTTGTGGGGCCACGAAGGCGGCTGCAAGAACTGAGCGACTAGATCCTCTTCACGCAAGTCAGGGCTGAGGTCACCCACAAAGATGCTGAACTCGGCCTCCTTGTTCAAGCCACTGACGGGGCTCTGAGCCGTGCCTGGTCCCATACCCCGCGATGCGTTGTCGTGGACGCGCGATGAGCGTTCCGACATGGACGAATGTGGGCGATCAAGTTGATTTAGTGAAGACGTCTGCACCGAGGGCGGGAAGTCGAGTGGGCCCATGCTGCCGTTGCGAGCCTGCCAGGACTGCTGTGGATGGCCTGGCTGGTGTGGCAGATGGGTTGGAGGGTATTGGATGGGATGCGACGAATGCTGATGCGAGGAGTTTTGATGGGTTTGCTGCTGCTGCTGAGATTGATGATGGTGTTGCTGTTGTTGATGCTGTTGTTGCGATTGCGGATGCGAATTTTGCTGGGCGTGCTGAAGATGCTGATGCGGGTGAGATGCATGGGATGGGTCGTTAAAGTAGCGAGGAGAGGTGACAGTGCTCCTTGGAGGAGGCGAGGAAGCAGGGTGAGAGCCTGAGGGCGATCTCACCTGCTGTGACGATCTCTCCACTTCATGAAGCAGACTTGGGCTGAAGAGCGGTGGCTGTGAGAGAGGCGACGAGCTGCGTGCGTTGTTGAAGTTGTGACGCAAACGGCTTGCTTGGTCGTGGGCAGGTCTGCTGACTGCACCATTTGCTCCAATGGACGAATTGGGCTCGTTGCTGTGCAAGCTCGAGATGCTGCTGCTCATGGCATTGTTAGCACCGCTGTTGTTGCTAGCATTGGAAGAACCGTTGAAGCCCATGGACTCGTGTCCGAGATTGCCGAGCAAGTTGACGCTACTCTGCGGAAGGTTGACGGTCGCATGGCCATCATCCGACGACATGTTGCGCGAGAGATGAAAGTTGCGGCCTCCTTGAGCGCGGTCTGAGTCCTCGGACGAATACTGCGACAGGTTGAAAGGGGGCATACTCTGGGACGGAGCGCCTGTCGACATGTTGCAGGAGCTGGGCGGATTGAGCACGGCAATCACAGCTGACGTAGCAGAGTAGGGTTGGTTTGCAGTACCGGGGAAGGGAAAAGGTGCCGTGATTCAGCAGCTTGCTTCCAAGTAGGAACGAGAGCCTGGAAGGACCAAGGTTCCCGAGGCCAACGTAAGTCGGTGCAAAGTTTGGTTGCAAGCGTGAAAGGGAATCAAGGCGTATAAGAGATAGCGTAAAGGAGTGGCGCAGCTGATTGTGCGGATTTACGAGGCCTGGATGCTGAAGGTCTTGAAGTGACCGAATGTCGTGACGAAATGAAGTACAGCGTGAGAACGTTTGGGTAAAAAGCCGTACAAAGGGATGGTAGTGTACAGAGCGTGCGAAGGGACGAATGGTCGAAACAACGCGAGAGCACTAGTCTGGAGAAGCGTTCGATGGGCGGTGACAGTATTGCTGAATCTAGCAATTAAAAGTAGAGATCGTACACAGCTAAGAGCCTAGGAAGGTGGTATACCGAGAACGCGTGCGATGCTGATGAAACCAGGAGCTTTCTGTTGTACACCAAACGAGTGGATCGACGAATATGCCGTTGAGCTGCGGATGGGATGAGCGATGCTGGATTGGAGGACTAGGAAAGAGATGAGTGTCCTTACTGCAGTGCCGATGGATGGCGGGTTTCTAGCAGCGTCTGACAAGGCGAAAGAAGGGGTCAACCTGCTAGGACATGTAAGACGGAAGGTGGTTGTAACAGTAACAGAGATGCAGGAACGAGAGGTCGTCACGTCCGGGAGGTAAGACCGGACGAGGTATAGGCGACGGTGTCGGCGATGGTGATGGCGTCAGTGATGGTGATGGTGATGGTGATGGTAGAGGACAAGTGAGACGATGTAGGCTCAGCTCATTGTGCGCATAGCTGTCAAGAAAAACGGAAAACACCATCTGCATTCACTCTTTTTTTCTTTTTTTCTCCTTTTTTTTTCTCCTTTTTTTTCTCCTTTTTTTTCTCCTTTTTTTTCTCCTTTTTTTTCTCCTTTTTTTTTTTTTTTTTCTTTTCCAGTCTCTATACGCAGCCTGCTCACCGAGTCAACGGGAAAAAGGGCAAATGGAAAATTAGAGTCAAGGCGGGCCAGAAGAAAAGCGGGCAGCTGCAGGGACGGATAAAAAGCCATGGATGGGCAAAACAAACCGGGTTGCCAAGGGGACGGTGTGTGCACGCTGCTTGAAACTTGGCTCTAATTCTTGCCTCTCCTTTCACACGTCTGCTAGCTTGGAAAGCTTGGAAGAAGGGAAACAAACCAAAAAAAGAAAAACTGATTCCAAAATGCGACCAACTCTGCTTAGAAATCCTCTCACTTTGCGTGTCCCGTAAATGGAGGTTTCGCGTGTTTTCAAAGCAATTTCCGAATTACCCTGTCTCTTGAAAAGGGAGACTATGAAAAATGCTTCTCCTTCCACACGGTGGCGCGAAATACATTTCCATCAAGGGGGTGCCCCTCTGTCCTCAAAATTTTTTTCGATAGGTCCTCTCAGCCGTTGCGGCAAAGGAACCTGTGCTATACGGAATCAGAGCACAATTCAACAAGAGAGCCGACACTGTCTGTGGCTGGCGCAAAGACCAAAACTAGACTAGTCAAGGTGACAGCAGCGAGCGCAATGGTCGATGCAGGCACAAAAACTTGTCAGGCAGTCTTTGGTCGGCTGAGTGTATCGCGATTGGATCCTCGTTGTTGCTTTGAGTGTCCTACAGTGGTCAAAGCCGCAGCGAAGTTCCGATAATCCGCCAGAGGCAAGCTTGATGCTATGTTCCTGATCATCGTCGCATTGTCAAGGTTGAGAAAGGCGTTCTCAAAACCATACCAAACGTCTGCGACATCTTGCACAGCTGCAACGCCAACCTATTTGTAAGAAATTTGAACAATGTTACGCCTGCAAATACAAACAACGTTGTCGAACCGCAAGGTCCTCGGATCGACGCTGCACAAGCCTGCGCCGTGACGAGCCAGAGAAAGAGCCAGTGGTGCGGCTGTTCGTAGAAACTGGCCGACCCAGGTGCCGAGCTGATGCGGAAGAGCCGCCTGTTCCTATGAGCCATTGTGTCGGAGGTGATGCTGGTGAAGAAGCTGGCAATATGCTCTTACCTGGACCGTGTCGGACGAGGCAGACAAACGACGGCATAGGCAAACAATGTAAGACCGCGTTTTGAACACATTTCCACGGGAAAATGCTGCCAAAATGTTAGACCGTCTTGAAACAAGGCGAAGAAGCTCGAGGAAGATTTAGAGCTCTCTGAACGACCAACACCGCGCCCAAACCACTTTCCGCGCGACTGGAAATCTAAGGTGCAATCGCCGACACTGGTGTGTCGCAGTCCAGTCGCGCTCTAACCAAACGCTCGCTGGCTGGCTGGCTGGCTGGCTGGCTGGCTGGCTGGCTGCTGCTCTCTGCTGCGAGGCCTCTGTGCGTGCGCTTTTGGCAATTTCTTCCAATCAACACTTTTTGTGCTCTGTTGCGTTGCGCTGCGCTGAGCATTGTTGCTTGGGGCACCTTTGTCGACGTCGTCGTTGCTCTCTTTCCCTCTCTCTCTCTTTCTTCCGCACCTTGTTCCGACACCGCCAGCGTCACCTTCCAGCATCGTGTAGGCCTCGCAACAACAATTTGATAGAACCACGATCTCGTACAGGTCGTCGCTCTCCACCTCCTTGGACATCACGCAGCCATTCACCGGACCATATAGGCAGAGCAACAGTCACGAATCGATCAGCGGTTCAGCCAACGAGATCGCCACCCTCTCTTGTCAGTTGTCTCACATCACATAGCAGCCATGGCTCAGCTCTTCCAAAAAGATCCGCGCAATGCGGGTCTCTTCATCGGCGGTGAGCGTCTCTCGGGCGCCGAGATTCGCAACCAGAATGTCCTCGCTGCTCAGTCCATCGCCAACATTGTCAAGTCTTCGCTCGGACCCGTCGGTCTCGACAAGATGCTCGTCGATGACATTGGTGATGTGACCATCTCCAACGACGGTGCTACCATCCTTTCGCTTCTCGAGGTTGACCAGCCCGCAGGACGCATTCTCGTAGAGTTGGCACAGCAGCAGGACAAGGAGGTCGGTGATGGTACCACTTCCGTCGTCATCATTGCGGCCGAGCTGTTGCGTAGAGCCAACGAGCTGGTCAAGAACAAGATTCATCCAACCACCATCATTACCGGTTACCGTCTTGCATGTCGCGAGGCTTGCAAGTACCTCCAGGACCAGTTATCCACCAAAGTCGACAGCCTCGGCAAGGAGTCGCTCATCAACGTCGCCAAAACCAGCATGTCGAGCAAGATCATTGGTGCCGATGACGACTTTTTCGCCCAGCTTGCCGTCGATGCCATGCTTGCAGTCAAGACTGTCAACCCACGCGGAGAGATCAAGTACCCCGTCAAGGCCGTCAATGTTCTCAAAGCACACGGCAAGTCGGCACGCGAGTCTCTCTTCATCAACGGATACGCTCTCAACTGCACTGTAGCTTCGCAAGCAATGAAGACGCGCGTCCGCAACGCCAAGATCGCCCTCCTCGACATCAATCTCGTCAAGCAGCGCATGCACCTCGGTGTTCACATTACCATCGACGATCCGGACCAGCTTGAGAAGATCCGCGCACGAGAGAGCGAGATCGTTCTTGAGCGTGTCCGCAAGATTCTCGCTTCGGGCGCCAACGTCGTCCTCACCACCAAGGGTATCGACGATCTCTGCCTCAAAGAGTTTGTCGAGGCGGGCGCTATGGCGGTGCGACGATGCCGCAAGGAGGACCTCCGCAGGATTGCCAAGGCGACCGGTGGTCAGCTCGTCAGCAGCTTGAGCAACCTCGAGGGCGAAGAGACGTTTGAAGCTAGCAGCCTCGGAACCGCCGAGGAGGTTTCACAGGAGCGCATCAGCGATGACGAGCTCATCCTCATTCGAGGCACCAAGACCGTCAGCTCGAGCTCCATCGTTCTTCGTGGCGCCAACGACTATCTGCTCGACGAGATGGAGCGCGCGCTGCACGACAGTCTCTGCGTCATCAAGCGCACTCTCGAGAGCGGTTCCGTTGTCCCTGGTGGTGGCGCTGTCGAGTCGGCTCTCTCCATCTACCTCGAGAACTTTGCCACTACTCTGGGCAGCCGAGAGCAGCTCGCCATCGCCGAGTTTGCCCAAGCCCTCCTCGTCATCCCCAAGACTCTCGCCGTCAACGCTGCCAAAGATAGCACCGACCTTGTGGCTAAGCTGCGTGCCTACCACAACGCCGCTCAGAATGCCAACGCCGGCGACCCCAAGAAAGCCCTCCGCTTCTACGGTCTTGACCTGCTCAACGGTCAGGTCAGAGACAACCTCAAGGCAGGTGTGCTCGAGCCAACGGTCAGCAAGGTCAGGAGTCTCAAGTCAGCGCTCGAGGCCGCCACCAGCTTGCTTCGTATCGATGACGCGATCACCATTGCGCCTGAGCAGCCACCTGAGGACCCTCACGCTCACATGTAAAACGTTTCTCGCCACTCGGCTCCATAATCAATGCATTGGATTCTTTCTTTGGGTAAGCAGTTCCACTCATGGTGTTTTGGAAATGTGTGCGCTTTCAACATGAGTGTCGTGCATGGATGTGTGTGATTCACAGCATTGAGAGGGGAGTCAGACGACAGTGTTCAAGAGCAACATCTTTCCGTTCGTCCCTTCGGACTCTTCGGAGCTGGACTGTTCTGCAAACTCAGCTCCGCGCATGTATCACCCAGCCCCTCTATTTTCTCACAGCACTTCATCATCACACTCGTCCTGACAGCAGTCTTCGGGGAAGAGATTACGCATACTAATACATGAGAGGAACGATTCGGTCGATCGCTGAAAGAACACTTGTCTCGTCGATCGATATCATTTTGGGGCCATCGCTAGCTGAGGTTTATGCCGATTCGTCCGGCAACTCTCTAAGGTAGAGCACGTTGTTGCAACGGATAAAGACTTCGCCGAGCATGCCGTTGGACTTTCCGTCTTGGAACTCTTCCGTATTGGCGAGTTGCAGGTTCATGTAGCTGTCGGTGCTAACGAGAAACCCTTTGTATTCCATGCCCCATTTAAGGCGAACGAGGACGGGTTTTCCCGTTTGCAGCTGCAGGAAAGGTTTTGGGTTAACCGGCTGGAACTGTTCGGCCATTCGAAAGGATCAGCACGACACAACAAAGGGAAAATGGGATCAGTGGTGAAACACGTCAGCATCAGATCCGTAGGCATGAAGGCATACCAGAAAGACGGCATAGGAGGAAGCAATACGACCGAGCCGTATGATTGGTGACATTCGGAATGTACTTACGCTCGACATAGCTGTCTATGATGTTTTATCCGACGCTGAATAGGTGCTATCTGACTTTTCTGAGAGATTGGTGGTTGCTAGGAGAATCGTGCGTCCTGTCGCAGCTAAAGTCGTGACCTGAAAGGAGCTGAGACGGAGGCCAACTAGGTCGGCGAGGCGTCAGTGTGTTGCAGTTAGCGCTTCTTGTGCTCGAAAGTGACGAGGAAGGAAACAAAGGTTAAGCTTGGTAGCGCAAGAACGTTGCAGTCTCCGATTGGTTGCTCCGCCGGATGCGTCGGCGCGATTGCGGATTGTTGGTTGATGGAGGAAGTTATGAACGGTGTTCAGGTGTTGCAACTCCACCTTCTCGAGATTAAACGAGATGTGTACTGTATGTGTCGCACGGCAAAAAACATGGCCGATGAAAGAAACGCTCTAACATTTTGAGTCTGGCGTCACGATGTCGCCTGTATTCTTCGCACGGCTGCGCCTGCGAGGACTGTGTCGGCGTTGGTCTGCAAGGGTTCAGCCACACTCAGCTCGGGCCAGGCGAGCGAGTGCCACAAAAACGCTCCGAGCGCAGCAGCAAAGCCATAGTCGGGGTATGGCAATGAGTGAGCTCTATTTAAGTTACCGGCGTCTTTTGCGCTTTGACCTCTTCCAACCGTATTGCGTTCCCCCACCCTCTTCACATCTGTCATAGCACCCACCATCCCGTTGTAAGTCGGCGACTCTTACGATGAAGTAAGCGGGCACTTGGTTCGTGGCGACACGAATCCGTTTGCAATTCCAGATCAATCAAGAACTCCACCACCTATCTTGACGTCCCTCTCGGCTACAACGCCTTCCACGACCTGATTCAACATGGTGGGCATTTCAACCACAGCAGCACATGCGTCAATCCCAGGTCATCAGCTTGTCGGTGAGGCCCGCATCCGTGCACCTCCTCCCCTACAGCTGCCTCTCTTGTCGCTGGGCGTACTCGGAGCACAGACAGTATGGTCGATGGACATGGCGTTCGCGCCGCCATATCTGCTCGACCTGGGCCTTTCGAAATCTGCAATGGCTGCCGTATTCGTGGCCGGACCCCTTTCAGGTCTCATCGTTCAGCCGCTTATTGGCAGTCTCGCGGACAACTGTACGTCCAAGTACGGGCGTAGGCGGCCATTCCTCGTATCCTCGACGATCATCTGCGCCGTCAGTATCCTCCTACTTGGATACGCGAGCGAGGTAGCAGCATGGTTCGTCACGCCCGACACGAAAGCGCATCGTAAACTTGCCATCCTGATTGGCGTGCTGTCGGTCTACCTCGTCGACTTTTCGGTCAATGCTGTCACCGCTCTCGATCGTGCGCTCATGGTCGATGTCGCAGCAACAGAGGATCAGGCTGAAGCCAATGCATGGGCGGCACGTCTTTGCGGCGTTGGATCCGTGCTGAGCTTTCTCATCGGCAATCTCGACCTTCCCAAGCTCGTTCCACGATTCCTCGGCACAACTCAGATCCAGATCATCTCGGTGCTCGTCACCATGATCCTACTCGTTACACACGCCGTTGTGGTGTTCCGTGTCGAGGAACAGGTGCTTGCTAGGACCTGCGAGCATGCCTCGAGAGCATCAAAGAAGGCCAGAGGGTTAGCCATCTTCGCTGATCTATACACCCAAGCACGACGGTTGCCCCAGCCCATCCTCGAGATTTTCAAGATTCAATTCTTTGCACAGATCGGCTGGTTCCCCATCCTCTTCTACAGCAGTGTATGGGTGGGCGAGATCTACAAGGCCGACGTGCATCTCAATGGAGGCAAGCAGAGCGACCATGAGCTGTTTGAGCAGGCCACCCGTGCCGGCAGCTACGCCTTCTTCTGGCACGCAATCATCTCGCTGATTACCTCCATCCTGCTGCCTTTGGTGGTGCCCAATCCAGTACACGAGTCACACATTCACCCGGTCTGGTTTCCGAACTCGGCGCTGCTAGGCAAGCTAAGAGGCCTTCGGGACCGCTGTCCCGAACTACCTTTCTGGTGGCCCTTTGCTAGCTTCGTCTTTTTCATATCTATGATGGGGACGTGGTTCGCTGGACTAGCTCAGAGCGTCTTCCTCGCCACTTGGGTGGTGGCCTCGGTTGGATTTTGCTTTGCCGTACAGGTGTGGGTACCATTCGTACTGCTGGGCATCTTGATCCAGACTCAGCAGGTGCAGGCTGTGCCTGATTCGACGAATACCATCAATGGCGCAGCAGGTCGTCCCTCATCGATTCACACCGGCGAAACAGAAGAAGTCACGATGGCACTGTTGGGCGAAAGCTTGCGAGAAAATGAGCACAACAGCAGGCCGATAAGCCGTACATCATCGCACGATTCGTCTTCGGACAAGCGTTCGCGGCCGCAATCTCGCATACACGGCGATCAAGTTTCAGACGACGAAGACCAGCTGCAAGACGCACTCTCGTTCACAGCGCCGAGCCCACACCAGGACGGGCTAGACGATGAAGCCGACGTACGCGAAGCGGACATAGAGAGGCACGGGGCCTCGGCCAGTTCGGGAACGTCGTCGCACGCGGGCACCGTGCTGGGACTGCACAACGTTGCCGTGGTGGTCCCGCAGTTCCTCGTCACGGCGTTGTCGTCGCTCGTCTTTGCTATCATGGAACCGAGCACCAAAGACGAAGAGAGCGGATCGGCGCCAGGTGGTGCGGCTGAAGGAGCCACAGGAAAGAACAGCGACGCATTGGGACTCATCTTCAGATTGGGCGGTTGCTGTGCTCTAGTTGCGGGTATCCTTGCTGTTCGGCTGGTGCGTCGACACGGTCACGAGCTTCGAGGTTATTAAGGATGCTTTCGGCACCACTCCTGCTGTTTGGGTGACCCAAACAAAGATCTCCGGGCATTGTTTCAGTATGATGATCCGTGGCAATCTCAAAAGCATCTTACTGTTCAGCACCATTCCAATGTCGACTGGTTGATCTTGACCAACAGAGACCTTAGCCACAGGCTGTTGTCATATGAAATCATCGTTCAATTTTTGTGGCGTGCCTGAGCACGATGCAAGGGCAAGCGATGCTGGCAGTGCAGTGCAAACAATCACGAGCCGGTACGACGGAAGAGGTTGCGACGACAAAGGGCATGCATCGCTTCTACCGTGTGCCCTTTGTGCAGTCAACAGGCACGGAGAGCGTGTGAGCATTTTTGGTGTGGATATCGGCAAGAGCCTAAAATAAGGTTCACAGCACAGACACGCTTTGTTGGCTGCTCCGATTTCTTCCTCGATTCAGAGGTTACAGTATTTCTTGCAGATTTTTGGCATCTCCGAAGAGTACAGTACCGACGCGCAACCCGGTCCCAAACAAAATTATTGACCATTTTTGAGGGTTTTTGGTACAAATTTCAA
Source organism: Ustilago lituana (assembly GCA_928869825.1). NCBI lineage: Eukaryota > Fungi > Basidiomycota > Ustilaginomycetes > Ustilaginales > Ustilaginaceae > Ustilago > Ustilago lituana. The sequence goes on from CAKMYA010000001.1 coordinate 1,237,445, forward strand.
GCTTTCGAGCGGCCCGTGCTGCTGGCAGTCAAAGTACGCGCGCGTGTTTCTTCGGGCACCAACTGCATTTCTGTAACTACGGTACAAAGTCACATTTTCAATCACCCCGAATTTTTTTTGCGAGTGACCAACGACGACGCTGTTCAGTTGAAGCCCACGCGCAACGCACGCACAAGCCTCTCTGTCTCACTTTGGTGATTCCTGAGTTGCTCTCTGAGAAGGCTAAGCTACCGCTCTCCACCAAGCGTGCTCTCCAGATTTGCATTCTCTCTCGCTCTTCTCTCTCGGACCCCTTCCTTTCATCCCCCCTTCATCCTCACGCATTTTCGCCTCCTCACCTCTTCACGCTTGGCTCGCATCTTCTCATCCGATTACGATCCGAGCTGCTGCGTTTTGGCCCTGCTTGATCGAGCATTCAAAGACCGAGTCAGCACCACCTGTCAAGCTTCTGGTCGGCTCTCAAAGCCTGTTCTTGGCACACACACACACACACACCTTCAACCTGCTCATTCTGAAGCCGATCCTTGCACTTTTCACCTGCCCGCTGCTGGTCGGTCAACTTGATCAAATCAGGACTCCGTAGCATAGTTCGCCAAACGGAGAGGACATCCATTCTATGCCGTCGCTGCTGCTGCAAGTCTGAGCATAATCAACAGTTAAGGGACCCATAACGACACTGTACCAGGACAGCTTCGAAACGAAGTATCTTCCGCCACCATCAGAGCTGCTAGCCCTAATGCATCTGTCCAGACATCAGTGATCTTGTCAACTGAATAACATTATCGGCAACAACGGCAACACGCAACAGCTGGCGGCGCGATACCTAACCCGATCCGGTCACATGAATCCGCCATTCAGCTCGATATCCGTCAGCGTTGGCGGCAGTGCGAGCGGGTCGGTCGGCACCCACACCAGCATGGACGCTGTCAGCTCCATAGCTTCCCACGTTGGGCCCGCCTCATCAGCAGCAGCTACCACCGCCTCTTCGGCTCAATCACCAGATCCTCGTCGTCACGGCCTTGGATCGCTCAACGGCGATTCTTACGCAGCATCCCCGTCACAGACGTCATCTCCACCGTATCACCAATATCAGTCCGGTCGTCAAGCTCAGCCTACTCACCAGAGTCAACAGTACCAGCAGCAGCAGCAGCAGCAGCAGCAGCAAACTCCATATCATCAATATCACCAGCCGCAGCAGCCACAGCAGCAGCAACAACAACAACAACAACCACAACAACACCATCACAACCATCATGCAGCTAATCACTCCATTGGCAGCTCTTCTGGCTTTCGTCATGATTCGAATGACAGCGGTCTCACGCCGACTTTTTCCGCCAGCACCATCCTGCACAGCAGCCCCAATCTCGTGGGCGATTCATCCGAGACTCCATCGCAGCCCAGTCACACTTCGACTGCGGTCTCTGCAAATGCATCCAGCCAGATCCTCATCGCCAGCATTGTTCAGAGACTGGTCAACAAGGTAAATTCTGATAGCCAGTCCGCGTCCAGCCTTCACTTCATCCCGGCTACAAACTGCAGGATGTAAAGCGCACTGCGTGCAGCAAAGTTCACATCGGCTGACTCTTATCCGCTTTCCGTTCTTCACTGGCTTCATACTTTTACAGCTGCCATGTAACTCCGGTTGGCGCCTTCAACTGGTCGAAGAGGACGAATTAGTCCGTTCTTGTGTAGTCAATCTCATCAACCTCAGCTGCTTCCAGCTCGGCATTGTCGTCAAAGAGCTGCTTGGAGCCATCGAAATGTTGGTCAAGCAGTCGTCCCAACAGCGTCTCGAACAGCAAGCCAGCATCGGCATGCTGCATTCGCAGCTCTTCATTCTCAAGGTCCTTGTTTCCTGCCTCAATCACCAGTGGCGCATCGCATCCGGACATGCCAACAGACCACGCCCCGGACTGGATCCGCTCCCACTCTCTTCCAGCTCGAATGGCGCTGGCCAGGAAGGCGTTGGAGGTTCAGCATCGACATCAGCCCTCGGTTGGACCGATCCACCCGCCATGGACGACACACAGGCCAAGCACGTCCTCAGCGTCATGACCTTGCTCATCAAACAGAATGTGGCAAGGGACGATGTCAACTTTTCCTCTATCCACGAAGGCGTCGAAGCGCGGTCATCATCCAAGACCGATCCGGCTGCCCCGCATGGCTTGACAGGACGCGTCGCACCCTCCGAACGATCGCTGCGCGACCTCAGCCTCCGCGACCCCACCTCCAGCTTCTCCAGCACAAAGAGCTTTGGCCACACAAGCTCCAGACTCGCTCGCGAAGATTCCGAGCCACGCGAAGACGGTGGCTATCCAAGTGTCAACGACAAGTACCCAGAGGTTTTCATGCCAAGCTCCCTCTGCCTTGCCGCCTCGACAAGTCTCTTTGTTCTGTATCCCTGCTTCCCCCCGACTCGCTCGCCGTTCGATACACCGCCCACCATCGACCACACCGATCTGGCCACTGCTCTTGGCGCTTCATCGGGTCCAGGCTCGGCTTCTTCCCAGTCAGAGGGAAAGGACAACAAAACTGACATGACCAATGTCAGCTCCTCGGCCAGATTCAACACCTCTTCTTGGTCCACCACGGCATTCAGTCAAGACGTCGAAGGCTTCGAGGTCCCCAACCATCTCCAGACTCGTATCTATCGTCTCGCCAGCCAGGTCGTCTTCTACCTCAGCTCGAGCAACTGGGTCGTCGTCAGCGCCCGTCTCCGAAATCGTCTCTACTACCTCAGCTCGACCATTGAGGAGACCCCCAGCACAGCGGAACTGCGTCTGCTCGAATGCTCCAACTTTCAGCGCACTCGTCTCGCCAGCATGCTGCAAGAACTCAGTACCTCGTTCCCGCAGCTCAAGCGCAGTGCGCAGTACGCCGTTGCTTTGGTGCTCCGCCGCGCCATTTGGTCTTGGATCCAGTACCATCCAACTGAGTTCGCCAATCTCGCCACTGCAAATCGACGCTTCGAAGGAAGCCCAGATGTGGTCTTCGACCAGGTATACTCACTTGCTGATACCACGAAGCGCAAAATCGCTTTCTGGCCGATGCTCACTTCGCTCCTCATCCTGTGCCCCGACATGGTGGGCAAGGCGGCTGTGGGAGAGAACCGGAAAGCAAGCGGCAGTCTTGCAAAGAAGCTGTCGTTCATTGACGGTCTGCGCAAGTCGCCACGCAATACTGCTCTTATCGACGTCGCTACGCTCTGCTGCGTGGACCTCTTTAAAGCCGCAGCGTCGGTGCCACGATCGGAGAACGGACTTCGCCTCATCGTTCACGACCTCGAAGCTGAGCTCAAAGAGCGTCTCTTCGATCCTAAGCGCCCACTTGCCAGTGGCAACAAGCCCATCGAATTGATGCTCATGATCGACTTCTTTGCTGCTCTCTTCCGCCTGGACCCTCAACGCACGATCCGCGAGCTGGTGCCTATTTGCATGTCTGACTCGAGCCCGATCCACTTCAAAATTGCGCTTGTCAAGGCGTGCGTGCTGCTCGCCAGCGAGCGTCATCGCCTTCCGTGGGCACCCGACGTCAGCCTGCTGTATCCGCACATTTCCCGGTCCCTCCGCGCCTTCTTCCGAGAGACGACCTACCGCATGCCGCGCTTTGACAATCGTGAGACGGCTCGCAAGCGTGCGGCTTCGCGCTTGGCTTCGTCCAGCCATTTCCGCAACATCTCGCTATCAGGGTCCGCCGCTGCAGCCGCCGCAAGTATCGAAGAGCTCGGTCGCTTCGACTTGCTGCAGTGCATCGTTCAGCTCTGGACGCTCGACGTCGCTGCACTGGCCCACGGTATCGACTTTGATCGACCCAAGGCCTTCTCGTCGCTCTCCGGAGGCGGTAGTACCTTTGATCGCGAAGCTCTGCTACGCAAGGCCGTGCCCATCGATAGCTTACTCGCCTTTACGCTGTCTATCTGCTCTCTGTTCGCTACACCGCCCGAATTCGCGTCGTACCGCAAGATCTGCGCCGCACTGCTCGCACGCATCTACCATTCAGGTTTGCTCGATCTGAAGCTGGCCGAGTTTTGCCAACACCAGCGCCATGTGGGACTCTCCTGTCTGCCATTCTTCTTCACCATCATCACCGAGCAGCTCATGTCATCCGAGTCGTCCGAGATGCAACTCCACTTTCTTGAGCTCCTAAAACGCTCACAGCAACGAAAGGGCTTCTTCATCAAGCAAGAACAAAACTGGAGCGGCACGATCGAAGCACCCTTCTACCCGCCAGCGCACGAGCGCAAACTCGAATACGTATGGGTGCAGCTCGTAACGCTGCTCATGATGTGTTCCAGCGACACGGAGGTGTGCTCGCGAGCAATGCAGTGTGCACGTGGACATGCTCAGCTCACCATTGCGATCAGCGACTACTACGATCCGCTTTCGGATGAATGGCTGAAACTGTACACCGACCTGGGGGATCCGAGCTTCCTGCACACCGGCCGAATCGCCCAGCAGAAGCGCATCCGAGCGCTCTTGCGTGACATCGAAGCTCCTTCCGCGGCGAGCTGGCTCGCCTGGAAGGAAGCCTATTCCCGCTGGGCCAACCTGACCCAGCTCGTGGCGCGTCCCATCGCTGAAGACACCTTGACGGCACAGGACAAGGCCGCGCAGTGGCACAACTATGCAGGCTTCCTGTGTGCCTTCGGCGGTGCTTGCTTCTCAGCTTCCGACATCATCACTTCGGAGATCGAGCCGAGCATCGCCGAGATCTTGCCACAATTCTCCAACAATAACGAGCAGCCTGCTGCGCTCATTGAGCGATTCGTTCAGGAGATGGTGGACCTGCTTGTCTCGGATTCGCTGTGGGTCAGAGAGAAGGCCAAGGAGACGCTCGGCGTCGATCTGGAGCCACGCCTGATCGGCATCCTCTTCCGCCAGATTCACGCCGTGCTTAGCGACTTCTTCGACAAGGAAACCGGCTATCCCAAGACGAGCGACATGTACACGGTCTTCGTCGAGCAGAGCATTGGCGTTGCGGCCATGGTGCTCAACCGTTTGGACGAGGGCAAGGCTTCGCCATCGACGTCAAAGGTCGATATTGGGTCGCTGATGGTGCTCTTTGTCGAGTACGCCAATTCGCTTGGGCGTGACGAGCAGGCGCTGCGCATCAAGACAGCCATGTGCCAGATGTGCGAGGCTCTGATGCGCAAGAAGGCAGCATTTTGCTTCTCGCACGAGCTGCGCGTCCGCAACCGTCTCTTCCAGGCGCTGACCTCTTGGACGTCCGATGGCTCTGAAGATGGCTTCCACTCGAACTCGCTCGACGCACTCGATCGTCTGCATCGGGACCTCGATGTCGCGTGCCTCAAGTGCATCTCAATCCTGCTCGACAAGCTTCCGCTGCTACTCGCCGATGATGCTTTGCTGCTGGACGACAAGGTGGAGGGAGCCAAGACTCGTCATTTTGCCATGTACTTTGGTTACTTCATCAAGATCCTCAACCGAGCCCGGCACTCCGAGACGGCAGCTGCTGCGCATGCTCGAGCACTTGATGCCAAGTCTATGGCGGGCACCAAGAGCATCAAGATGGACTCTGGACGTGACTATGCTCCCTTGCGCGAATCGGCGATCCTGGCGCTCTCGAACCTTTTAGCGTCCAACATCGACAGCGGGTTGCACAATTCGCTGCCTCTGGCCTACCACGAGGACCCGCGCATCCGCACCGCTTTCATGCAGATCATGACCAACGTGCTCAATCAGGGCACCGCCTTCGACGAGCTGGAGCGCATGGGTGGAGCGCGTAAGTCGAATCGTCTGGTCGATCTGGTTTGCCAAAAGGACTTGCAGCTGGCGCTCTCTATCTGCCAGGTCTGTCCCGGCCGCGACGTCGAGCCCATGAGCGTGCTGCTGCTCAGCATGTTTGATGCCAAAGGAGGTCTCATACGCTTCCTCAAAGCGGCTGTCGAGGAAGAAATCCAGCGCACCGCCACAGAAGAGATGGTCTTCCGCAGCAACTCATTCTGCACGACACTTCTCTCGACGTTTGCGCGCACGCATGGCTACGAGTATTTGCGCTCGATCATGGCACCACTGATCACCGAGTTTGCAAGCAGGCCGGCTGGCTTTTCGGTAGAGATGGATCCATCGCGAGTGGAACCGGGCGGAAGCGCATTCAGGAACCAGGAAGCTCTGGAAGAGATTGCACAGGCTTTCATCGATGCCATCTGCTCGTCGGCGCATCGTGTGCCAGCAGTCTTGCGCGAACTTTGCCGTCACATCCGCAACGTTCTGGATGCTCGCTTCCCTGCTTCGCGCTACCAGGGTGTGGGCGGTCTCATGTTCCTCCGCTTCATCAGTCCGGCGGTCGTTTCACCCCACATGATCGACATCAACCTCACAGGCCCCAGCAAGGACCTCCGTCGAGGTCTTGTGCTGATCAGCAAAATCCTCATTACACTCGCCAGCAACAATCTCTTCTCGAGCCACAAGGAGCCATTTATGACCGGCCTCAACGATTTCCTGAAGAGCAATGTTTGGAAGGTCACTGCCTTCCTCGATCAGGTCTCGGACGCACGCACGGATCCTGATCGTCTCTATGCTGCCGATCAACCACTTGGCTTTGGCATCCATCCGAATGTATACGGCATCGACGAGCGCGACCAGAGGATGCTCCACAGATTCCTGTTCGAGAACGTCGACAAGCTCGGCAAGAGTCTGGCGGACCGTGCCACCCAGTTCATGACCGCTGCGGACAGCAGCACTATCTACAGCGACGAGACACAGCAGCGACGCAGCGAAGGAGCCAAGCACCTCTACGATGATCTGTGTGATGCGCTCGCCGCAGCGGGAGAACCCAAAGGTGATGACCTCCCCGAGCCTTCGTTCGCTGCTGGCAACTACCAAGATTTTCTTCGTCGACACGCCGGTCGCAACATCGACGAAGAAAGCTATCGCTCAATTTTCTATGAAGGACCCACCTCACGTGGCGGCCGACCTGTTCTGTACTACGCCATGCACAACCAAAAGGCGGACACGATCGACTTCGAGGGCCTCATCCTCTATATCCTGCAGACACTCGAGACGTTCGCATACAGGCAATTTGACGTCGTCTTTGATACGACCGCCTGTCAGCCGTCCAACGTCACACCAAGCCAATGGCTGCTCTACTTCAGCTCGCTAGTCCCCGCCTCGATCCTGGCCAACGTGGTCAACATCTTCTTTCTCAACCCCAACACTACTGCGCGAGTGGAGTTGCAGTTCTGGAGCGCATCGACATACAGCGACTCGGCTCTTAAACATGAGCTCGCAGACCGCATGACATCTCTGCAAAATGTTGTGCACTGCTCGACGTTGCAAGCCATCGAGGCGTGGATCGAACCGCGCAATCTTGCGCTGGATCAGGTGACCATGTCGATCCTCGGCTCATCCACCGAGGTGCGCTTCGATCAGATCACAATGGTCTGGTACTATCGCTCTTTGACACCGGTCACCTTCCGAATTGGCGGCGAGTATCTGCAAATCACGGGTCTCAAGCAGCAGGACTGGTTGCCCAACGTGCCCGTCCAGCTCAACGACGTCTTCCACCTGTCGGACATAGACGACGTGCGGTCCATCTCGATCCGCGGCGACGACAACACGTTTTTCCTTTCGTGCCGCAATGGCTCGATGAACTTTGTCTTCAATAGTCGCGAGCGCTCCGAAGTGGTGCAAGCGCTGCGACAGGCAAAGGCCCGTGTGTCCAAATTCCGCGCCAACAACGCCGTCGATCGTGTCCTTCGTCCAAACGACGTGCCAGGAACTTTGCTCAATATGGCTATGCTCAACATCACCAGCAACGACTCTGCACTCAGGCTGAGCGCCTACAACTTGCTGTGTGCGCTGAGTACCTCGTTCAACTTTGGTGCTAGCAGCGCAAAGAAGCGACTGCTCAGCTCACGCGGCTTGGGGCTTTCCGCCAACACGATGGCATTTGTCACGGATCTCAGTAAGGACTTTGCAGTTGCGGCGCCCGGTGTGACTCTCGAGTTCTTGCTGTCATTCTTCGACGGCTTCGAGCGCGCAGCACCTAGCCAGAAGACGGTGTGTCTGCACTATCTTTCGCCATGGCTGTCGAACCTGGTCATGTTTGTACACACGTCGCGGGAGCAGCAGGGCGAGTACCACCGACGCATCAAGGAGATTCTGAACCAGCTCATCAGCATCACCACCAAACAGCCGGACATGTATGCCATCATGCAGCGCTGCGTTTGGTCACAATTGAGCCGGCTGGATGACCTCATCCCGATCTTCTTGGATGTGTTTGCCGAGGCGGCAATGGACTCGGGTCTGCACACGGAGCGCTTCGAGGCGGTTCTGGACACGATGGTCTCGTTTTCCTCGATAAACCTACGAGGCAAGCTGCTGTCGCGCCTGCGCAAAGTGATCGCCAAGACGGCACAGAACCCAGTGGTCTCGCAGCTGCACCTCAACGCTTCGTGGAAGGAGATTGCAACGCTGGTGCGGATGAACATGGTGCTGTCATTTACAAACCGCGTTGAAGCGCTGTTGTATCTGCCAGAGCTGCTGCACGTTATTCTTCTGCTTGCCGGCAATGGCGTGGATGCGACGCGCCACTCGATTTACGGCAGTGCTATCAACCTCGTCCACTCGCTCTGCACCGAGGATCCCCGCGAGGCCAGAAAGCCAGAAGAGGCAACACCCCGCAGTGCCGAGGCCGTCGCCAAGCTGCGCGTGCTGCTGGAACAGCTTGCTGAGCCCGAGTCGCTCAAGCTCTTCGGCTTGCCGGTAGCGGCGCAAGGCAACAGCGCCAACGCCGCATTCGCCGTGTCGCAGGAAATTGTGCGCGACACACCTGACAATGCTTCCATCGAGCGCCTTGCAACGCTCATGTACGAGGTGGCAGATGTGGCGGCACCCACCACTGATGCGGCCAACAGTTGGCGTGCACGATTGGCGAGCTTGGTGACAAGCACGGCCTTCCAGTACAACCCGATCATCCAGTCGCGCGCGTTTGTGCTTCTGGGATGCCTGGCGCAGGGCGAGATCGACGACGATCTGCTGTACCAGATCCTAGTTTCGCTGCGTGGCTCCATCTCGGAATGGGCGAGCAATAGCTCAGACATGCCCATGATCAGCATCGTGACCTGTCTCAGCAAGGTGGTCAAGATCCTGCCGACGCAATCGCGATACCTGCCGCAGATGTTCTGGCTCGGCATTGCGATGGTACAGTGTGGCCACGTGCCGCTGTTCAAGGCTGGTGTCGAACTAATGCATTCCACAGTGGAGAGCATCTGGGACCGCGGGATTCCAGCAAGCGAGCGCAGCGATCTCATCACGTACTTGCTAGACGCGCGCATGGAGTTCCGCGAGCTGGCGTGCAAGCTGGATGACGAGACAGGTGTCGACTTTGACATCAACTTTTCGTTTGGCATGGCAGCGCTGCTGGTCAAAGGACTGCGACATCCCTCTACAAGGGAGGTGACGACGAAAGTGATGCAAGCCATGCTGCATTATTGCGGCGTGGATGGGCAGGGTGAAAGGCAATCCAAGGGCGGCCGCATCTCGGAGCGACAGCTGGGCTTCTTCGTAGGCTTGCTGCCGACGGCGACTCGGCCAGAGGAGTTTGGGCAGCTGCTATCCCTCGCGGGCGTTGAAGCAAGCGCCTGCGATGCCGCGGTGGAAGCCCGCCGGTCTGGATACAAGGGGCTCACCGAGCACCTGGACGTGCTCAACAATCGTATCGCGCTGCTTCTAGTGACGCTGGTCACATCCTTGCTGCAGCACGCCGAATCCGACGCAGAACGGCTCATGCTGTACGGCTTCCTCAACGAAGCGGCGCGCGAAGTACCTGCCATCGTCAGCATCCTCTACGACAGCCTTGCTCCCAGCATGAAGGACATCTTTGTCAACTGTTCCAACAGGGCCATCCTCGACGCAGTGCACGGTATCGCCCAGACAGCGGTGAGCCAGCCCTTCTTTGCAGCACAGGCACGCGAAACAGCAAAGCGAGGCGGACCCAACGCCTACCTCGTTGAGTCGGGCTATGGAAGCCTGCTCGGCTGCGGCGCCTTCGTTCCGCTGATGGAGGGACGAAGGCATGTTCTGTGCAAGCTCAGCATCCAGCTGGTGCTCGGCCTCACCGACGTCGGCACCACATGAGCGCACATTCGCTACACACAGTAGGCATCCTGGAAGATGTCGCTAGCATTATCGTTCAACCGTTTCATGGGATTCCCCGCTTCGTCATTTCCCTCATTTGTACTATGTGTAGGCTTCGAGACGAGAAGGTCATTGCTAATCGAATCAGATTCTTGTAGGTTAGAAGCGGTCGTTTGTAGAGTTGCTTGAGATACCGCCGCGAGCGCAAGCTTTGGAAGGGATAAGTTGGGCGCCCAAAACACATGTTAGCATCATACTTCCAACATGGTATGCAGTTGGGCACACGTGCGGTGCTAACGGGCACTGGCCAGAACACCTCCGGATTTTTCGTGGCAGGGGACAGAGAGAGAGGGTCTCTGCGCGAGAGAAGGGTCTTGAGCAGATAGCGACCTGTACAGTAGAGAGTCGCGAAATGCGCGAACAGGCGGCTGCAAGAATTGTATTTCATTTGTCTTGCAGATTTGAATGTTTCCCATTTGAATCGCGGCTTTGGGTTCGAAATGGATTTTTTAGACTTGCGTGCGGTGGGTTGATGGGTCAAATTTTCTCAACTTTTTCCTCTTTTTTTTTTTTTTTTTTTTTTTTTTTTTTGTCCCCCTTTCTTCTCGTTGCAGGTGTTGCAGTTCGAGAGGCGGAGACAGTGCGGATATGCCTGAACCAAGGCTTCGTTCGATTTCGAGGGTATTGGTGGCCAGCGAACTCCTTCCTCCCTTCAAAGGCGTGGTGGCTGTCGCGCCGCAGAGTTCGAGGAAGGCCTCTGTTCGCGATTCGGTTTGCAACATCTCTTTCTGCAACACCATCACCCTGTCCGGCACCATCCCCTTTACACATTCGCAATCATGAAGGTAAGATCACTCTTCTCGATCCAGCATCAACAACGCTAGTCGAGGCTCACATGGTACTTTAAGACGCCCAGACACGCTCCGCTCTTGGAACTGCTTGCTCGAGACGCCGTACGGTTGGATTGGCCGGCCCAAGAATATTTCTCAATCGGAGGCGGTGTCGACATCGCAAGCTGTCCCTCCATGCTCCGATTCGTCCTGGTCTTTTGGCGGATGTGCAGGACAAACACGACGCCAGCTGAATCATCCGCTCGCCGAATGGAACAGCCATGCAGTTCAAGCATGTATCGTTTTCGATCCAGCAAATTAGCTCAGCATGATAATGGATCAAAGCCGAGACCTTATCGACACTGCACTGGCGCAAGGTTGACCTCCAAAAAAGCGGAAGTTGCCGATCTTTGCGGGAATGGGCGCCGTGCGTAAGGGAGTTTGGTTCCTGACGTGCTTTCGAGTGCTGCCTGTCGCGTTGGAGCAATGGCTTGGCTGCATGACGCTTGACTCTCAGGGGATGGCTTTGGGCCTGCTCATGGCACGAGAAAGTGACACAGTATGCAGTGTCCTTCGCCACAGATCTGGTGTGCTTTGAACCGTTGCCATCCTCGACTAGTCGTTCTTTCCACAAGGTCCCCCGCATATTTACCATTACTTACTCTTTGCTTATCTTTGTGCTCATCGCAACAGCTCTACACTGACATTATCTCCAACGACGAGATGGTCTCGGACGGCTACACCATGCAGCTCGTCGACGATGTCGTTTACGAGGTCGACGCTGCCAAGATCGTCGTCTCGGACGGTGATGTCGATATCGGAGCCAACCCCTCCGCCGAGGAAGCTGCCGAGGCCATCGAGAACGGCGCCGAGCAGGTCATCAACATTGTCCACTCGTTCCGTCTCCAGCCCACCCAGTTCGACAAGAAGTCCTACCTCGCCTACCTCAAGGGCTACATGAAGGCTGTCAAGGCCAAGCTCGAGCAGAGCAACCCGGAGCGCATCCCCGCTTTCGAAAAGGGCGCCCAGGCTTTCGCCAAGAAGGTCGTCGGCTCCTTCGGCGACTGGGAGTTCTACACCGGCGAGTCCATGGACCCCGAAGGCATGGTCGCTCTTCTTAACTACCGTGAGGATGGTGTTACTCCTTACCTCGTCTTCTGGAAGGACGGCTTGCGTGAGACCAAGATCTAAGCACCGCCCACTAAGCGCGGTAAGGTCGAGCGATAGGTCGGCTTTGTAACAACTCCCAAAATATCGAGTTCGGTCCCTTCTCAATGCTTGAAATTGAATTCGGATCTGTTATAACCCCCTTCTTGCCTCACTGTTCTGAAGAGAGTCCCCATTGGTACCTCGAGCCCTGCAATCGCCATGTGATGTAACTAGGGACACCCCATTGATGTGCACACAACTGGCGGAACCAAGCAGTGCATCATCTCCATCGAAACTTGCTCAGCATCGAAGCTGCCTCATAAAGCCTTGACCTCAAGGTCGAGTTTGAGAACGACGCAAGGTCGAGCAGCGCACTGCCCAACTGATGCCAGTCACTCTTCTATGCCTCGACTTTTTCGGCGACTGAGATTGCAGCTTCTCGAGGTCCAGTATTATGCAGGGCCATCATGAGGTTCCTTCTCGCCAAAATGGTGTTGAAAGGTCGGTGACTAGCTTGTGTGCGTGCAACTGCAGAAGGATCCCTGAAATGAGGCAGAGTAAACGGCAGCAAAAAAGGAGAGCAGTTTGGGCGTGACAAATAAGAAAGGGACGACCCCTGGCGGGCTCGAACCGCCGACCTCAGCATTAACAGTGCTACGCTCTAACCAACTGAGCTAAGGAGCCATTTTCATGTTTTGGTTGCTTAAAGCAGCAACTATATATAGTTTCTTGACTTTTTAGAGAGGCTGAACAGCACAGACCACGTATGTTTGATTCGGCCCGTCAGCAGATCTTGAAAAAGCACCGTTGGTAGTGCATGTGCTGTCCTTCCACTAGCTTGACGTGGCATCTGCGCTTTCCACACTTCTCGTTCCTCCACACAACCTTCGCTTCCTCCAACACTGCCTTTCTCGAGACGTTCGTCACTCGGACATAGGTGCCCACTCACGAACCTCACGAACCTGTTTTGGATCGCTTAGGAAGAGCACCAACTTCGTGCCCACCTTCTACATCCCCTAAGACCTGCGGCGACCCGGAACACAGCTTCAAAAAAATTTTAGACCCCGCAGGAAGCATCCCACACCTTCTAGCGATTTAGCTCTCTCACGCATCTAAACGTCTCTCACATATCACAATGGCTGGCTTTCTCAGAGGCGGCGGTTCTGGCGGAGCCGGCTACAGCAGAGTTAGTGGCGGCACAGGAGGCAACAATCCGTACGGCGACGATGGTCGCAACCCATACACATCTTCATCTGCGTCATCTGGCCGCCAAGGTGCTGCTGGCTATGGTGGTGCTGGCTATGGTGGTGCTGGAGCTGGCTTTGCTGGTAGTGGTGCCGGCGCTGCTGCTCGTCCATCAACTGGTGCGGGTTATCGAGGCGGTGGAGCCGGCTTCGCTGGAAGTGCAGGTGGCGCAGGAGGAGCAGGAGCTGGTGGTGCTGGCTACGGGTCCGAAAAGGTCGCTAGCCATCGCGCGCCAGGTGGCGGCTATCTGGTCGTCAAGTGTCCAGACCAGCTCGTCCTTTCCAACTGTCTCATCATCAACGGCCAAGAATGGGGTTCCACGCAATACGTGCTCGTCGACGGCATGTACGTCTTTACGGCCCAGGCCGATACCACAGGAACCATTCAACCAGGCACACTCGGTACCGCGCTACTGCAACGGAAGTGGGCCGGTCTTTCCGCCCAAGGCCACGTCGTCCAAGCTGAAAGCTACGATCCGTTCGCCTTTGGCAACAGCGTTTATCTCGGCAGCATCGATATCGAAGTGGCCTATCTTCGCAAAGGCGAGATCGCACCTCAGCCGTATGATACGGACGAGATGGCCAAGATGTTCGCACGCGCCTTCGAGAACCACATCTTCACCACCGGCCAGCTCCTCGTCTTCGAGTTCAAGGGCATGAACTTAATGGCCACCATTAGGGGTGTCGAGGTGGTCGAGCTGCACGAGATTCAGCAGCGCGGCAAAAATGCGCCGTCCGGCAACCAGGGGGGTTCCCATCCGAGCCGATCCGATCGCGGTATCTTGATTGCTCAAACACAAATCAACTTCTCCGCGACCCAAGATGGTGGTGTCAAGCTGAAGGCTTCAGGCAATCGCCCGCCCCCCAACGCCATTCTGCAGCCCAACTTCAAGTTCGAGGACATGGGTGTCGGTGGTCTTGACAAGGAGTTTGCGAACATCTTCCGTCGAGCCTTTGCCTCGCGTATCTTCCCACCTGCGCTTGTCGAAAAGCTCGGCATTCAGCACGTCAAAGGTATGGTGCTGTACGGTCCGCCTGGTACCGGTAAGACGTTGTTGGCTCGTCAGATCGGAAAGATGCTCAACGCTCGCGAACCCAAAATCGTCAACGGTCCCGAAGTGTTCAACAAGTATGTCGGCGGAAGTGAAGAGAATGTTCGCAAGCTCTTTGCCGACGCCGAAGCAGAACAGAAGGCGAAGGGCGACGAGTCGCAGTTGCACATCATCATTCTCGATGAGCTCGACGCCATGGTCAGGCAGCGTGGCTCTGGCGGTGCGGGTGCCACGTCGGCAGGCGACAACGTGGTCAACACCTTACTTGCCAAGCTCGACGGTGTAGAGCAGCTCAACAACATCCTCGTCATTGGTATGACCAACCGACTCGACATGATCGACGAGGCTCTCCTGCGTCCCGGTCGTCTCGAAGTGCACGTCGAAGTCAGCTTGCCTGACGAGTTCGGTCGTCGCCAGATTCTCAACATCCACACAAACAAGATGCGCACCAACGGTGTCATGGACAGCGATGTCAACATCGATGAGCTCGCTGCGCTAACCAAGAACTTTTCCGGTGCCGAAATTGCCGGTCTGATCAAGTCAGCTACCTCCTTCGCCTTCAACCGTCACGTCAAGGTGGGCACCATGGCCGGCATCTCGAACGATGTCGAGAACATGAAGGTGTCGCACCAGGACTTTTTGAACGCGCTCGAAGAAGTCAAGCCTGCCTTTGGTGTTGCTGAAGAAGAGCTTTCGCAGGTGGTGCAGAACGGCATCATGCACTTTGCGCCTCACATCGATGTCATCCTTCGCGATGGTCACCTCCGTGTGGAGCAAGTGCGTACTTCGCAGCGAACGCCTCTTGTCACCGTCTTGCTGCATGGCCCTCCTGGCTCCGGAAAGACCGCGCTTGCTGCCACCGTTGCTATCGCCTCCGACTACCCCTTCATCAAGCTTATTTCTCCCGAGAGCATGATCGGCATGGGCGATGCGCAAAAGATCAACTACCTCAACAAGGTCTTCAACGATGCCTACAAGTCGCCGCTATCGATCATTGTGATTGACAACATCGAAAAGATTGTCGAATGGGTGCGTATCGGCCCACGCTTCTCCAACTCGGTCCTGCAAGCCCTGGCGGTCCTGCTCGGCAAGCGTCCTCCGAAGGACAAGCGTTTGCTTGTGCTGGCCACAACGTCGAACAGGAGAATGTTGCACGAGATGGAGATGCTCAACGCCTTCATTGCCGAGATTCGCGTGCCCAACATCACCTCACTCAGGAGCGTCGACCATGTGATTCGACAGATGCAGCTATTTGACAACGAGAACGACGCGCAGAGGTGTCAGCAGCTGTTGGCTCAAGCTGGATTGGGCGAGGAGGGCAAGCTTAATATCGGTATCAAGAAATTGCTGTCCGAAATCGAGATGGCTAGACTGGACAACGACCCAGCGGATAGGCTGGCTTCGAGTCTGTCGAGCGTGCAGAACACCGCCATTGATGTGGATATCGATGTCGACCTCAACTAGAAACGACTGCTTTCATGTGAACACTTCTTCCGAACAATGTGATATTTTGGCTCTTTTATCTGTGCGCGTCTATGTGTCTTTGGGAAGGTTTACAGCCCACCTCTTGAAGATGGTATAAATGTCTTTCCGCCACTCTAACTCTTCCGCCGCTTGTTGGACGGTGAATGCCTTTCTCTCTCGTTCAAGCTTTTCCGGCCAATCGTCCTTCACCCCCTCTTCTGCTTTGAGTAAAACTTCATGACCGGTGTAACGAGCACGCGGGATGAATTCTGGCTTGTGCGGGTCGTCCATCGGGCTCTTCTTGTGCGGCTTGTGATCGTCCACCGTTAGCTCGGCCTGTGTGCTGCGCGATATCGAACCAGAGCTGGGAGGGTAGGGCTCGCCGATGAGACCTGCTTCCTCCCACAGCTCTCTGACGGCGGCTTGGCGGGAATCCTCGCCAGCCTCGACTCCGCCTTTGGGCAGGACGAAGCGGCCTTTGTGCTTGCGTGAGGAGACGAGGTAGATCCGCAGAGTGTCAAGGTGAATGGTCGAGGAGGATTGGACCTGGACTGGGATGGCAACAGCCACCTCTCGCGGGCTCACTTTTCCACAAGAAAGACTTTAGTCAATATCGAAAAACCGTTTGATGGGGCAAATAAAGACTTGCTTGTACTCACCCATTCTCCGTCGAGGTCTGTGGGTCGGATAGCAGTTGGTGGTGTAGAGTAACGCACTGGTGTAGAGCGACGCTCTTGTCGAGCTGCAAGGTGGACCCTGCGTTTGCAGCTGCTAACCTCCACCGAGCGTAAAAAACAATTATCAGGATGTTAGAGCTCAGAAGAAGACGCGGAGACGGGAGGGCGGACGGACCACTTGATCAGATCGAAGTTGGGGCGGCGGCAGAGCTGCAGGAGAGTTTGGCAAGAAATTTAGCCAAACCTTTGACTTGAGCGAAGCGCAGGAGCCAACATCGCATTTAGAGAAGCTTGACTTCCGTATCCTTCCAACAACGCTTTAGGGCTCTGATCAACGAGCCTAACTGGTTCACTTGACGATATCGACTCCATCAGATCACGGACCACCCGAACTTGCTCCGACACCATCGTTCCCACGCATTCGGAGCGGCTCCGGTTCTCTCATTGTCTGCATCGGATCTTTCTTTAGCAGCTAAGGCTCCTCGTTTGTCTCTGAGTCCATGGTTGGTGCTCATCGTTTTGTACAGAAGAGCGCCTCGGGCGTCTCTCGTTACTGGAAGTCTTCCGCTGTCGGCTCATCCACAACGACTTTAGCGGCGCCCTCAACGCTAGCTCAGCAGCACAGTCGTAGAAGAGCCGTTTATTCTACTTCAGTGGGATCAGCAGTGGCCTTCTCGACAGTATCAGCACCTCTCCGATCCCCCACACCGCCCCATTCTCCTTCGTCTGCCTCTTTGTCTTCCTCCTCCTCATCAGTTGTTTCGTCTTCTGGCTCATCTCAGTGGAAGCCCCCGCCTCCTCCACCCTCCGGCTCTACTGCAGCTTCCCGCAAGCAGTCTCGCAAAGAGTGGCTCTTGGTCGGAGTCGCTGGCTCCGCAGCAGCTATAGGCTCTTGGTACTACTGGTCCAACATTCGTCCCCGCCACCAAGCTAACAAGGCAGCCGCAGCTGCGCTCGCAGCCCAATCAGCACCTTTCTCTCTGACCGCAGAGAGCAGGACATCCTTTTCGATCCCGATCCGCCAAGCTCAGGCTGGCAGTCCCACCAACAAGGTGATCACCACACTCACCAATGCCGAAGTCGATCGGCGCCTCACAGAAAACCAGCGCAGCACTCGCGTAGATCGACCTCAGGGCGCTTGCCTCGTTGCGCGCTACGACACCAATTCGGTAGCGAGCAACGATCCGATCGAGGACAAGCGCGCAGAAGTGATCGTCGAGCGCGATCGAGCCATCGTGGACAAGCGTCCTTCCTCTCCTTCCTCCTCGCTCGTCCCGCCTACACCCAATACAGCTACCGGCAGTGCTAATGGTGACCTCTGCTTCTTTGCCGTCATGGACGGTCACGCTGGCTTTCACACCAGCACGCTACTGAGCCAGAAACTCATTGCTTTCGTCGCTCTCGAACTCGACAAGGTTTTCAGAGAAGCTGGCGAATACGGCGAGATTGCAAAAGCCAAGAGTGCCATGCCTAGCAAGCTTTGGCGTGCCATCGCTGGCGGTGGATCGGTTGCATCTCTAACCTCCAGCACTGGCCTAGATGGAGATCCCGAAGTGGTCAAGAGGGCTATTGCCAAAGCCTTCCGCGGACTCGACAAGGAGATCGTCAACACTCCCGTCGAGCTTCTGAAGGAGTACGAGCTCAGCCTCGCTGCCACTTCTTCCAGCTCGGTCTCTCCAGAACGCGGCGCAGGCAACACAAAAAGCCTCAGCTCCCTTGCTCACAGCATCTTCCCCAGCTCCATCAACGCGACCTTCACCGCTACCCAGAAAAGTGCCTATGAGAGCATCCTTCCCGCTCTTTCCGGCAGCTGTGCGCTGCTGACTTACATCGATTCGGCGCGACAGGACGTCTACGTCGCTTGCACCGGTGATTCACGCGCTGTTGCCGGCTACTGGGATGAGGACTCGGGCAAATGGGAGGTCGAGGCGCTTTCCGTCGATCAGACCGGCCGTAATCCTGATGAAGTGAAGCGAATGCGCTCTGAGCATCCCGCTTCTGAATCGGAGAAGGTCATTCAGCGCGGTCGTGTGCTCGGTGGACTCGAGCCCACGCGTGCCTTTGGAGATGCCAGGTACAAGTGGGACCGTGAGCTGCAGGGTCGCCTCTACGATGCTTTCTTGCCGGGTGGCCGCAATTCCACGCGTGGCCCGCCTCGCGACCTCGAGACGCCCCCTTACGTCACTGCTACCCCCGTGGTCGAGTGGCGCAGAGTCGGTGAGACTAGCTCCAACCCCAACCGGGAGCTTCGCTTCATCATCATGGCTACGGATGGTCTGTGGGACATGATGAGCAACGAAGAGGCAGTCAGCCTCGTTGCTGGACACCTTGCCGGCATCAAAGGTACCATTCGATCGTCCGAACTGCAGAGACATACATTCCAGCCAATTGACAAGCAGCACTCGTTGCCCTCAGCAGCTTCCATCCACTCGGCACCCGCGTCTAGCCACACCTCTGCCTCAACATCACCTCCGGCGTCAGCAGTCGCATCACAAGATGCGCAGACCCCCTCGACTTCGGTGCGACCCGCATCTTCGGACGAACAGAGAGAATTGGCTGCGTCCAAGCAGCATCCACTGTCGAAAGGACCGGAAACACTCAAGACATTCCAGTTCCAGGACGACAACCTCTCGACCCATCTTATCCGCAACGCTCTCGGTGGTGCTAATCAGCAGCGAGTCGCCGGTCTGCTCGCCATCCCCGCACCCGAAAGCAGGAGATACAGAGACGACATCACTGTCAACGTCATCCTTTTCAACTCTCCTGCTACTCCTGCCCAACTACCAGCGGCCTCCGCGCAGGGTGACGAGCAGACACAATCTCACATCAAGGCCAAGCTCTAGAGCGTTGAGGCGATGTAAGATTTATGCGCTGCCATCATATGCGCTGTCGTAATATACACCATGCGAAAACATGGAGTTGCTCCACGATCTTTAAAGCGGTGTGGCTTGATTGAGCATAACAGCATGGTTAGCTTTAAAGCCTCGAGGTTTCGCCTGAGCATGAATGAGGTTAAGCTCACAGTCGATGTTTGGCTTTGGGTTTTATGTTGTTTTGGCCGGGAGGTGGGGGCAGAGCTTTGCGTAGGTAAGCGCTGGCAAGATCGTGGGTTGTGTCCGCATACAATGAGCGCGTGGCGCTGCGGCAAGTTCTCACATGAACATTCGAACAACCAACGCCCACACGCGGGTTTCGACTGCGGCCTTGTGTTTTCCATCTCTTCCAAGACCGCGAGTGGGTTCTTGCCAACAATGGGGCGCCTCGCGCGCGTTTGCAGGCAAGCTTTGGCTGTCCGCTTTGGTTGGACCCTGTGGGCAGGGTTTAGATTAGGCTTAGGGTTGCATGCTGTCTCACTTCAATTACCGCGGATGGAGGAAAGAAGGTTCGCTCGGGGGGTGATAATGCCGGGCCCGCTTTCACGGGATGCCGGGTTCTGTTTACAAGGTGAGAGAGGACTTCTGGGATAACAAAGGTGAGGATGGTGACGAACCAGAATACCTTGTTTGGTGATGAGGCGCGTTTGGTGTTGAGCCGCGCTTAGCGGTAGTATAGTTCCGAGCAGAGCCGCACTTCAGCGGGTCACACCGCCACCTTTAGGTACGCCGTTACTCATTACTGTCACCTCCCTTTGTTCAGGATGCCACGGACCTTCATGCTACCAGTCACTAGGCCGAAGCTTCCTTGATCACAAAGGGAATGCTCTTCTCCACTGCGGACCCGAGTTACGCCACCGAACAGCGAGCGTAGAGTCATTATCTCGGTACACATCCGTGTTTCCCGCCCTGCTGTGCTTTGACCCACCGATGCCAACCGCCCACCTCATCTCGGGGCGGATAAAGAAGTGGGCAAGCGGCGGTTGCTTTCTTCCTTTCCAACCCCCCACTCTCTCTTTGCTTCGCACTTTATCAAGCCACCGCTTCCGGTACTGTACCCACTCTTTTCCCAGACACAATGAAAGCCGTCCGGTGGGTCACAGTTGGTTGCTTCGAACTCACTCGCCAAGTTGTTCCCGCGATGAGCGAAAATTGAAGCATGACAACATCGCGGCTTCCGGTACCTTCATCTGCCCCTCCCTCCGGAGCACGACGTTGTGATGAAGCGCTAGTTTCAGTGAAACAAAGAGGGAGGATGCAAACTTTGCTCAGCACTCGGGTTCCGACTCCGATCCTATCAATATCTCGCAATACAGTAGGACGCCAGCTTCATAAGGTTTGGAGCAGTCGGTGGCCGGTAGAAACTTTGATACTAGACAGGCTCTTTTCGGTCAACGGTGCAGGCGGAGGGACGGATGGACGTGGCAACCGCACAGCCATTTCTCTTTGGGCGGGTCTGCTTTTGCTCAGCCGACCAAGTCCGCTGCGCATTCATTGACTTCCACCATCTCATGCAATCTTCTCGACGATACGCTTTTCTGTCTCTGTTGCCCTACGTCACGGACTCTCTTTTCTCTCCTTGCGCCATCTTGTACGGAGAGAAGAGCACTCGATAAACATGCCCGGTGAACCTACACCGACCGGAAAGGGAGGAGGTGCAAATAGCAACGGCCTGCACCTCCCTTCCTTCAAGGATCTCGTGTCCTTCAGCAGAGGTGAAACTCACGCAGTATCTGCTGTACCCAGCCTGAGAGACAGGGAAGATTTCGTTTCTTGTGCTCCTCGAAAACGAGATCTAAACGACTCTCGGGGCCATCTCGAGTATCTGCATGAATCTAATCGGAACACCCAACAACAAGAAGCACATGCTGGACATCGTCATCATGACCATCAAGGTCATCCGAGGGAGCTGCCTCACGACCGACAGGGCAGGGTGATTCAATCTTCTCAATCTTCGAGTCTGTCATCGAATCAACCCTCGTACCCCTCGCCACGAGAAGCGGTATTTCCGGGGCACCAGTACCATGCAAGCAACAAGAGGCCTCGGGAAATGATGGATTATGAACCGTCAACCTACGCGAAGCTTCCTCCTGCTTACAGGTCTTCGCGTCAAGATGAACAGATACTCGTCGGGAGGCCGACATCCTACCCGATGAGACGCTCCACGCAAGAGCATCGTCAAGATCTTGCGAGCACAGCTACGCTTCCATTGGCTCGTCCGCAGGATTCTAACGCTCCAGGCAGGACATCGCGCCGTGATCGGGACGCCCGGCCTTTGCCAACGCAACCTATCCCAAGTCAAGGCTCACGCGGCGCCTCACATTCGCTGCAACAGGACCAACATCAAGTCGCGCAACGGTCACAAGCAGAACAGTACATCGCCAGGCAACCTCAAAGCGTTCCAGTACCAAATCAAGCGCTACAACTTGAAAGGTCTCGCGGGTCTGCGCATTCGTCGCCGAGAGCTCATGGCCACTCTTCCGCACAGCAACACTTCAGATCACCTTCGATATCGTCCCAATCCTTCGAGAACACCCGTGTTGCCGTCACTTCTTCGCTCCAGCAAAGTCGTTCACCGACGCAGACCACGCCCAGCCATCACCAGCAGAGGATGTTTGACTACTCCTGCGCTCGCCTTCTGGACGAGAGGAACTTGTCATCTTCGAGCGCAAAGCGGCCCTCCTCTGCACAAGATTTCGCGATCTCAAGTAGGCGCGGCGCATCCTCTTCAACAAACTATTCAATGGACGCAGGGAGTCAGAGGCAATGTGGTTCGTCGAGTTTCCAGTCAGAGCATAATACGGTCCAAAAGCGACCTGCCTCTCACTATCCTTCTCGTCGTGACGGTGTTCACATATTCTCCGTTGCTCCGGCTGCAAGAAGAGTCGACAGCAATCTGCACTCCCCCGGGTACAAATGCGACAATTCCAGTATCGTGAATAGCCGTGTCGTCCGTCATCCAGCAGCTCCGGTAGTGCCCAGATACAATCACACTTCTTCTGTTCGAGACGCGCCTTCGACCCATCGTTCAGTGCCACAGAGGTTGGAAGGATCTCAAGCATCTTCGGAGGTGCATATGATCCATGCGTCAAGGCCATCTCGATCTCGACCGAGCGACAAAGAGTTTGGGGGTCCGCAGCCAGCCTCGAACGGAGAAAGAGGATATCAATTGACGAGCGATATTGGGCATCATTCCACATCTCCCATGGATCGGCAAAAAGAAAGCGTCCTGACGAGACCTCTGCTCCCTTTTCCTCAGCAGCAGCTACAAGGCGGATGTCGAAGACAACACATGCACACCGAAGTAGACCACGCTCGTACCGTTCAACAACAACAACAACGCCATCCTCCAGGATCACAACACGGCATCAGGCAGCAGGAGCTCGACCGGAGGTACGAAGCTCAAGATGAGCGTGGTAGAAGGGATCATCACCGGTCACATGTTCGTCTAAGGGCTCAAAACACGACTCCATCCTTGTATGCCGCACGACTGGAGAGTACAAAGCAGCCCAAATCACTAACGGCTTATTCAGGTAGCGCGAAAAGCTCCATGGCTGAACAAATACATCCGGCCGAAGTGGAAGCAGGACTCCTTGTACGACCAGCTTTACCTTCCCCGCGCTCAGCGGTCAGCACTTCGGCTGGCATCGAGCCATCGTACCTTCACCGCGAGCGCTATTCAGATGAAGGGCAGCGGGGTTCTCATCCCTCTCAAGAGCGCGATCTTGCGGCGAAAGGCATAGGCAATGGCTCCTCGAGGCTATACGCAGATGTCGATCGGCTGATGCCTTCGTACCTCGAGAAACAGATGCGACAGCCTGCAGCGAAAGGAGCACCAGTGTTGTCCGAGCGAATGAGCTCACCTCCAGGACTATATCGTTCTAATCCTCCGATTAGTCGATCGGCCACTGGCCACGTTGTTGAGCGGGTCTATCGAAAAGGGGACCAACCCAGAGATGCGCACGCTGATGATGATCGAGCAAGACAGCAACCTGTTACCGATCGCTTATTTGAAAGCATTCCTCGTGGGCCCGATCACCACGCTCACAACTTGCCGGTACCTCACACGGACTCACCCGGTAAGCTTCGATCGCTTGTTAGGAGTCGACCTCTTCCACCACTCATAGCGACTCACCGCACAGCCTCGAGCATCCAAGCGCGCACCTCTGCTGACCAGCACCCTCCCGCAACAATGTCTCCGCCACCACGACCGCCCAAGAGGCTGCGTGCGGGCTCAGACACCTCACTGGTCCTCAAGACGTCCCGCTTCATCATTGGAAGCGAAGATGAGGTTCGTCCAACACTCCCCGTTCCTCCTTCTGCGTCCTCACGAAACATACTCCCCGCTGAACGGCAACGTGCGGGCCAGGACAGGCTTCCGTGCGAAGCGCGACTCTACCAGCCCACAGAAAAGCAAGGCGCAATCTCTCACTGGCTACAGGACACACCTAGCGGCTCGGCTCCCATCACTCCTCCCCTGTCCTCGAACTAGTCCGCACGACACTGTAGATAACACACTGCTGCACATGGATGTCAACTCATTTGAACGAGACCCGTTGCGGTTTGATTGAGAGCATGAAGCTAAATTGCGAGACATGTGTGAGGGAGAGAAAAGCTAGAGCGCAAGACCATACACCACACCACTAGCCACGGGCGCAGCCACCACCACCGGCTCACCAGCCTCCTCCTTGACTGAACCAGACGCTGAACTCCTCTCCCCTCCGCTCACTACTTGCGATTTGGAGGTGGAAGACGAGAGAAATGCGAGCAGGGAATCGAACTTGCCCGCAGCCACCGCAGCGTTTGGCCTCCGCGGCGTGATCGCGCTCGCTGAGCTCGGCGTGTTGGGCTGCTGGTCGAATACCAGCGATGGCAGCCCTGTGAGGGGGGGTGTGGGGAGGGTCGAATCTGTTGGTGAACTGGTCCAACATTGATCTATGCATACTTCGGCTTGGTGGGGAGGGCGGTAGGTGTTTTGGCCCTGGCTTTGGGACTGTCCGTGCTGAGGACCCTGCATTGGGCGCAAAGGGATAGCGTTGAGCGGGGAGACCGGCGTCGAAGTAGATCTTACAAACGATCTCTTGGGCAACAAGATCCGCTTCAGCCCACCAACCGTCGCACCACTGGGTGGTAGCAGGGGTGCACTCTTGGGCACCGGCAGTTCGGGGAGCGGCGTTGCGGGCGGTGGGCAAGGGGGTGGTGAATGAATGGAGGAGGAGGCGGAGAAAAGGTGCGTTTTGCTCTGCTTCCTTCGCAGTGGGATGGCGCCGGCGGGGAGGATAGCCGCGGAAGCTTTGCTGTCGGTTTCGGCGGTGGTGGCGACCGCGATGCTGATCGGCGGCTTTGCTCGGCGTTCTCGCAACGATCCCACCACCAACGAATCAATATCCTTGCCGCTGCCGGTGGTGGCCGTCGGGAAGAGCGGGTTCGAGAACATATGTCGCAACCCCCCCTCCTCCCTCCCTCCATCCTCATCACCATCCAATTGCACTGGCTCACACCTATCCGTCGCATCCCCTTCTCCACCCATCATAAACCCCTTGAACCGCATCGCCCCATACTGTCGAACCAACATCCTCTCCCTTTCTTCCATCTTCTCTACCAACACACTCGCCTCTTTCCTCCCCCCATCTGCCTCCGCTACCAACCTCCGATCTTCTTCTGAAGGGTCTTGAGATCGGCGTTTGACAAAATCGGGGGGGAGGTGCGGGTCGGCGGAGGGTGGAGCAAATTGGCGGAGGTGGTTGCGCTGCTGGATGTGCTGCTGGAGGACGAGGAGGGAGGCCATCGAGGTTTCGGACGAGGAGCGCGCGCTGGATACAAGGCTCCCGTCCCAGCTGCGTAGCGTGTCGAAGCCGTAGAAAGATCCTGCGAAAGAGGTGAGCGTGGACGACGTGGTGGCGGGTTCAAAGGAGGGATCGGGTGTTTTGAGCACTTCAATGCCCTCATTTTCTGACAGGAAGGTTGTATGGGATGGATCGGCGGGGGAAGCAGAGGCGCAAGGCAGGTAAGAAGGATGCGAAAGATATACAGACCGCATCTCGCCCTCCCTCTTCCTCGACACGCGCCTTAGCACCTGCACCGGCTGTGTGCCCACTGAATACCTCCTATGTTCCTCCTCAGCTTCTGGGGCGAAAGATGGAGTGAAGATCGGCGCTGACCCACTGCGAGTCCTGCCCCTCTGAGTGTTGTTTTCCTCCTCTTTACCACTGCTACGCGTTCTGGTGGTGCTGGTGACGGGGGAACCCGAACCGCCGAGGTCCTCAGCAGCGATCAGGGACCCGCGCAGCTCCTCGAGGCTAAGTCTAAGTTGGAGACCCTGCGCCGCACTTGCGTCTGCTATGCTAGCAACGAGGGCTGCTCGGCGTCGGCGGCTTTGGTCGTGAGATTCCGAAATTGAACGTGTGGTTCGCCTAAGCCTCTGCTGCTGTGGTTGGGCTTGTGGCGGTGGGGAGACGCTACGACGAGCCTGAGCCAAACCTTCCTGCTGCTCGTTCTCAAGGTTGCTGCATTTAGTGGGATCCGAGTCCGTTACTCTCTTTTCCTCTCCACACGTACCGGGCGTTGTCGATGGGAAAAACAACCCCAACTGGTTGCCAAACTCAATCGCTGGTCCTACTTCATCGACTACAGCACCAGGAAAAATATCTGGAACAGACCAGCTCCTCTGCTTCTCCCCACTCTCTGAGTCGAGATCGACGAAGAGGGACTGAGGGATGGGTTTGCGCTTGAGCACCTTCTTCTTGGCTACTACCAGATGACACTGCTGGGGTGAGCGTGGGGGAGAAGGGTGGAGCTGTAAGTGAGCATCAGATGCGCTCCTGTTTCTGCTCCTACTAGCCTTGCTGCTTCTACCAAGGCCAAGAGGTAGGCCAAGAGCGGTAGTGGAAGACGAGAGCGAGAACCTTCTCCGCAACGGCCCAGTCTCCTTCTTGTCTCCTACCCGTTGGAAGCGCGATAATGGCGAGTGTCCTGGCGAGTGTGGAAAGTCTTTCTCCTCTTCTCCTTCTTCTCCCCGACGTTGAGGAGCGCGGCCGTACCCGAGCTTCGCCGCCTCTGTATTAGCGGTGTCGGTGGCGGTGGAGCTGATGAGTAGGGATGCTGGGATGGGTAAGCGCTGAAAAGGACGTCTTCTCCCTTCGTTGTTCGCTCCTCCTCGTTGCTGAAGGTGTTCCTTAAGCTTTTGGTGTTCGTAAAGCGTGTTACAAGCGGTGGTTGTGGCGGTTGTTTCCAGTGATTCGCCGGAAGATTCGAGATGGACAAAAGTCGAAGGGGTAATCGTGTTGTCCGAAACGGAGCCGCCAGCGGAGGACGAGAGAGACATGTCACCCAAGACCCGAAGTGAACCCAAAGATGATGATAGGAATGAAGACAGGTGGTAGTAGAGATGAAAGCGATATATTGTCACAGGAAGGTACGAAAAACAGGACGAGGAGAAGAGATGTGTTTCAGTGATGAGTGACGAGCGATGAGCGATGAGTGATGAGGGCGCAGAATGGACGGATGTCTCGGGGGTGCGCCATGGACCTGAATCTCAGATGACTGTGGGGAGGAACAACCGAGACTTGGTTCCAGCGTCTTCGCCTTCGAAGCCGGATCCACATTGTCTCTACACCATACGACTGGCTTTGACTACAACCCAAGATGCCTTCCGGGCGATGTGCCCCCATGTAATGCACACATCAACGCGGTGCAACCCGTAGACGGGAGAAGAGGATACGGATCCCGTGCATAGCGGACCGCTTTGGATTCGGCACCCACTTCCACCATCACCCAACTCGAAGCTGTCCAATCAGCGTACTTAGCCTTTGTTCGGGCCCAAAGCCCACTCGCTGGCTTTCCAGAAGCCGCAACTATAGTACTAAGAGATGATCGTTGCTGCACCGTTGTACTTACCCGGATCCAAAGCGACGCCTATGCTGATGCGATGGACGGCAGAAGGGATGGAATATCTCACCTCCCACCTCGTTCCTTCCCACACCAAGCCGTGGGCTTGCCCGAAAGAAGAGGGGCTCTCAGTCGGGAAAGAGCAAGTTAAGAAGAAGGGAGGGAAGGAAGGATGCTTCCGTTTGCGGGAGTGAGTGTGAAGAGGGAAAACCTTATTTGGGATCGAATGCCAGTTTATGTCTCTCGTCAAACCTCGTCTCGAGGCGAGAGCGTGGAAAAACCACCCACACTACTGCGTGGCGCTGAAATACACCGTCTCAAGCGAGCCAAGCGAGGGAAAGGGTAACGCCACTCGCACGTTCTCACTGACAGACGGTTTGGTCCTTGTCATTGTACGGAAGCCGCGGGTGGGATGCGAGACGTCCCAATGGATTGGTAGACACTTGCATCCCGCTGGCTAGGATATAGAACGCTAAGAAGACCAGGAAGCCATAGGTAGAAGAACAGTAGCAAAGAGAGGGAGAGAGAGGGAGGGAGAGAAGGCGAAATGCACCTTGCATAACTCGACAGATTCCTGCGGCATGTCAATTGCATTTCCCCCAGATCCCGTTTTCGGAGAATAAAAATGTTTACCCGATCCTAACACATCCGCCCGATTTCCCTGTCTTCCACACGGCACTGAACCTATAGGAGTAGGGCAAGAAAGAGTCTTTGAAAGCAAGTATGAGAGCTATGGATACAGTGCTGGAGTCATCTGGGTGCCATGAATAAGCACTTGCTCGGCGGACCCCATCATGTGTGACAAGATTCTGATTAGAAGGAAGGGTGAAGCTTTAGACGAAGTTGCTGTTTCCAGGTGTGGCTGGAGCAAGTTTCTGGATGTTGAGCACAACGATGGCCGCCACCTCGTCCTCGCTCCCTGCCACACCTACAGTGTTGGAAGCAGTTGAAGCATTTGATCCGGTCCTAGTATGACCATTGCTCGTCCTCGCTCCAAATTTGCTTGGGCTGGTGTTGGGACTCGGGCTTGGTGGCGCACCTCCCGATGGCCTGGCCAAGATCGCGAGCTTCAAGCACAGCGGAGTGGGCCCGAACTTGGGCGGTACAGTACCGGAGAGCTCTTGCATGCGGTCGTCCCATCGCAGCCAGTGGAGGAACTCGGGCCAGGTGTTGTAGTATTCAAAATACTTTTCGTCCTGCAGGACAGGGTGGTAGCTGAGCTTGCGTCCAGATCGTTTGCCTGGCGAACCAGGTGCGCCGCCGACCATGGGAGGCGCGGCGGTTCCTGCAAGCGCAGAGACGCGGATGAGCTCACCTGGATGTACCGTGACGTTGTGCGAGCGGATACGTGACCAGGGTGTGGAGCCTCCGGCTGGAGGAGCTTCGTCTGAGCGTGTGGATGAGTCGCTGCGTCGGTGTGAGATGGAGGAGGACGGGTTGTGCAAAGGGCGAGTCCGAGAGGGTGTTGCAGTTGATTGCGGGGTTTGGAAGGGCCCCACTCCGCGTGAAGCACTTGAAGTTGCAGACCAGGGACGAGAGCCTCTTGCTGAGCCTGCTCCGTGTTCGGCAGTCCCGGTGGTAACAGGAGCCACGTTGGTGCGCACTGGTGTCTGGGGGTTTGCAGGCACACGGCCGGGAGCACCAGGAACGATCGGAGATGCTGGGACAGGACCTATCGACTGCCTGACCGCGCGAACGGTCGGCATCCTCTCCTCTTCTTCACTGCTCTCGCGCCCGGCAGCTCCAACTCGACCAGGATTGGGGACGCCAGTGATTGCAGCAGGCTTCATCGAGTTTCGTCGGCTGTCAGGGTATCGAACCGCTCCAGTCTCTGCACCAGCCAAATCAGGCACGTAGCTTGCAGCCGAGTTCCTCTTTGTGTTTTCCGTCGTGGCTCGCATCACGACAGCAGCCGAAGGATCATCCTCAGCATCTTCGAAGGGATCGTCTTCACCCGCAGTGTAGGGTGTAGAGCTGGAGCCATTCGTATCCATCGACCCGCCTCTCGGGCCTCGATGCATGTAGTTCTCGAGGTGCTGCGAAAGGTTGCGCTGCCCTTGCTGGATGCTGACCTGCTGAGGTGGAGGGATTGTACCCGATGCTTCGACGTTGACCTTGCGGGCGTAGCCCACGACGGCACCATCCAGATCGACCGATCCACCGGCGCCTCCGCGGTTTCGGCTATGTCCTACACTCGCAGATGCATATGAATTTTGAAAGTCTCTTCGGTGCCTCTGAGCATCATCGTCGCGCTCCGGCGAACTCTCAAAGCCTGTGTTGAGGTTGAAGGCAGGCGAGGTGCTGATGTGTGCATTTCGGTGTCGCATTGGCGCAGAGGTCAGAGTGCGGCGAACGGGTACTTCGAGAGGGGAGTCGAGGCTCAGTGTCTCGGTACGCAGCGCAGCGCTGCGGCGTCGTTCTGGAGTACTGGGTGCAGCAGCACTGCCGCGATCCATCGTTTCGTCGTAGAAAAGATTGGACTCCCAGCTACTGCGAGCAGCAAGACTCTTGGAAGTGGTCATTTGCGAAAGGTCACGACCCATCATGCCCTCCAGTCCAAGCCCGATCGAGGTCGGGCGGGTCGTGTCTGCTCTGTCACCGTCTGGACCGTGCCCAAGGCCCATGCCTAGATCGTTGGCCTCGGCCTGGTTTGCATGTGGGGCAGGAGCAGCAGCGTGGCTGTTGATGGAGCGACTCGAATTGGACGATTTGGGTACTCTGCTAAATAGGTTGAGGACAGAGCTTCGTTTCGGTTTCTCCGCTGCCAGCGGTGAAGGATTTGTGATGGTGAAGGCCGGAGCTGTAGGCACAAAGGCGGGTGCAGCATAGACCGCTCTGGGAGCGACGTTCGCCAGCATATTGACTATTTGACGCGGGTGCCCGTCTGAAGCTTGTTGACCATGCCCTTCATCCGACGGCGCCAGGGTAAGTGCATCAGAGAACGGCGATCGATCCGCGGAGTACGTGCCGTCAGCAGTAACAGCAGTATTTGGGTCGAGGTAAGGGCTCGCCTCCTCGTCGTCCTCGTCGTCCTTCTTGCCCTTGACTCCCTTCTTGCCACCTGGTCCAAGGCTTGCCCAGCCGAATCGAGGCGATCGCTCGTCCGCCAGCGTTCGGTCGTCATCTCCTGCATTGCGGAGGTCGTAGGGCTTCTCGCAGTCTGCACGGCTGTCATCTGGTTCTCCGCCGCGGAAATGGCGATCTTCAGCCGCACAGTAGCGGCGACAGCACATCATGAGCAAAACGAGCATGACTAGGCCACCAACGCCACCAAGCGATGCCGCAAGGGCAAATCTGGCCTTGCTGCTCAGCCCTGACGCATTCGAGTCAGAGGAGGCAGCAGATGATGCGAATCCAGGTGTAGACGATGTCGAAGCCGAAGCGGGGGGCGAAACTTCCGATGCGCCACGACTCGGCGCAGGAAGAGGCGTAGGCGATGTCGAGGAGGACAGGGGAGTGATGGCAAAGCTTCGCCTCGAGACGCTTCCGTCGTTCCCTGGCTCTGTCGATTTCAGGGAAAGTTGTACCTGAACCTGTTCTGCGCCTTTCTTAGGAGGGGTGCCGGAGAGTAGCATCGTCGTAGGGTCAAAGTGGATCCAGCTGCTCGCGGAAGGCGGATCGAGAGTCAGCTCTGGCGGCGAAAAGCTCATACGAACGTACTGGCCGAGCTCCAATTGGAACATTTGTCCGGGCAACACCTTGACGTCTGGCAGCGACGATACCAAGAAGGGAGAGGGATAGACAGCGATGCGAGCTGTAGCAGGCACAGATGCAGCGGCGCGATCTGTTGCGTTTGAAAGAGTGATGGGCACAGTAACGGACACGGCCTCTGTAGAGGTGAGATTGAGCGGAGGAGTACCCAAGAAGGTGCGCGACACCTCGTCATAGAACAGCCATGAGCCCACAGAGCTGGTGTTAGCGGTGACGCGCAGCTGCGCTGTATTGACGGGATTGCCTTTTGAGTCAACGATGCTGTCAAGCGGCAGCACAGACTGGAAGGACTGTCCAGCAGTAGTGTTGATGGCAGGGAAGGGAGCCGCTTGGATGAGAGGAGCACCACTGACAACCATCTGAAGCGAGCTATTGACACCTGCATAACCGGGTACGTCGCTGGCGGTGACGACGACCGTGTAGAAGCTACCGGCTGTGTGGACGTCAGTGGGAGCCAGCCCGTAAAGCGTCACAGTTTGGTCGAAGTGCATCCAGTTCGGCAGGGGAGAGCCGTCCGAAAGGGCGGCCGAGAGATAGACGCGGTGACTATCCGAAGTGAATGTGTCGCCAGCAAAGCCGAGTGAGAAGGACCATCCCAAAGGAAGAAGCTGGGCGCCAGAAGGAAGAATGGATCTTGCTCCCAGGGTTGTGACGTTGGGCAGTTGTTCGGCCAGTGGCTTGTTGACGACAGGACCTGAGCCGCTCATTGTGATGAGCCGAAAAGGCGTCGACGCTGTACTTCCAGTTTCCGGGTTGAGCGCGACAAGAGTGACATTCGTGTTGATGCGCGAGGGCCCAGCCGACGCTGCAGGGGGTGTTCCCGAAATAGAAAGAGTAGCAGGCTCGAAGATGGCCCATGTTGGGAGTCCGGTGACATTGTAGTGTAGCGGTACCGTTGAGTTGGAGTCCACAAAGGTATTGGGAGCGAAGGACCATGAATAAGGCTGTCCGAAACGGGCGATGTTGGGAAGCTGCGCGCTAATTGGACGCTCGACGCGTACCGCTGCCTCCGCTGTTCCAGATAGGACCACCAGTGCCGCGAGCCACACGGCAGCAAACGTCTCTCTCGTGCACCACGGCATGTTTCCCACGATGTGCTGTTGGGCTTGCTGAAACCCTAGAGACGCTAAATGGACAGCGCGACTTGGAGCCGAAAGTCCTCGGTCGATCGAATGAATGCGGCTCGAAGCTTTGCGCGGTTCTCCCTTTCGGTGGCGAAGAGCGCGTTATACCGAGGTTCCTGTTGAAGTTGATAGTCGTGGCTTTGTTTACGTGGTTTCGAGAGAAGGAATAATGTCTTCGGGGACGATTTGTTTGGCCTCGAGGTGAGAAGAACGCGATGAATGATCAAGAGAGCTGAAAGCGAGTTGAAAGAGCGTGGAGAAGTGAAGGTATAGTGGGGGGAAGTCTAGGGAGCGAATGGTGGAGGAAGACGGCGACAGGAGTGAAGATCAAGATGGTGGTGGTGACCTCGGAAGGTTCGATGTGGAACATCACTCAGAGGAAAGGGAGTACAGGGCTGCTACGATCAGGAAAACCCAACCATCAACGACATGGGTCAAGAGGAGGCAGGATCAAAGGAAAGTGGAACACCGCGTGTTGCAGGCTACTCGATACTGGCTGAAACGCATGCTGGAAGCACACGCGATTCTCTGCCGCATGAGCTCAGGCCTGGCCATTGGCAAGGATTCGGAAGTAGCGACGCGCAACAGCCACGAAGGAGAAATAGCAATGCCACCCGAAGAGCGCGGGGAGTCAAAGGTCATAGTCTCATGAGGCGGAGATGCACAAGTTGGAAGATCTGCAACGCAAGGGGTAAGTTTGAGCGCGGAATCAGCTATGGAGGATCTGCACGCTCATGCCGATCTGAAAAACATGTCCGGACACCACAGCGACGACCCGCCAATGCATGCCATGCAGCCTTCTCCTTTTGGCAAGGCAAACATGGGGCAGACGCAGCTTCACTTGTCGAGAACTCTCAAGCGACCGACGGGCCTGAGAACAGGGAGAGAGCGACCAGATTTCGTCAAGATGCAGACAGCGGAATGAGGATCACGCTGCGGCATGTTACGGTGGATCGTGAAGCGGATGTGGCGGGTAGGAGCAGGGTGGAAACGCAGGGTCCACTGTTCAGAAGGAGCAGCCGAGAAAGCGACACGGCTGTATGGGCCAAGGATAGCGGCGACATCAGCAAGGCTGCGGCAGTTTGGCGGCTGGTCTTCTTTATGTAGAGCCAGACGAGTTCAGCGGTTAAGGCAGCTTCGAGTCAGTAGTGGTAGTGAGGAGCGCATGGTCGATCGGAGAATTAGCGTAGCATGCACGAGCTGCTCCCCTTGCATACGTCGAAGAATGCGCAGCAACTTTTGGGTCGCGACTCCAAGTTGCAAAAAACAACCCCGGCAACACCTTTTTTTTGACACTCTAACAACACTTTCTTTTGTTTCAAGTACCCGCCCGAGACCCGGGGTTTTCAAAGACGGGTTCCACATTCGAAGGTGCAGATTGACACGGACCACCAACTCGTTACGCTCCCACGCTTGAAAGCCTTCCACCACGTCTTGCTTTCCTTCCCAGCCGCAGATTCACCGATCCCCACTTCGTAACGGTACAAGACCTACAGCGGTTGTTGCTCATCATGTCAACGAAACAGTACAAGCAAGCTGGCGAAGATGTGTGGAAGAACAGGACAGAAAAGATCGTAAGTGTTGAATGAACCATGAACGGCATGCATCACAAAAGCACCAGATCCAGTCAATGCTGACAGTTCTGGCATCTGTCGCCGTTTATGCGTTTCTCGTGCATTGAAACCTCCATCCAAATGGAACGCTCGTCGTTATGTGTTGCCAGAACGCGGAGCTTTTCACGCTTACATATGGCGCGTTGGTGATTCAGCTGATCAAGGACTACGAAGACTATGCAGAGGTCAACAAGCAGCTCGAAAAGATGTCAGTTGGACCCTATTGTTACGACCGACCGACGCTGCCAAGTCCGTTCAAAGATTTAGTGCTGACGATGTTTTGCGCTCTCACACACCTTTGGTCGCCGCGAACAGGGGCTACAATATCGGCACTCGATTGATAGAAGACTTTTTGGCACGCACCAATCTCTCAAAATGCTCCGACTTTCGTGAAGTCGGCGAGGTGGTGAGCAAGGTCGGCTTCAAGATGTTCCTCAACATCACGCCCAACGTCATCCACCATCAGCAAGAGGACGCCGGTTCTTCGGCAGCAGCAACAGCAATATCGGCGCAGCAAGCTTCAGCAGCATCGACACAAGCTCCTGGAACAGCGTCAGCAGGGACGAGAGAGTTCAGCCTAATCTTGGAAGAGAACCCGTTGGCCGAGTTTGTCGAGCTGCCTCGAGATGCAAGAGCAGGGGGGCTTTGGTTCAGCAACGTGTTGGCGGGTGTGCTACGTGGCGCCCTCGAGATGGTGCAGATGCAGACCGAATGCTACTTTGTATCCGACACGCTCAGAGGCGACGAGACGACCGAGTTACGCGTTCGCTTGATCAAGCATCTCGACGAAGAAGCTCCCATCGCAGACGACTAAATGCTATTCCTACTGACGGGTCCCGCACTGTGCTTCCATCCGGCGATGGCAAACTTCAACTATGTACTTTTATGAACCCATCACCCATCGGGCCAAGCATATCCCCGCGCTTTCCCGACCGAACCTGTTGAGAGTTGCAGCGCTCGCCATTGCAAAGACGTGTGCCATCTAAAGCGACCGAAATTTGTTTTGGTGCGGCTGTTGTGAGTCGAAAGAAGGAGCAACGCGCGACCTTGCCTTGAATCTCGCAGAAATGATCGTGGCGTGTCGGGATGCGTCGCTTTCCGTCGCGTTCATTTCGAGGGGTGATGATCGGCGACAACCGCGACGTGATGGAGGCGATGCGAGCTATCGGTGTAACCGCAGTGGTGAGAAGTTACCCAATTTGGTTGTTCGTAGTCAGGAGGAACCGGTGCAGTCCCATTGGCCCTTCCCACTCCACCTCAGTAAGAGCAGCAAAGCCCACATTGTTCGCATGAGCGTTTCATTATCCATTCGAACCTTACTGCGCATCTGATCCGACCCTTTCCCACAAAAAGGGATGCTGTGTACCTGACAACAATGCCCCTGCAGTCACCAATCTGACGAACGCATGCAGCGATTCGCGCCCAAAGAGCGAGGGACAGGCTGATGTTCCTCACAATGCTTGTTCAGACCAAGCGAAGCTGGGCAAAATTGCATTCAGCTGGCGAATTATTACATGAAGCGAGTGCGCTCGACGCATAGAGACGGAGTTGCCAAGGTGGGTGCAGGTCCAAACCTTGTCAATCGGTGACTTTCTCACGCTCCATCCGACCCTGTGCCGTTCCATGCGCTTTACTCTAGCCCTTTAACAGAGCCAAAACTTTTGGCTTTGGCTCACAGGAGTGTGTTGGGGTTGCACGTTGGCCCTTCACAGCCTTGCTTCGGATAGGCTTTCCGACTCGAAGCTTCGCTTGAGCGTTGGGTCACTTTCTCCCACGCCATTTTGTTCTTTCTCAAGTCGTTCACCGCTCTTGAACCTTGTTCCCAGTCTGCATCCGTTCACGGGCACGAGGTTGTTTCCAAGCCCGTTTCATGATGTTGCGGCAAGGGACCGACAATGTGGTTCGGACTACTTCATTCATGACATCCTGCCCGCCCATTTCCCCCTTCTCCCTTCCGTCCGTGTCTCTCTTCAGTGACGGGCGCAAACACAAACCACTTCCACCTTTGGCTCCCGCATCACGCATCTGCTTATGCAAGGAAGCCCTTTTCACACTGTCTGTGAGGCATCAAAGAGGATTTCCTTGCGCTCACCTGCCCGACTCTGACCACGCCTTCCTCGATCACCGCCTTCGTGTGCAAAACATCACTTCTCCATATCGAGACGGAAGCTCTGCTCGTACAATCAGCATGTCGGACGCCGATTCAACCCCAACAAGTCGCACAACAGGGAACAAGCTGCGAGACACTGCCGCTGACAACCAACCACAGGCACCGCCACTTTCTTCCTTCATGCAGAAGAGGACGGCTACGAGAGCAGGCGATGGCTCGGCACCGAAATTGCCTCATGAGCAACGCCCATTCTCTCCTCTGACTCTGAGCGAGCTGGGTCTGCTCCCTCCCTCAACTCCTAGCGCCCTGCTCGATATAACGGCTCCAATCAGCTTCTCATTGTTAGAGGATAACAAGGCAGCACAGTCTCGCAACAGCAGCAAAACCTGCGAGTCGAAATACAAGACCACTGACGGAAGCAAGGGAGATAACAAAGACGTCAATGTAAACGAGAGTCAGGAAACGGACTCTGCGCTCAACAGTCACGCATGTGGTCGCGTCTCGGAGACACCCGCTTTTGCGGCATCTCCGACAGCGTACCATGATCCTTTCCTCACTTCGTTTCTCCAGAGCCTGTCGGAAGAACCTATGGCGCTGACAGAAGGCGGATCCATGTTCAACACACAGAGTCAGGCCTCAGCGACTAACGGCATTGTTTCCGCCAGCGGCTCGGAACCGATTCAGCTTGAATCGCAAGAGGCAAGCAAAGAAACGGTCGAAGAGAAATACAGTGTTACAGCTAATGCTATCACGCCACATAAGCTGGACGGGACTTTCGCGAATGACTTCCGCCACTTGATCCAAGCTTCGACCTCCGCTAGCAACTGCAGCTATCCGTATTGGGCAAAGTCACAGCCTTGTTCGAGAGTACAATCGTCCGGTTCACACTCCAGCACCTCGTTTAAACCCGCCTCTTCTTCCAAACGGACTGCAAGCGCTGGAGCCTTCTCCTATGACAAGACCGCGCTGCCTTCGACTTCTTTCCCCCCATTTGCATCCAACTCCTTCCTGGTGACACCCGCACCTTTGGAGCGCGCACAATCAATGACTGTCTCTGGCGTTGGTGAGGGTGCGTCAACTAATGCTGGTCCAACAGCTACCACAGGCTCGGCGGCACAGCCCGTCGCGCCCAGCGATCTCTCCAAAACAAAATGGCCACTCGACCTCGGAAGCCTCTCCCACTTTGCTTTGCCTCAAGCACTTCCTTTGCAGCCGGAGCATCGCTACCCGATCCAGATTCTGGAAACCGATGGACGGTATGAGCCTGACCTAGAAACGGATCGCGAATCCGAAGCCGGGCAACGCACCGCTGCGAGCCCTTCTCGAAGTGATAGCCTCAGCACAGCGTCCATGTCCAAGCGTCGAGCGGCTACCGGAACGAGCCGAAAAGCCATGGAGTTGTCTCGAAGCGACGATCAGACACGATGCACAGCTATTACCCGTCCCATTTCTCCCGACAACACCATGCTGGGAAGAACGATGTCTTCTGCGCCACCGTCGACATCACACGGCCGCGACGCGCAGACTTCAGGTTCGAATGCCGCAGCAGATGCGACTACCAACCCTCTCAAATTGGTACCGCTTTCCAATGTGGTCCGGTCCGGAAGCTGGTCAAGTGCATCTCAATCTTCCTCAGGAAGTTACGAAGGAGTGCCTTGGCTTGTCGGGTCGACGGATGCAGCTCAAGCAGAGCGTTCTTCTCTTTTATGCTCCACCGGTCCTTCAACTCTACCAAGGGAAGTAAGCACAAGCAATGCGAGAAAGCACCCTGATTCCGTCGTTTCCAAGGGCCAAGCTGCGAGACCAAGACCAATGAAGCATTCTGCTTCCGAGCCGAAGTCATCGGCGACAACCTCAGCAAGCCGCAGGACATCTCATGACTTTACGCGTCAGGCGCTACTCGACTTCATCCGGCGCACGAATCTTGGGATGGCAAACAATGCGGTTTCTGGCGACTCAGGTACTCTAGCTGCTTCGAAAACCTCCATCACGTC
Organism: Ustilago lituana; assembly: GCA_928869825.1. Lineage (NCBI taxonomy): Eukaryota > Fungi > Basidiomycota > Ustilaginomycetes > Ustilaginales > Ustilaginaceae > Ustilago > Ustilago lituana. The sequence continues at coordinate 1,275,273 of CAKMYA010000001.1, forward strand.
AACCGAGAGCGCTTTCGGACAGGAAGCCCAGAGTAAAGCGCCTTGGGCACCTTCAAGCTGGTCGTCATCCGTACCAGCCGAGCTACAAGCCCATTTGCAGAACTGGCAAGACCAGAGAAAGCGTCAGAAAACACTAAGCGAAGCTATGTCGCTGAGGGAAAAGATGTCTGTTCAGGATCGAGCACCGGCCTCCTTCATGACCGGCCACTCTGCAACAGCAGATTCTCCTTCGACTTCTGAACGGCTGGAAGGGCAGCCGCGTCGGCCCAGCAAGCGCAGTATAACTGAGAACGAGCAAGAGCGAAAGTCTCGGAAACAGGAACACTACCAGCGTCTCTTGCTGCAGCTCCAAGCGCAAATGAGAATGAAGATGCAGCTGCAAAAACAAAAGCAGAAAGAGATGCAGGACCAGATGCAGCGTCAAGACGCTCCGAATTGCAAAGAAGGGCGGGATAAGACGGTTGAAATGCAGGCACCGTCTCCTCCATCCAAGACCTCGAGTGAAGACCGGAGAGGATCGACTAGCAACAGGGAGGGTCCAACGGCGATAGGGGCTGGGTTGAACGGTGACACGATTTCTTTTGCGAGACAAAGCGCTACGCCAAAGTCTTACAGGAACAAAAGAGAGTGCACCAGAGGCGGCGATTCCATTTCGAGTGGCAAAGGAAGATCCGAGTGTTCCACCGAAGGGGCGATAAGGGCAGTCTCGGAACCAAGAGCAGGCATCCCGCTTCCTTTTTCAACAATTGCTCGCACTCCTAGCCAGTCGACAGCAACCTGGCCTGCAAATGCGGACCCGAACTTGATGAAGCCAGGTTCGAATCACAAGCCGACTTCCAACCTGACCTGGGAGCAAGACGAGCAGTGCAGCCCTGCTTACTGGCACGTCTTGTCCGATTCGTTACACGGTCACCAGCCTGGAGGTTTTGCCTCCACACGGCCAGGGAGTCGGCCTACCTGGTACAACGGGTCTGGCGGTGGCAACGATGTTGCGCAAACATCTCTGATGTCGGTTCCAGCAAGACCTTGGATGCCCCTTGCCGATAACAACCCTTTTAGCTCTTGGCAATCCAGCCACGCCACAGAGCTGATGTTGAAGCATCAAAATTGGCTTCGTGACATGAACACAACATCCCTTGGTCCCGCGACCAGATTTGGAATGAGCTTCGGCAGCGGCCGCACTGCGACGCCCTCCTTTATCGATGCGTCGTCTTTGTCGCTTTCCACAGCCTCGATGCTTTTGAACACTTCCATAACTCCGCAAGCTGCCTCGGCGCAAAAGGCGCAACAAACCCCTGCAACAACGTCCTCAAGTATCAAGCGACCTTTCTCACCGGGTGCCGAGGTGGTATTTTGGGCGGTCAAGGGCGAGCAATCAGTCAGGCTGGAGGGTACAGTTGAAAGTGTGAGTACAAATCACAACGCCCTTCACCTCAGGTAACGCACGCATCAACGCTGATTCGGTACTTTGACATTCCTTGGGTTCTGTTGCGACTGTTTGTCGTTCGACCACTTGTCAGATGACGGACAGTTCCGCTAATATTGTGGTTCCTTCGAGTTGTACAAGCAGCATAAGCAATGGTCGAGAGGTTTTATGGCCACAGACCTCTGCTGATGATGTCAACAGTCGGGAAGACGATGGCGGCATTTGCGTAAGTATCGAATCACACTGCACGGTGGCCGGCACAGGGACGCCAAAGGCTGCTCAGACGCCCGCAGACTTGGATCCCCATACTCCCGTAACCCTGGCTAGCTGCTGATGAGCTTTCCTGATTTCCTCCGGTGTCTACACCATCTGCGAAAGTACAGGAATATCACAAACACATATCTTTCAACAACATCGTGGCCAAAGACCAAGCGATCGTAATGGGGTTTGTCTGAGAAAGGCACCAATGCAGTCATCCAATATCACACTTTGATCCGTTTCATGTGTGTTGGCACGCGGAAATTGCTCGATTGACGAATGACGACAAGGCTGCTGTCAAAGCGCTGCGTTTTTTGTGTACAGTGTGACTGTAATGCCGTCTTTGTCGCTCGTCGATCAAGATGGTGAGCCTGTGTCAAAAACGCAGAATTGTTAGGCTGTTAGGCTGTTGAGGTTCACAATTTGGAGTTGGTCGGAACGCGGGAGTTGGATCGAGGCAAAGGACGCGCGTATCTGAGCACTGAATGAGCTGCTTCGGCTGGCTTGACTCGACTTGAGTGATCTGTGATTCTCTTCTCGCAACTCACACTCCGCAACCAACACGTTTCTCTCCTACACCATCATCCACGCTCCTCTCTCCCTCTCTCTCTCTCTTCTACTCAACACCTCCCGCGTCCGCACATACGTATCTGCACAGTTTGACCTCATCGACTGCCCTTCAGATCATCCTACGATTCCGCCACGCATCCCGCTCGAATCTAATCTAGGCAATGACGGCTACGATGGACCTCCAGACACTGCACAAGTCGCTCGTCGCGGCGTTCGCCTCGCCCAAATCCAAACCGGAGGAAGTGCGGTCTCTGCTCACCAAGCTCAAGATCGCGCTTACCGAACACAATCTGCTCGTCCCCACCGCCGTCTCCTCCTCCTCCTCTTCTTCCTCCTCTTCCTCCTCTGACCTGCTTCTCGCACACGAAGTTTTGGAGATCGGCGCCTTCTACTCGGTCCGCATCGGCGACATTCCCGCGTTCGACCGATACATTTCCCTCCTCACCCCCTTCTACGACTCCTCGCTCTCGCCCTCGTCCAACTACGAGCCGCTCCTCGGCTTGCGGCTGTTGCGGCTGCTCAGCTCGAACCAGATCTCAGCATTCCACACGCTCATCGAGACGCTACCGAACGGGCTAGTCAACGGAAGCAAGTACCTTCAGCACCCGGTCAGCCTGGAAAGGTGGTTGATGGAGGGCAGCTACTCGAAAGTGTGGAGACTCAGCAGGGAAGCCCCGCCACAAGACGAGTATAGGTTCTTTGTCGACTTGTTGATGGATATGATCAGGAACGAGATCGCTTCGTGCGAGGAAAAGGCGTACGACAGTTTGGCGTTGCATGATGCAGCCACCTTGTTGTTCTTTGAGAACTTGGATCAGGTGCTGGCATTTGCACAGGCTGTAAGTTTCTCCACCCCTCCCTCTCCGCCCTCTTCTAACCGACAAATCTCAAGTTATTGCTGGTACTAATGTCGATTTCTTGTTTGTGTGGATCGAAATCGGTGGATACAGAGAGGATGGCAGGTCAACCCAACAACACAAGTCGTCTCATTCACCTCGGCCAATGCGAGCGCAAACGCGGCCACGGCGATTCCAAAGAAGGCAACAATCGCGAGCAATTTGATCTTTGCTAAGGAGCTCGAGTCTATTGTTTAATCCGGGAGCGCGCTCCGCCTTCCTGTAGCTCTGCGAAGAGCATGCACAGTGTGCGTTCCCTTCGTGTGCTTGGTGCAATACAGTTTTTCGTAAACCGACAATATCGAAACCGATTGCGCATGTGGACTGGGGAAGACTTTCAGGGGGTGAGAGCGAGAGGGAGGGCACAGCACACTTGATCGCGGAATGAAAGGCATGGATTGGTGTCTGTCATTGTGTGCAATTGCAGCGCCGAGATGGGTGTGTTATCTGATGCTGAGAGTGGAGAAGTAAAAGAAAAAAGCAGAAAACGCTCATTGTCCATGACTGAAAGCTAAACCCTAGTCTAAGCTAGCCTGACCGCTGTTGCTGACCCGCAAACCCTGGCTGGCCACCTGCAGCCCCTGGCGACCCGCGGGCTGAGGCTATGGTGTCTCCCCACCCGCGCCACTTCCCGTCGCGCTTGGTCCAACCGGTGTAGCAGAGTCCTCCCTCTTTGGTGCTGCGCTGAACCCATTGACGTAGCTTCTTGGTGAGTCCGCTCCCGGTTGCAGGCTTTGTAGGGTGTGGAGCGGGGGTGGGGACGCTGAGCCGTTGCTTAGTGTCGGAGATAGTGGTGCGTTTGCTGTTGCTGGATGTATCGAGTAGCCAGCAGGTGCTGGAGGCGAGACCGAGGATGGAGGAGCAGACGTGTGTTCGAGTTCGGCTTGAAATTGTCGCGCGAGCGCCGAAGTCTCCACGGGAGTTTGCTGGGGTGTGTTGGCCGGCGCGGGTGCAAAGCCCCAGCCTCCGGTCGGAGCGCCAAAGTTGCTACTGCTTGCGCTGGACTGGCTGCCCCAAGAACCAGGTCCACCGCCACCACCGCCAAAGAATGTATTCGGCTGTTGCGGCCAATACTGCTGCTGATGTTGCTGGAAATGCTGTGACTGATACTGATTTGAGGAGGAGGAGGAGGAGGAAGAGAGCATGGCAACGTCGGCGTCCAGCGAAGAAGACGTGCGAGGATCCCATCCGCCCTGCTGCGCTGCGGCCGCTGCTGATGGTGGTTGTGCGAAGGGGTTGCGCCGCGCAGGGTTGGATGGTCCAGCAGCGGGGTTGGAAATGTGTGGTTGTTGGCCGCCGAGAGAGAGTTTGAGAGATTCGCGGATTTCGTTGAGATCGTTGCCGCGGTCGCCGGCGTGAAAGCCGTGCTGCATGGACCCGATGAGGTCGTCCATGTTCAACGCCATTGTGACCGGCACTCCAGGCTGAGCAAGCTGAGGTGAAAAAAAGAGTGTATTAGGAGGGTATGTCTTTACTGTCGAACGACCCGCTGCTTATTGCTGACGACGCAGAGGTGTGCGAGGCTGGACTCCGGCTGTAGTTGGAAGCGACTGGATGCGAACCACCGTTGCCTATCTCCTGTCTGGAGATCCGAGCGCGATTCCTAAGAGCCTCTTGTCCGCAAAGCTTTGTTTGCGATTACCGGTGATGTACGAATGAACCAACGGATGAACGCCGGTCCAGCCTTGACGCTAGCTCTGCTCTTTTTGTGCCGAACAGCTCCACTCGGCGCGTGAAGCTCAGCCCAGATGAATGCGACGTATGAGCGAAAGCGAAGCCGACAGGAGAGGATGAAGAGGTTCGACTTCCAAGAACTGGTCGAGTGGTCGAAAAAGGAAAATGAAGCAATAGAGTGAATGGAGTGAATGGAGGTTAAGTTAGTGAGAGGGATAAGACGAGATAGAAAGTGGATGGTGAGCGAGGGAGGCTGCGCGTGATATTAGCTCCTCGGGGCGTAAGAGCACTGTGCGCGTGTGTGGGCTGATGCCACGGTGCGGTTTGAGTGCGGTGACCAAACGCTTGGTGCGGACATCTCTTTAAAAAAAAAAAAAAAATCAAAAAATCAAAAAATCAAAAAATCAAAAAAACGGCAGCACAGGGACAGAGGTGAAAAGTCAAACTCAGACAGCAAACCACACCCGGATACCGGTAATCCCCTTCCACCCGCACCTTTGCTTTTTCCGAGTTGTTGCCGCGTTGTTAGCGCACAACTCTAACAACCGTATTCCTGTGCTTGCAGACGACGTCGTTGCTACAAAGCTTTGTCCACCACTCACAGAGGATTGATGTATGGCCCCATAGATGCTCGTTACTGATATATCTAAAGATGTGAGGCTACTCCGGATGCTGCAATTGGTGAAAACGCCGATGGGTGACCAGCATGAAAGGTTTCAGGTGTTCGCCACATAGCTGGCAGGGCGCCAGATCTGCTTCAAATTCGTTTTCGTCCTCTGATCCTTCCTCGCTGCCGTCGTTGTATGGCCCTTCATCAGATGAAGACAGTGCAGAAGACGTGTGAGTGGGAGTTGGGAGACCGGTAAGAGGGTACAGCTCGTGATCGTGCTGCATCCACACTTGCATCTCCTCTCCACACACGACACAGATCAGATTATCGCTGTTGGGGGCCCTCGCTTTTCCTTTACCCTCTGCCTTTTGCCCCGGGCTGATATTGTCGACGACGCCATTGTCTGTGTGAGGCGCATTGTGCAAGGCGAGAGCAGTCGCGTGGAGATCGATGCCGTACTCCTGTGCGATCTCGTCCCTCAGCTGGGGAGGAAGGCTCGCAATGAATGCCTCATCGATGTCTCCTTTCCGTTGGCCACCGTCTTCTACAGTCGGTACCTTGTCCAGCTTGACTGCCTTGTGTGTTGGTACTCCCAGCGCGAAGAAGCTTCCTAACGCCCTCTGCGGCCTCTTCTCGCTCAGCTCCAATGCGGCGATGTTGATCAAGTTCATCCCATCCCCCACTACATCATCTCCACCTATCAGTGCCCTTAGCAGGCCCCGGCACGCCTTTGCTATCGCACTCGCCCTTGTTTCTCTCGGTTGATCGAGATCAAATATCTCAACGGGCATCTTTGTCTGCTTTGAGACCCTGTTGCTCCACCCCTGCCGAACGCTCAGCCTCAGCTTGATCGGGTATCGCAACCAACCTCTACTGCTCCCGCTTGCTCCTGCGCTTGGCTCTTCTCGATAGTCTCGGATGGTCACCGCTTCGTTCTTGATGACGGTCTCTTGGCTGAGCGATGTGGGCTGCTGCTGGGTGTGATGAGGGTCGGAGGTGAGTTCAAGCTCCAGTCTGCGGAGAAGTGACAAGGAAAGTCGGCTGATCTCGGCATGAATGGCTGCAGCTCCGCGAAGGCTTGGGTAGGGATACGTATCTTCGATCGAGAGTTGGAGCGGGAAGTCGGGAGCAGGCATCACGGGCTCCGCATCACGCCCACACACCAAAGCCCACAGCCTCGGCCCAATCACCTCGCCAAACAACCCGATCATCCCCTCGGCGGACAGCATCTTGCGTGCAGTCCCGACCGAAACCCTGACCTTTTCGCTCTCTGCTTCTTCGTCAGAATTGCTCGCCGGATCCATAAAGTTCACACGAGCCCTCCCTTTACCATGACTCGTGGCGGAAGGCTGGTTTGGAGGGTGGAGATGGTCACGAATCTTATCGATCACCACGCGGCCGAAGCCGGGCAGCTTGCGGAGATCCAGTGGGTCCAGGAATGTGTTGATATGGTGCAGCAATTGAGCTTCCTCTGTCCTGCACCCAATCTGAAGGCTTGCGGCCGGACTTGCGATGGGAGGGGCAAAGGTTGTTTGTTGATTCGGCTTGTTCAAAGCTCCCACCAGCTTTGCTAGTGACTTGCTCGGTGCAATCCCTGCCGAACACGTCAGCCCGACCTCGTTCGAGATCCTTTGCCTCAGGTGAAACGCGAATTGTGCGGCTGCTAGCATCCTCTCCTGCCACTGATCGGGCTTGTCCCTTTCCAGCCACTCCGCCGCGTCGCTCGGATGTACGTGGCCTGGACAGTCAGTTGGCCAAGCTTTGTACTCGAAGCCGTACGCATCATTCTTATCTACGGCATCAGGGGAATTCAGATCAAACCACTTGGTCGTGCCGGGTTGGAGCGTGGCAAGATGATGATCCACCATCTCGGTCACGTCGCAGAACAGCTCGTCCATGCCCAATTTCTCCACCTTCTTCCCCCAAACGATCGATCTGACGAGCCTCCATACCTGAGCTGAGACCTGACGGAAGTAGGTGAGATCTTCGCCATTGACTAGGATCATGTCCGGGCACTTGTTGAGTGCCTCCTTGATGCTATCAAGCTTATTGACGCCTGCTTCGCGCGCTTCGTAGCTGATGGTAGCTACGAGCGCTTTCTGCTGGATTCCAATGGGGATGCCAATGAGCGATGGATCGCGTTTGCGACAGGCGGAGACATAGAAGGCGTCTAGGTCGAGAGCGATGATCACGCGTGAGGCAACGTCAGGGGTTGTGGCGGCATGTGTGAATGAATGCGAAGGAAGACGTTGCCTCTTTGCGTCATTCTTGAGAAATTTGGAGGGTGAAGTGGAAGGGCTGCGCCCTGTCATGATACTTTGAGTATCCTGTGATCCATGGTCAGAGAATGCAGACGACAAGTGGTGTGAGGCTCAAGTCGAGCGCCCAGGGGGGTTGGTGGGTTGGCTCAAAGGAACAAGATGCAAGAACTCAGCCCGAAAAGATGCAGCGCGTCCGTGCTTTCGCTGTAAGTCCTCCACTTTCGGAACGCGGCCCGAAATCGCCGCCTTCTACACCGTCAACCACGCACTTCATCTAGCATTCACAATGCCTGCTCATCATTTGTTAGCTCTCTCTCTTTGACTGACGGCTTGCATGTTAACCGCGTATCGGGTTCATGATCAGATGTAAGCAGGACTATATTGTTACGAAAACAGAGATCGTGTGTATACAAGGCGAAGGGTAGCGCGTCTAGGATACGTACTTGTATGCAAGGTAAGCACCGAGCACCATGAGGGGGATGAACATGAAGAAGGGGCTGTTGGTTTGAACGAGGAGAGCAGAGAGCAAGGATAGTGTGAGTTGCTGCGTTTCAAAGCGGATTCGACGCCTCTTCCGGCCAAGCACCGCGTCGCAAGTCCACAGGACGGATGGGCAGACTTTGCCTTCCGCAACGCGCAGGTGCTCTCGCCAAATGGGCGCGAGGTTTGAGGTACGTACTGGCTGTTTACGTTGGTGTTGTTCTCGTTGGTCACGGCGCCGCTGGTGGTCTTGATCTTCTGCGACTGTAGTAGCAATTGTAAACAAGGGAATCGTGCGTCAATCGTGCGTCAGCTATCGTGTCTTTCCTTCGAGAGAAGAGCAGACATCCCATCGCACAAAGTCCGCCCTGGACCGCATCCATGCGCTTCTCCTGGAGCCTGGATCGAATCGTGTGGGTCCAGGCAGATGCTGTGCTTGAATTTCCGGATGCCTGCCAAAATGTTTAGATGTACTTACGCCACCCTCGAGCTCACCGACGAGCATGGGGCCAAGGAGCGCACGCGCGTCCTCGGAGTGTCCGACATCCTCAAAAGCCTCGGTAGCGTCCTTGCCGGCCTCGGTGACAAGGACTTCGTCACCACCCGGGTGCTATTGGATTTGAGTCGCGCGTGTAGGGCGAGAGGTAGATTCGGAGCGGCGCAACGAGCGTTGTAGCAGAGCAAAATCCGGACAAGCGCCAGAATCGATATGGCAGAAGGAAGACGTCAGAAGCAAGAGCGTTGAGAGGGTGCGGAAACAGTGTAAGCGAAGAAGTAAGAAAGTCAGAGTTTGTTCTCGGAGCGGATGTCATTGTGAAGCAACTTCAGAGCCTTGGCGCATCACCTCACTGAGACAAGAACGTCGCTGCTGAGCAAGGAGCACGATGCTATCCGCGTGCGGATGCAGATACGTACCTCGTCAAGGAATTTGCTGACGTCGTAGACTGGCGATCAGCAATCACCAAGATTGTCCAGAATTAGATGCAGAGATAGGAGCAAAGATGCAAAGTCAGTCAGGTTTACGATCATTACGCATGGAATATGTCACCGTAGAGCGCACCGACACCTGCGCTGAGCGGTCGCTATCGCGCCAACCTGTCTCTTAGATGAGAAAGAAACGCACCCTTGCCGTCGATGAGGAGCCAGAGGTCGTCGTGCGAGCTGTGCTCCTTGAGCTGCTCCATGGTGATCTTCTTGGTCTCGGACATATTGATGAAAGCGGCTGCGTGATGGATCTGCTTGTGAGATGGAGGTGGGCAAGAGGAACAATGAGTTGTGAAGAAGAAAGGATGGAACGACAGCTCGGATCCAATCTAGAATTGATGTGTCGAATGTCGACTCTTCCGCCATTAGCTGGCGGTACCAAGAAGCAACCCTACGCACAATCGTTCAAGCCGAGGAACCACCGCTACGGACACGCACTTTTTTTCCACAAAGCTTAAGTCGCAGTGTCGTGCGGTGTTGTGTTTGCACGAGCTGTGTGCTCTGGGTTGGAATTTCCAAAAGTGGCAGTTGCGCGTGAACCAGTCGCAACTCTGTAGTCTTTCTAACAAAGCCAAGTTGCTGGTCGAAATTGAGTCCTCACTTCAGTGTTACAAGAATTCCGAGAGGAAGGAGGAGGAAAGTGCGTGAAACTTGGTGCGTGGTTTCCGACGCTGCTCAAATTGGGCCGTGAAATCCTTTTTCTGTAGCGGTCGGTTCCCCAACACAACACAATCTCCTCTCTGAGAGCGAACCATCAGCGCCATGCACATTACAAATGAAGAGACACCCTCACCCCGCCTTTTTCCTGGTCGGGTTTATAGTATCGTCTCCGCATAGGGGCGCCCATCCACTGTCCGGATTCCCTCGCTATTCTTCTTGTGCATTACGAGCGCGAATCGTCGTAACGATTTTTCCCCTTTGAGGACAACCAGGCTGAATGAGTTGAACGAGTGGAATGGACTCGACTACCTGCTATCTGGCCATCAGTGTGGGCATTGAGTGCAAATAACCGTCACACGTCACTCAAGATTCCTCGAATATCCCGCACCACTTTGCTTGCTCTTCGGCTCAAGCTCGACAACCAACATCGCTGTCTTCATTGTCAGAGTCCCCGTCTCGGACGTCTATTTGTATCGCTTGTCCTGCATCTTGCAAGCCTGTTATTTATCCTCCACTCATGTGAAAGTTACAACGGGCTTTGGGCAGCTCGTTCCCGTATCTCAGGTGCCTTCTTACAGTTCAAGCAACGCAGGTTTTTCCTTAAAAACATTTCCCAAAACCTGATGCAAAAAATAGGGGGACAAAAAGGAGGCCGAAAAAAAGGAAGAGCGACCCCTGGCGGGCTCGAACCGCCGACCTCAGCATTAACAGTGCTACGCTCTAACCAACTGAGCTAAGGAGCCGTGGACATGCGTTGGCTCTCCGGAGATTGTTTCTATCATGGATAAACGGCTGTCGAGCCATCAGAGCTGATTCGCGTTCTTGACGCGGAATTCGGGCAAGAAAGTGCGGAGAGAACAACACCAACCAACACTTAAAGTTCCCATGTTACTGTGCATTCACAACCGCATCATCTCAGTCAGTGGGAACCAGCTACTACGGTCACAGGCAACAATTGCGATTGGGTCAATCTTGCAAGAATCGCAAGTGTGCAAGTCCTTGACACCGCTTCATGCAGTAGCACGGCCACAAGCCAACCCTAAGCTCGTGTTGCTGGCTTGAATGCAAACAGGAGGCTCAGTCGGCGAGTCTTCTGAGTCAGAGCCCTAATCCTTGAACAGCAGCACGATAGCCCTCGATCCGAGCACGAGCTTCGATGAGAATGGGTCTCATAAACCTCCTGCTCAAGGCTGTCATCCTTCTTCTCGATCTTCGTCACACCTATGATGCGCTCGACTCTGTCAAGATCGAAGAAATCGGGCGTCACGAGCGACGAGTGCTCGTTCGTAACGCCGGAGATGGAACCAAGCAGACGTTAACACGGCGTCGAGTCGGAACCTCCAAGCGCAAAGCAGCTGTCAAGTCGGCGCTCACCACGGTGCTCGTGTGGAACCTCTTTCAATGGGTTGAGCCAATATGCGATCGCACCATCGCCTGGTTTGTCCCGTTTTACGATTCGTTCAAGACCCTCTTCCTCTTATGGATGCTGTTCACCAGGAGCTATGGCGCATCCATTCTCGTGTATGGCTTCTTGGCTCCCATGGTCCGCCCATACGAGTCTATTATTGACGGTGTCATCAACCTCACATTGGCGCTCTTCGGCTCCATTGCCTCGCTCTTAGCGCCCATCATCGACAGACTTGCTTCTTTCATGCGGGTTGTCATCTCTGTGGTCCCTGATTCTGCGCAGCACATCTCCCTAAAAACATCACCATCTACGACATCGCCCTCCTCGACCGCTCAAACAATCTCACTGACACAGCAGAGGACGTCCACAGGGGAGAAGACCAAGAAGAAGCCTCGGCCATCGTCTTCCTCGCCACCTGCATCGGTGGAGGCCTCGCGGGGCTCTGTCGTCCCCAAAACAGGGCTTGACTCAGGGGCAAAGTTACGCATCAATACGACCAAAGCACGCCTAGAACCCATTAAGAAAGCTTCTCAAAGCAACTTGGCGGCGACGCGTCGAGTGCTACGGGAATTACCCGTGCCACGACACGCATTCGAATCGAAGCCACCACCGGCAAGCACATCTACAGCATCGTCCGCATCCAATGGCGTTCCCCTTCCGCCTGCTGTTGCTTCAAGCGGACTCAAAACCAGCGACGAAGCAATCACGGTGAAGAAGGAGTCTTCGGATCCAAGCCTAGGCTCGCCGAGCGCAGCTCGTACAAGCTCAACTACCAGTGCAGCACTGCCATCAACCACGACGTCTAGTCTAGGCCCGCCTCCAACGCCACCCACGGGCCTTCGCAACTATGCATTTATCCCAGGGGCGACCCCACAGCGATCCGGTCCGGCTTCGTTGGTATCGCCGACGCCACGCTTCCCCGGCGGATTCTCATTCTCATTTGCGGCCCCTCAAACTTCCGCTTCTTCCAACGGGGGTCCCTTTCAAGCCCAGCCAAGAGTGCCAACGACAGCATACATGGCGCCGCTATCACTGCCATCCCATACTCTACCGTCTGGCAACCCATCGGCGCTAATTGGACCCAATATCGGCGTTGCGGACAACACAATGACCCATGAAAGTGTTTTTCTGGCACATGACGATCGGATTGTTCCACCTCCGAGCGCACGTATGACGGTTCAGAAAGCGTCGTCTTCGCGGTCACTCAAGGAAAGAGCAGCGATGGAGGCGGCAAAGACGGCAGCGAAAACATCGACGAACTCCAGCAGCAAGAAGCGCAGCCGCTCCAACGAAGCGGCAGGAGGGGAGGTAGATGAAGCAGGTCAGGCCAAGTCGGCAGCGAGATCACCAAGAAAGCGTGCCAAGCTTGGGCCTAGCAAAGTCGCGACTACCGAAGCAACGTCCGTAACAAGGATCGCACGAGTTGGAGCCAAAGCAAAGACTTCGGGCGCCAACGGGGAGACTGTCGCCTCTGCAGACAAGGCTGCCCCAAGGGGGAAAGCTTCAGCTAATGTTACGCAGCGCGCCACAAAGAGAGCAGCTGCTCTCGAGACCGATACTGAACCGGCAGAGGAGCCGTCGACTTTGGAGGAGTATGCGAGCACCAAAGCTTCACGCTCACCTAGGAAGAAAGCCTCAGCTGCTTCCGCTAAGGTTGGCCACGCATCGACAAAGGCATCCACGCAGCGAGCAACAGCCAAGAAAATTTCTAGCACAACCAAGTCCCGTAGCGAGTATGTTGAAGCAACTGAGACAGAGCCAGCACAACGACTCACGCGAAGCCGCACCAAACAGAATCTTGCAGGTTAACATCTTGTTTCCTTGCACTATTCCGGGCTCAAGATGAAACGCCGAGTCGGCTCTTCCGCTTTGGACGACTCTTGATTCGTTCCGCAAGTGTCGCACCCGCACACTCCTCCTTGACCGCTGTTTCTGGTGAATGAAGAGATTGAGGCACCAAATCAGGGATGGCTACTCTTGGGGGCGAGTGCACCGCCTGCATCTGTGCCTCTCTTTCCTTCTTCACCGGACTCTGGCTTGGAGGCGGCGTCAGATATCCCAATTCTTCCACCTTACCCACAGCCTCCTTGTCCCAAAAGGCATCGACAGTTCCAAGCTCGAGCTTTTCCACGACTTGCTCCTTCTTATTTGTTGTATTGTAGTCGGCGAAAGACCGAAGATCCGCAGTGAAAAGCACACTATGGGCCCAACCCGCATACTCGCCCCATAGCTTGCGGAAGTAATCTGCGATTTCTTCGTATCTCTTCGTTCGAAGTCGATACCACTTTTCGGCAAACTGAAAGACGTGTCGATCGACTGGGATACTTGAAGCTTGGTCGAGCGACATGAGCAAGATGCAGTCGGCTACCTTGGGGCCGATGCCTGGAAACTGCATTAGCTCCTGCCTCGCTTCGCGGTACGAGATTCTTCGAAGGTATTGCAGGTATGATCGGACTGAGTTGAACGCCTTCCCTTCTGCCTCTTCCGCAAGATCAGATGTTGCTGCGGGAGAAGGGGGTGTTGCACTACTGGAGGCACTGGACGAATTGCGACTGGATCGGGAGCTTGTTCGTCGCACACGCTTTCTTACCGGTGCAGAAGTATCGGCGTTCTCTTCTACCTTTGAGTCGGCGAGGGGGAGTGAAGTAGAAGCGGCTTGCAGCGTCAGGTCTACGTCACCATCGTCTTCAATCTTGATACCGTACAGCCAATGCGACTCGTCCTTGTGCTCCGCCATCTTCTGCTCGTTACACGCTACAGCCGGCTTCTTTTGATCGTGCTTTTCGCACAGCATCTGTGCCGTCTTGGCAATATACTTAGCTCGGTACCCGAAGCCGAGCTCACGTAGCTTCTCCTCCACGCCTTCCTTGGCCAGTGCCTCCGGAGGCGGGAAGGGATGGAATGCAATTCTGACATCACCCTGCTCCACTTCTTGCGTCTTGCCTGCAAAAGTGTTGCTCTCACCCCTCACGTCAGTTTCGGTGTCGTTGTCGTTACGAGACGGTGGAGGGGCTGTATAGGTATGCTCGAGGAGAGGCGGCGAAAAGTGTGTGCATAAATTCTGCACCATTTGTCCGATGCGGGCAATGTTGTTGTTAGAGCTGCAGACGAAGGCGCAAAGACACTCCCAAGGATCCTGCCTGAGCATGCGGAGGCCAGAGAAGCGGGTGGCGAACCGTGCGAATACCGGGTCCTTGACTTGCCATTCTGCATACAAAGCCTCCAACGGAACGTTCAGGTTGAGATAGTCGTTGAGCCAGCGCTCCGTCTCCCGATTGACAGCCTCTTGGTGCTTGCTGTCAGCGTCTATCCTTGAGTGCGAGCTCGAGGATGGAAACAATGTCTTGTGATAGAGGAAACCGCGGTGCTCGTCTTGACGCAGCAGCACTACCCGGTCCGAAAGACAGAGTGACCATTCAATTTGCTCGTCCCACGCCTGGTTGCTGCTTCCCTCGTTGCGAGGCTCCCATACCTTGTTGGATCGCCACCTGAATGCTTGCCCGCACTTGTTCGAAACTGTGAGTGGGAGTAGGATCTGCGATGGTGTAGCTCTCAAAGCGGCATAGCCTGCCGGGGGCCGAGGGCCAAAGAAATCTTTGTGGTCTGGGTCATCTTGCGTATACGAATCGTGCTTGTCTAGCTTGTGAGAGGCGAGCATGGTCGTCAACCGCCTGTGAAAAAGCACGGCTAGTGGGTTGGTTGCCCGTGATAGTTTGGCTGAAAAGACGGTGGCCGGACGGAGGCCGGGAAAGGTACACTTCGAGACACGGCACGATAGGCGCAAGGTGCAGAGCGAAGACAACAGGCTCCTCATGTGCTTTGTACTTTTAAAGGAAGAGTGTTGCCTGGTCCAGCCACTCTGGGAAGAAGTGAACCGAGCGATGCGAGCGCGAAGCTGAGGCCGCATGGATAGCCGTTTGAAGCTTCAAGTACGGGCGACTCTGCAAAGAAGGCAGCAGCGAAATCCGGGTTTCGGACACGGCACGCGGACATTTTCTTCTTGACAGTGTTACATCACCATGTCTTTCCAGCTTTGAATCGAAAATTGACATTTCGCAGAAGCGGATTCTCCACTCTCGCTTTGACAGGTTTCCACGTCGTCTAACCCTGCATCCTATCCATACTCCATCTCCTTTCGGCACCACAGACGCTATTTTGCCTCTCATAGCTTCCCGCGCAAGCCTTTGAAGCACGAGAAGGCTCCGAGATGCGGTTCACACCCGACTCAGCGTCGGAAGTGTCAGCAGATGAGCAACCTTCACCAACCGTCGTTCGAACGTCGCTGCCGCACCAACGCTCGGATCACTCTGGCGCCCAAGCGGAACAGCAGAATTTTGCATCTTCCTCATCTTCGCAAACGCCAACGAGAAAAGGCATTTTGCGTCAGACCTCGTCGTACAACTCATCCACTCCTAGCACGCAACGTCGGCAACGATTCCAAGATGGCGAGAATAACATCCAACAACAGCGAGACCTGACACCGCGCAGCCGCAGCGTTCATGCTTCGTCACCTCTACCATTCCAACAACAGAATCGTAGACGCAGCGCTACGCCCGCTTACGAGCTGGTCGGAGTTGCGTCTTCTCCTTCACCCTCGACATCGCAGTTGCACGCACGGCATCAAAGCAGGTCGACACATAGAACGGCTGGATCTGTGCCACCATGGATGAGATTATCCTCCAGTCGCATCCATCGCAGCAACGCCAACGACTACGACCTCGACTCTTCCGACGACGACAACGCTGCGCTGTCGTCCTCAGACGAGGGAGACGACAGTGGTCTGCCCAATACCTCCGATTCCGACCTCGATGAGACCGGCGCTGATGACTCTGACGGCTCTTCATCGCCGCAAACATCACCATACGATCACGACGAATCGACAGACAGCGAAATCGAAACATATCCGAGCACTGCGAGGCTGAAAAAAACTCGTCGAAGTCGGACAGCGTCTGCACTGAAGTTGGCTTCTGTTGTAGGAGATGAATGGGAAGACTGGAACCGCAGCTCAGCGCATCTGGCTTGGTACCGCGCCCGCGCCTCCAAACGCGATGCTTCGACTCCTGCTGCTGGCTCAGCACCTCCTTCCAGATCAAGGTCGGTCACAGCGGCTTTGCCGCATGCGGATGTAGATGAAGTGCAGGCCCTACTATCTTCCCTCAACATGCGACGCGTGCAAGAAGATGCTGAAGTCAAGAAAGCCTTCGAAGCGCGCAACAAGGACCTATGGTCAGGCATTGACGCGTGCATCCTCGCAGCCGAGAACGATGCTCGCAAAGTCGCTGCAGAAGAAGCAGCACGGCTCGAAGCCGCACGCAAGGCGCAAGAAGAAGCCGAACGCAAAGCTGCTCAGGCGCGACAAGCTGAGCTCAACCGCATTGAAGCCGAGAAAAAAGCAGCTCAAGCCGAAGCTGATCGCCGCAAGCAGGAGGCCGCAGCGGAAGAAGCGAAGCAGAAGCAAACTGAAGCCGAACAAGCCAAAGCTCGAGCTATGGGTGGTACCGGTGACGATATCCGCAAGTCGGCTCTTAAAGAGTATGACGAGTGGATGGCCAAGATCCGCCACATCAAGGCAAATGTTCTGCCCACTATCTCATCTAACGCGGACCTTCGCAAGCAGTGTTTCGCGGCCAAGCGCCAGATCACGCCAAAGATCGGACAGCTTACGAACTCGCGCCAGGAGATCACCCGCATCACACAGGCCATTGCCTCTGTTTTGGACGCTGCTAAGCAAGCTGCTGCTTCTGGCAGCGGTGACGTTTATACTTGGATCCTCAATCACCTTTCAAAATGTCTCATCCGACAAGCTGAGCAAGAAGTGGCTGCTAAGCAGGATACTGCGTATCCGCTCGCCCGCGTCGTTGTCTGGCTTTTATTGCTTGGACATATCGAGCTGGCGGACGTGTTGATGGCTCGTCTGTGCAAGAAGTGCCCATGGGTCATCCCGGTCTGGCCTGCCCGTACGAAGGATATGAATGAAGAAGCCTACCGTCAAATCATGGGCTATAAAACATCCGACGAGACCACCGAGAACTATACCAATCGCATGAACGGTATCACGGCATTCTACTTTGCCATCCTCCAGACCGTTCCCACGGCCCCTCCTGGTAGCACTAGCCTCGACCTCGAAAGGATTCCTGTCCACCTTCGTTCGACGACGCTGTGGCGATGGAGCGTCCGCGCACTTACTCCGTCGTCTTCAGCAGTCGCTTTCCTAGACCACCCAATGTGTCCTTCCATCTGGTCCGTATTTATTGAGATGGCAGGCCCGTACGCGCTGAAGCTGTATGGTAAGCAGATGCGCAAAATTTTCGCTCTTCTCCTCACGCAAGGTCTTCAAGAGAGAAAGGCAGGTTGGTTGCTGTACGGGGATGACAAGCCGTACGTCAAGGCTGCAACCGTGCGATTGGAGCTGCTGTTGACGGATTGGAGCAGCTCTCCCGGGCAAGCGGTGATTCAGAATGGGACCAAGGGCGTAGAGATGGAGCCATAATCTCATACCGCAATGCAACAGTACAATGCAACGGTGTGCCTTTTAGACGATTGGTGTTGCGTGCTGGACCGTCGTCGTGTTGTTGGACAAACGTGTGAGCGGGTGGCTGGATAGAAGCAGTAGGGTCTGCGGGAATGATGGAGTACACATGAAAACCAACCCTGCCGGCAGTTCTTTGACCCAACTTATAAGTCTGACTGCTTCACGTTCCCGCTGACAACCGCGCTGTCACCACATCGACGTTGTGCGCTGCCAGCTGGTAACTCTCCTGGTTCAGCGAGCGCAACCTTTACCCTCATAGATCAGAGCGAAGGCAGTTCTGTACATGCAACAGGAAGCAACCTCATGATATTCAACATCATCTTGATACAGAGCATGCTTTCGTGAACATCCAAGGGTGGTGTAGGATTTGAGTAACTTAACGTAATTCATGTAGTACAGAAACGTCTGTAGTATGGGAACGATTTTCCCAGTTTGAAATTCTGATGGTAGTACTTTTCGTGATGGTGAGCAAGCTTGTTCTACATTTGTGACCAGCAATGAAACTGAGATTACGGTACCATGAGAAGCGAGACTACATGAAGACTGTGTTCGAGACTACAGACAGTGACGAGAACTGCTAGCTTGAGGGACTGTGTCATAGTAAGCAGATTCAGTGGGGTCATCATCCTCAATCATGCTGAGGGGCTCATCATCATCAAGGAGGTCCCAGAAGAGATTCTGGGGTGGAGTATGAGGAGCAAATGATGCCGAAAGCTCTTCATCACCATCATTGGAGTTGTCATCATCATTTGCTGCAGCAAGCTGCTCCTCCTTTCAGTGGCTCCTCTCCTGCAGCTGCTGGATCTCTGGCTCCTTCGCCACCAACTCACACTCAGCATGCTCATGAGTGATCATGCGCTCCTTGCTGAGGTACATCCGATCACCTGTAGTAACTTGAGGAACCTTCCTCCTTGCTACAAGCTTGTTATGTTCCTCCTGAGCTCACAATACCATGTTTTCAGCCTGCAATGCTGCATTCTCAGTGTGTGGTGTCTGGAACACTTCCAGAAGCTCTCATTTGAGGCCACATGCCTCTCTTGGTGTCTCAGCATTCCTGAACTCATTGAGCATGTGGTGGATTCATGTGCCTGAGTGCAGAACAGCTTTGGATTCCAGTGCTGCTGGCTGTGGAGCCCCAGATCAGTGACCTGCAGGAACTGACCCTGCAAGGTGGTCCAGAACCTTGTCAGGACTCGGACTGGTGGTCATTCTGGAGTCCTGAAAGGCCTTCTTTGCCGCTGCAGGGGTTAGCACCTTGGCACATGCCTGGGTGTACAAGGTTCCAAACTGTGCCTTGTTGATCCCTGCAGAAGCCATGTGGGGTGCCAAGTCGGTCACCAAACACTGGTATGCCACAGTCAATGGTCCGAAAATAGAGACATCCAAAGGTTGCATTACATGTGTGCAGTGGGCAGGAAGACACAGTGGAATGATGCGCCTCTGCCACAGAGCATCAATGAATGCCAGGCTTGTGTGGATCTTGTGACTGTCAATGATGAGCAAGTGGTATGCTGATTGCAATGATGGCCTTGTGATCACATCGAAGATGTTTTCAACCCAGAGCTTGGCAAGTTCGATGTCATTGTATGCAGTTGCACCCTTTGAGAAGTGCCACATGGGCAGAATATCCACCATTCACCACTGCTCCCCCACAGTATGTACCTTACCCTGCATGATGATCAGCAGTGGCAGTACCTGCCCTGCACTTCCAATGCATTCAATGACTGTTGCACTCTCTCGGTTGCCCAGCTGTGCTTTGAACCAGCTTGATGCATTGCCTTCAGGAACAAGGACCCACTGGCTAGCTGCCTGGCCAAACATGAAACCGGTCTTGTCCATGTTGAAGATGTTGTCAGATGAGATCTAGTACTCATGCAGCACATCCTGAAGCTATTCAAACCATTGTTTGATTCCTTGAGGGTCGGTAGAATGTACATGCTCATTCTCCAAACACTGAGACCAGCATGAGTGGAGAGAGGGATGTCGAAGCAGGAAGCCCTGCATCCAGGAATGGCTGAGTTTGTCTGTGCCTGTGCCACTGGTATTGCCACATGAAAGTGTTTGTGCATACCTGCATACATCTGCAGGATTGAGAGGAAAGCCACCAGCAGCACAGTGACAGATATGCTCCACCAGAGCAGTCTCAGCCACTGGTGACAGAGCTTGTTGTGCAGTCTGGGCCTCTTTCTTGGGAAGCTTCCCTTTCGAGCACCCATACAATGTCGACTTTGCAATTCCATGAGCTGCAGCCACAGTGCCGATGCTGGCATGCTGCCCAGCATTGAGTTCAGCCGATGCAAGCTGGACTCGAGCCTCACACTGGTCTCAAGCTAGCACAGACTGTGTATGACTGTGTTTCGAGTGCTTCGAGGAGGCATTCCTTGGCATTGTCACACAGAATCGCATGAAAATGGTGTTGAAATGGGGTTTGGATTATGGTGAATGAAAGTTACAACATCAACTGTGGTGGGGAATGCAGGGTTGGTGGGGATAGTTGATGGCGACTGTCAGCGGTCATGTGCCAGACATGTGAAATCGATGTTAACTTGAGGTAAACATCAATCTCATTTGAGTTTGAGGTTAACAGTCAGTAAACATCGATTTCACTTGAGATCGATGTTAACTGCCTCTTATGCTCGATGTTGGCTGACTGCTGTTGCCACTCCATCCAGAGGTAATGCAGCACATTTGTGGTAGCCTAGTGTGTGTCCTACACTTGACAGGAGTGGGCTAACTGTCCTCATGTAGGTATGCAGCACTGATGAACTGTGCTGCTGTCATCAGTGATGATGCTCGAGGCTGTATGATGCTGGTAGTCAGCATTGTCATATAGTAATGGTACTGGTGGAGGTTCCAGGACTGCAGTGTAGGTTCCACCTGCACAGGTGAGGCCTGTGGTGCCAGTGGTGGTTCTGACTGCTGTCTATATGTTCTCCAACTCGAACAGAGGCACACTGAGTAGTAGCAATGCCTAAGATTGCTACTCTATGAGACAATGAGTGTGAGTATAGAGATACTAAATGTACTGACAAGTTAATGAATGATAGAGTGGATGAGGTCCTGCCTCTCCACTTGTACAGGGAATGTGTATATATATATGCATGTGTGTATGCTAGCAGCGGTTGCTCCAGAGCATCCCTCCACCAGCATCAGGCCAGTGTCAGGGCCTGCCCCTACTGTCCTAGAGACTCATCACTGGCCTCCAACCACTACCTCTTTGCTGGCTCCACAGCCTTGGGCCAGTGTTGGGCTCTCCTTCCTTTCCTGCAGGTCCCCCCTATCCTTGCATGGGCCCCTGTGCCTCACCTGGCTGTTACTGGTTGGCCTAGGGTCATCGACAGCATCCTCCTGGTGCTGCCAACATCATCGCTGATCACCCTCAGCCCCTTTGGGGTGGTGCAGTCATAGTCATTGCTTGTCATTTTCGTTCCACAGCATTGTATGGCCCTGTGGGCAAAATCGATGATAAGGCCTGCTTAATGTCGATTTCATCTGAGATCGACTGTAAGACATGTTTAACATCGATCTCAATTCGAGTTCGATTTTATGTCCTGTGACATTACCCCCATTTTCAGAGCTGAGCTCCTGCGAAGTAATGAAGTCCATCCAGAGCCTATTTCTTCGTGGCCTGTGCAGAAGAAGATGGCCTGTATTTGTGGTGTTGGGTGGAGCTTCTACCCCTTCTTCCCTCCTGCTCATCATCATCCTACTATGCTGCCACCTACCATGTCAGCTCCCTCATCCAACCTTCCTTTGTGCTGCTTGACACATCGAGCAGCTCCTATTGCTCCTTGTGCAGCCCTTATCCACCAGCGATCCACTTCTCCTGCTGCTTCTGCAGCCCAGGACCTCTCAGCCATTGATGACACCACTCCTGCTTCAGTGCAGTTGGAGGGCACTGGCCCTACTCCTTCTGGTGGTGATACAGGCTCTGCTGATGGGCAGCCCACAGTTGAAACGACATCACTGGTCGTTACTGAGGCTGCTGGTGTGCCTGTTGAGGAAATGGTGGCCACTTCGCTGGTGGAGTTGGCCTCTCATGGTCCCCCTGTTCCGGTTCTCAAGCCTCTGTTCCTGGGCACATGCGCTCCCAGTGAGGAGCACCAGGAGCAGTATGAGGCTGAGCTGGCTCAATCGGACGGTACTCCAGCATCTCCTGAGGTGCCTGGCACACCCACCTATGCTCCATCGCCTCCTCCTCCAGGCGTGATGTGGTGGGACACCCCTTCCAATGGTAGGCACACACCGCCTCCTCCAGTGCCCCTGCACTGCCCTTCCCTGTCACCATCATTGGCCCACATTCCGAGTTGGGCTGAGATCGTAGCATGGACCCAAGTACTCTGGGCTCCAGTGCTGCTGATCATGTATGCAGCTGGGTGATACCCCAAGGTCTGGACCATTGCTCAGGGTGATGCTGCAGATCAGTGAATCTGTAACATCATCATGCAGCACCTGACTGAGGGCTCAGCACCTTGGCCAACCTGGTCCTGTGCTTGTTGCGAAGCTCTCCAAGTCCCATAAGTCTCGCCTGCCTCCTTCGTCCCAGTTTGTGCTGTAGCCATGTACTGACCACTTGCTTTGGTTCAGAGGGGCAGCTGCTTTCCCTTGATGTTTGCAGACCTGTTGGGCCAGTGACACCATGTGCCCACTTTGTGTGTCCATTGCCATGCTGCAGGTATCGCTCACTGCCATTGGGACATTGCTCGCCACCCAGCGCTTGTGTATTGTGGTGACTTTCCTGGGTGGCAGCATGGTCATCACAAACACGGCACTGAGTGGGCCCATTTCTCGATGTCTGAGAGTGTCAGTATGGGTAAGGTACACCACAACAACCATGTCTACCCTCCCACTGATGATTGTCACTGGGCTACAGCCATGGTGTGGCTCTGGCACCTCAACAACACCGACTTTCCTGGCATCCTGCATGCCATGTGTTGCTACATGGTGGTGAACAGTGCTCTTGTGAGTGAGTGTCAGCCCCATGAGTCGCATTCCTGCCCTGGTGGCCCTCCTCCACCTGTGGACACACCATTGTCCCCTCTGCCAGTACCTGAGGGCGAGGACAGCGAGCCCTTCTACATAGACATGTAGACTAGTCCTCTTCTCGTGCTGTGTTCCTCTCCTTTGAAATCCACTGCTGTTCCCCTTGTCCTCTTGTATGTGCCTTGTGAGTGTCTGATGAGCTTCGACACTGAGACTGGAGCCTTCCTGGCAACTTTTCCTCCTGCAGGTCTGACCTTTTTGAGATTGAGGATAAAGTCGCATAATCCTCAATTTCATGTGAGATCGACTGTAACTCACTCTTAACATCGATTTCATTCGAGATCGACTGTAACCTGCTTTTAACGTCGATTTCGCGAAACTGAGGAGATGGCCCTATTCTCGAGTGGGAACACCTCCCCCCCACGAAACCTCATAGTCCTGGATGAGGTCAGGGCAATTGAGGTTCTCAGCAGGCTCCCAGGTCACCTGTTCCTCGGGATAGCCCTTCCAGAACACCTTGTACTGGAGTTGGCCATGATGGATTTGGCAGTCGAGGATGCACTCTACCTCATACTCCAGTTCATCATCGTGCAATGGTGGTTGTATGGGGAGCTTGTTGCACCCTGCCAATTGGCTTGCTGGTTGCTTCTCCAGCATGGAGACATGGAAAATGTCGTGCGCTTTGAAGGTTGCTGGGAGTTGTAAGTGGTATGTGCACTGGCCGATGCGTTCCAGGACAGGAAAGGGGCCAGCGAAACGGGTGTCGAGCTTGGGACTAGGTCATCGAGTCTTCCAGTTCTTGCAGTTGATGTGGATGAGATCTCCGACTTTGAATTCCACATCCTTGTGCTTGCGATTGTATTGCTCAACTGTCCATGCTTGTGCTTGCTGAATGGCTTCTTGGAGATACTTGATCTGGTCCTTGGCAGTCATGAGCCATTCATGCCATCCTGGGTCATGTACTCTGAGTCGCTCTGGGATCTCCAGGTGAGACTTGGGATTCCAACCGTAACACGCAAAGAACAGTGATATGCTGATGCTGCTATGTACCATGTTGTTGTACACAAACTTGGCCATGGCCAACAGGGCACACCAGTTGTCTTGTTCATAGTTGCAGTACATATGGAGGTACTGCTCAACAACTTGGTTTACCCATTCAGTCTGTCCATCAGTTTGTGGATGGTAGGCCATGCTGAGAGAGTGGTTGATGCTGAGGGTGGCAGTGAACCTCTTCCAGGCTGCTGATATGAACTGCCATCCTCGATCAGAGACAATGTGGTCTGGTGCACCAAAATGTACGAAGACCATGGTCTCTAAGAGTTTGGTGGTGTCCTCTGAGGTTGCTGACTTATGTGTCAGTGCTAGGATGGCAAACTTGGTAAGATGGTCAACCACAACTAGGTTCGAATCGTAGCCTTCCGAAGGTGGCAGTCCTTTGATGAAGTCCATGGAGATCGAGCCCCAAGGCTGCTTGGGTGTGGACAATGGTTGTAAAAGGCTGTACGGCCAATGGCATGGGGCCTTGTATCAAGCACACACTGGGCAGCTAGCTACATAGTCTGCAATCCATGCAGCCATGCATGGCCAGTAGTAGTGCCATCATGCTAGCTCCAGCATAGCATCACACCTGACATGCCCAGCCATCGGTCCATCATGGCACTGTGACATCACCATGTAGTGCAGGTGCTTGACCGATAGGGATTGGTCTCATACCTTGGCCACACTTCTGGTGTCATTGCTGCCTTGCTTGCCAGGCAGTGTGACCTTCAGCACAACCAAACAGCCATCTTTGTACCATAAGCTGTCCTTTCACTTGAAATGGCCTTGATTGCACAGCTCTACCAGCTCAAGGTCAAGGGGCTGGAAAGTCCTGATGAGCTCCTTAAACCCTCCTGCCATGATATCTGCCATAGAGGGCAATGCTGGAGGTGTTTCATGAGATTGATGATTATTGTCCCTTATGCTCAAACTCGATTGAGTTTGATGATTATGCATGTTTTCAGTCAAACTCATTTGAGATCAATGTTTAATGGCATTTATCAACGTCTTCCTGGACATGGACTGAACTCACCATGATCGTGAGATGCACAGGACGAAACAGAATCATAAACATAATAATTTACCGTTGCCAAACTCAGGGGAGTCGCTTGTGAGCTCCCAGCTGTGGCCACAAGTTGTGTGAGCAGCGTACCGCATGGTGAGACGCTTGTGAACTGAGGCTGGAGAGCAGCACAAGATGATCCCAACCGAGGAAGGTGGGGTAAACCCTCAGAGGTTGCACCAGGCAACAGTGGTAGGGTCGAAGGAGCTGGGGGGTTGAATGTAAAGGGCAGCACAGGTGGTGGCAGCACAGTCAGCAGCGGACTGGTTGACATATCAGTGGAAGCAGTTGCTGCGCCACCATCCCAAACCACGGATCATGTTGGGGTCCACACCATTGGAGGCAGCCCAGGTGGTGGCTCCCTGGCGAAAAGAGTGGCCAGAGTAGGAGGAAGGTGAGACACTGCAGGTGGTAAGGCAGCGACAGAGCATGGAGACGAAGGAGCTGTGGTCGAACGGTTGGCTGGCCTCCAGGACAAAGAGAGGCTCCTCTGGTGCATGGTGGTGGCAGATGAGGCAGAGGGTGGCCACCGCACATGTGCTGAGGGGAACAGCAGGCACCGTGAGTGTTGCACCCCACCTGAAGGGGTCAGTCTTGCTGGCTGGCAGGGAGATGGTGGCGTAGGAGTAGTCAGTGGTGAAGGAGACAGAGGAGACTGTGAGTATGTTGGGGGAGCCTGGCGCTTCCCAAGTGAGCTCACCAGAGCAGAGGAAGCAGGCAAACGCGATGCAGAAAGCAGCTCGGAACATACGATGGTTGTGCTGGACAGGGCAGATGGATGAGAGGGTGTGCACCACCTGCCAGAGGAGGGGGAGGGTGATGGGCAGCTTGGCCATTGGGAGAGGGTCACCAACAATCTGCTTGAACCCTTGGATGACACGTTCCAGGTGTTCATCATCAAAGGCGGTTGTGGGGAGGCCAAGGTCAATGTGCCATGACTTAAGGGCTGAGAGGTCACGCTTGAGGGTGCTGTAGGACTTCCTGGCAGCGTGGTGCTGTGCAACCCACTCGATGAGCATGGTGGCGGTGGCAGGGAAGGGGTTGGTGTGGTGGAGAGTGTTGGTGGCAAAGGCTGAGAAGTCGGCACAGACAGTGGTGGATCGTGTGCGAGTGCTGGCAGCGAGACCGTTCCAGAGGAGGAAGGAGGCACCGGGAGAGAGACTGGAGGCTTGGGCGAAGCATGCCAGGGGTGTTGAGCCAACGGATTGTTGAACTGCAAGCGAGCAAAGGCCTGTGGGTACTGTTCCTGGATGAAAGCAAAATGGCAGCGAGAGAGGGCATCAGCCAGGACATTAGCCTCAGAAGTGACATGAACTGGAACCAAGTCGATGTGCTGCTGCAAGCACAAAGAGAAGATCTCTCAGAGGAGCACCTGGGTCTGTGGGTTGTGGACAGAGCCTTTGTGGAGGCCAAATTCAACATTCTCGTTGTCGACATGGATCACAACACAGCGAGGGCCAGGCCACAGAGGGGAGAACTGATGCAAAGCCTCCAAGACAGCAAGTGCCTCTAGGAAGCGAATGTTTTTCTGGCGATGGCGTCGAGCAAGTTTGTGTGAGAAGATGGCAGTGGGGTTGTCCATGGCACCCCAGTGGGCACCTATGCAGCGCTTGGAGGTGTCAGTCCAGATGTGCTCCACCACAAGCAGGGAGGGCTGAAGAAGGGAGACACCATCCCAGGACTGAAGGGTGGAGATCCACCAAAGCAACTCCGAGCGAGTAGCTTTGCTGATGCATCAGCCAAAAGGAGCTTTGTAGTGAGCGTGCACAGCATCATAAAGGTGGTGAAGGAAGGCACACCCATGGGGAGTGATGCATGTCACAAACTGAAGGTGGCCAGCCACCTGCTGGAGCTCGAGCAGGGAGGTGCGACCTCTGTCCATGATGCGAGAGCAGAGCTGGAGGATGCGCTGGCAGCGCTCCTGGGTGATGGAGGCAGTCTGGGCGACCGAGTCAAGCTTGATACCCAACACCTCCAGCTTGGTGGTATCCCAAAAGGTCTTCTTACAGCTGATGCGAAAGCCGAGCATGGCAGCGGCCAGGCTGAGTACTTGAATAGGTGCAGCAGAGCTGGCAGCAGCGTCAGATGCACCAAAGAAGTCATCGAGATAGTGTGCCATTGCTGAATGAGAGGAGGGTGAGGGTGACACCGACTGCAGACCAAAGGTGGCGAGCCAGTGCAAGAACTTGGCGAACAGGTTGAACAGAAAGGGTGAGGAGTGTCCTCCAAATGCAAGTGCACATTCCTGGTAATGATGACTGTCAAAGTGGAAACCCATGAGTTGGGTGTTGGACTCAGCCACAATGACATGTTGGAAAGCATCCTCCAAGTCAGCTTTCCAGAGAGAGGCGCTAGGATGCTCACAAATGAAATCCATGACAGCATCGAGGCTCTCATAGCAGATGGTGACAAAGGAGGGGTGGATGCCATCATTGACTGATGGCAGGCGAGTGCCTGGGTGGTGCAGGTGAGAGAGATGGTAGATGGTGTGCAGCTTAGTGCTGTGAGGCTTGGGCACCATGCCAACAGGAGAGCAGACCAGTCTGGTGTGGTCTGGGTCAGTCACATGCCAGAGTCTGCCCTTGTCGAGGCATGCCTCGATTTCCCAGCGAAGGTGGCAGACATCCTCCTCATCCATGGGCAAATTGGGCACGCTGAGGCGGGTGGTTGAGCGCAAGGGACCATCGTACCCAATCTTGACACCATGCTGCAGGGCACCATGCAGTTGAGAGGCAAATGCCTGGTCAGGATAGAGGTCCAAAAAGGGGGACCAATGGCGAAGCTGGAGGGTGCCAGCTGTGGCTGGCATGTCAGAGGTGTCAAAAATAGGCTGCTCGCACAAGGTATTGGGCCTTGGCAGCGGTGGGTGCCCTGCCAGCAAGGAGAGAAGGTGGCTGCAGGCGGAGTCAGATGACAGATCAACAAAGCCCAGAGGGGCAAGACAGTCGAGAAGGAGACCTGGCACTGTTCGGAGCAGCATGGGCTGAACAATAGGCACTGTTCGGAGCAGCGCAGGCTGAACAATAGGCGCTGTTCGGAGCAGCGCAGGCTGGGAAGATGGCGCTGTTGTGGGTGGCACAGGCGGAAGAGCAGGTGCTGTTGGGAGCAGTGTGGGCTGAGAAGAAAGTGCTGTTGGGAGTGGTGTGAGCTGGTGACATGAAAGGTCACCTGAGTGAGAAGACAGACTCACCATTGTCTACAGTGCCTTCTTGGGTAGAGTGCTGCTGGTGAGACTGCTGGCCTTGGTGGAGGAGGTGAAGGCGGTACACTGAAAGATACCATGTGGGCCCTTGCAATGGATGCAGATGTGAGGGTGTGCACAGTTGAGGCAGGGCTGGCCTGCATTGAAGCGCTTGCAGGGGTCACCCAAGGTGTTGGTGCCGGCTGAACGATGGGAGCACCCTAACTTCAAAGGGTGGGAGGCCAAGTGCGAGGATGGGCCAAGATCAAGGTGAGAGCCTGAGGAGGCAGGGTTGGAGGGCCAGAACGAGGGGACTAGGAGGCGGCTGTGGGCCTCAGCATCAGTGGTGGCCCACTCATGAACAGCGCCAGTACCAAAACGTTTCCTGCAGACCGCCAAATGGTATTCAGCAATGGCCCACCAAGTATAGGTGCTGTCGAACTCAAGGAGGTGCTCCAAGTGTGCAAGGAGGGCCCTGTTGAGTTCGAGATCCCTGGTGTGGCAGACTCTGAAATCGATGTAGACCAGCCACACCTGAGCAAGGGCAGCGATGTTGGGAAGCACCTTGATGAAGGAAGAGGTGTGGCTCTCAGTGGTGTCCTCTGCCAAGGTGAGTTGTCCATCCATGAAAACAAAGCCTGAAGGGTGAGTAGGCTCCCGAGATATGCATGACTCAGGATTGTGCAGCTTCACCAGGTGCTCTGGGTGGAGCTGATCGTGAGCAACAAGGTTGGCGATGTCCAAAGGGACCCAGGGGAAACAGCGAGAGATGGAGAGTGGGGGCAACTCACCTGTGGGAACCAGGGCTGAGCCAGCAGAGGGGAGTGCTGACGCTGCTGCTGGGGGAGCCAGGGGTCCAGGTGGAGGGGGCAGGGCCTGCCGAGAGGGTGGTATGGCCTGAGAGAGGGTAGGTGCTGGCGAGGAGGGTGGTGGAGGGCAAGCTGCATGGAGAGAGCTGAGGATGTCAGAGAGCCGACTCTCCAAGCGGTCCACCAGGTGATCCAGGCGATGGTCAACCTGGTGTTCAAGGGCTGTGACTGAAGCAGCGGTGGTGAAAGAGCCAGGTGCAGGTTTGAGGTGAGTAGATGCCAGGGAGGAACCTGAGAGTGGGGGTGAGCAAGACCTGGACCGATGAACCAGCGGGGTGGGAGGGCTGGGGTCAGGCTGAGGCAGGACAGGAGGTGCCTGGCCAGCTGGAGTGGCAAGAGCTGCCACAGGATGCTTGAGGCAGCTGGTGCAGGTCCTGTTGATACCCCTGTGCAGGCTGGTGAAATGCTCCGGTGGTAACTGATGCTTGCAACAGATGCAGGGGTTGTGCAGCGGAGCCATGAGGACAACTCTGGAGAGCAAAGGAGATGGTGTGCCAGACCAAACAGCCCAGGATCACAGAGTGGGTTGTCGATGAAGCGACAGAAAGGGACTTTGGAGAGCGTGTGCAGGCTTGCCAGGCCAGGCACAGGGTCACAAAGCTGTTGATGAAGGTGTGGAACACTCATCTGCTCATCGAGACCAATGCTTGATGCTGCTGAGCTATGCAACAATGATCGCTCACCGCAAGGTCAGCGGTGCTGTCGTTACTGGGGGCCAGCCAGTAGATGAACCGACATGTGTGAGCATGCTGGGCCTGCTGAGACCTAGTCTTGATGCTGGCGGGCCCCAGCGAAGGTTGGTCACCGCTAAAGTTGGTGGTGCTGCTGCTGTGGGGATGAAGGCTGCAGGGGATGGTCACCCCAAAGGAGAGAGGGGAGGGGATTGCACAAGCACGCTGTATTGCACAGCGGCCACTGCACGAGGGTGTTCCTGGTCCATCAGGCCAGGGGCGAGCTACCTTGTGTGCCAAGGCCTGTCAGGTGCAGTTTTGTTACCGCACCAATCATGTCGAGCTGCAGGGAGATCAACACAACTGAGGGCGATCAACCCGCTCGGTGCAGCTATGTTGGTGTTGGATCCCAGGGCACAACTCCTGGAATAGCGTGTCGGTGGTATCTGCCACACTCACCAAGCTGTGGGACCACATTGCCCTCAGAAGTCGGAGGGCCTGTTGCTCGATTGCCTCCTTCCGGATCAAAGGGAAGGTGCGCACAAGATGGGCAGCGGTCGCAGGAGGAAGGGAGAGGGCGAGAGAGGTGGAGATGAAGAGGGGGGGAGGGAAGGAAAAGGTAACACCATGCAGCAGTTGAGGTTATTGAGAGGACCAACCAGCAGGGTGATGACCCAAAGCGAAGCAGAATGGTGAGGAGGACCGTAAGATGGGCCAAGAGCTTGAAGTGAAAAACGAGAAAAGCACAGCTGCATGATGCTGTGCTTGAAGATGATGGTAGAATAAGAAGCTGAGTGGGAGTGTGGAACTCAGCTTGAGTAGGAAACGACATGTGTGAGTTGAGTCATGTGATCACCTGCAATCTGTTGAAACCAATGCTTGTGCCATGCATTGTTCCATTGTCGATTTCACATCAGGTTTGGCAAATAGTCAGGCCAGCAGCAGCTGTTGCACATTATGCTCTCGTTCTTCACCAGCAGGCTGCATATTGCTCTGCCTAGTCAAGGCATCAGGTTCACCTGCTTTGTCCCCTGGCCTGTATTGCAGAACGAAGTTGAAATCAGCAAGTAGCACTGCCCATTGAGCTTGCTGACCGTTGATGTGCTGCTGAGACTTGAAGTACTTGAGCACTTCGTGATCTGTGAGGATGACAAGCTGCGATGGCAGGCCTGCCAGCATATGGTGCCACTGGGTCAGGCATGCCACCACTGCGAGCAATTCCTTGTCATGGATCTCATAGTTCCACTCTGCTGAATTCATCTTGCAAGAGTAGAAGGCAATCGGATGCCATCGTCCCTCTTGCTCTTGTTTGAGGACTCCAGCTATAGCATAGTTGCTGGCATCAGTCTCCATTCATGTGGGCAGGTGGTAATCGAAATGGTGGAGTACCCCTGCTGATGTGAACACTGCGATGAGACTGTGGAATGCCTTCTCTGCCTCCTCTGGCAGCTTGAACTTCCTGAAACACTCAGTTGGCTTGACCAGTGATGTGAGTGGTCTCACAATGCATGCAAAGTGCGAGATGAATTGTTGATAGAAGTTGGCGAAGCCAAGGAAGCGCTGGATGTCATGGATCAACTCGGGGACCAGCCATTCCTTAATGGTCCGTACCTTTGCTTCATCCATCTTGATTCCTTGCGGTGTGATAACATAACCTAGGAACTCGACAGTCATGGTGTGGAACTCGCATTTTGACAGCTTCGTGAAGAGGTGGTGCTTGCATAGTCGCTGCAGCACCTCTCGTATGTGGCTGACATGCTCCTTCAGGTGGTCACTGAAGATGAGGAAGTCATCTAAGTATACCACCACATAGATACCAAGGATATCATGGAAGATACCATTAACAAGCAACTGAAAGTGTGAGGGAGCGTTCACCAGCCTGAATGGCATGATGAGGTACTCATAGAGCCTGAGTTGAGTACCGAAAGCTGTCTTCCATTTGTTGCCATCTGCAATGCATACCAAGTTATATGCTGCCTTGAGATCCAGCTTGCTGTAGACCTTGGCCTTCCACAGTAGGAAGAGCTGCTCCTCGATGAGGGGTAACAGGGCACGATTCTTCACTGTAACCTCATTGAGGCCTCGGTAGTTGATGCATAACCAGAGGCCTCCATCCTTCTTCAGTACGAAGAGCACAGGTGAGTGTGCTGGACTTTTCGACAGACAGATGAAACCCTTTGTGATGTTCTCATCAAGATACTTGCGCAACTCTTCCAGCTCTTTGGGTCCCTGTAAGTACAGAGGCCCTCAAGGTGGTTGGGTGCCTGGCAATAGCTCAATCGAGAGATCATGGTCTGTTCTCGGTGGCAACTTGTTGGCTTCAGTCTCACAGAAGGCCTGGTGAAGATCCTGATACTCCTCAGGTATCTCCTTTGCCTTCAGCTCCTCCTGAGGTTCGACCTCCATCTCGATACCTTTGTCGCTGCCTGTAGGGATGAAACTGTACATGGGTACAGCAGAGGGATTGACATCCAGGAGCATACATCCTATGGGACCATCGTGGAGGGCTGCTCATATGAGCTGTTTGGTGGAGACAAACTCATTCCCATGGGCTACGAGATTGGTTGCCAAAATCGATGTTAAGGATGTGTTATCTTGGTTCTCAGTTGAAATTGAAGATATGCAGGGTTTATCATCGATTTCATCTGAAATCGATGGTAACTGCCCCTTAACTTCGATTTCGAGACCAGGCCAGAAATTGAGAGTACTGGTGTGCCAATCTACCCTGGGCCTGAGTTTCCTGAGTAGTTCGTAACCTAGAATGACATCATAGTCATCGATGTCTGTCACCTCTGTGTCGAAAGGGCTGACTAGGTAACCTCCTATGCCCATGGTGACCAAGGCGGCACTGTCGATCTGTAAGGTATGACCAGTAATACCATGAATGCTTCTTTTGTGTATGGGTTTTGTGGGTATTTGATGGGTTGAAACGGAAGTATGAGCAATTATAGACACCCTGGTGCCTGTGTCAGCCAGCATTTGAGCTGGGTGACCAGCAATGGTCCCATCAATCTCAAGTACTGGCTTCCATGACACCATAGAGAAACAGAAATGACAATCTTGATATGTACAGTGTGATGACAAGGATGGATTCAGGGCAATGCACACCATCAGCATGCTGTCCCATGCCTGTTTCCCTGGGTTGGCATCACCTTCCTGGGATTGGGCATCCTCCTCATCCTCATCGGCATAGGCAGCCAGGTCAATGTCAGCTTCCTGGTTGCCTTCCTCAGATGCCTCTTCATCATCTTCAGCATCGTCAGCTTGCTCATTGATGGCGTAGACACAGCCACTCTGTGGAGCAGGGCCACGAGGTGCACCTGTTGGACCAGGTGCTCTGGGCACAGCCTTGGGACAGTTGCACCGCCAATGGCCTGTCTGGCCACATAGGCTACACTGGTCTGGTCCAAAGGTGGTGCCACCGATGTTGGTCACCAGCAGCTTCTGAGCTAAGTGAGGAGGCAAGGGCCTCCTAGGAACAGTATTGGGTATGGCCCCACTGCACTGACCCCAACTGCTTATCCTGTTGCTAATTGGCAGTGCCTCCTTTCCTTTACCCTTGTCCATGGTGGGTGCTGCCATGCTAGCAGGATGAGCTGGGGTCGAGAGGAGATGGGTGTTGTTGGTGTCCAAGGTTTGAATGCAGTCAATACTTTCCATGCTGCAATACCATTCCCAGAGGTTGGAAGGGGGATCATGCTCAAACTTTTGATGCATCCTGGCAGTGAGACCCATTTTGAAGAGACCCATGATGAGCTTAGGGTTTCCATCGAGGCCTGCACAGTTTGCTAGATCCCAGAAACGTTCGACATAGCGAGTGGCCATGCCTGGTTCGTCACTGGTTTGATGGAGGATGGAGAGCTCAGCATAGGTGGTGAATGAGTTGACCATCTGACCAAACTGATCCCTCAAACAGGCACAGAACATGTCCCAGTCATGGAACAGTTGTCCTTGAAGCTTAGGGTTGACCCAAAGCTTGGAATCCCACCATTCCTTGGTGGATCCTTCCAAATGTTCCGAAGCAATGGCCACCCGATGCTGATGGCTTGTGATACCATATTGAGTGAACCAGTTGTTGGCCTTGATGAGGAACAGCTCAACATCCTTGGTATCCAGCTTGGGAAATGGGATCTTCATGTCTGCAGGGAGTGCCTTAGGCTCCTGGCCCTCGCCTTCGAACACGGTGATGGGCTTGAGAGGCTCACAATGGTGCCTAGGGCCTGTGGGGGTCGCATAAACATCGATGTTGCTGAACTCCGCAGGCCATACCTTTGCCGTTGACCTGGGCATCGGTGTTTAGGGATCCTCCACTTGGGCAAACCTGGTCTGAGCCATTGTTGACTTGCCAAGAGGTGGCGCTGACCTCGATTGGCCTACTGGCAATGGTGTAGCCAGCTCCTCACCTTGGTACAGCTGCCAGTTACCTAGCATGGCCTGCTGCCATTCTCGGTTAGCTTCAGCTTCTTGTTGCTGTTGCTCCATCATCTGCTGGAGCATGGCTACCACCAACCTGAGGTTGACAGCCCTGAGGTGCTCCTCAGCCTGATCATCAGGTACCATAGTGAACGTGGGGCACTGCTTGAACGATCCACTCTAATGTCAGCGGTCACACACCAGACACATGAAATCGACATTAACTCAAGGTAAACATCGATTTCATTTGAATTTGAGGTTAACAGCCAGTAAATGTCGATTTCACTTGAGATCGATGTTAACTGCCTCTTATGCTCAATGTTGGCTGACTGCCATTGCCACTCCATCCAGAGGTAATGCAGCACATTTGTGGTAGCCTAGTGGGTGTCCTACACTTGACAGGAGTGGGCTAACTGTCCTTGTGTAGGTATGCAGCGCTGATGAACTGCACCACTGTCATCAGGAATGATGCTCGAAGCTGTATGTCACTGGTGCAGAGTGCTTGTGTACGAGCGCTAGCTTCACTCATGCGAGAAAAGCACTTGTTGGACACATGTCACAGCTCTAGTTTCGGTCAGTGCTGCAGTTGCTCTTCCTGCAGCACTACCATCATCATCTCACTCACAGATCACATCCTCGTGATCCAGCTTTTTCGTTTTGCCATCGCTGCTGCCTTCCCTTGCTCGGCTGACCATCAAGTCCTCGCTCGCCACCCTGGCTTGAGCGCATTTCCTCTCTGCCAACATCAAGGTCTCATCGCGCTTTCACTTTGGGCCTCAAGACTCGTCGCTGCTGCACACTCTTCACATGGCTGATGCCTTTTCTCTTCGCCAACACCAAGGTTTTGTTGTGCTTCTTCCCAGGGCCTCAGAGACATCGCTGTTGCATGTTCCTCACATGGCTGTCTTCCTTTCCTGGCTGGCACCACACCCTCCATCGCGCTCATCTCTTTTTGGGCCTCAAGCCTTGGTCATATTGTTAGCCTGCTCAGTCGTTGTCGCTGCTCTTCAGCACTTCGACTTTCCTCCTTCATGCTGGTCACACTCTCAGTGGCAGGTAACAGCGATCCCCCCCCTTCTTTTTCCTTTCCTGCAACTGCTACTCATATTGCCAGATCGACGTGGCTGCAGGAGCTCATGCCTCCACCACAGGCGATTTTGACAACCCCTCCAACTCTCGAGGGGCAGTCCTGGATTGGTGCTCCAGGACTCAACCAGTGTTGCACTGTGGTGGCTTGGTCACCCCTGGTTTTGTTGCTTTCTCCATGTCTCGTGCAGCCCAACACGACCCCATTGCCCACTTGCTTGATCTCTGGTGGCAGTCAACAGGCCCTACACTGGGTAACTCACACCTGGGCTGACAACCCAGACTCATCCTCATGTGGTGGTGCTGTGCAATCTCAGCATAGTGTGATTGCTCACGTCTTACCACTGCTGGGCTCAACAGCATCCAATGAGTGGGACATTGACAGAGCAGCACAGGCATTCTCGCAGCCCATGGTTCCACCAAAGCGCTGTCAGCATTCATGGTGAACGACCTGCATTGGGGCCCTGGCAATGCTCAAGACTTGGTTTGGCAGGGGCTTGGTGTGCTCAAACACATCGGTTCATCTGCTCGCAGCAGGATGATGCTCAAGTAGCGACAAACCTCGCTGACTCTGCAAGGGACCCCACCATCATAGCTCAGTGACATCAAGAGGTGGTTTGACTGAGCGGACATGTTGACCTTGGTCACTGTTGACAGACTGTGCACCTTGTGCTGAGGCCTGGCAAGCCCTTGCAAGCTCTCCACAGTCTTAACTCTGCGATCCTGTGTTGACCCAGCTTTGGCAGGCTGCATCACACTTGCTCTCCAGAGTTCTTCTCTCTCTGTCGCTGGTCAACTTGCTCTGTGACCCTGTGTGGGTTGGCTTTGGCATGCCTCCATGCTCGCTTTCCAGAGTTTGCTTTCCTCCATGGTGCTGCACAGGACTTGCATCCATTGCAAACACTCCTTCGCTCTCAATCACTTCATTGGGAAATGCAGAGGGGTGATCAAATCCTGTGCTGGCTGTTGTGGCACCACGCCTGGACCCCCTCCCTCGCCCATGCCTAGCAACACCCCCAGTGTCTGCACCCCCTCTGCACAATGCTCCCCTCGGTGCTCCCGCTCGCACTCACCCTCCCCACCTCACTTCACAACAACCACCCCTTGCCCTCACTGAGACTCAGGCTCTTATGCCTCAGCTTCCTCAGTTCACACTCTCGAAGGCAGGTTTGACCATCTTGGCAGTCAAGTCGGTCAAATCAGTGACCAAGTCAGTCGGCTGCTCGCCACGGTCCAGGCCTCGCTCACCCAACCCAGCTGACAGCAGCCTCCCCCTCCACCCCTGCCATCGCTCCCCTCCTTTGTGCAGCCCAACCCTGTGCTCGCCACCACTGGTCAGCCCAACCCCCAGGTCAGTGAGTCGAATCTTCCTTCCCCCTCCTGCTCCTTCACCTGGGTTGCTGCAGATGTTGTCGACCTGGTGGCACAGGACAAGCTGAGGCCAGAACACTTAGTCAAGCTCTGCAACCTGGAATCGTGCATCACTCGCGATCTGCTGTGCACTGCTGGGTTTGTTTTCGAAGATGGCCACTTCACCATCGCTGACGACTCCTCAGAGTCACATACCTCAGCCTTTCTTAAGGCTATCCCCAACCTCACCATGCTCACCCAGGTCTGGTTGGCCTATACAGCCATCAGGTGCTGCTCCATGGGCGACACGGAGCTCACAGTCGCTCTCCTGGCTCACTTGGAGAACTTGATCAATTACGACAGTCTCTACTCATGGCATGCCATCATTGACTACCATCTAGCGGTCTGTCAACTTCGTTTTGGAACTAGGGCTGTGCAGGAGTGGGCTGTAGCGGACCAGCAGCTCCACAGTCGAGTACTGGCTCCCTTCCTGAAGGCCTCTGGCTTCACCTCATCTTTGCCTCTGCACAACGAAGGGTCGTCTCATCATGTCAACTCAGGCTGCATCTCTTGCACCACACACACAGCAGACTCCTCTGACAACGAGCCCTGCAAGAGGTTTAATGCAGGTCTCTGCACCAAGGCCAGTTGTCCCCACAGCCACACTTGCATTCACTGCCATGGCCAACATGGTCTGCACAAGTGCTCGGCCTTTGCTGGTCCCTCCAAGGCCAGCGGGGCCAACAACATCAACCTCAAATGGGCAAACTGACATGGTGAGTATGCCCACTCACTCAGGCGACACTGCTCGTCATCGCCAACAGCTCACACCGCTGCACAATAGCACCACAGCTCACACCACTGCTAATAGCATCACAGCTCGCACTGCTGCCAATAGTGCCACAGCACATGCAGCTGCCAACAGCATCCCCCCCCTCCTCCTCTGTCATCTCACTTGGCACAGCTCCCACTGCTGCAAATAGCGTCACAGCTCATGCTGCTGCAAATAGTGTCACAGCTCGTGCCGCTGCCAATAGCACCACAGCCCCCGCAGCTGCCAATCGCAACGCCTTCTCTGGACTTCTTCACCCCTGATGGTATCGTCAACATGTCGCCTGACCATGCCTCGATGTTACTTGCATCTCTCCTCACAGGTCTGCCCCCTCCTCCTCGCCCCAACACACACTGCAAGCGAGACATCTTCGATGCTACTGATGTGCCAGCCACACTTGGTACGCTCAACATACGGTACTGGTCTCGATTCCTCAACCTCTACCCCAACCAAGCCTTCGCTGCACAACTGCATGGAGCTCTCCAGCACAGCATCAAGC
This sequence comes from Ustilago lituana, assembly GCA_928869825.1. Classification (NCBI taxonomy): domain Eukaryota; kingdom Fungi; phylum Basidiomycota; class Ustilaginomycetes; order Ustilaginales; family Ustilaginaceae; genus Ustilago; species Ustilago lituana. The sequence continues at coordinate 1,313,017 of CAKMYA010000001.1, forward strand.
TCAGCTACTCGGGCCTGCTCTGCCAAGCTTCAAGACTAGAGATCGCCAACTTGCCAATGGACACTCCAGACATTGAGCATTTGCGATGCAAGATCGAGGCACACATCCTCAAAGGGCAGCTCTGACCAGTGGCTGACCCTGTCACCATCAACCTGGTTTGTTCGCTGGTGGGTGTGGTGCCCAAGCCACATAGTGACAAGCGCCACACCATCTACCACCTCTCGCACCCTCACAAGCCAGGCACATGTCTGCCTTCGATCAATGAGGGCATCGACCCAGCTTTCGTTGCCATCTGATATGAGAATCTGGACGCTGTCATGGATTTCATCCATGAACATCCTAGCACCTCTCTCTGGAAGGCTGACCTTGAAGATGCCTTTAGGCATGTCATCATCACAGCCAGTGATGCCTGCCTCATGGGTATTCGCTTCGAGGACAGGTACTACCAGGAGTGCACACTGGCCTTTGGTGGCTGCTCCTCACCGTTCCTCTTCAACCTCTTTGCCGAATTCCTGCACTGGCTCTCCTCCTTCACCTTGCAGTTGGTATCCATGATGTTGACAGACCATTCTGACATCTCACACTATCTCGATGACTTCTTTGGTGCCTCCGACAGCACTGCCAATCCCAACACTCCAGTGCAGGCGCTGAGTCTGTCAGCAGCGGCTCTGGGTTTCAGACTGAGTCGCAAGAAGACTGTCTGGAATTCCACCCGCCTCGAGATACTGGGCATCGAGCTGGACTCGGTGGCCCAAACTGCCTCCATCACCACCCAGCGCCGCCAACATACTCTGCAGCTCTGTCAGCGTGTGCTTGAATGAGGTCGGGCCTCCCTGCTTGAGCTACAGCAGGTTGCAGGTCACCTCCAGTTCATCACATGAGTTGCACCTCACAGCTGAGCTTTCCTGCATCGCCTCTATGATGCAGTCAAGGCTCACTACAGGGCACCCTTCAGCTGTCGCATCAGCCGAGCAACTTGTGACAAGCTCACTTGGTGGGTAGCAACCCTGTGTTCCTGGGATGGGGTTTCCCTCCTTCAACCCTCACCGCTCCTAGTCGAGCACATCTGGACAGATGCCTTGACACGTGGCATCAGTGCACACCTTGGTGTGATGGATGCTCCAGTCGCCGCTTTCAGCTGTGAGCTCTCTCGTCACCATCGCCGAAAGGACATTCGCTTCCTCAAGGCCTTGGCAGTCCTCGAGGCCCTGCATTGCTTCTTGCCTTCCTGATCAGGTCCTTGATGTGTTGTGATCCACATTGACAATGAGAACGTTGAGCACAGCCTCCGGAAGGGCTCCATCTGAGACCCTGCCACTCAGACACTCTTTCGTGCCATCTTTGCCCTCTGCCTCCAGCTCCACATCGACCTTGTTCCCATCTGAGTGAGCTCCAAGGCTAACATCCTCGCTGATGCTTTGTCCCACCACCGTTTTGCCTTTCTTCAACAGCAGTATCTGCAGGCTTACTCCCTGTTGCAATTCAATGGCAACATGGTTTGCAGCCACCCCCCACCTTCATTGCTTCCACACAGCTCTCACCCTTGGCCAGCTTCCTTCTCTGGAATGGCCTTGCCAGCAGCACATGTGCCAGGTCCAGCACTGTCTGCACCGCCTTCACCTCCTACACCACCTCCCTGCATCTCTCGGCCTTCCCAGCATCGGAGACCCTTCTCATTGAGTGGGTTGCCACTCAACACTCTGCTGGCAAGTCCTATGGCACAGTCAAATGTGACCTCACTGTCATCAAGTCCTGGCACATCGATCTCAGCCTCTCCACTGCCATTTTCGACTCCGAGCGCCTGGCTTGCATCATTCGAGGATACAAGCGAGCTATCAGTGTCCCCCTCCCTGTCGCCAAGCTCCCCATCACCCTGCCACTCCTTCGCCAGCTGCTCCAGGCTCTCCCTGCAGTCTGTCCCTTGCAGCATGACCATAGGATGTTCCGTGCTGCCTTCTGCCTTGCCTTCGCCTGCTTCCTTCGCTCTGGTGAGCTCACTTGGGAAGCACAAGGTGCTGACAACATGCTCACAGTTGGGTCCATCTCCTTTGCCAATGACAAGTCCTTCACAACCATCACCATCCCAGCCAGCAAGACTGACCCCTTTCGGCAGGGTGCAACCCTCACAGCGCTGGCTGTCCTGCTCAGCACTTGCACCAACGCTGCTCTTGATGTGGTGTGCTGGTCACACCCCCCATCTGAGCCTCTCTTCATCCTCGAGGGCCATCAACCCTTCAGCAGGAACTCCTTTGTCACTGTGCTCCGCCTCTGCCTCCAACAGTGTGGGGTCTCACTGTCTGCATACTCTGGCCACTCATTCTGTCATGGCACAGCTACCTGGGCTGCCTCCAATGGTGTTGACGATGGCACCATCCAGGCCCTTGGTCATTGGTGTAGTGACTGCTTCCGCTGCTACGTCGATCGGTCAGCAGCAGACCGAGCTGCCACCACCAAAGCCACTCTGTATGTCAACACTGACCATCCGCTCAACCTCACTCTCTCAGCCTGGCATGACATCTAGTCCCTTGTCTCTCTCAGTGGGATCGTCTCTCGCTACTCTCCAGCCTTCAGCTCACAACCATCACACCATGTGGTATGCTGCTCACACACCTTGTGGCCATGGCTGGGAGCTCACCAGCGACTCACTCTACGAGTTAGGCAACCATCATCTTCCCCCCTGTTCCTGCCTGCTCCCTGTCTGTGTGTCCAACAAGTGTCTGTCTCGTGTATGAGTGATAGTCGGTGTCATCATGTAGTAATGGTACTGGTGGAAGTTCCAGGACTGCGGTGTAGGTTCCGCCTGCACAGGTGAGGCCTGTGGCACCAGTGGTGGTTCTGACTGCTGTCTATATGTTCTCCGACTCGAATGGAGGCACACTGAGTAGTAGCAATGCCTAAGATTGCTACTCTACAAGACAATGAGTGTGAGTATAGAGATACTAAACATACTGACAAGTTAATGAATGATAGAGTGGATGAGGCCCCGCCTCTCCACTCATACAGGGAGTGTGTGTATATATATGTGCATGTGTGTATGCTGGCTCCACGGCCTCGAGCCAGTGTCGGACTCTCCTTCCTTCCTGCAGGCTCCCCCTATCTTCGCATGGGCCCCTGCGCCTCACCCAGCCATTACTGGTTAGCCTAGGGTCATCGACAGCATCCTCCAGGTGCTGCCAACCTCCTCACTGATCACCCTCAACCCCTTTGGGGAGGTGCAGTCATAGTCGTTGCTTGTCATTTTCGTTCCACAGCATCATACAGCCCTGTGGGCGAAATCGACAATAAGGCCTGCTTAATGTCAATTTCATCTGAGATCGACCATAAGACGCATTTAACGTCGATCTCAATTCGAGTTCGATTTTATGTCCTGTGACATGTGGCATGACTGATACAGCAACCGAAAGGTGCCCTGTAGTGAGCCTTGACTGCATCATACAGGCGTCGCAGGAAGGCATGGCCATGAGGAGCAACATGAGTGATGAACTGGAGATGGCCAGCCACCTGTTGGAGCTCGAGGAGGGAGGTGTGGCCATGGTTGACTATGCACGAGCACATGTTGATGATGCGCTGCCGATGTTCCCATGTGATCGAAGCGGTCTGGGTGATGGAGTCCAGCTCGATGCCCAGGATTTCCAGTCAGGTAGTATCCCAGACCATCTTCTTGCTGCTGACCTTGAAACCAAGCGCTGCCGCTGCGAGACTAAGCACTTGGATTGGCATGGCATGAGGGGCTGTGGCATCTGAAGCGCCAAAGAAATCGTCCAAGTAGTGTGAGATGTTGGAGTGCTGTGTTGAGGATGTTGTCACAGACTGCAGGGCATAGGAGGCTAACCAATGCAGGAACTTGGCGAATAAGTTGAAAAGGAATGGTGACAAGCATCCCCTGAATGCAAGTGTGCATTCCTGGTAGTAGTGGCTGTCAAAGTGGATGCCCATGAGTTGTGCATCCAACTTGGCCACAATGATGTGCCAAAAGGCATCCTCCAGGTCTGCTTTCCAGAGAGATGCACTTGGGTGGTCATGAATGAAGTCCATGACCACGTTGAGGCTCTCATAGTGGATGGTGATGAAGGAGGTGTTGATACTGTCATTGACCAATGGCAGGTGAGATCCAGGCTGATGTGGGTGCGACAAGTGGTAAATAGTGAGGTTTTGGTACGCCTCTTACTCACGCATTTCGAGCTCGGCTAAGCCATCTTGCTCACTTCGGATGCATGCATGCATAAGCGAGGTCTGTATGACCCATTTGGATTCGTCTTACAACTACTTTCTGTTAGGTGAACTGTGTATGTAAGTAGAATGAGAAGCGTTAGATGCATCTCACCATGATCGTGTGGTTTTAGCTAGAATGTAACATGTTGGGCAACGTTCTTGATTACAAAGCATGTGTGGTATGTGAAACTAAAGTCTACATTGAGAGAGTACTGCCGAATCTGTCGAAACCACAGATGGCAGTAGTACTACCATCATCTTCCTCCTTTCCCTGCACTTTCTGTAACCTTATCTCTGTTTATCTGGTGCATCCACCAGGCACCGGAGGCTCTCCATGCGATCATGCAAGTTGAAGACACAAGTGCATCGTTCCTCGACATTATTCTTGAAGCTGCTGCATTCATCGCTGCAGCTCAATGGAGGCTGGCCACTGACCTGCAGCCTCACGGGTTCGAGGCCATCCTTCACCAGGTCGACAAGACCCATTTCACGGCTGACACAGGCTTCACACCAGAGCAATTCGAAGCAATACACCATGCATTAAAACTGCCCGAGCCAGTGAGAATGCATGTGCAAGACTGTGTTGATTCGAAGTCAGCTCTCTTCATGCTGTGTGCCTGGCTCAGGAACAGAATGCTGCAGTCGCTTGAAGGCCAGTATGGCTGGTCGCACAGCAGGATATCCAGGATGGTGAGGTACATGAGTGACTGGATCTTCCAGTGCTGGGGACACCTTGCTGACATCCAGAGCCCGAAGCACCACCTAGCTGTTCCTCAGTGGCTCCAGTACTATGCTGCAGCAGTAGAACATCTGTTCCACCTGCTGCAGATCTGGGGTGCCATTGATGGCACTGTACAACCAATCGCAATGCCAACCATTCAACAGGAGCTTGTGTACAATGGCCACAAGCGGTGTCATGCACTTAAGTATCAGTTTATCTCATGTCCGGATGGTCTGATCTTCTGTTCATTGCTGTTTGAGGGTTGCAGACATGATGCACACATTGTGGCCCACACAAGACTCGTAGAATGGGCTGAACAGCATGCCAAGAACAAGGATGGCGAGCAGCTGTACCTCTTTGGGGATCAAGCATATGGGAACTCAACAGCAATCATCACCAAGTTTTGGGGCAACACCATATCCTTGTATCAATCAGACTTCAATTACATCATGAGTAAGTTCAGAGTGCAAGTGGAGTGGGCTATCAGACTCATTCCAGGTCAGTGGCCACAATTCAGTGTGAAGTGCCAGCAGAAGTCTGGACTGGGACCAATTGGGCAGGACTGGATGGTAGGGGTTATCTTGTACAATGCCAAGACGTGCCTTGTCGGTAACCAGGTTAGCAAGAGGATGGGTTGCATGCTGCCGATGCTGGATGAGTACTTCTCCAGCCTGCAGGTGAGAAGAACATGGGTAGCACCCGATCCCAGCACAAGCGAGAGCAGCATCAACTCACCTGCGATGGCAGAGAATGAGGAGGAGATCATGGTCAAGAATGCTATTTGATTGTGTTTCATGTATATACATAAGAAGGAATCAAGTATACAAGCATTGCCATTGAAAACCCCCGAAAGGTCCATTGCGTGGCTGTGAGGGTGCTCAAGAGCTTCAGCACCATCGAGATGGAGTACTCACATCAGAAAGGATGGATGTGCTGCAATATCGTTGGCTGCTTGGTGTTGTTTCTTGAGGGATTGTGTTGAGCACAGGTGGGACAGACACTGGGTTTGGCAGATGAGCCGACCTTCCAGCCAAACCCTGCAGCATACTCATCATCGAAGTCATCATACTCTCCATATGACGATTCTGGTCCTCGAGAATGCTGATCTTCGATTGCAATTCTGTCTGAATGCAAGTGTTGTGCTCCAATGTTGCCTGCGAAAGCTGCGTCTGTGCCTCGGTTTGGATCTTCAGGAGATTGAGCTGCTGTAGCTTGAAGTCCTTCTCAAACTCATGATAACGCTCAGTGCTCTCCGTCAGTGCAGCAAAGGCATCAGCGGTGGTGTTTCTTTTACATTTACAGACTTGTGAATCGAAGGAATGGTCTCCATCGGACTCCAAGGCCTGAGATTGCATGTGGGAGCAGTGGCGTTCACGCATGGTTGTCATTGATCGCGATGCTGGTGTTTGCCTAGAGTCTGAAGCCATCTGAGCGAGCTCTTCATGATCAAGCTCAACTGTGGAAGACTGTGCTGCACATCATCGTGGAATGTATGCTTCTGATTCAATGAATTCGTTGAGCAGAGCCTCATACTCGCTGGTGAACTCGACAACGCCACTTGCGTGAGTGTTGATGTCATTCCTCTTCTTGTGATGGTCCATGAGATGTCTGAACTTGATCTTGATAGCCCTCTCACTGCGTTCAGGAAGCCCTTCCATTGCACAGACTGTGTTGAATTCGATAACTGCATTGTTCCAGGCTAGCTTGTGGTCACTGTTTGTGCATGCAATGTTTGGATTATAAGATATGACAGCCTTAATGAGGATCTCCATTGAGCGACGGTCCCATTGAGCTTGAGATCCTAGACGTTCAGACGACTGCGAAGCAGCTGGAGACTCGAATGACACTGGCATTACTGACAGTGCAGAAGGATTTCGCTTGCTTCAACGTGTCATCTCAGCCAAGTAGAAATACTCACATGTGTACACAAAGCACTCAGTTTTCCACTGTGGTGCCATCCTTCTCACCATCATCTTCTTGACTCACTGCCACTGTAGGCAGTGTGTTTTTTGTTGCATGCTCTCTTTTTTTTTCTTCGTCAGGCAGCCTCCCCTGGCACCTGCCTCTCCTCAAGTTTCACCTCCTCTCAAGTTTCGCTCCTCAAGCTTGTCTCTCCTCAAGCTTTGGCCCCTGCACGGTGCCCCTTCCTTTCTTGGCCACCACCCTCTCTGCAACGGTCGTTCCTCCTCCCCCCTCCCTCCCCCCCCTCTGCGACCACTGCCCATCTCGCTCCTTTGATCTGAGCGGGTGACAGGCCCTCCGACACTGAGGGTAACATGGTGCACTGGCTTGGCGAGCAGTGCTATACGCCACCAGCATGCCGGTGCTGGAGTTGTGCCCAGCGTCCCAGCATTGCCACACCTGAGGGTTGATTGCCGAAGGCTGCATCCATCTCCTGTGGCTCACCATGATTGGTTCAGTAATGAAACCAAGCCTGGCAGGCCCTGCACTAGGGTAACTCACCCCTGGCTTGACACCCCAGGAACACCCTCATGTGGTGGCCACCATGCAATACAGTGCACTTGTGCGACTTGCTCACATCTTACCATCGCCTTCGCCCATGGTGCCAAGCATTGGGAACCCCAGTGGGCAGCACCAGGACTTCTCATACCTGGTGTCTCAACATCGCCATCACCTTTCACAGCAAACACCTTGCATTGGGGGCCCTAACCATGCTCAACAAGGTTGTCAACGGGGCTTGACATGCTCAAACACACTGACTCATCCACTGGCTGGTCCCCAGTGGCGACAGGCACCATCAACTCTACAGTGTAACACCATCCTCATGTAGCCCAGTGAGCACAAGCATTGGTCCGATGAGTGGGCAGTGATGTCATCCCACTGCTGTCACCTGTGCATCTCACGTAGTGACCTGGTGAGCCCTCACAAGCTCTCCACAGGTTTCTCTGGTCGTTCGCAACCCCTCTGCTCTGCAACCCTGTGTTGATTCACCTGGCACACAATCACACTCGCTCTCCAGGGCTTTCCCTCATGGTGGCAACAAGGACCTGCATTCGCTGCAAGTCATCCTTCCTGCCTTCTCACTTTGTCAGCACCTGTGGCAGGCCTGTCAAGCGCTGTGCTTCGTGCTGCAATACAACACCTGTGGCACCGCCTTCTCCAGCACCCCACACCTCGCCCAGCCTGCATCCCCCTCCTCGCCAGTGTTTGCTCTCACCACTGGTCACCCCCTCCTCCCCACTCTCGGGTCATGCTGATCATGGTCCTGGTGCCTTTGCCTCTGCTGCATTGGTCTCAGCCCTCGAGGAGCATTTTGGCCGTCTTGAGCAACGCCTGGACAGTCAACTAGGCGAGCTTCTCAATGCCGTTCGAGTGGTTCAGGCCCCTTTGTTGGTGCCGGTCACCCAGCCAGCCCTACCCCTCTCCTTGCCAGTTCCTCCAGGCTCTCACCAACCTCAAGCCTTTCCAGCAGTTGCATTGGCACTCCCTGCTGCTGGTCCACAATCTGTCACAGCAGGTGAGTCGCCCCCACTCTCCATTTCACACTGCTTTGCCTGGGTCCTGCCTGACATTGTCAGCCTGGTTGAGCGCGACCAGCTCAAGCTGGAGCAGCTAGTCAAGCTCTGCAACCTGGAGTCTAGGGTCTCCAAGGAGCCAGCTCGTCCTTCTGGCTTCACTCTGGAGGCTGGCCAACTCACTCTGGTGGAAGACATGGTGGATTCTCATACATCCACCTTCATCAAGGCCATTCCTAACATTGCTGCCCTTGCACAGGTCTGGTTGGTCTACATTGCCATCTGCATGCACCATACAGGCAGCTTTGACCTCAACGATGCACTCCTTGCTCACCTCAAGCATCTCATTGAGTGCGACCACCTCTACACCTGGTGTGCCATTGCAGACTATCATCTCACAGTCTGCTGTAAGAGATTTGGCACCTCAGCTGTTCAGGAGTGGGTGTCATATGACCCCCATATCAGCAGTCGGGTTCTCTACCCATTCCTGAAGCCAACCCCACCCCCTTCATCATCCTCCACCCGCAGCAGCTCCAGCGCCAGCTCCTGCCCACAACATGCCACATGGCCTAGTCACCCTACCTGCGCAGCGCCCATCACCACCTCCAAGCCCTGTAACTGGTTCAACACCAGTATCACTTGCTCCAGGTGTACACACCCTCACACTTGCATCAACTGTAAGGGTGCTCACCCTCTTGGCCAGTGCACTGCTTTCGCTGGCAAGCCCATTGCCAACCTGCCTGCCAAGAAGACATCTTGATGGTGAGTACATGCTCTCACTCAGGCGATTTGTTGCTGTGGCAGGCACTGCTGTCAAGCATGCCCTTCAGGTCTGGGCCCCCTCCAACATCCCCTTCGTGGCCCTCACTGCCCTCAATGGTGTCCAGCTGGCCTGCACAGCCTTCAACCGTGCCTTTTAGTTGGTCTGCAACACCCTCAACATCTGCTCCTGTGCCTGCACCGCCATCAAGTGTGCCTGCCTCCCCTTGGCCCACGGCACCACTGGTGTCACCCCCTAGGTCCAGAACACCTCCAATGTCCACCTCTAGGCCTGCACTGCATCCAAGTGTGTCTCCGACAGCTCTGGCCTCCCTCACCCCTGGTATTGTGGACATTTCACCTGACCTTGCTGTCCACACCCTGCTTCCTTTGCTGGTGGGCCCCTCACCACCCCCATGGCCCAACATGTCCTGCAACCAGCCCATCTTCAATGCTGCAGATGTCCCTGCCACCGTTGGGACACTCAAGCTCCAGCACTGGTCTCCATTCCTGGACCTCTACCCAGACCAGACTTTTGCTGCCCAGCTGCGCAGTGCTCTCCATCATGGGGTCAAGCTTGGCTACAATGGACCTCTACGCTCCACCACATGCCTTGACATGGCCAACTTGCCCATGACCTTGGATGACATCCAGCATTTGCATTGTGAGATTGATGCTTGCCTGCAGGAAGGCCGCCTCCAGCTAGTCACCGACCCCTGCAGCATCCAGCTCATCTGCTCTCCTGTCGGTGTGGTCCCCAAGCCCCACAGCGACAAGCTGCAAACAATCTATCACCTCTCTCACCCTCGCAAGCCTGGCTCTCACCTGCCATCCATCAATGATGGCATCAGCACCTCCTTTGTCACCATCCACTATGAGAACCTGGATGCCATCATGGATTTTGTTCGCTCACATCCTGGCACCTCTCTGTGGAAAGCAGACCTGGAGGATGCTTTCAGGCACATCATCGTGGCTGAGTCTGACACCAGACTCATGGGCATCCACATCGATGGTCAGTACTACCAGGAATGTGCACTGGCATTTGGCAGCCGCTCATCACCATTCCTCTTCAACCTCTTTGCCGAGTTCCTGCACTGGCTCACTTCCTATGCCCTGCAGGCTGTGTCACCATCGTCGACATCGCATTCCGATGTGTCACACTACCTCAATGACTTCTTTGGCACATCAGATGCCTCTGTCGCCGCCACCACACTGGTCCAAGTGCTCAGCCTCGCCATGGCAGCACTTGGTTTCAGGATCAGCCACAAGAAGACAGTCTGGGACACCACCAAGCTTGAGATCCTGGGCATTGAGCTCGACTCGATGGCCCAGACTGCTTCCATCACTCCACACCACCACCAGCACATCCTGCAGCTGTGCTCACGCCTTGTCGACAGGGGTTGTGCCTCCCTGCTGGAACTTCAGCAGGTTGCAGGCCACCTTCAATTTGTCACATGCATTGCCCCTCATGGTTGAGCTTTTCTTCGCCAACTTTATGATGGTGTGTGTGCGCATTACAAGGCTCCCTTTGGTCGCCAGCTCAGCAAGGCCACCTGTGCTGAGCTGCTGTGGTGGATTGACACCCTCCGCTCTTGGGATGGCATCTCCCTCCTCCAACCCTCTCTGCTCCTCGTGGAGCATATCTGGACCGATGCCTCCAAGCGCTGTATTGGTGGTCACCTGGGCAGCTTGGAGCAACCCTCTGCTGTTTTCTCCCATGAGCTCTCTCACTGCCACCGCTGCAAGGACATCTGCTTCTTAGAGGCCCTCACTGTCCTCGAGGCTCTACACCATTTCTCACCTCTCTGGAGTGGCCATCACTGTGTCATTGTCCATGTGGACAATGAGAACGTCGAATATGGCCTGTGGAAAGGCTCTATCCGGGACCCTCAGACCCAGGTCCTGCTCCATAAGATTTTCTCACTGTGCCTGCAGCAGCACATCGATCTGGTCCCTGTCTGTGTCAGCTCTGAGGCTAACGTGCTTGCTGATGCCCTTTCTCGCTGCCGTTTCACCTTCATACAGCAACATTACCCCCTCGCCTTTGCTCTGTTGCAGTTCTGCCACCCATGCCCTTCCTCCAGACTGCCAGCCTCTCCTTCCAAGCTGCCCTCCTCCTCTGGAACAGCCTTGCCCCTGGCACCTGCACTTGCACAGCGACCATTTGCGATGACTATGTCTCCTTTGCCACCACCACCCTCCACCTTGCCAGCCCCTTCCCTGCCTCAACCACCTCCCTCATCGAGTGGGTGGCTCACCACCACATGGCCAGGAAGTCTTACAACACTCTCAAGCATGACCTCGCTGTGCTCAAGTCTTGGCACATCGACCTTGGCCTCTCCACTGCTGCCTTCACCTCTGAGCGCTTGGAGCATGCTGTCCATGGTTTCAAACGGCTCGTTGGCGATCCCCTCCCCACTGCCAAGCTGCCCATCACCCTCCTGCTCTTGCAGCAGCTCATCTGGGTCCTCCCCACCATCTGCCCCTCAGCTCATGACCGCTGCATGTACCGAGCAGCATTCTGCCTCACCTTCGCCTGTTTCCTCTGTGCTGGTGAGCTCACTTGGGAAGCACAAAGCCCCAGCACCAATGTGCTCACCATCACCTCGGTCTCTTTTGCCAGCAATGGCTCCTTCGCCACCATCACCCTCCTGGCCAGCAAGACTGACCCATTTTGGCAGGGTGTCTCCCTCACAGCACCAGCTGTCTTGCTCAGCACTTGCGCTGTTGCTGCCCTCCATGTCATCTGCCAAGGCAGGGTGCCTCATGAGCCCCTCTTCATGCTGGAGAACCACCAACCCTTTGGCTGGGGCCCCTTTGTCACCGTGCTCTGCCGCTGCCTTGCAGCCTGTGGCATCTCCCTGGCAGCATACTCTGGCCACTCTTTCCGCCGAGGTGCTGCCACCTGGGCCACCTCCAATGGTGTTGATGATGACACCATCCAGGGCCTTGGTTGCCGGCACAGCGACTGTTTCTGCTGCTATGTTGACCGATCAGCTGCAGATCATGCCACCACCACTAAGGCAGCTTTGTACTCCAACTCCTCAGCCCCTCTGTCCCTTGACACCGTCGCCTGGCATGACCTGTGACTCCTTTCCCTTGCCTTTCTCTGTGGGCTCACCTGTCATTGCCCAGCCTCAGCTCATGACCGTCACACCATGCAGTACACCACTTGCACACCATGTGGCTGTGGCTGGGAGCTCGCAAGCGACTCCCCAGAGTTAGGCAATCAATTTATTTCTTACATTCCTAGTCACATCCATTCTAATAGCATCACAGTGTTGAGTATTGAGGATGCAGCTGAACTTCATGTTGATTGCGAGGCTTGAGAACCAAGTACAGGCGGAGCTTGAGAACATACAGGAGTCGCTGGCCACAGAACAGAGCATTCACGCTGGGTTTCTTCATCGGAATCGTCTGTAATTGCAATGGTATTGACATCGCTGCTGTTTGAGAGTGACATTAAGGGGCCCCTGAGTGGTGGTGGAAGGTGGTTGAGCTCGAAAGGTGTGTCGAAAGAGGAGTTCATGGCTGTTGAATGCAGTTTGAGGTCGCACATGCAGTGTTTGTGGGGTAACAAGGTTCATCAATTGCAGATCCTGAACTCAATTAACCTTATCTACAGTCTGTGCCTGATCGTGATGACAACCACTACCACCAACTGTACGGAGCTCATCGGTGACCTATGAGCCTGATATTCACAAATTGTGCATATTTGCTGACAAAGACACATCATGTGAATGAAAAAAATTTTCAAATTCTGCACCTGCATCCTGAACTGAGTAAGACTGAGCTTGCGACCATCTGACTCTCTTCCAAACCACCACCACCACCACCGTCTCATGTAGTTCAGCAAACAAACTGCATGAGATAGACGTTTCTCGACCAAAACCTCTCTAATGGTATGCTTCTTGTCACTGTGTGGTTTAGGAACCACACCCACAGGTGAGCAGACCAGCTGCATGGCTGCTGGATCATCGACCTGGCGAAGATGGCCTTCCACCAAGTGCACTTCGATCTCACATCAAAGGTGTTGAACATCATCAGCATTCATGGGCAAGTTGGTGATGTCCAGTCTGGCTGAGGTGTGCAGAGGGCCATCGTAGCCAAGCTTGACACCATGCTGGAGAGCACCTTGCAGTTGAGCAGCAAAGGTGTGGTCAGGGTAAAGGTCTAAGAAGCGAGACCAGTGGTGAGGTAGGAGCATGCTGACAGTGGCTGGCACATCGGACACATCGAAGATGGGTTGTTTGCACAAGGTGTTGGGCCTTGGCGAGGGAGGCAAGCCTGTAAGCAGGCCAAAAAGAAGGTTCGAGGCACAGTCAGATGACATGTCAACGATGCCTGAAGGGGTGAGAGCATCCAGTGAGGGATGGGAGCCAGCTTGGGCAGAAGAGAGCCCAGCTTGGGGTGGAGATAGCCCAGCTTGGGGTGAGGCAGGCCCAGCTTGGGGTGGTGGGGTTGGTGTGGCACCAGAGGCTGTGGAAACTGGTGGTGAAGGTGCAGAGGAGAACTTGTGCACACTGTCAGCCAAAGGGGAAAGGCGAGGGGCCAGCTTGGGCAAGGATGGAGCCAGCTTGGGTGGGGAGGGAGCCAGCTTGGGCAATGAGGCAGCCAGCCTGGGCTGCAGATGGACACTGCCATCTGAGTGAGTATGCTGACTCACCATTTAACTTGACTTTTTGACCATGCTGGAGCTCATGGAGCCGCTACCGAGTGTCAGACACTGTTGAGAGTGTGTTGACCCTGGCAGTGGATGCAAGCATGGGGGCAGTTGCAGCTGGGGCAGGGGGGGTTGGTGTTGAAGTGGTGGCAGGGATCCCAGATGGTGGAGGACCCAGATGCCCCTTGGTGGTTCCACTTCTTCGAGGATGATGATGACTGCTTGTTTGAGCCAGACAAGTTGTTCTGGTCTGTGTGGCTAGTCATCATCTTGCGAAATGGTGCCAGCATGCACTGTACCGCACCGAAATCCTCTTGACCCCACATGCTGACTGCACCTGTGCCAAAACAAATGCAACAGACTGCGAGGTGGTAGTCTGCGATGGTGCACCAGGTGTAGAGGTGGTCGAAGTCCACAAGCAGCTTGAGGTGGGTCAGCAGGGCCTTGTTGAGTGAGAGGTTACCTGTGACCTGGATGCAGATGGTGACATACACCAGCCAGACCTGTGTGAGAGTGGCAAGGCTGGGTATGGCCTTAATGAAGGTGTCAGTGCTAGTGTCAGTCATGTCCTCAGCCAGAGTGAGTTGGCCAGACTCAATGACAAATGTGGTGGCTCTTGTTGGTTCCTTGGAGACTTGTGACTCTGGATCACAGAGCTTGACCAAGTGTTCTGGTTTGAGCTGATTGTGCTCGACCTGCGAGATGATGTCAGGGGGGACCCAGGTGAAACAGTGAGTGACTGAGAGGGGGGATGACTCACTGAGACTGGAGGGCTGACCAGCAGAGGGGATTGCTGATGCTGCTGCTGGTTGAGAGAGGGGCAAGGCTTGCTGTTGGGTTAGTGAAGCCTGCTGGAGGGTGTGGGCAGGGGGTGTTGGTTGCAGCGCTTGCAAACTGTTGAGAAGCTCGCTGAACCTGGAATCCAGCCAGCACTCGAGGTTGCTGAGTCATTGTTCCACTGCAGAGATGGATTGTTGTACTGCAGAGATGGAGGTGATGGAGGCAAATGTGCTAGAGTTGGTCCTGTAGCATGGTGGCATCTGGTGACATGGGGAAGATGGCAAGCTGATCAAATGGGAGGCAGTTCGTGTGGAGGATGCAGCAATGCTGCGAGGAGAGGAGCCAGGTGATGAGGGAAGGGCTGGAGCAGGTTGCTTCTTGCAGCAACTCGCACACAAGTGCACACCCTTCCCGTAAGCGCTGATGAAAGGGTTGAGGGGCCAGGAGTGTGTGCACTGGTAGCAGCGCTTTGTCTGCAGCATTTGCAACACCATGCTCGCTTCCCAGCCCAGTCGGTCTGTGGCATCGAGGCTGGAGAGTTGCATGGTGCAGTGCAGCAGCTCGCACAAACTTGAAAGTGAGGAGAAACCCTGGAGAGCTTGTGTGAGAGGGTGTGCCAGGCTGTCAACATGAGGTTGCAGAGTGAAGGAAGACTTGGAGAGCTCACGAGGGCTTGCCAGGCCAGTCATGAGATCACAAGCTTGTCAATGGTGACTTTGAACACCGTTTGCCTGTCATCACCTAGTCTTGGCATTGCTGAGCTATGCAACAAAGGTGTCTCATGTCACTGGCACCTTGCTGTGACCATGGTGTCACTACTGGGGACCAGCCAGTAGATGAATCACGATGTTTGAGCACTGTGAGCCCATCGAACAACCTTGCCTTGAGTGCCCATGGGCCACAACACAGGCACATTAGCTCTAGTGTGCAAGATCTGCTGCTCGCTGGCTAGCAGAACCACCTCACGAGGGTGTTCCAGAGTCACAAGCTCCAGGGCATGATACCTCTCTGTGCAAGGCCTGCTGGGCGAAGTTTTGTTACAATGCCAGTCATGGTGCACTGTTGTCGAGGATGTGAGCAGTGGTCCAGCCCAGGGTGACCAACCTGCAAGGCACAGCGATGAGACAGTTGGCTGCTGGGCACAACTCCAGCAGGGCATTGTCAGTGGTATTTGACCTGCTTGCCAGGCTGGGGGACCATGATACTGCAAATGTTGGTGGCCTGTTGATCGCTCTAGACCAAAGGAGCGATATGGGCAGCAGTGAAGAAGGGAGGGGAGGGGGGAGGGAGGAGAGTTGGCTGCAGAGCAAGCGGTGGACTGGGAAAACCAACATGTGCATGGAGCAGTGCACAGAGGTTGTTGAAGCCCTGCAGCTGTTACAGCAGCAAGGGCTGAGTTGAGTCACTGGCTGATGACAAGTGGTGGATGGAGGTGGTGCTGGTGATGCTGGAGCACAACCACAGACGAGATCCAGGCCAATCAAGAGGCCAGCCAGAGCAAAAGGAGTGTGTGATGCTGTGCAGCAACACAGAGGCTGTGAAGAGTGAGGAGAGCGCTGCGCCTATTGCAGGGGCAGCACTCGCTGTGGTGAGCATCATGGCTGTTGAGCTCATCGATGTGAGAGAAGAAGGTTGGGCATGTGCCAAGACCCAAAAGACCAAGTTTGAGCTTGCAGACATGCAGAATCACATTGCAGAGGCTGTGTTGCATGCTGGTCGCACAGGAGTGTGATTGAGCAGCATGCCAGCTGCGAGGGTGTTGAGAGGAATGCTGCTGGTGTTGAACAGACATTCTCGAGTGCAGAAAAGCTGAATCGCAAGGGCGAGATGGTGAGTGAGGTGATGGTGAGGAAGCAGAGGTGGAAGAGGCTAGCTGAGCTAGCTTTGTACATGTCACCTCTGCTTACACATTGCTTACATGAGCAGTTATGTGCTCTTGCGCTCCAGTGAAGCTAGCGCTCATACCAAGTGCTCCACAGCTGGCAAGACTCCACAATGTTGTAGGCATTGGCAGAGCATGGAGATGAAGGTGGACCTGCTGAAGGGTTGGCTGCCCTCAAGCAGGAAGAGAGGCTTGGATTACAAGCGAGACCTGCAGATGACAGCAAGCGCAGCAACAGCACAGGTGCTGCTGGCAACCGCTGGTGCTGTGAGCGTAACACCCTGCTGGAAGGGGTCCATCTTGCTGGCAGGGATCGTGATGGACATGTACAACTTGTCAGCAGTGAAGGAGACCGCTCCGATGGTGAGGAGGTTGCCAGCATCTTCCGCTTCCCAGGTGAGCTCACCTGCATGCAGGAAGCAGGTGAAGGTGAGGCAGAATGCTGCCCAGAACATGCAGCAGTTGAGGCAGGAGGTGCAGACCTCAGGGAGGGCACAAAGCAGCTGTCGGAGGAGCAGCAGGGTAATGGGGAGCTTGGTGGTGGGGAGGGGGATGCTGGCGATGTGCTTGTAGCCTCGAACCACCCTGGCAAGGTGCTCAGAGTCGAAGGCAGCAGTGGCAAGGCCCATGTCGATGTGCCAGGACTTGACAATGGCGAGGTCATGCTTGAGTGAGCTGTAGGACTTGCTGGATGAGTACTGAGATGAGACCCACTTGATGAGCAGTGTCTCTGAGGCTGGGAAGGGGTCGAGGGTTAAGGCAGCAGCGAAGGTGGCAAAGTCGCTGCACACTGTGCTCGAATGAGCACATGTGCTGGTGGCAAGGCCATTCCAGAGGAGGAAACAGGCTGTGTTGGAGAGGTGTGCAGCGCTGCTGAAGGACGCTGGCAGCTGCGTGCTGTGTTGGCATTGAACTTGAGCAGGCAGTAAGCCTGCAGGAACTGGTGCTGGATGAAGGAGAAATGGTGGCAAGAGAGGGCATCAGCAAGAATGTTAGCCTCTGAGCTCACATGCATGGGAACCAGGTCGATGTGTAGTTCTAAGCAGAGCATGAAGATGGCTCAGAAGAGCACCTGGGTCGCTGCGTTGTGGATAGACCCCTTGTGTAGGCCATACTCAACATTCTCGTTGTCCACATGCACAACAATGCAGCAAGGGCCAGACCAAGTAGGTGAGAAATGATGCAGAGCCTTGAGCATGGTGAGAGCTTCAAGGAAGCAGATGTTCTTCTGGTGATGTCAGCGAGACAGCTCATGTGAGAAGACTGCTGATGGGTTGTCCATTGCACCAAGATGGGTGCCGATGCTGCATGGTGAGGCATCTGTCCATTTATGCTGGATAATGAGCAGCGATGGCTGAAGGAGGGATATGCCATCCCAGGTGCTGAGGGTTGACATCCACCAGTGAAGCTCATCTTGAGTAGCACAACTGAGATGTCATCCAAAAGGGGCTCTGTAGTGGGCCTTGACCACATTGTAGATGCAGCACAAGAAGGCATGACCATGGGGGGTGATGTGTGTGATAAACTGGAGGTGGCCTGTGACTTGCTGCAACTTGAGCAAGGAGGCACATCCTCATTCCAGCAGATGTTGGCAAAGCTGGAGGGTGCGATGCCAGCGCTTGTCAGTGATGGATGCCATCTGAGCCACTGAATCGAGCTCAATGCTGAGTATCTTGAGGCAGGTGGTGTTCCAGATCATTTTCCTGCGACTGATCCTGAAACCCAGAGCTGCTGCTGACATGCAGAGCGCTTGGCACATGCACTGGCTTCAGTAATGCTCTCAGGCATGTGACTGCACACATGTTGCTCAGCCAGCTTTCATCAATGTGAAGTTCAGCTGCATCCTCAATACTCAACACTGTGATGCTATTAGAATGGATGTGACTAGGAATGTAAGAAATAAATTGATTGCCTAACTCTGGGGAGTCGCTTGCGAGCTCCCAGCCACAGCCACATGGTGTGCGAGTGGCGTACCGCATGGTGTGATGGTCATGAGCTGAGGCTGGGCAATGACAGGCGAGCCCAAAGAGAAAGGCAAGGGAAAGGAGTCACAGGTCATGCCAGGCGATGGTGTCGAGGCACAGAGGGGCCGAGGAGTTGGAGTACAAAGCCACCTTAGTGGTGGCAGCACAATCTGCAGCTGATCGGTCAACATAGTGGCAGAAACAGTTGCTGCACCAGCGACCAAGGCCCCAGATGGTGTCATCATCAACACTGTTGGAGGCGGCCCAGGTGGCAGCACCTTGGTGGAAAGAGTGGCCAGAGTATGCCACTGGGGAGATGCCACAGGCCACAAGGCAGCAGCGGAGCATGGCGATGAAGGGGCCCTGGCCAAAGGGTTGGTGGTTCTCCAGCACGAAGAGGGGCTCATGAGGCACCCTGCCTTGGCAGATGACATGGAGGGCAGCAATGGCGCAAGTGCTGAGCAAGACAGCTGGTGCTGTGAGGGAGACACCCTGCCAAAACAGGTCAGTCTTGCTGGCCAGGAGGGTGATGGTGGCGAAGGAGCCATTGCTGGCAAAAGAGACCGAGGCGATGGTGAGCACATTGGTGCTGGGGCTTTGCACTTCCCAAGTGAGCTCACCAGCATGGAGGAAACAGGCAAAGGCAAGGCAGAATGCTGCTCGGTACATGTGGCAGTCATGAGCCGAGGGGCAGATGGTGGGGAGGACCTGGATGAGCTGCTGCAAGAGCAGGAGGGTGATGGGCAGCTTGGCAGTGGGGAGGGGTTCGCCAACAAGCTGTTTGAAACCACAGATGGCATGCTCCAAGCGCTCAGAGGTGAAGGCAGCAGTGGAGAGGCCAAGGTCAATGTGCCAAGACTTGAGCACAGCGAGGTCATGCTTGAGAGTGTTGTAAGACTTCCTGGCCATGTGGTGGTGAGCCACCCACTTGATGAGGGAGGTGGTTGAGGCAGGGAAGGGGCTGGCAAGGTGGAGGGTGATGGTGGCAAAGGAGACATAGTCATCGCAAACGGTCGCTGTGCAAGTGCAGGTGCCAGGGGCAAGGCCATTCCAGAGGAGGAGGGCAGCTTGGAAGGAGAGGCTGGCAGCCTGGAGGAAGGGCATGGGTGGTGGAACTGCAACAGAGCAAAGGCGAGGGGGTAATGTTGCTGTATGAAGGCGAAACGGCAGCGAGAAAGGGCATCAGCAAGCACGTTAGCCTCAGAGCTGACATGGACAGGGACCAGATCGATGTGCCACTGCAGGCACAGCAAGAAAATCTCGTGGAGCAGGACCTGGGTCTGAGGGTCCTGGATAGAGCCTTTCTGCAGGCCATATTCGACGTTCTCATTGTCCACATGGACAACGACACAGCGATGGCCACTCCAGAGAGGTGAGAAATGGCGTAGAGCCTCGAGGACAGCAAGGGCCTCTAAGAAGTGGATGTCCTTGCAGTGGTGGCAGCGAGAGAGCTCATGGGAGAAAACAGCAGAGGGTTGCTCCAAGCTGCCCAGGTGACCACCAATACAGCGCTTGGAGGCATCGGTCCAGATATGCTCCACGAGGAGTGGAGAGGGTTGGAGGAGGGAGATGCCATCCCAAGAGCAGAGGGTGTCGATCCACCACAGCAGCTCAGCGTGGGTGGCCTTGCTGAGCCAGCGACCAAAGGGAGCCTTGTAATGCGCATGCACACCATCATAAAGTCAGCGAAGAAAAGCTCGACCATGAGGGGCAATGCGTGTGACAAATTGAAGGTGGCCTGCAACCTGCTGAAGTTCCAGCAGGGAGGTGTGACCCCTGTCGACAAGGTGTGAGCACAGCTGCAGGATGTGCTGGCGGCGGTGTGGAGTGATGGAAGCAGTCTGGGCCATCGAGTCGAGCTCAATGCCCAGGATCTCGAGCTTGGTGGTGTCCCAGACTGTCTTCTTGTGGCTGATCCTGAAACCAAGTGCTGCTGTGGCAAGGCTGAGCACTTGGACTGGTGTGGCAGCAGCAACAGAGGCATCTGATGCATCAAAGAAGTCATCGAGGTAGTGTGACATGTCAGAATGTGATGTCAACAATGGTGACACAGCCTGCAGGGCATAGGAAGTGAGCCAGTGCAGGAACTTGGCAAAGAGGTTGAAGAGGAATGGTGATGAGCAGCTGCCAAATGCCAGCGCACATTCCTGGTAGTACTGACCATCGATGTGGATGCCCATGAGTCTGGTGTCAGACTCAGCCACGATGACATGCCTGAAAGCATCCTCCAGGTCTGCTTTCCACAGAGAGGTGCCAGGATGTGAGCGAACAAAATCCATGATGGCATCCAGGTTCTCATAGTGGATGGTGACAAAGGAGGTGCTGATGCCATCGTTGATGGATGGCAGGCGAGAGCCAGGCTTGTGAGGGTGAGAGAGGTGATAGATTGTTCGCAGCTTGTCACTGTGGGGCTTGGGGACCACACCGACAGGAGAGCAGACGAGCTGGATGCCACAGGGGTCAGTGACTAGCTGGAGGCGGCCTTCCTGCAGGTGAGTGTCAATCTCATGATGCAAATGCTGGATGTCATCTGAGGTCATGGGCAAGTTGGCCACATCAAGGCATGCGGTGGAGCATAGAGGTCCATCATAGCCAAGCTTGACCCCATGATGGAGAGCACTGCGCAGCTGGGCAGCAAAAGTCTGGTCTGGGTAGAGGTCCAGGAATGGAGACCAGTGCTGGAGCTTGAGTGTCCCAACGGTGGCAGGGACATCTGCAGCATTGAAGATGGGCTGGTTGCAGGACATGTTGGGCCATGGGGGTGGTGAGGGGCCCACCAGCAAAGGAAGCAGGGTGTGGACAGCAAGGTCAGGTGAAATGTCCACAATACCAGGGGTGAGGGAGGCCAGAGCTGTCGGAGACACACTTGGATGCAGTGCAGGCCTAGAGGTGGACATTGGAGGTGTTCTGGACCTAGGGGGTGACACCAGTGGTGCCGTGGGCCAAGGGGAGGCAGGCACACTTGATGGCGGTGCAGGCACAGGAGCAGATGTTGAGGGTGTTGCAGACCAACTAAAAGGCACGGTTGAAGGCTGTGCAGGCCAGCTGGACACCATTGAGGGCAGTGAGGGCCACGAAGGGGATGTTGGAGGGGGCCCAGACCTGAAGGGCACGCTTGATGGCGGTGCCTGCCACAGCAACAAATCGCCTGAGTGAGAGCATGTACTCACCATCAAGATGTCTTCTTGGCAGGCAGGCTGGCAATGGGCTTGCCAGAAAAAGCGGTGCACTGGCCAAGAGGGTGAGCACCCTTACAGTTGATGCAAGTGTGAGGGCACATACACCTGGAGCAAGTGATACTGGTGTTGAACCGGTTACAGGGCTTGGAGGTGGTGATGGGCGCCATGCAGGTAGGGCGACTAGGCCACGTGGCATGTTGTGGGTGGGAGCTGGCGCTGGAGCTGCCATGGGTGGAGGACGATGAAGGGGGTGGGGTCAGCTTCAGGAACAGGTAGAGAACCTGACTGCTGATATGGGGGTCGTACGACACCCACTCCTGAACAGCTGAGGTGCCAAATCTCTTACAGCAGACTGCGAGATGATAGTCTGCGATGGCATGCCAGGTGTAGAGGTGGTTGCACTCAATGAGATGCTTGAGGTGAGCAAGGAGTGCATCGTTGAGGTCAAAGCTGCCTGTATGGCACATGCAGATGGCAATGTAGACCAACCAGACCTGCACAAGGGCAGCAATGTTAGGAATGGCCTTGACGAAGGCGGATGTATGAGAATCCACCATGTCTTCCACCAGAGTGAGTTGGCTGGCCTCCAGAGTGAAGCCAGAAGGACGAGCTGGCTCCTTGGAGACCCTAGACTCCAGGTTGCAGAGCTTGACTAGCTGCTCCAGCTTGAGCTGGTCATGCTCGACCAGGCTGACAACATCAGGCAGGACCCAGGCAAAGCAGTGTGAAATGGAGAGCGGGGGCGACTCACCTGCTGTGACAGATTGTGGACCAGCAGCAGGGAGTGCCAATGCAACTGCTGGAAAGGCTTGAGGTTGGTGAGAGCCTGGAGGAGCCGGCAAGGAGAGGGGTAGGGCTGGCTGGGTGACTGGCACCAACAAAGGGGCCTGAACCACTCGAACGGCATTGAGAAGCTTGCCTAGTTGACTGTCCAGGCATTGCTCAAGACGGCCAAAACGCTCCTCGAGGGCTGAGACTGACGCAGCAGAGGCAAAGGTGCCAGGACCACAATCGGTGTGACCTGAGAGTGGGGAGGAGGGGGTGACTGGCAGTGAGAGCGAACGCTGGCGAGGAGGGGGATGCAGGCTGGGCGAGGTGTGGGGTGCTGGAGAAGGCGGTGCCACAGGTGTTGTATTGCAGCACGAAGCACAGCGCTTGACAGGCCTGCCACAGGTGCTGACAAAGTGAGAAGGTGGGAAGGACGACTTGCAGCAAATGCAGGTCCTTGTTGCCACCATGAGGGAAAGCCCTGGAGAGTGAGTGTGATTGCATGCCAGGTGAATCAACACAGGGTCACAGAGCAGAGGGGTCATGAACGACCAGAGAAACTGGTGGAGAGCTCGTGAGGGCTCGCCAGGCCACTATGCAAGATGCACAGGTGACAGCAGTGGGACGACGTCACTGCCCACTCGTCGGACCAATGCTTGCGCTCACTGAGCTACATGAGGATGGTGTTACACCATAGAGTTGACAGTGCCTGTCACCACTGGGGACCAGCCAGTGGATGAGTCGGCATGTTTGAGCATGTTGAGCCCTGTTGACAACCTTGTTGAGCATGGTTAGGGCCCCCAACGCAAGGTGTTCGCTGTGAAAGGTGACGGCGATGTTGAGACACCAGGTATGAGAAGTCCTGGTGCTGCCCACTGGGGTTCCCAATGCTTGGCACCATGGGCGAAGGTGATGGTAAGACATGAGCAAGTCGCACAAGCGCACCATATTGCATGGTGGCCACCACACAAGGGTGTTCCTGGGGTGTCAAGCCAGGGGTGAGTTACCCTAGTGCAGGGCCTGCTGGGCTCGGTTTCGTTACTGAACCAATTGTGGTGAGCTGCAGGAGATGGATGCAGCCTTTGGCGATCAACCCTCAGGTGCAGCAATGCTGGGATGCTGGGCACAACTCCAGTGCCAGCATGCTGGTGGCATATAGCACTGCTCACCAAGCCAGTGCACCACATTACCCTCAGTGTTGGAGGGCCTGTCGCCCGCTCGGATCAAAGGAGCGAGATGGGCAGCAGTCGCAGAGGGGGGGGAGGAACGACCATCGCAGAGAGGGCAGCGGCCAAGAAAAGGAAGGGGGGCTGCACAGGGGCCGAAGCTTGAGGAGAGACAAGCTTGAGGAGCGAAACTCGAGAGGAGGCAAAACTTGAGGAGAGGCAGGTGCCAGGGGAGGCTGCCTGACGAAGAAAAAAAAAGAGAGTGTGCAACAAAAAAACACACTGCCTACAGTGGCAGTGAGTCAAGAAGATGATGGTGAGAAGGATGGCACCACAGTGGAAAACTGAGCACTTTGTGTACACATGTGAGTATTTCTACTCGGCTGAGACGACATGTTGAAGCAAGCGAAATCCTTCCGCACTGTCAGTGCTGCTGCAGTCATCTCTTCTGCACAGCACCACCACCATCCATCCAGCTGATCATGACTGCACGATCAAGCTTCTTTTCAGCATCCCTCCTTGGACCTCCACCATCTCTTCCTTGCCATGCTCAACACGTTTTCTCTTGCTCACCATCCAGCTGGAGCGCTTCCACCATCTTCACTGATGACACAGATCCATCCACCTTCTCAGTCGACTCAGCCCCTCTTCGATGCTACAACACACCTAGCATTGCTTCCAGCATCTGACTCTTCATAGACATGCTCGCTTGCTGTATCACACTGGTTGTACTCAACACAGTGCCTGCTCGCCACCTGGCTAGAGTGCATCCCACTGTTGTCATCGATGAGTGCAGATCTGTCTGCTCCCTCCCCTCCAACTCAGCACCCCTGGCACTGCGCATCACAAGCGGCCCTGCTTCTCTGACATCAGACAATCGGCCCATGTGCCCTTTCGCCACTCAAGACTGGTGCATAGTCATTTCGGCATCCTCAACATGCATGGCAGGCAGCAACACCACCATTTGCTGGCCCTTCCTCTCCCCCAACAAGTCACATCTCACTCGACATTGTGGCACATATGTGGGCGAGATCAACGTTCTGAGACCCTTGCCATCTCCTTATCCATGCCGGAACACTGGTGGCTCACCTCGCAGCTTGAGCACCTACTTCACCCTCCCATCCTCATGGCCCATCCACATCCTTTCCTTCACTTGCTTGTGTCACTGCTTCGCTGCACCACTTGCCCCCCTGCTTCCCCCACTCTTCCTTGCCATAGGCCTAGTCGATGTGCAGCAGCGCAGGCCTCAACACTTCCAGCTGCACTGTGCAGGTTGGTTGCCCACAGTTGACTTGGCAACAGCAGCCTGCCACAACTGACATGGTAACGAAACTACATCCAGCAGGCTCTGTTCAGCAGAGTAACTTGCCCCCCAGCATGATGAGCTAGGGAACACCCTTGTGTGGTGGTGATGTGCAATACATCTCTTGTGTGATTACTGTGAGCTCACCACTCACACTTCATCAACTGCAGCTTTCATCCCTGCAGCAACAGCGCTGCTGACACTCGCAGCAAATGACCTTCACTGGGGCCCAACAGCGCCAAGACTAGGTCCAACAGGCTCGATGTGCTCACACACTTTGGTTCATCTACTGGCAGCACCCAGTAGTGACAGCACCACTGACTTTGCGGTGAGCACCATCATTGCGGAGCTCAGCAACATCAAGACTTGGTCCGATGAGCAGATGTGCAGGCATCACCACCATTGACAGTGTCGTGCACCTCATGCCTGGTCTGGCACACCCATGTGAGCTCTCCCTCACTCTCACACAACGCTCTGCGATCCTGTGCGGTTAGGTCTGGCACACCAATGCACCTGCTCTCCAGAGTCTCCCTACCTCCACCCCCATGCCACCGAGAAGGAGGTGCTCATGCTGCAAGGGCTCTTTCATGTTTAGTCACTTCATCAGCAAGCATGGCAGACCAATCAAGACTTGCACCAGCTGTTGGAAAGCACCAATCGCCACTTCTGATTTGCCATCACTCATCAATACCAGCACTGCAAGCACACCTTCAATGCAGCATGCCTCAGGAACATCTTCCCCAGCCTCCCCCACACACCCCAGGCCCCATGATCTCGGCACATATGTGCTGGCTGCTTCACTGTGAGCCTTAGAAGGACGTTTCGATTGCCTAGATGGTCGAGTGGGCCACCTCAGCAACCAAGTCAGTCAGCTGCTTGCTGCTGTACAGGCTTCCCTTCCTCAACTAGGCTGACAGCAGCCACCTCCCCCTCTCCCAACCTCACTTCTGGCTTAACCAGCTGTCAACATCCCCCCTGTTGCTGCCACCACTACTCGAGCAAACAATCAGACTGGCGAGTCGAGCCTCCTCTCCTCCTCTCGCTCTTTCGCTTGGGTCTCTGCATCCATGGCCAACCTCATTGCACAGGACAAGCTGAAGCCAGAGCATCTGGTCAAGCTTCGCAACCCAGAGTTGTGCATTACTTGTGATCCTCCTCGCATGGCTGGCCTTGTCTTCGAGGATGGCCACTTCACCTTCACTGACGACTCTTCAGAGTTGTGAACCACATCCTTCCTCAAGGCTATCCCCAACCTAGCTGCACTCTCCCAGGTCTGGCTGGCCTACACAGCCCTTCAGTGTCACGCAACCAGCAACACAGAGCTCACCATCGCTCTGTTGGCTCACCTTGAGCTCCTCATCGACTATGACAGCCTTTTCCAGTGGTGAGCCATAGTCGATTATCACTTAGCAGTCTGCCACCTTCGTTTTGGCACAGGGGTTGTCCAAGAGTGGGCTACAGCTGACCAGCAGCTGCACAGTTGCATGCTGGCCCCCTTCCCAAAGATGAACTCTTCCTTGACATTGTGCAGTGATGGACAGCCACACCACACCAACTCAGGTTGCATCATGCATGCCATCCACTCAGGCGGTTCCTCCAACATTGAGCCATGCAAGTGCTTCAATGTTGGAGCCTGCCAAAAGCTGAGCTGCCCTCACAGCCACACCTGCATGCACTGCGGTGGGCTGCACAGCATGCTTAAATGCTCTGCCCTCGCTGGCCAGCCCAAGGCAAGTGGGCCCAGCAACACCAACACCAAATGGACCAACTAGCATGGTGAGTATGCCCACTCACTCAGATGACACCACTCATTGCTGTCAACAGCTCATGCTGCTGCACAATAGCACCACAGCTCATGCTGCTGCTAATAGCATCACAGCACATGCAGCTGCCAACAGCATCCCAACCCCCCCTCCAATGCCAACCAACTTGGCACAGCTCATGCTGCTGCTAATTGCACCACAGCTCGTGCTGCTGCCAATAGCACCACAGCCCCCACAGCTGCCAACTGTGATGCCACCTTGTCCATCTCTGGACCTTTTCACTCCTGACAGCATTGTTGACATGTCCTCTGACCATGCCTCGTTGCTCCTTGCCTCTTTTCTCACAGGATGCCCACCTCCCCCTCACCTGAACACACACTGTGAATGAGATATCTTCGACACTGCTGATGCTCCTGCCATGCTTGGCATGCTCAACTTCCGGTACTGGTCCCAGTTCATTGACCTCTACCCTGACCAAGCCTTCACTGCTCAATTGCGTGGAGCCCTCCAGCATGGTGTCAAGCTTGGATACTCAGGTCCACTTCAACAAGCATCACAGCTAGAGGTCAACAACTTGCCAATGGATGATTGCAGCGTCGAACACATCCACCACAAGATTGTCGAGAGAGTTCACAAGGGTCACCTGCGCCCAGTCGCTGACCCTGCCAGCATCGCTCTGGTCTGCTTGCTGGTAGGAGTTGTGCTGAAGCCACACAGTGACAAGCTTTGCACGATCTACCACCTCTCCCATCCCTGCAAACCTGGCACCCACTTGCTGTCAGTCAACAATGGCATCGACACCATGTTTGTCACCATTCGCTATGAGAGCCTCGATGCAATCCTCAACTTCATCCATGAACACCCGAGCACCTCTCTGTGGAAGGCTGACCTCGAAGATGCTTTTCAGCATGTCATTGTTGCTGATAGTGATGCTTGCCTCTTAGGCATCCACTTCAATGACTGATACTACCAGGAGTGTGCACTCACCTTCGGTGGCTGCTCCTCACCATTTATCTTCAATCTCTTCACTGAGTTTCTGCACTGGCTATCAGCCTATGCCTTGCAGTCGCTCTCACCCTTGGCAGCACATTCAGCCATCTCACACTATCTCAACGACTTTTTTGGTGCCTCTGACAGCACTGCCAACCCCAACACACCAGTGCAGGCACTAAGCTTGTCAGCAGCAGCTCTGGGTTTCAGGATTAGCTGCAAGAAGACAATCTGGAACACCACCTGCCTCAAGATCCTTGGCATCGAGCTTGATTCAGTGGTGCAGACAGCCTCTATCACCGACAAGCACCAACATCGCACCCTTCAGCTCTGCCAATGTCTGCTGGAATGAGGATGTGCCTCCTTGCTTGAGTTACAACAAGTCGCAGGCCACCTCCAGTTCCTCACATGCATCACTCCTCATGGTTGAGCCTTCTTGCACTGCATCTATGATGCAGTCAAGGCTCACTATAAAGCCCCCTTTGGACGATGCCTCAGCCATGCCACTCAGGATGAGCTCTGTTGGTGGATGTCAACCCTCAGCACTTGGGATGGCATCTCCTTACTCCAGCCATCGCTGCTCATCATCAAGCACATATGGACTGATGCCTCAAAGTGCAACATCAGAGCTCATCTTGGCATGATGGACAATCCAACAGCGGTCCTCTCTCATGAGCTGTCTCACTGACACCACCAGAAGAACATCCATTTCCTCGAAGCCCTCACCATGCTCAAGGCTCTGCATCACTTCTCACCTACTTGGTCTGGCCCTCACCATGTTGTTGTGCATGTAGACAATGAGAATATTGAGTATGGCCTCTGGAAGGGCTCCGTTCATGACCTGGTGACCCAAGTGTTATTCCATGCCATCTTTGCCCTCTGTCTGCAGCTCCACATCGACCTTGTCCCAGTCCATGTGAGCTCAGAAGACAACATCCTTGCTGATGCTCTTTCTCGATGTCATTTCTCCTTTATCCAGCAACATTTCCTGCAGGCCTACTCCCTGCTGCCATTCACCACCAACATGGCTCCCAGCCCCCAATGTCATTCAGCAGTGCCACTGGCCTCTCCACCTTGGCCAGCTTCCTCCTCTGGAATGGCCTTGCCAGCAGCACATGTGCACGCTCCAGTGCTGTCTGCTCCAACTTTGCCACCTTCGCTGCATCCCATGGTTGCCAGCCCTTCCCTGCCTCCGAGGTCCTCCTCATCAAATGGGTTGCCACCCAGCACTCCTCAGGCAAGTTGTATGGTACCATCAAGCATGATCTCGCTGTGCTTAAGTCCTGGCACATCGATCTTGGCCTCACCACAGCCATTTTCGATGCTGAGCGCTTGGACAGAGTCATCTGTGGACTCAAGTGTGTTCTTGGTGACCCCCTCCCAACTGCCAAGCTTCCGATTACACTCCCACTCCTCCGCCTCCTCATTTGTGCCATCCCTAACATCTGCGCTTCCTGGCATGATCGTCGCATGTTCCATGCTGCCTTCTGCCTCACCTTCGCCTGCTTCTTGCATGCTGGTGAGCTCACTTGGGAAGTGGAAGGAGCCAGCCACATGCTCACTGTTGACTCAGTCTCCTTTGCTGTTGATGGCTTGTATGCCTCTGTCACCATCCTGGCTAGCAAGATGGACCCCTTCCGACAGGGCATCACGCTCACAGCACCAGCGGTGTCCAGCAGCACTTGTGCTGTCACAGCGCTCGCTGCTATATGCAAGTCCTGCTCACCAGAAGAGCCTCTTTTCCTGCTTGAGGGTCACCAGCCCTTCAGCTGGTCAGCTTTCATCTCCACCCTTCACCAGTGCCTGCAACATTGTGGAGTCTCACCATCTGCTTACTCTGGCCACTCCTTTCAGCACAGCACTGCCACTTGGGCCACCTCCAATGGTGTCACTGACAGCACCATCCAGGTGCTTGGATGTTGGTGTAGCGACTGTTTCTGGCATTACATTGACAAGTTGGCAGCTGACTGTGCCACCACCACCAAGGCCACTTTGTATGTCAACTCCAACTGACAGCTTGACCTCACCATCCCAGCTTGGTGTGACATCTGATTTGATTCTGCCTTGTCTCTGTTGGGAGTCATCTTCCGAGGCCCTCCAGCCTTCACTCGCAACCAATACACCTACCGTTTTGCTGCTCACCATGTAGTGGCCATGGCTGGGAGCTTGCAAGTGACTCTCTCAGAGTTAGGCAATTCGATATGATATTCACATTCTTCCCTTGCAGCTGTGTGTCAGTCTGTTCACTCACAGAGGCTTGCTCCTCAACACCATCACACTCATAGGAATAGGATAAAGGAATGATATTAGGTTGCCTGAACTCGTGTGAGTCACTTGTGCGCTCCCAGCTGTGGCCATAGGGGACATGGGTGGTCGAGCATCACATGAAAGCGAGGCGCAGTGTGTGTGAGAACAAGGTAAGCGATGCAGGAGAGGAAAGAAGCTGTGCAGACGTGAGGGTGGAAGAGGGTGGGTGAAACGAAAAGACCAGCTGTGTGAGTACAGCTGGCCGAGCTTGAGGTGATGGTGATGAGGAGGAAGAAGTGTCATGCAGAGCAGAGTGAGAAGACACATGTATGTCTTTCGTCACTTGCTCTCTCGTGCAAATGAAGCTAGCACCCATGCTGAGCACTCTGCATCACTCATGGAGGCTTGCTCCTCAACACCATCACACTCATAGGAATAGGATAAAGGAATGATATTAGGTTGCCTGAACTCGTGTGAGTCGCTTGTGTGCTCCCAGCCATGGCCATGCATGTGTGCGAGCAGCGAACCGACAGGTGTCTCGGTTGCAAGCGGAGGCTGAGGAGAAGCAGAAGACGAACCCCAAGGAGAGGGCAACCTAGAAGTCATGCCACAACAGTGTGGTGAGGTCGAGCTGGCAGTCTGAGTTGGTATACAGAGCCACATGGATGGTGGCTGCTCTGTCCATGGCCGATTTGTCGACATAGCAGTGGAAACAGTCGCTCTGCCAGCGCCCCAGACCATGGATGGTGTCGTTGTCGATGCCATTGGCAGCAGCCCACATTGCGGTGCTGCAGCAGAATGAATGGCCAGAGAAAGAGGAGGAGGGAATGCTGCTTGCTTCGAGACACCGTCGAAGTGTGTTGATGAAGCTGTGTCTGTCGAAGGGCCTGCCTCCTTCAAGCGTGAAGAGAGGTGCTGTTGCGGGGCGAGACCTGCAGACCACATTGAGAGCAGTGACAGCGCAAGGGCTGGATGGTATGGCTGGTGCCGTGAGTGTCGCCCCCTGCCGAAAAGGGTCTGTCTTGCTGGTGGGAAGGAGGATGGTGGCAAAGCTCTTGTCGGTGGTGAAGGAGACTGAGCCAACTGTGAGCAAGCTGGCGCCTTGCGCTTCCCAAGTAAGTTTGCCTGAGTGCATAAGACATGCAAAGGCGAGGCAGAAAGCCATGTGGAACATCCTACGGTCGTGTTGGGAAGTGCAGATGGTGGGCAGAGCACAGAGGAGTTGGCGAAGGATTGGCAGGGTGATGGCGAGCTTGGCGACTGGAAGAGGGTCACCGATGACTCGCTTGAGGCCCCAAACCACTCTGGCCAGGCACTCGGAGTCGAAAACGGCTGTGGAGACACCAAGATCAATGTGCCAGGACTTGACGATGGTGAGGTCACGCTTGACGGAGCTGTACATCTTGCCTGAGGTGTGCTGATGGGCAACCCACTCGATGAGAAGGGTCTCTGAGGCGGGGAAGGGCTGCTGGCAGCAGGAGGTGGCAAAGGTGTCGAAGTCCAAGCACACGGTCGAGTGGCGAGCTCGTGTGCTGTTGGCAAGGCCATTCCAGAGGAGGAAGGCAGCCGAGGCAGAGAGGCAGACTGATTCGACAAAGGTGGCAGGCAGCTGCGATCCGTGTTGGTGTTGAATCGCAGGAGGGAGTAGGCCTGTGGATACTGTTGCTGAATGAAAGCAAAATGGCATCGAGACAGGGCATCAGCAAGAACGTTGTCTTCCGAGGACACACGGGTGGGAATGAGTTCGATGTGCTGCTGCAGGCACAGAGTGAAAACTGCTCGAAAGAGCACCTGGGTGATGGGGTCGCAGATCGAGCCTTTCCAGAGGCCATACTTGATGTTTTCATTGTCGATGTGGATGACCACATGTCAAGGGCCAGACCAAGAAGGGCTGAAACAGCGGAGAGCCTTGAGGACTGCCAAAGCCTTGAGGAAACGGATGTCTTTGCCATGGTGGCAGCGAGAGAGCTCGCATGAAAAGATGTCCTTCGGCTGATCCATAGAGCCAAGGTGTGCTCCAATGGATCGCTTGGACACGTCTGTCCAGATGTGCTCAACAACCAGTGGTGATGGTTGGAGCAGGGATATGCCATCCCAGGACTTGAGGGCTGAGACCCACCAAGTCAGCTCCTTGCGAGTTGCGCTGCTCAAGTGTCAGCTGAAGGGAGACTTGTAGTGTGCCTTCACCGCATCGTAGATCCGATGCAGGAAGGTGCGACCATGGGGAGCGATGTGAGTGATGAATTGGAGGTGGCCTGCAACCTGCTGAAGTTCAAGCAGGGAGGTGCGACCTCTGTCAAGAATGCATTGGCACAGCTGTGAGATGCGCTGGCAACACTTGTCGGTAATGGAGGCAGTTTGGGCGACTGAGTCCAGCTCAATGCCCAGGATCTTGAGGCGGGTGGTGTTCCAGGTGGTCTTCTTCTGGCTCAATCTGAAACCCAGAGCTGCTGCTGACAGGCTCAGTGCCTGGACCGGAGTGTTGGGGTTGGCAGAGGGGTCCGAGGCGCTGAAGAAGTCGTCGAGATAGTGAGATACATCGGAATAATGCATCGACGTGGTTGCGGCTGACTGCAGGGCGAAAGAGGAAAGCCAGTGCAGAAACTTGGCAAAAAGGTTGAAGAGGAAGGGGGAGGAGCAACCACCGAAGGCTAAGGTGCACTCCTTGTAATACATGTCATCGAAGTGAATACCCATGAGTCGAGCATCACTGTCTGCAATGATGACATGTCTGAACACATCTTCCAGGTCAGCCTTCCAGAGGGACATGCTTGGATGATCATGGATGAAATCTATGACAGCATCAAGGCTCTCGTACCAGATGGCAACGAAGGCAGGATCGATGCCTTCGTTGACTGAGGGAAGGCGTTTGCCCGGCTTGCATGGGTGTGACAAGTGGTATATGGTACACTTCTTGTTGCTATGTGGTTTGGGAACCACACCCATGGGTGAGCAGACGAGGTTGATGCTGGAGGGGTTGTCGACTTGGCAAAGCCATCCCTCCTGTTGGTGAGCCAGGATCTTGCAACGAAGATGTTCCACATCATCTGAGTCCATTGGCAAGTTGTTGACCTCCAGTCTTGGTGTATTGCAGAGCGGGCCTGAGTAGCCAAGCTTGACACCATGCTGGAGTGCTCCACGCAGTTGTGTGGCGAAGGCTTGGTTGGGATAAAGGTCAAGGAATTGGGACCAGTATCAAATGTCGAGCGTGCCTGTGGTTGCTGGAGTGTCAGACGCATCGAAGATGGGTTGCTTGCACTGAGTGTTTGGGCGAGGCGGTGGAGGTGGACCTGTGAGAAGGGAAGCCAGTAAAGTCGAGGCAAGGTCAGGTGACATGTCGACAATACTGGCAGGAGCGAAGAAGTCCAAGGTTGGACAGGTGGATGTCACGGTTGGCAGCTGCGAAGGCTGTGGTGCTATTGGCAGTGGTGCGAGCTGTGATGCTATTTGCAGCGGCATGAGCTGTGACACTGTTGGAAGCTGCATGTGCTGGGGTGAAGAGGGGGGGTTGAGGGATTGGGATGCTGTTGGCAGCTGTGTGTGCTGTGGCACTATTGGCAGCAGCATGAGCTGTGATGCTATTGGCAGCTGCATGTGCTGTGATGCTGTTGGGAGCTGTGTGTGCTGAGGGCAAAGCATGTTGCCTGAGTGAGCGGGCATACTCACCATTAGTTTGCCCGCTTAGAGTTGGAGTTGGAGGAGGAGTTGGTGCTGGCATTGCCGCTGGTAGTCTTGGGCTGACAAGCGGCAGATGTGCACTGAGTGAAGGGGTGAGGACCATGGCAGGCGAAGCAGGCGTGGTTGCAAGGGCAGCTCGAGTTGCAATTGCCTGTGTTGAACTTGATGCAGGGGTCATTGCTGTTGCTGTTGCTGTTGTTGTTGTTGTTGCTGGCTCGAGCTGCTCGCTGAACCCAACCTGAGCCTGTGTGGTGGGAGGATCCTGAGGCGTCGCACTGGGAGGTCGAGGAGGCGCCAGACTTGATGTTGGGAAGGAGGATCCTCAACTGGAGCTGCTGGTCTGCGTTTGCCCACTCGTGTACGGCACCTGTACCAAATCGGTGTCAACAGACCGCAAGGTGGTAGTCGATGACAGCCTTCCAGGTGTACATGCTCTCGAAGTCAATCAGGTACTCAAGATGAGCAAGAAGGGCTTCGTTGAGCTCCAGGTCACGAGTGTGATGGACTCTGATAGCTGTGTAAGCTAACCAGACCTGGGTGAGAGCAGTGATGTTGGGTATAGCCTTCGAAAAGGCGGAGACGTGAGAGTCGTTTGAGTCTTTGGCGACTGTGATCTGCTGCTGGTAGCGCCAGACCAGAGGTGGTGGGTGCAAGGGAGTTGGTGGTGGCAGGGGGGTTGGGAGCTGTGCTGCCTTGAGGAGCTGGGTGGGCGGTCGTGAACGTTGGGGTGTTTGTACCGCCAGAAGGGTTGGAGCTGTTGATAGCTGTGAGCAGCTGGGTGAAATGGTCATGTACCTGCTGCTCGAGTTGACCAAAACGACCCTCTAGAGTGGCAAGGCCAGCTGCGGAGGTGCAAGGTGGGCTAGCATGTGAGAAGCGACTAGCATCTGACGATCTGGAGGGAGGAGACAAGGAACGGCAGGAGGAATGAGGAGGGGTCGCTATGCTTGGCTGTGGTGAATGACGAGTGGACTGGGTGGAGCCAGCGAGGTTCTGGCAGCAGCGATCACAAGTCTTGATGATGCTGCCATGAGTGCCAACGAAGTGGGAGAGGTCGAGAGTTTGCTTGCAGCAAATGCAAGACTTTGTTGTTGACATTGGGAGGGGGTGTCAGCCAGCGACAGATGATAGAAAAAAAAAAAAACTCCGGGGAGCGAGTAAGACAAGCCTGCCAAAGCCAGTCAGTACAAGATTGCAGAGTGAGTGTGAAGACTGTGTAGAGCTTGTGAGGGTTTGCCAGACCTCAGCACTGCGGAGCGCTCGGCATGGGTGCTAGCTTCATTTGCGCGAGAGAGCGAGTGATGAAAGACATACACATGTCTTCTCACTCTGCTCCGCATGACACTTCTTCCTCCTCATCACCATCACCTCAAGCTTGGCCAGCCATACTCACATGGCTGGTCTTTTCGTTTCAAACTCACTCGACAACGGTTCTGGTGCACCGGACTGTCCTCCAAGCCTGGCTCAAGATCGCCAGTTTTCTTCTTTGCTGCCTCAAGACCTTCTCGCGCCTCAAGACTTGCTCACCATGCTGGCTTGAGCGCATTCCCTTGCCATCAACTGTCTCGTCGTTTGGCCCCCCCTCCTTTTTTTTTTTTTTGTTCTGCCAGTCATGCTCTTGGTGATGTTTGGCCCAAGCTTCCCCCCTCCCCTACTGCGACCGCTGCCCATATTGCCGGATCGACATGGCCGCAGGAGCTCATGTCTCCACCACAGGTGATCGACAACCCCTCTCAACATCTAGAGGGCTGGTTTGGGACTGGTGCTCCTAAAACCCGACCTGTGCTGCACCGAGTGGGTTAGTTGCCCTCGGTATCTCTGGTCTTGTGCAGCCCAACATGACTCAGTCATGCGCTTGCTCCAGTGATGGCTGACAAGCCCTTACACCAGGGTTCCGCACTTGGTCTGATGAACCAAGATCATCCTCGTGTGGTGGCGCTTTGTGCAATACAAGCGTAGTGCGGTTGCTCATGTCTTACCACTGCTGTAGCTTGACAGCATCAAGAAGTGGGAAATCGACAGAGCAGCACAAACACACTTCACAGTTCATGGCTCCAACAAAGCACCATCAGCACTCACGGCGAGCAACCTGCGTTGGGGCTCAACAACGCTCAAGAAGTGGTTTCGGCAGGCTCGACGTGCTCAAACACGTCGATTCATCTGCTAGTAGGTCGATGCTGGCAGCGGCAAACCTCACCAACACTGCGAGGAACCCCACCATCGGAGCTCAACAATGTCAAGAAGTGGTCCGACTGAGCGGACATGCTGGCTTGGCTGCTGTCGACAGACTGCTTGTATCTTGTGCTGAGGTCTGGCAAACCCTCACAAGCTCTACACAGTCTTCACACTCACTCCGCAATCTTGTACTGACTGGCTTTGGCAGGCTTGTCTTACTCGCTCCCCGGAGTTTTTTTTTTTTTTCTATCATCTGTCGCTGGCTGACACCCCCTCCTGATGTCGACAACAAAGTCTTGCATTTGCTGCAAGCAAACTCTCGACCTCTCCCACTTCATTGGCACTCACAGCAGCATCATCAAGACTTGTGATCGCTGCTGCCAGAACCTCGCTGGCTCCACCCAGTCCACTCATCATTCACCACAGCCAAGCATAGCGACCCCTCCTCATTCCTCCTGCTGTTCCTTGTCTCCTCCCTCCAGATCGTCAGATGCTAGTCGCTTCTCACATGCTAGCCCACCTTGCACCTCCGCAGCTGGCCTTGCCACTCTAGAGGGTCGTTTTGGTCAACTCGAGCAGCAGGTACATGACCATTTCACCCAGCTGCTCACAGCTATCAACAGCTCCAACCCTTCTGGCGGTACAAACACCCCAACGTTCACGACCGCCCGCCCAGCTCCTCAAGGCAGCACAGCTCCCAACCCCCCTGCCACCACCAACTCCCTTGCACCCACCACCTCTGGTCTGGCGCTACCAGCAGCAGGTGAGTCGAGTACCCCACCCTCCTCCCGCTGTTTCACCTGGGTCATGGCCGAAATCATGGAAAAGGTTGCCCAAGACAAGCTCAAGCCAGAAGAGCTTGTCAAGCTGCGCAACCCTGAGTCTAGCATTTCGAAAGAACCTGCTCGCCAACCTGGTCTTGTCCTCTCCCACAGACAGATCACAGTCGCCTCGCCCAAACACTCAGTGCAAGCAACCCATCTTCGATGTGTCTGACACTCCAGCAACCACAGGCACACTCGACATTCGATACTGGTCCCAATTCCTTGACCTTTATCCCAACCAAGCCTTCGCTGCACAACTGCACGGAGCACTCCGGCATGGTGTCAAGCTTGGCTACTCAGGCCTGCTCCGCAATACACCAAGACTGGAGGTCAACAACTTGCCAATGGACTCAGATGACATGGAACATCTTCATCATGAGATCCTGGCTCGCCAACAGGAGGGATGGCTTCGCCAAGTCAACAACCCCTCCAGCATCAACCTCGTCTGCTCGCCTGTGGGTGTGGTTCCCAAACCACATAGCGACAAGAAGCGTACCATATACCACTTGTCACACCCATGCAAGCTGGGCAAATGCCTTCCCTCAGTCAACGAAGGCATCGATCCTGCCTTCGTTGCCATCCAGTACGAGAGCCTTGATGCTGTCATAGATTTCATCCACAATCATCCGAGCGCATCCCTCTGGAAGGCTGACCTGGAGCATGACTGGCAGAAAAAAAAAAAAGGAGGGGGGGCCAAATGATGAGACAGTTGATGGCAAGGGAATGCGCTCAAGCCAGCGTGGCGAGCAAGTCTTGAGGTGTGAGAAGGTCTTGAGGCAGCGAAGAAGAAAACTGGCGATCTTGAGCCAGGCTTGGAGGATGGTCCGGTGTGCCAGAACTGTTGTCAAGTGAGTTTGAAACGAAAAGACCAGCCGTGTGAGTATGGCTGGCTGAGCTTGAGGTGATGGTGATGAGGAGGAAGAAGTGTCATGCGGAGCAGAGTGAGAAGACATGTGTATGTCTTTCGTCACTCGCTCTCTCGTGTGAATGAAGCTAGCACCTGTGCTGAGCGCTCCGCAGGTCCGGAACACCTCCAATGTCCACCTCTAGGCCTGCACCACATCCAAGTGTGTCTCCAACAGCTCTGGCCTCCCTTGCCCCTGGTATTGTGGACATTTCGCCTGACCTTGCTGTCCACACCCTGCTTCCTTTGCTGGTGGGCCCCTCACCACCCCCATGGCCCAACATGTCCTGCAACCAGCCCATCTTCAATGCTGCAGATGTCCCTGCCACCATTGGGACACTCAAGCTCCAGCACTGGTCTCCATTCCTGGACCTCTACCCAGACCAGACTTTTGCTGCCCAGCTGCACGGTGCTCTCCGTCATGGGGTCAAGCTTGGCTACGATGGACCTCTATGCTCCACTGCACACCTTGATGTGGCCAACTTGCCCATGACCTCGGATGATGTCCAGCATTTGCATTGTGAGATTGATGCTCACCTGCAGGAAGGCCACCTCTGGCTAGTCACCGACCCCTGCAGCATCCAGCTCATCTGCTCTCCTGTCGGTGTGGTCCCCAAGCCCCACAGCGACAAGCTGCGAACAATCTATCACCTCTCTCACCCTTGCAAGCCTGGCTCTCGCCTGCCATCCATCAATGATGGCATCAGCACCTCCTTTGTCACCATCCACTATGAGAACCTGGATGCCATCATGGATTTTGTTCACTCACATCCTGGCACCTCTCTGTGGAAAGCAGACCTGGAGGATGCTTTCAGGCACGTCATCGTGGCTGAGTCTGACACCAGACTCATGGGCATCCACATCGATGGTCAGTACTACCAGGAATGTGCACTGGCATTTGGCAGCCGCTCATCACCATTCCTCTTCAACCTCTTTGCCGAGTTCCTGCACTGGCTCACTTCCTATGCCCTGCAGGCTGTGTCACCATCGTCAACATCGCATTCTGATGTGTCACACTACCTCGATGACTTCTTTGGCGCATCAGACACCTCTGTCGCTGCCGCCACACCAGTCCAAGTGCTCAGCCTTGCCACAGCAGCACTTGGTTTCAGGATCAGCCACAAGAAGACAGTCTGGGACACCACCAAGCTTGAGATCCTGGGCATTGAGCTCGACTCGATGGCCCAGACTGCTTCCATCACTCCACACCGCTGCCAGCGCATCCTGCAGCTGTGCTCACACCTTGTCGACAGGGGTTGCACCTCCCTGCTGGAACTTCAGCAGGTTGCAGGCCACCTTCAATTTGTCACACACATTGCCCCTCATGGTTGAGCTTTTCTTCGCTGACTTTATGATGGTGTGCATGTGCATTACAAGGCTCCCTTTGGTCACCAGCTCAGCAAGGCCACCTGTGCTGAGCTGCTGTGGTGGATTGACACCCTCCACTCTTGGGATGGTGTCTCCCTCCTCCAACCCTCTCCGCTCCTCATGGAGCATATCTGGACCGACGCCTCCAAGCGCTGTATTGGTGGTCACCTGGGCAGCTTGGAGCAACCCTCTGCTGTTTTCTCCCATGAGCTCTCTCGCTGCCACCACTGCAAGGACATCCACTTCTTAGAGGCCCTTGCTGTCCTCGAGGCTCTACGCCATTTCTCACCTCTCTGGAGTGGCCATCGCTGTGTCATTGTCCATGTGGACAACGAGAACGTCGAATATGGCCTGCAGAAAGGCTCTATCCAGGACCCTCAGACCCAGGTCCTGCTCCATGAGATTTTCTCGCTGTGCCTGCAGTGGCACATCGATCTGGTCCCTGTCTGTGTCAGCTCTGAGGCTAATGTGCTTGCTGATGCCCTTTCTCGCTGCCGTTTTGCCTTCATACAGCAACATTACCCCCTCGCCTTTGCTCTGTTGCAGTTCTGCCACCCACACCTTTCCTCCAGGCTGCCAGCCTCTCCTTCCAAGCTGCCCTCCTCCTCTGGAACGGCCTTGCCCCTGGCACCCACACTCGCACAGCAACCATTTGCAATGACTATGTCTCCTTTGCCACCACCACCCTCCGCCTTGCCAGCCCCTTCCCTGCCTCAACCACCTCCCTCATCGAGTGGGTGGCTCACCACCACATGGCCAGGAAGTCTTACAACACTCTCAAGTGTGACCTCGCTGTGCTCAAGTCTTGGCACATCGACCTTGGCCTCTCCACTGCTGCCTTCACCTCTGAGCGCTTGGAGCGTGCTGTCTGTGGTTTCAAACGGCTCGTTGGCGATCCCCTCCCCACTGCCAAGCTGCCCATCACCCTCCCGCTCTTGCAGCAGCTCATCCAGGTCCTCCCCACCATCTGCCCCTCAGCTCATGACCGCCGCATGTACCGAGCAGCATTCTGCCTCACCTTTGCCTGTTTCCTCCATGCTGGTGAGCTCACTTGGGAAGTGCAAAGCCCCAGCACCAATGTGCTCACCATCGCCTCAGTCTCTTTTGCCAGCAATGGCTCCTTCGCCACCATCACCCTCCTGGCCAGCAAGACTGACCCGTTTCGGCAGGGTGTCTCCCTCACAGCACCAGCTGTCTTGCTCAGCACTTGCACCGTTGCTGCCCTCCATGTCATCTGCCAAGGCAGGGTGCCTCATGAGCCCCTCTTTGTGCTGGAGAACCACCAACCCTTTGGCTGGGGCCCCTTCATCGCTGTGCTCCGCTGCTGCCTTGCAGCCTGTGGCATCTCCCCAGCAGTGTACTCTGGCCACTCTTTCCACCGAGGTGCTGCCACCTGGGCCACCTCCAATGGTGTTGATGATGACACCATCTGGGGCCTTGGTCGCTGGCACAGCAACTGTTTCTGCTGCTATGTTGACCGATCAGCTGCAGATCATGCCACCACCACTAAGGCAGCTTTGTACTCCAACTCCTCGGCCCCTCTGCACCTCGACACCATCACCTGGCATGACCTGTGACTCCTTTCCCTTGCCTTTCTCTGTGGGCTCACCTGTTGTTGCCCAGCCTCAGCTCATGACCATCACACCATGCGGTACACCACTCACACACCATGTGGCTGCAGCTGGGAGCTTGCAAGCGACTCCCCAGAGTTAGGCAATCAATTTATTTCTTACATTCCTAGTCACATCCATTCTAATAGCATCACAGTGTTGAGTATTGAGGATGCAGCCGAACTTCATGTTGATGTGCATTTTCTAACTTTAAATTTTGTTTCTGTACTACAGACATGTGCATACTACATGAATTACATTAGTGTGATGGATTCTAGGGTATGACTTGGGGAGCGATGGTGAAATAGTGCACTTGGTTGCGGGTGGGCCTGTGTGAGAGAACTCTCAACAACCCCACCAAAACTGGGTTGGCCCAGGGCCTAGTGGCCTCACTTCATCTCATCCACCCCACCAGTTTGGCTATCAATGCTTTCATCGCAAGTTGGTGAGAACACCTTAAAGGGCTCTGTGTCCAGCTGACAGACCTTCTGCTTCCAATCAATGGTGCCAGATACTATGTAATGGATGTGAGCACAACTGGAGCCATTGTTGGATGGAGAAGCCACAAAATTGACATACAGTGTGAAGTATGGGGTAATAACTGTTGCACCTTGATTGTGGGGGTCAGGCAGCAAAACAAAGCCTTCATCACCCTCATGCAAATTAGAGCAACAATGTCAGTTCTTCACCACCTTTTGAGAGATGATCTGGTTTCGGAATACCTTGCATGAACTACTCACTCTTCAGGTCAGGCGAAAAGTAGCCACTGAACTGAGACTTGTCTGAGAAATATTTCAGGATGCTGGTTTCGGATGTGAAGCACATGTGTTTAGTGTTGGCCTGAGCACTGCCCTTAGTGCAGTAATCCTCGTAGCTCTGACTGGGCTTAATCGTGAGCCAAGTGCCAGCACCAGCAATAAGATTGGCAGAGGTGAGAGCAATGACAGCAGTTGTGAAGAGAGCAGCCTGGATCTTCATGCTGAAGGTGAATTTCTTGAGTAGCTTTAGTGGGAGGAATAGAGGTTGGTGTTGCAGAGAAGGGAACAGTGGAGGAAGAGACAAGTGCCCTTAAATATCTTTGGCACAAATAGGACTTGTGTATATGCTCTGCAAGGCCAGAGTCATTGAGAGAAAAAGTGGCAGTGCAGTATGATGGTGAGATCTCTGTGCCTGGCCTGCAAGATGAAGCGATGCAAATGTCACCAAATGAGATCACAGGATGGCATGAATGAGACTGTGAGAGTTGTGTTGCTCACTGCACAGTGATTTGTCCCAATCCTTCCAGAGTTTCCTCTGAAGCTTGACCTTCTGTTCCTCATATTCTAAAACTCCTTGCACTCAAGGCCTCTGAACTCAGCAGCAACTATGCAAATGGCTGTTGTAAGGGTGAATAGCTCTTTGGCTTGATGCTGAACATGGGAGCAGATGCAACACAGGGTTGATGTGAATGGAAGTGGCAGTGGCATCAGTGCTGGTACAACACCTGGCACAGGTGTTGCTTTCAATGGATTGTACTTGGCCATGTGACTAAATGCACACATGTCATTTCTAATTCGCAAACTGAGCTTTCCACACACATTCTACTTGTGCTCTCTATACTCATGACCATCATCTCTCTC
Source organism: Ustilago lituana (assembly GCA_928869825.1). Lineage (NCBI taxonomy): Eukaryota > Fungi > Basidiomycota > Ustilaginomycetes > Ustilaginales > Ustilaginaceae > Ustilago > Ustilago lituana. The sequence continues at coordinate 1,355,068 of CAKMYA010000001.1, forward strand.
TCATGCACAGGCCTCAAGAGGCTGTGTTTTCTGCTTTCTTTCTTGATCTCTGCTTTCTACCTTTGCAGCTACATGTGCTGCTTGTTCCTGGCTAGCACAGTCGCTCGTTCTCGCTTCCACTCGCAACCCTCCTTTTTGCTACCCTGGCTGATGTAGGGTGTCCAGTTCAACCAGTCTCACTCGTTTGGGCCACACTGTTTTCTTGACCTTGCCCTGTTGGTTGGCATGGTTTCCCCCCCCTCCCCTTCCCCTCTCCCTTGCTGCAACTGCTGCCCATCTCGTGCGCACCTCCCCTTTGATCTGGTAGGTTGCAATCGAGCGACAGGCCCTCTGACTTCCAAGGGTAACATGGTCCCACAGCTTGGCATGCTGTGACAGATACCACCGACACACCACCTCTGGAGTTGTGCCCAGGGGTCTGACCAAGCTGTGCTGAGTGGGTTGATCGCCCTCGGTTGTGCTCATTTCCTTGGCAGCTCATCACGATTGACATGGTAACAAAACTGTGTCCAGCAGGCCTTGCACTGAGGTAACTTGCCCCTGGCCTGATGGACCAGGAACACCCTCATGTGGTGGCCACTGTGTGGTATGGTGTGCTTGTGCAACCCCCACTACTCTTCCTTGGAGGGACCATCCACCATGGCTTTGGTCCCTGTGGCAGCAGCACCACCAACTTTTGTGGTGATCGACCTTTGCTGGGGCCCGACAGCACCAAGAATAGGTCTCGGTGGGCTTGGTGTGCTCAAACACATCGGTTCATCTACTGGTTGGTCCCCAGTAGCAGCAGCACCGCCAGCTTTGCAGTGAACGGTCATCGTTGTGTAGCTCAGCAACATCAAGCATTGATCCTGACAAGCAGATGGGTGCCCAATGCCATTGTCAACAGCTTTGTGATCCTGCACTGGGTCTGGCAAACCTGTGCATGCTCTCTAAAGTCACCTCCCAGTCGCTCAGTCGACTGTCTGCTCTGTGATCCTGTGTTGCTTGGCTTGGCACACCATCTCACTCACTCTCCAGAGTGTTCTCTCATGGCTCCACCACATGACCCTTGCATCCATTGCAAGCATCAGCTGCCACCTGAGCATTTCACCAGCTTGTGTGGGGGTGTCAACAAGACCTGCGCTAGCTGCCTCCAGCATCCTTTGGCTGCTCTCGCTCTTCCTGAGCGACTGCCATCCCCTCCCAGCACCCATACCCCTTCCATTCGCTGGTCCTGCTCCTGCTCACCCCCATCCCTAGGCTCCTCCCCAGCCTCTGCCCATGTTGACAATGCACCTGGCACCTTTGCCTCCACAGTGTCAGTTGCCACACTCAAGCACCAAGTCAACTGTCGTTTGGCTTGCTTAGAGGATCGCCTCAATAGCTGGTTCAGCGAGCTGCTCAGCACTTTACATACAGCTCATACCTCACTGCCCTCCTCGCCAGCTCCATTTCCCTCCCAGGCTCCACCCTCCTTCTTGCAGGCTCCACCTCCACCGCTTGGAACCCTGACCTCACCAGTGGCAGCACCAGCACTCCCCTCTGCTGGTCAACCCCCTGTTACTGCAGGTGAGTCACCTTTGCTCTCCACCTTCCATTGCTTCCCCTGGGTCTCCTCTGAAGTTGTCGACCTCATTGCTTGTGATCAGCTCCGCCCTGAGCATCTTGTGAAGCTGTGCAACCTGGAGTCACAAGTCTCCAAGGAGCTGGCTCACCCTTCTGGCTTCGTCTTCTCTGACAGCCACCTTACCCTGGCAGAGGATACCACTGAGAGCTGTACCTCCTCATTTGTCAAGGCGCTTCCCAGCATCGCCACCCTGGCTCAGGTCTGGCTCATCTACATTGATATCAGAGTCCACCACACCAAGGACCTCGACCTCAACAGCACCCTCCTTGCACATCTGGAGCGCTTACTTGAATTCAACAGCACATACACTTGGCATGCTGTCACTGAGTATCATCTGGCAGTCTGCTGGAAATGTTTTGGCATGGGAGCTGTCAGCAAGTGGGCTATGATGGATGCTGAGTCTCACAGTCATATTCTTGTTCCTTCATTCCACCCCTTTCCTCCAGCCTCCACCAGTTCTTGCTTCGATGCTAGCTCCTCTTCATGCCCAGCCTCTCAGTCTTTGCGACTTGGTCACTCCCAGCGATCGGCAGGCACCAATACTTTAGGAGACCCTTGCAAGCATTTCAATGTGGGCCAGCCTTGCCTCAGTTGCACATGCCCTCACATCTGCATTCATTGCAAGGGCCCGCACGGCCTCCTTCATTGCACCACTTTTGCCTCTTCTAACAAAGCTGGCAGCACCACCAGCACCACCTTCCCCAAAAAGGCACCTTGAGCGATGGTGAGTTCATTTTCTCACTCAGATGCCTCATCACATCTGCAGCCCACACCGCTCCCAACAGTGCCCCTTTCTCTGCTTGTGCTGCTCCCAACAGCACTTCCCTCCCAGCTCACGCTGCTCCCAATGGCATTTTCCTTCCAGCCCATGCTGCTCCCAACAGCGTTTTCTTTCCAGCCTGCACTGCTCCCAACAGCGCTTTCCTCTGGGCCTGCACTGCTGCCAACAGCACCAGGTCCCCCTCTGGACTGCATTGCCCCTCATGGCATCACTGATCTATCATCTGACTCCACCTCCAGACACCTCCTTTCTTTCCTTGCAGGCTCCCCCCCACTGCCAAGGCCAAACACCTTGTGTGAGCAGCCCATCTTCGATGCCACAGACACCCCTGCCACAGCTGGCACCCTTCAGCTGCATCACTGGTCCCCTTTCTTAGACTGCTACCCCAACCAGGCCTTTGCCTCCCAGCTGCATGGTGCCCTTCACCATGGTGTCCAGCTTGGGTACAATGGGCCCTTGTGTTCCTCAGCCTGCCTCAGCATGCCCAACCTGCCTATGGCTTTGGACAATGTCCACCATCTTCGTCAGGAAATTGAGGTGTGCTTAAGCGAAGGTCGACTTCACCACATGGCTGATCCTGACCAAGTTCATCTGGTCTGCTCTCCAGTCAGTGTAGTGCCCAAACCCCACAGTGATAAATGGCACACTATCTAACACCTTTCCCACCCACACCACCCAGGTGCCTGCCTGCCTTCTGTCAACGATGGCATCCACCCTTCCTTTGTCACCATCTGTTATGAGAATCTGGATGTGATCATATCCTTCATTCGAGAGCATCCTAGCACCTCTCTCTGGAAGGCTGACTTGGAAGATGCCTTCCACCACATCATCATGGCCGAATCTGATGCCAGGCTCTTGGGCATCCATTTCGATGGCCATCATTATCAGGAATGTGCTCTAGCATTTGGGGGCCACTCCTCGCCTTTCTTGTTCAATCTTTTTGCCAAGTTTCTGCACTGGCTTACCACCTTCAGCCTGCAGTCCATGACACCTATGCCTTCTTCCCATTTGGAAGTAGCTCACTATCTCGACAATTTCTTTGGTGCATCCGATGCCTCTGCTGACCTTGCCACACCCATCCAGGTGCTCAGTCTGGTGGCCGCTGCACTTGGTTTTCACATCAGCTGCAAGAAGACTTTCTGGGCCACCACCAAACTTGAGATACTGGGCATTGAGCTGGACTTGGTTGCCCAGACCACCTCCATCACTTGGGATCGCTGCCAACATATCCTACAGTTATGCTCCCGCATTGTGGTTAAGGGTCATGCCTCCTTACTTGAGCTTCAACAGGTGACTGGTCACCTCCAGTTCATCACATGCATTGCCCCCCATGGCTGAGCCTTCCTCCACCAACTCTACGATGCAGTGCATGCCCACTACAAGGCACCCTTTGGTCAGCACATCAGCAAGGTGACTCGCCTGGAGTTGCTCTGGTGGATCTCCACCCTCCAGTCTTGGGATGGCATCTCCCTTCTTCAGCCCTCCCTGCTCTTTGTCGAGCACATCTGGTCTGATGCTTCCAAGCAGTGCATTGGTGCACACTGGGGCAACATGGACCACCCCTCTGCTGTCTTCTCCTGTGAGCTTTCCCACCACCATCAACAGAAGGATATCCAGTTCCTCGAGGCACTTGCTGTTCTGGAAGCCCTTCATCGCTTCTCTCCCCTCTGGTCTGGCCCCTGTTGCATCATTGTCCATGTTGACAATGAGAACATTGAGTATGGCCTCCAGAAGGGCTCAATTCATGATCCTCAGACCCAGGTACTCTTCCAGGAAATCTTCTCCCTGTGCTTGCAATGGCACATTGACCTGGTCCCTGTCCATGTCAGCTCTGAAGCTAATGTGCTCACTGATGCTCTCTCCTGCTGCTGCTTCACCTTTATTCAGCAGATGTACCTGTAGGCCTTCGCTCTTCTGCCTTTCCATGCCCCAGCAGTTCCACCCCACCAGCTAGTTTTGTGCAGGTCTCCAGCCTCTCTTCCAGGGCTTCTTTCCTCCTCTGGAATGGCCTCGCTGCCAGCACACGCATGTGATCCACCATGGTCTGTGCCGATTTCTCCACCTTTGTTGCCCACACTCTCCACCTTGCCACCCCTTTCCCTGCTGCTGACACCTCACTCATCGAATGGGTCGCTCATCACCATGCTGCTGGTAAGTCCTATGGCACACTCAAACAGGACCTCTCAATGCTCAAGTCCTGGCACATCGATCTTGGCCTCTCTACCTCAGCCTTCACCTCTGAGCACCTGGAATGAGTTGTGTGTGGATTCAAGTGTGTCATTGGTGACCCCCTCCCAGCAGCCAAGCTCCCCATCACCCTCCCCCTCCTCCAGCAGTTGGTGCACACCCTCCCTTCCATCTGTCCCATCCAGAGTGACAATTGCATGTTCCATGCTGCCTTCTGCATTGCCTTTGCCTGTTTCTTGTGTGCTGGTGAGCTCATGTGGGAAGCACTGGACTCTCCCAACATGCTCACTGTCTCCTCAGTCTCCTTTGTGACTGACTACTCCTATGCCACCATTGTGCTGCCAGCCAGCAAGACTGACCCCTTTCGGCAGGGTGCTATGCTCACAACACCTGCTGTCGCCCTCAGTACATGTGCTGTGGCTGCCCTCCAGGTCATCTGCCAGCATCACACACCGCATGAGCCACTCTTCCTCCTCAAGGGTGGTCAACCCTTCGACCACAGCTCTTTCATCTCCATGCTCTGTCGTTGCCTCACTGCCTGCCAGATCTCGCCAGCAGCCTATTCTGGCCACTCCTTCCGCTGGGGAGCTGCTACATGGGCAGCCTCCAATGGTGTGGATGCAGATACCATCCATGGCCTTGGCTGCTGGCACAGTGACTGCTTCCACCAGTATGTTGACCGATCGGCTGCCAATTGTGCCACCACCACCTGGGTCACCTTGTATGACCACCCTTCCAGCTCTTTCGACCCTAGCACCATCACCTGGCATGATCTCTGATCCCTTGCCTTGCCTTTCTCAGTTGGGATCATCTTGCGCTGCTCTCCAGCCTCAGTTTGCAACCGTTGCACCTTGTGGTATGCTGCTCACACACTCTGTGGCCACAGCTGGGAGCTCGCAAGCGACTCATCCAAGTTAGGCAATTTATCCTTTCTTATTTAGACCTGTCTGTGATTGTGTGCGTGAGGTTCATGGCCAGCAAGACATTGATGGTACAACGCCTGGCACAGGTGTTGCTTTCAATGGATTGTACTCAGCTGTGTGACTAAACACACATGTGTCATTTCTAATTTGCAAACTGAGCTTTCCACATGCATTCTACTCATGCTCTCTATACTCATGACCATCATCTCTCTCTCACACACAGGCCTCAAGAGGCTGTGTTTTCTGCTTTCCCCATCCCCCCTTCCCTCCTGTTTTGTCATGTTTCACATGCATTTGTTATGTCTCCTTAGGTCTCACATGCTTTCCACCTTGCTTCCACATGATGCTTGACCACCTGGGCCTCTTATGGCCATGGCTGGGAGCTCACAAGCGACTCATCTGAGTTAGGCAATTTATCCTTTCTTATTTAGACCTGTCTGTGATCATGTGCATGAGGTTCATGGCCAGCAAGACATTGATGTGGGCCGCAGAAAGGTGCTGTCTCTAGCTGATTGTCAGCTGAAAAGGTGTTTGGGTGCTTCATTTGAAGGATGAAAAAAAAGCTAGATCTCAAAAGTCACAGCATGAGGCTGTGCATCTAGATGGCTCAGATTTGCCATGATTTAGTGTGAGCTGTGAAGACTCTGTGTCACGCATGCCCATACATGTGACCATTAGTCAGCACTCGTAACGCTGCCCTACTCGCTGGCAGCTCAAAGTTTTGTTCCCTCATCGCTAGCTCCACTATCTCCATGCTCCTCCTGTAAATATATACAGGTCTCACCCCATTTTCCCCCTTTCTCATGAATACCATCTACTTTCCATCATACTTCGCATACCTAGCATGCGAGTCTGACATTGGTAGCTTCTGTGGTGTCTTCGATGCCAAAACACCCTTAGATTTTCATGCACTTAGAATTTCGATGCCTCACGCATCTCACTCTTCTTTCTTCCCCACCATCACCACCTTCTTCACCTTGCTGCATACATCATCATGGCTTCAGCACATACATCCCCTTCCCTCTCTCTTCCTTCTTCTTGGCACCTTTGACACCTCTCCCCTTTCCATTTCGTTTCCCCTTCTTTGCACTTGCATGCATCCAGCAGCTCCTTCACCGCATATAGCTGTATAGCTGTCCTTTGCACCTTCCTTCCTCATTCCCCTTCTTCCCTCCTTCCACAGTCCCCCATCCGATGAGGGTGACAAGTTCAACTAGCTGTGACTGTAAGGCTCGGTCTAGTTTCTCCATCCTTGCCCAGTCGCTTGGCACCACTCCCTTCCCTTCCTTGTCCACTCCATAGCACTCGAATCACCACCCCCTTGGTCCAGGGCAGAGCGCTTGGCAGGCCCTCCAACACATGAGGGTAACACAGTCTGGTGGCCTAGCGAGCTGCCTCAAATACTGTCGACACACAATCCTGGGAGTTGGCCCCCAGTCTACTTAGTTGCCATCATGGGGTTGATCACCCATGACCTTGCACTCATCTCTGTTCTCACAGCTTGCCATGATCGGTATGGTAATGAAACCGTGCCCAGCAGGCCTCATTCAGTGAGGTAACTTGCCCCTGGCTTGACATGCTGGGAACATCCTCATGTGGCAGTTGTGTCATCAGCATATGCACACATCTTGAGCAATCAACTCATCACCTGCTGATTTCATCCCAGCAGTCACCAGCACTGCCTGCACTGTGGTGAATGTCATCGGATTAGCCTGGCATCTGTCAAGAATCGACCATTACAGGCCATATCATGGAGTTCCCTGTTGACTGTGGCTCGTGCTTCTCACATGCTTCTCACTGCACTCACCTTGCTGCTTGGGAAGCCTCATGCCTCACTCTCCCCCATCACTCACTTGTGATTACCAACCTCTTTGATTCACCCCCACTCTGCACTCACACCTTTGTGCACAAATCTATAGACTTCAATTCACAACAACACCATGCACCTTCGACCTTGTCTCTTCCCTTCCTGACAAGTCCTTCCCACCACACTCACCTTCATGGCACCCCATGCCATCACGCTCCTAGCCACCATTCCTCCACAGTATGTGATGCACAGGCAGGTCTTGGCCGATCTGCCACCCTCCATCACCAATCTGGACCACCTCTTCCACACCCAGTCATCAGCATCTCCTCCTCCTGGCACAGATACACCAGCCATGTCGCTCATGTCCAACTCTGCTGCCCTGATTTCATCAGCTACTCCTGGCACTCCCCATAGCATCTCCCCCTCCATGGCCAGCGATGCCCCACCTTGGCTGCAGCTCTTCCTCAAGCAGCAGGCTAAAGCCTCCACCGAAGCTCACCAGCGCTTCCAGGAGCAGCAGGCGAAAGCGACCACAGAGGCCAACCAGCATCTCCTCAAGCAGCAAGCATGTGCAGCAGCTGATATGAAAGAGCTGCTCAGGATGCTACTCCAGCATCAGCAGCTGACCACCTCAGCCTCTCTGGTTCTGCTGGCTGAGTGCTCTCATCTCGACGACCCCTTCGCTCACTCCTCCATGCCCTTAGCTGACCCCCTTCCCCACCTGGTGGTTGAGTGGGAGCCCTGGATGCTCAAACTGGAGGATGTCAGTACCTTCGACCCTGAGAAAGGCGATAATGTCGAGAACTTCTGCTGTCACATCCTCGACACCACATGCACCTGCAGCACCTTGGCCATTTGCGAAGTCCTCCCTCAGTGCCTTCGAGGTACCACAGACAACTGGTACATCTCCCTTAGCGATGTCGAACATGCCAAGCTCGAATGTAGTCCCAACACCTGGACTTGTGTCCTTCATCATCGTTTCAGCATGAGCGAATTGCAAGCCTTTGCAGCTCTGGCTGACCTCAAGTTCACCCTGGGCTTGGACTACAACATGTACCATGAGCATAAGGTACATCTGGCCAAGCTCACCAGTGTGGACAAGCCTCATCAGGTCATCCAATGGATCCTGACCAGTCTTCCTCCTGCCATGCAGAATGCCTTGGCTGCTGCCATCAAAATTTCCACCAATGACCTGGACGTTCTTCAGTGTGCATGCCTCACCCAGTGCATCACTATGGAGCGCATCCGCTTGCAATTCCATGCCGGTTCTTATTGGAAACAGTGATCAGCTGCTGGAGCTACCTTGGCAATACCATTGCCAGGAGAATAAATGTCTGGCATTAATCAAAGAAATAGATGCAACTAGCTATATTGCAACTAAGACTTCCGATTTCAGGAGGCATGTAGAGCTGGGTCTGAGGATATTTCAGCCTAGATACTGCCTGATAAATCGGAGATTCAGCAACATAGATGCAGTTGGTGTCAAGGAGCAAGCTCTGATATAGGAACAGCACTGCTGCTATTGAGAAGAGGGTGAAGATAGAGGGACAGACTTTACAATATGAAGAATGAAGGATAATTCGATTAAGTGAATTCATGAGTCTACATACAAAGGGGTACAGCATATATACACTTAGATGCCTACAGGCATTCCTCATGCAGTGGGGTGTTGGACTCCACCAAGGGCATTGTGTATGCCCTTCTTCCATTGACAGTGGCTGTACCATTAAAGGTCTATGGCTGCTGTGATTGGTTCTGTTGGATAACTCCATTGAGTTTCTCTGGTGCAGGACTCTCAGCGAAACTATTGGTTTCCCAAGGTCAGAGTGGACTGCTCCAGTATCAGCTGATGCTGTGAGGGAGGCAGCAGTATCCTCCCTGTTTCCTACACATGCCTTGCTGAAATATGCACCTACAATTTGTTTGAAATTGTACAAGGAAATTGTGCCAGAAAAGAAATGGGAGAAGGCGAGATGGGGAAATGACTGCATGTGTCTTGACCATTTTTGGGAGTTAGATTCCCTACATTGGGGGTTGGTCCTAATGACGGTGGTGAAGGACTGTTATTTCCAACAGTTCTAAGCCACCTGTCAATGCACCACCTCAGGGTCCCCAACCAGCTCGCCCAGCACCTGTCCCTCATCCCTCTGACTGCATGCTGGTGCACCCACCTCCTCAACCCTGCCAGCACTGTAACAGCTCGCATTGGGACCGAGATTGCCCTAAGGCCTCTATGGCGCTCATTCCTCTGCGCTCCACAGTGCCAGCTATTGCAGTTCATCATGCTGACACGGTTGACTTCGGTGCCAAGGCCTCCTATGAGGAGCAGGAGTACACCTACCTCCAGATGGTGTATGGTGGTGAGGTGGATGACCTGGCTGCCACACTGGAGCTATCGTTCTCATCTGAAGAGTTGCAGGATGAGTTGTCGGTGCAAGCCTAGGAACTCGTGGAGAGGAGCAACCTGCTGCCCTCTCCACTGAAACTTCCTCCTGACAAAGCTGTCGACCTCCCCATTGTCAATGCACACCAGCCACCGCCATCATTTCAGCTCACACCAACTTATCTTTGCCTCCATGTTCAGCTGCCATCTGGTCTGCCCTTTGAGGCATGTCTGGATACTGGGTCCACTCTCTCCCTCATGGACCGCACTATGCTTCGCCTCTTCAAGCATATGCTGCAGGCTGACTCTACCACAATCTCTGCCATCGGCACATTGACAAAGTTGATTGGTATTGCGGAATTCTCCCTGCACATCCTGTGTCCTCCACACACCATCACATGGACTGTCCTGTGTTGCCGCATCCTTGAGAGCCTTTCCACCCACCTCATCTTGGGCATGGATTTCGTCCTCACCCATGGTATCCTCTATGATGCAGTCAAGCAGGTCATCATGCTCCAATCCTGTGGTTTGCAGGCACTGGTCACTGCAGCGCATCCTCCACCCTCTGCAGCCCTGGTTGTCGCCCTGTTTGCCTCTCCTCTGCCATCAGCTGTCCTCACACTGGATATGCGCATGCCCCCTGATATGGACAGCTACACTCTGCCCTTCACCATTGTGCCTGACCATCCTCATTCAGATGTGCAGCCCACATTTGACGAAGACTCACCCTCCTCCCTGCACACCGCTTTCCTTGCACTGTTCGATGAGTATGCTGCCATGTGGTGCCCTGAGCTTGGCTTACTTACCACCAGCAATGCCATGCGTCTTCCATCCCACATCCTCGATGCTGACCGGCACAAATTCAAGCCTCAGCTGTACTGAGTCTCACCCCACAATTGTCAGGCCATTGATGAGGTCTTCAATGAGCTCACTCACCAAGGCCAGCTCCACAAAGCCCTGCCTGGCACTCTGTGCAGTTGGCTGGTGTTTGTTGTCTATCATAATGGCAAGCCTCACCCTGTTGTTGACCTACATCAGCTCAATCTGGTCGTTGATCCTGACCACTACCCCTTACCCACACCAGATGAGCTGCGTGAATGTCTCGCTGGCATGAAGTACATCACCACCTTCGACTTGTGCAAGGCATTCTATCAAATGCTGCTCCATGAGGACAATTGCTGGAAGGTGACTGTTCTCATGCATTGCAGTCAGGAAATGCTGTCCTGCACCATTATGGGGCAGTCTCGGTCAGTGGCCTTCCTCCAGTGCATTCTGGCCGAGGCCTTTCAGCACACCAGCCTTGCCTCCTCCACGTTCATTTATGTCGACAACTTTGGCATATGCTCTGCCACTCTTGATGACCACTTATGAGACGTTTGCACAGTGCTCGACATTGTTCAGACTCTGGGCCTCACATTGTCTAAGGACAAAGCTCACATCACACATTGTGAGGTTCCCCTCTTAGGACACCTGGTCTCAGGCACCAGCACACAGCAACATCCTTCCAAGTGCAAGGCGATCCAGGACATTTCATATCTGGCGATGCTCAACCAGCTCAAGCATGTCATCAGCTTCTTCTCCTACTACAAGAACTATGTCTCTCATTTTTCGGTGCTGATCACCCCACTCCAGCATCTCAAGACTCAGCTGCTCCATGGTGCTCCTGCTGGTGGTCAGGCATGCAAGAAGCACTGCTCATCCACTACTGTGCCTGATGATCCTGCTGCGCAGCAGGCCCTCCATGAGCTGAAGGTGATCCTCCAGGATCATGTGCTGCATTTCACCGATTATTCTCATCCCTTCCTCCTCTACATGGATGTGTCCCAGCAGCACAGTTTCGTGCTGGCCTTGCATCAGAATGCACCTGCAACCTCCACTTCACCTTCCACATTGGCAGAGGTCCCCAACTGGTTCGATTCCCATGCACTCCAGCCCACAGAACACTCCTACTGGCTGACCGAACTCGAAGCTGCTGTGGCTGTTTGGGCTTTGGGCCATGTCAAGTGCTTCCTCGACACTTCCCCTGGCCCCCATCTCCTCTTCACTGACCATCTCACCATGACATCCATTGCTGATGCCAAACCCTTCTCATCCACTCCAGCAGCTCATAACCCTTGCCTCATCCATTTCGTGCTCAGCCTCACCGAGTTCCACCCTAAGTTACAGATCCTCCACTGTAAGGGCATGTACATGACCCACATGGATGCACTTAGCTGCATCCAGGCCACCGAGGAGACTGCCATGGCCTTTCACACCGATGCCATCGAACTCCACCCTGCCCTCTAGGATGCCATGCTGCAGAGCCAGCTTTCCAACAGTGCCTTCACTTGCACTCGTTCCAAGCTCTTGGCTGCAGCCAAAGGCATGCACCCTTACATCTCAGGCTCCTTTGGCATCGACACCCATGACCTCCTACACTGTGTTGAATCTTCCCAGTGGCATATCTGTGTTGGCCCAACCATTCTCTCTCGGGTTATCATGCTGGTGCATACCGGCCACCTCAGGGTCAAAGCTACCTTCGATTGTTTCCAGCAAGTCGCCTATGCACCCCACCTCCTCTGCCATGTTGAGGATTATGTTTGCTGCTGCACTCGCTGCCAGCAGACAATGACACACTGCCACTGACCTTACAGCACGCTTCAATCCCTTCCCAGTCCTTCAGTGCCCTTCATCACTCTCTCTTGTGACTTTATTGTTCACCTTCCACCTGTCTGCACCACCTTCAACCATGATCTTGTCGACACCATCTTGGTCATTACCAACACTGGCACTCAGCACATCTACCTCCTTTCCAGCGCTTCCACTTGGATGGTGGAGCAATGGAGCCTCCGTTTCACTGAGTGCCTCCTGCCCCACATCAGCTGGCCATGGAAGCTCATCAGCGATCATGACTCACATCTGACATCGCAATTCTGGTGCTTGCTCAACCAGCATTACAGCTGTGAGCTCATTTTCTCCACTGCCCACCACAAGAGCGATGGCCAGAGCGAACATGCTATCCAGTCCATCGAGATGGCCTTGCACAGCCTCTGCAACGATTGGGCCAATGATTGGGCTGCCCACCTCCCCTTAGTGGAGCTCCTCCTCAGCAACTGCCTCAATGCTTCCCTGAACATGGCGCCCAATGACCTCCTCTATGGTCTCAAGTTGCACAACCCCTTTACCACCCTTCAGCCCATCTTGGCAATTGGCAATCTCTCCTTGCTGGACCACCATGTCACCCTCCATCAGGAGGCTCTCGACCACCTTGCCTCCACCCAGGCATATATGAAGCATCGTTACAACAGTTGCCACCAGCCCCTGCTGACCTTCTCCATTGGCAACTGGGTGTGGCTCAACCTCAATGACAGCTACAACATCCCTAGGGGTTCCCTCCCCCCCTGACCACCATCTTGGAGTCCAGCACATAGGCCCCTACTGCATTCACTGCATTGTCAGTGATCTGGCCTACGAACTCACCTTGCTGCCATCCTCCCACCTGCACCCCATCATTTCCATTCAGCATCTCAAGCCCTTTGTCCCCTCTGACCACCCAGCAGTTTCACATAAGGTTACCACCATTCTTAAGGAGCATCACATGCACTGCCATGGTCTCCAGTATCTCATGCATTTCGAGTGTGCTGGTCATGACCAATGGGTGCCCGAAGCTACTGTCACTGATCCTGCCATCCTTGATGCCTGGTGTGCTCGAGTTTCCACCACCACCTAGGACAGCACACTGGGTAGCTCTTCTATATCACGCCTTCCTCCTCACCATCACTCCATCCCTCTCTGTGTGCATCATGTACTCAACTGCATCTCACCTTCCCCCTTGTCTCTCTCTCACTGTCCCTCAATGGGTGCTCAGTTTCTGCTTGCCACATCCCTCCTCAGTTCCTCCCTCCCTGTCACCTCCTCGACCCATCCTCTCCATCGCTCACTGGGCTCCTGCATACTCATCACCTGCCCTTCCACCCTTCTCAGCTTCCAGTCTCATTCCCATCCCCTTTCTCGCCTTGCTTCCTAGACTCGATTCCTTCGCTGCATCATACACACTTTCCACAGCCTTCCTCATTGAGCACCTTCTTCTGCATCTCGTTTTGCCACATCACACACATATCTCACAGCCTTCCTCAACATGCCCCATCATCCATTCCTCCATCTGTCTCCTTGCCGGTCTCCTCTTCTCCCTTCCAAGCCCAGCACCCTACCTTCTCCACCCTCAACGTCAGCTTCTTCCACCTCCACCTTGCTCTTCCTTCCACCATGCACTCCACCTCCTCTACAAACCATCCTCATGCCTTCCTGGTCATCTTTTGCCCAAGCCCTCTCCACACTCTGGGCTGAACTTCACTTCAGCTTCGCCATCAACCCACTGTCCTTCTCGGCCAGCCACCTGCCCTCTGGCATCACCATGGAGCTCCTCCTCCATGAGTGCTCCACCTTGGTCCACCTCATCAACCACCTCTTTGTCCTCAGCTGCCTGGTTGGCCCCATCTGTGTGACCTTCGTTCTGCACCACACCTAGCTGCACTCTCCTCCTCCCAGGCCCACGCCTTGTGTCCTTCCCTCCATCGCCTGGCACCAGTCCCCTCATCCTCTCACCACATTCAACATGTCCTCCCGCAGCATAGCTGCTTCTTAAGGGGGGGCAGTGTCATGTGTGCCTGTACATGTGACCATTAGTCAGCACTCGTAACGCTGCCCTACTCGCTGGCAGCTCAAAGTTTTGTTCCCTCGTCGCTAGCTCCGCTATCTCCTCGCTCCTCCTGTATATATATACAGGTCTCACCCCGTTTTCCCCCTTTCTCATGAATACCATCTACTTTCCATCATACTTCGCATACCTAGCGTGCGAGTCTGACACTCTGCCAACTTTAGACAAGGTGGGCAAACAATGAAGTCCTCAAAAAAAAGGAACTGGTGGCAACGAAAGCACCCCACTCCAGTCGTTTTAGTCGACTCAAAGTGGGCTGCCTCGTTCCTTCTACAGTTCAGTACTCTTCCTCTCCTATCTCTACTGTAGTTCCCCAGCCGTGCAGCTGTGCCTACAACCCAAGGGAACGGGTCCGAATGGCATTTTTTTCGATGGCTTTGAGCAAGGAAGCAACGTCCGATACGAAGGCATGCTCCAGTAGCGGAGTGTTCCTTGCTCATCCTGCTGAATTCTGCGTTAAGGCTGAATTATGCATTGAGCTTTCAACAGTATGACATCGAGTGAGCACAAGCGAAAGGAGCGTTTAGAGTGTGGACTAGCATTGCTCCTGAAGCTTAGTGTTCTCGAATTCGGAGAACAAACCCAACCACAGGATTCAAAAGTCATCGAAGCGATCAAACGGAGGCTAACTCTTCTTGGGGTTCGCCGGAAGATAGAAGATCCTTCCTCCGGGTTGGCAAACCTTTCCATTTTCGTTGATGATCGCTTTGCCCTGAGCGTCCTGCACATCCGCCCAGCCACAACTTCCTGTTTCTTCAAACTGGACGGTGATAGTAAAGCGGCTGAACTGGACGGTTACTAGCGGGCCGTCGTCGCCTTTGAGCAAGACGAGGTCTATTCAATCAAGGCAGCGAAAGCTGCTGTCAGCAGGATATTCGCACCTTCCGAGTTCTATATTTCGGTATTAACTTACTCTTTCCATCATCTGAGAAAGCCCCTTTGAAGTTAACGTCGAAGAGCTTTTCGTCGTAGATAGTCGTCGGACAGCTGAAGCAGACGTGCTGAACATTGGAGCTTCCATTGCCGCACAAGTCGCTCCACTGGTCGGCTCTTACCGATCCGACTGAAGCAACAAGAGCAGACACAGCTGCCATAAGTGCAGGAAGGGTGAATCTCATGCTGGGCTGGGTGAAATGCGTTGAGTTGCAGAGAACAATACCGAATTGTGGTGGACGGATAAAACAGCGCAAGATGTTGGTCTGCGCTTCCAGAAAAGCTTTGGAGCTTGCCAAGAAAGGCGGTATATATAATTGACCGAGCGGACGTGACCGGTGCACCAATGTAACGTACGCTGACAGAAAGCAAATTTGGCGGACACATGTGAATCCCACAACGCAAGAGACTGTTGCAAGATGCCGCTGCAATAATGTGAAGCTAGTACAACCAGGTTCAGCGGGAGCAGTGGGCAAGGTGGGGGTACCCACCAGATGAAATCGATGCTGTGCATCTGACAATGTCTGCACCGCCACCTCGGCAAGCAATCGGTCACGACCAGTTTATGGCTTGCAAAGTCGTGCCGTTTTGAGATCAGATGGACAAACATGGACCTCTTGCGGCCTCGATAGGCTTTTAACGATCTAAGTCTTAAGCCCACTACGTACATAACGCAATGATTGAGCACGACGCCCAGCTCTTGAATTTGCTCAGCGGCACCACCACACTTTGCTGCAGGCTTCTAACGTCCCATAATGTGGGATCCTACTACCCTGAACACTTGCAATGCAACAAGGCTGAGCGAGAATATTGTGGAGTACGTTGAAGGACATTTCATAGAATGTAGTCGAGCATATACTGATCCGAGCGGTGCCATGGTTTCGCAACCTTTGCTCGATGCAAGCCTATTCGGGCTTCGGAAGATGAAGCTTTGGATCGACGTAGGAGCAATACTGTCCGCTCTCTATGACGTTGCCTCTGTGGTCTTGGACCTCTGCATCTGCACAGGTATGCATCGGCTCAGGATCATTCGTTTTCTGTGTCGTGTAAAAGGTCACATGGATGGTGTAGTCATCTGTGATGAGCACGGCTGGTGCACCATCGGCGTAGATGACGAATTCTGTCAACATTCCGGAAAGGTCGTAGCGCAGTGTTAGTTCATGAGCTGTAATGGCAACATTCCCAAGCACAATATTGACCAGACTCACCCTTCTTGTCATCAGAAAGGAAGCCATGGAAGTGTGATCCGGGGCTCCAGTTTTCCACATTGACCTCGGTAGTAAAGCAAAAGCGGCTGCTACCATCCATTTGAAACGAGCAATAGCTTTGTTCGTTATAATTTTGGTTCGGGACCATCCAGCCATTGTCATCGGCGTTGACGAGCCCGATCATGGCTGCTGCGTAGAGCATGCAAGCAACTTGACTTTTCATCTTGAGTGGCGTATAGTTGACAAAAGTAGCGGGTCGATCTCTGTGCGAGTCCGAGTGAAGGGCGTGGAAGTAGGCAATAAAGTTTTAGGACAGCAGGATGCTTATATGTGCGAGAAGAGGCTATTTGGCCCTTCGAATCGTCATGGCACGAAAGCGCCAGGTCCGTTAAGGCTCCATAATGGGACTACGGAGTCTGGCAGAGAGTACCACACATGCTTGGTGTCCACTTGTTGCAATGAAGCAAAGGTGCGAAGCCATACTTCCCTGTGTGGTGCGAGCCCACCTGTAGTATCTTGTCGACCCAAAGACGCCACTGGGGCGCCCACAATACAAGCACTGCACTCACTTTACGGTCGCCCCGCTCCGTCCCACTTCTAAGGGTGGGATCGAAACAGTCTCGTTGACACCCTTCAAGTCGTTGTATGTCAACCACAACCTTTTGTCCCACCCCGCACGGCCCTGCTCTTTCGCCAAACTGGCATTTTCGTTCCTCAGGGATTCTGCCAAGAGTCTGTGGAAGTAGACATCTCGGCGGGCTAAACAATCAACTCGTGCGAGGGGCGAGAGCATCTAGGCCAACAAAGCTCGCGCCTGTCGCTTGAAGTTGTAAAAGCAGCGGGTGGTAGGATAATTTGTGATCGATGCAGATTCGAAGCTGCTTAAAAGGCAAAGCGGGTCTCTGCTGACGAAAAGACAAATTGAAAGCGCTGCTGTGGCATCGAGGGACGAAAGGGCTCAACGATGGGCCCGATTTGGCTGAATTTGTGCGTCAAGGCTACCGGCGTGGAATCTCATCAGCGCTTTGACTGAGCTCTGGCGGGCCCACCCCCAGCCCTCCGCATCCCCACTTCCCACGTCGTCGCGACGCGGATCCACTTGCTTCATGTCAAACTTGTGGTGGAACGAGAATCGTAGGGTTTTCGCACCGCCACAAATGCACACTCAGGCATTTCGGCAATTTGAAGTGGTGAAATCTAGCAGGCTGGGTTCCCGAAAGGCGTTCCCTCAAGGCGTTCCCTCAGGAGAATCCTCTGTTTCACATGCGGCGACTGTTTGAGCGAAGGGATCAGCGCCCGACTTGTATTTCCGCGTAAAAAATGCAGGACAAGTGATTCGATGTCTTGATCGGTTTCGAAGGGAAAGTGTCCGCGATTACAGAATAAAAGTGTGTTTCTGCCCGAGAATGCAGCTCGTACCTTGCATGAATGGCTCATAGGCAGCTTCTTCACCTTCCCTCCTGCTCCTCCGTATCGCTCTGGTCGGAGCCCATACTGCTACCTTTGCGCAACCAGTGCTGTCCGAGAATACGATATGGAACCAGAATCCACTTGCGTAGAACTCGACAGTGCTGTCTTCTCCCGCTCTCGGCGCGATTACCACAAAGTCTTTCGGCCACCGAGAGCAGCTCCAGTGGTTAGTGCATGTTGAAAGCCAGAGAACAGAAGGACAAACGGCGTTCTATCAGACTCACCTTGACCAGAAGAGGATGCAAAGCCCAAACGTTCGTGAGAAGAAGAGTGAACGGCTGAGCATATGTTGTCGTGGATCGTGAAACACACAAACGGCAGCGATTCAGACGAATGCGAGGCCGAAGCGGAGCAGAATCGTCTCCATTCGGCTTGACCGTCCGGCGAGCTGTCAAACAACGCGGTGGTCGAATTTGCCGAGACAGCCAAACGCGTCAGAAGGAGGTTGATCAGCGGCGCCAAAAGAGTTGGAGCGTGCATGATGCTTATAGTTGGTGGTGAAGGAGGGAGGAACAATGCTTGTTTGGGCTCTTATGCTTTCCGTTGAATAGCAAAGCCTTGCGCAGTAACCAGCTTGGAATGACGTGGACGTAATGAAGACAGTGGGCCCGGCCGGTCCTCGGTCATGCCGTTCTTCAATTCCGCATCTTTGCCACCATGACGCCACACAACAGCACCCTGGAACGAGATGAAGGCGGACATAAGAGAAAGTGGAGGAGAAGGTGGGTGGGCGCCCGTCGTCACTTAGAGGTGAGGCACCTAATAGCACCGCCACACGCGATCAACGCAATCTGTAAGCCCGTTGAGGCGGCTTGCCGTTACCTGCTACTATTCCCTTGCCTCCGTGGCAGCGCGAGTGGTCACGAAAGAGGTGACGCCTTTAGACTCAGTGCAACTCTGATCTCGAACATCACCTTCCTTAGCGACACTCAACGCGAGAAGTTCACATCAAAATGAATCCCCTCTTCACGTTCATTTTCACCGTTCTCGCATGTGCTGCACTCAGCTCTACAACTCAATTTTCGCTTTACGGACTGGAGGTTGACAATGGTCACTTCCACGCACTTTGTGACAAGAGAAGGGGTTTGAAGAGCAAGATAGAACGGGCCTGCTTCTCGTCATCAGTGTCCCTCATTGAAAACCTTTCCGACCCTCAGCCCCCGCATTTGCGCGGCTACATTGACGAAACCGGTAAAAGTAATTATCCAGCTCGCCAAAGCCCTTGCCTTTCGCCGTGACTGTCAGAGACCTCGTGTCCACTGACCTCTTGTCTTCGAACTACATCTCAGATTTCGTTCTTTTTCTAGACAGCTCGATCACGATTGCACACAAAATTCGGATCAGCGTGACCAAGCTTGCAGGATCAGATTCCAGTGGCGGAAACACGGACGATTACTCAGGTTGCGTGACCGTTCAAAGCACCCGCCTTCCCGACGACTTCTCAATATACTCAGGGCGGGTGATGTGCCCCGGGTCAGACGATCTGCTTGACGTTGAATTCTGATCACCCCTCGCGCAACCTTGGCGCTTTCCGAAAAACATCTTACAGTAGTAGCTTCATCATGATTCATTCAGTTCTCGCCAGTTGATCCGCAGAAAAGTGTCGCTCCTGTCAAGCTTGGCTTTCCTTGAAGACATAACGCTCTACCCATGCTACCTGTGCTTTCTTGTACTTGTCTTTAGAACTTCACCGCTTCCTTACCTGCATTGGTCCTTGCTGTAAGTCTTCTCATCTGATTTCGCCCACACCTTTCAAGGTCTGAAACGTGTGATGCTGGACACGCTGAACGGGCCATGTGCTGGCTTTCGAGAAAGTCAAATGCCCCTGCGGCGAATATCAGTCACTCTGTTCCACTGCAGGAACTGTGGCGGGAGTCAACCCGCCGAGTGTTGATAACTTATCAGACCTGTGGTGGGTGTCGACCCACCGACTGTTGCTACCTTTCTGGTGGGGCGTGGAAAGATTTGGCACAACAAGTAGGTCACGTAGTGGGTTTTCGGCCGTGTCCCACCATGTGTTCAACACCATGGCGTTGAGGCGCATGCACAGCCTGTTGGAATGAAGACTCAATGCGAAGTGCCAATCTGGTAGTACCCACTCACCCCCCTCACGCTGATTGCAGTGCACTTGCGGTCCGAAGACATCCCGAACGAGCCACTTCGAGCTTCGGCATGAGGATACCGAGCCGGGAGCACTAGCGCTCGTGACAAGTCAGTGACAAGGCTCATCCACCTCAGTGCTCGCCCCACCCTTGACACACTGAGGCTTCAGTGTCTCGCTGCCTCGCACCTTCTCCCGACTCGGCAAAAAAGGTATAAAACCTGGTTCCCTGCCCACCCTCAACTCGATCCAACGCATCACTCCTCTACACAGACCAGTTTTTCTCAAGATGAAGACCTCATTCGCTTTGCTTCTTACCGTTCTGGCACTTGCTGGATCCGGTGCCTCGCCCTCCCAAGGTCCACCGAACTTTTTGGGCCTGAAACAGGACGATGCAGAGTACCACAAGTCCTGCGATAAGAACGACACAGCACTGAAGAACAAGAGACAGCGCGCATGCTTCACGATTAAAACACCTTTTTCTTACTACATCTCGGAGCCCCTCTACAACAAGAAGCACGAATTGAACGGCTTCGTGGACAATACAGGCCAGAGTATGTCTTCAGAGTGTTAGAGGCATTTGTCAGTACAACGGCTGATCGAGCCAAACCCTTTCTTTAGACTTTGTGTTGTTCGTTGGGAATGAAATGACGGTAGACGAAAAAAAACGCATTACCATCGAACCCAACAATGACAGCTCCTCTCCTTACAATGATGGATCGGGTGATGGATCGGGTTCTGGGTCGGGTTCTGGGTCGGGTTCTGGGTCGGGTAACGAAGCTTGCTCTCACGTTGTGATTACAGACTTCTCTACCCCGTATCTTCACCTTACAACGCCCTTCTGTCCCGGTAGGGATGACCCTTTGGCCATCTAGGCCTTCCACCCAGGTTGCTTCGCCGCTGCGCCTAGGTGGTAAGATCAGGGCACAACAGCAATATGACGTCCATTCCAGGGAGCAATGATGTGGAGTAAGCCG
Organism: Ustilago lituana; assembly: GCA_928869825.1. Taxonomy (NCBI): domain Eukaryota; kingdom Fungi; phylum Basidiomycota; class Ustilaginomycetes; order Ustilaginales; family Ustilaginaceae; genus Ustilago; species Ustilago lituana. The sequence goes on from CAKMYA010000001.1 coordinate 1,376,140, forward strand.
TAGCGGGAGCAGGAGGCGAGGCGGGGGCACGGGAGTGGGGAAAGCGTCCGAGGCAGGACCTCGAGCCAGAAGGACCAAGCGATGAGCTCGGTTCCGGGGCGACGCTTTGCCTGCCTGCAGCAGCCATCAGCAAACAGGGGTGCTTTCATAACGAATGGGATAGTTGTCTCCTGGCTGGCTCCTCTGGTGTAGAGGTGAACTCAGAAAACCGGCAAATATGACCTTTAGTGAACCAAACGCTCGTCTTGCTCTTGCAACAACGCTGATTCTCATGACCAACATGTCCATGAAATAAACATGCTTTACTCCTCTTGATGAAACGTCTTTCGAACATGAGAAAGTCCGAGTACGACAAGATTAACTGGTTCTGGACAGACATCTTTCATCTCGCTCTCTGTACAAATCTTTTCCTGTCGTTGTATGTGCTGCGACGACGTCAGACGTCGGGATGAAGGGGCGCTAAAAGGGATCGGCTAGTAAAAATGGGTATCTCACGCGCCCACTCTAATTTGCAACGGCCCACTCGAGACCCACGCCCCGGCTGTGATCAGTACTGTGGGTCAAGTGGGGCCCTTTGATGCGGATCAAGTGGGGCCTGTGGGGCTCTTTGATGGTATGGCAACCAACCCACGAGTGAAACCACCGACCATCATCCTTATTGTTTCGTCCCTCCTCTTCCCACGGGTATCCACAACGCTGCTAAGCCCTGGTGGTCGGGATTCCGTTCGTACCTAATCGTACACAAAGGCATATAAACCTGCTTTCGCACCTTCTCTCCGATTTCTCGACACCCCAGAACATTTCCATCCACTCCAGAGCCACTCCAAGCTTCAACCAAGATGCAGACCTTCACTTTCGTCCTTTCGGCCCTCGCTCTTGCCGCCCTCAGCGCTGGTATGCCTCAGTCTGATTCGGGTCAACCCGCTTACACCGCCTTTGGCTTGAATCAAGATCCTGCTAGCTACCGCGCCCTTTGCTCCAGCCCTGAGGCTAGGGATATCCGCGAGCCACGCGCCTGCTTCGAGTTCGGGCAAGATGTGGCGACGAACCTTTACTACGCCGACCCTGTTGAGCTCAACGGCTTCATTGACCGCACCGGCGAAAGTAAGCACCGGCTCCATCTCTTCATTTCATGCTTGTCTAAGGAGCGCAGAACTGACTTTCGATGGCTTGCTTTGGTGTTCAGATTTCTCTCTCGGCGCTAACTCGCTCGTTGTTCTCGCGTACAAGCAGCCGCAGAAGGGCCAACACGGGGTCTACGTGGTCCGTGTGACGGACGTCAGGAACGAGAGCAAGAATGACGGCGAGATGGGAGCTGAAGACGAGTACAGGAAGGATCATGGCGGCTGCGACCCTCCTGCAGGCTGCACGAATGTTGTCGTGTACCAGTTCCCCATGGGCAACTGGTACACCCAAGAAACATGGTGCCCTGGAGATATCCCTATCGTTATTTGAGGGCTGCATGTAGCCAGGCTGCACGTAACCTTGGCGTACAGCGCACGTTCTCGATGCCCGAGATTCAAATGACCCTCCACGATCCCTCTTTGATCCCGCGAGTGGCGCTCAAGACTATCGCACTCCAGAAGCGTCCCGACGCTCAACGCACACTCGATAGTCAAGCTTCCTCTTCATCTTCAATAACATGTTACTGTCCACCATCTATGTCCAGCCACGAAGCTTGTGTCTCCTTTCTCATGAGCTACAATGCCAATCCTGCACAGTACACAAGACGTCGCCCTGTTGCGAGCTGAGGAACTGGCTTGATTGAGCGTCTAGGGCTCCACATGAAGTCCGACTGCGGCTGTGCGAGCATCTGTGAAGTAAACCCAGCAGAGCCGGAACAGTGTGTGATCAGATCAAAGAGCTTCTTGGCAATGGGAGGGTCTCGAACATTGCAGTTTGAACCTCCCAGCGGGACTTAGGGCCCCAGTAGCCTCTATGCAGTTATCGGAGCTCCGAATGCTTGTGATCGTCTTGATGAATTGCTCAATCCGAAGAATGCGGGCCCGAAAGGCAAACGCTGGGGTCCATCACACTTCACAACCGACACAATTCAGAGTGAGAGGCGCGGGCATGTGTCCCAGCCTGGCTCGAGCTTTCAGTCCATCTTCGTAGCTGACAACTTCCCTAAAGGAGACGTGAGGGAGTCGTGATGAAAAGAAAGCTTCAGAAAAGGTGAGAACCCAACGGGATGATTGCTGCCCCGGGTGAGCTCTGCAAGCGTCGGGACCTCCGTCATAATGAAGAAGAACAAAGGGAAGGGTGGGGGGCGATTGCAATTGTGGGACCTCGAGCGTCGCTTAGGCCTACGTGGTACAAGTACAAACAAAGTGTGGTGATGGTAGTGGTGACCACGTCTTGCTGTTACATGTTGTGTGCTGCTAAGGCTCTACATCGAGGTGGGCTCCTACACCGGCTATGGTGCTCCGGGTGGCACCGTGGCGTTTCAAAGACTCCTGCGTCGGCAAAAGCTGAAGCAGCACTCTGTTAGCTACTCCTTTCAACCCACTTTATCAATCCTCAACCCATATAAACTCGTCTGTCCTCAGCTTCCTCTTCCCCCTTCGCATCCATCAACACAGCACTCCCAAATCTCCAACGGACAATAACAAGATGAAGACTATCTTTGCTGCCATCCTTGCCACACTCGTCCTGTCCACCTCCGGCGTTCTCTCCGCCCCTGCTTGTGCCTACGACACTCATCAGACTCCTGCTCCTTATCCTGGTACCCAGCCCGGCTACGGGCCCGAAGGAGGCCACAACCCCACCGGTGCACACGGCCTTAAGCGCAATGGTCGAAAATACCACCAGTTGTGCGACAAACACGCCCTCACCGCTATGCAAGACCACCGACCCAAAGCCTGCTTCGATACCCAGCTCAAGCTCAAGAATTCTCTGTCCGCGCCGTTGCCCAGGAAACTTCACGGCTTCATTGATGGTTCTGGCACCAGTAAGCATCTCCCTTCTCTGCATCGGTTCCTGGGCAGCTCGTCTAGCTCGAAGTACTGACTTTTGTGTTTGTTTTTCAAGACTTCGTGCTGTTCGCTGGACAAATCGTGACGCTGGCAGAGACACTCGAGATCCACGTCAAGGAAGCCAAACACGAGAAGGACAGGAAGAGGGGTTGTGTCAGGGTCAAAGTCTACCATCTGCCCGAGCACAGTGTGCGGGTCCGCGAGACTTGGTGCGCCGGGCTTGATCAACCCATTCTGCTCTAAGCCACCGAACGGCTCGCCCCCAAGCTTGATGCGGTCGCCTCTTCATTCTGGCTCTGGACTCTGAGCAATTCTGTCATGCCTTCACGATATTTAATGCCAACCCTTGCAGTTTTCTCCTTCATCGATGTGATGCATAAGAGTGGCTGAGATACAAGTACATGTGTCTGCTACGTAGCAGGTGTAGGAGTATTGCCGTCATCACCATCCGCTTCGAAACGAGCGCGCCTGTTGGAGCCTGCAGACCCGCCGTCAATCGGCACCGAGCCCTGCAGCTTTTGCCTGAGCGAAAGGTACTTGCGGCGCTGCTGAGCCGAAACCGACGGCTGGATCTTCGACAGCGCAGCAACAAAGTGCGACTGCATGACGATCACCTTCACTCCTTCCTCCTCTCGCTTCCTGCTCTTCTCGACTGGTACAACCGGAGCGGGTTGAGAGTTGCGGAAGAAAATCGTCTCCCTGAGCGCCAACACCGCCGCTTCGCGGACAAGCGCGGCCAAATCCGCACCAGAGAAGCCTTCAAGCTTGTCATCGTGCGCGATGGATTGCAAATCGACCTCGTTACTGAGAGGCGTCTTGCTGGTGATCGTCTTGAGGATCTCCAGTCGCTCGTCAGGTTTGGGAAGGTCGACGTAGAGAAGCTTGTCGAGACGGCCCGGACGGCACATTGCAGGATCGATCATGTCTGGCCTGTTGGTGGCGGCGATAACGTAGGTCTGCACTCTTGACTCCAAGCCGTCCAGCTCTGTGAGCAGTGTGTTGACTACTCTGCTTGAGCTTTCTGACAGCGAGTCGTCCCTGCGCGGCACCAGCGCATCCAGTTCATCGAAGAAGATGACGCATGGCGAGGATGTGCGCGCTCGCGCGAAGACCTGGCGAACCGCTTTCTCGGATTCACCGACGTACTTATTGAGCAATTCGGGGCCCTTGACGGAGATGAAATTGGCGCGCGACTCGTTTGCAACGGCTTTGGCAAGAAGTGTCTTACCACAACCAGGGGGACCCCAGAGAAGAACGCCGGAGGAGGCCGAGACACCAACGGAGCGGAAGAGCTCAGGTCGCTTGATGGGCTCGACGATTGCCATAGACAACTCGTCGCGAGTCGAGTGGAGGGCACCTACGTCGGCCCAGGACACGTCAGGGACGGTAGCAAAGCCTTCTCGCTTGGACGAGGGCTGGACCGAGGGGAGGGCGACCAGAAAGTCGGCGTTTGTGATGGAGAGAGGCGCAAGTTGCTCGTCTGTCAGTGGTGAAGGGTGGTTCTTGAGGAACGAAGCGATGGATGAGTCGCGGATGTGCTCCGGGAGAGCATCGAAGAAGGTAGCCGATGGACGAACATTGGTTGGACCAACAGGCACTGGCGTGGGTGTTTGCATGCCGTCGCCAGCAGCTGTCGCCGGTGTAACCGCCCCAGTCGACGGACCGGGTGAGTCGACGCTTGCTTCTGCCGCTGCGACAGCTGCAGCAGAGGCAGCCTGGGCCGAGTCGATTGCTTCTTGGGTCGCGACAGCAGCAGGCATATCCGAATCACCCATCTCAACGTCTCCCGTCGCCGAGTCAGCGGGAATCACCTCCTCTTGAACCTCGTTGGCATGCAGGCCGTTGGCATGCAGGCCGATGGCCTGGGAGATGCGTTCCGCTGACAAGCTCGATGGGAGCGGGAGGTCGGCTTCGCTAAGCTGCTGGAAGATGCGCTTGACTGCAATGATACCTGCCGCTGAGGTTAGAGCAGTAAGGTCGGCACCAACGTATCCTGGCGTAGCCTTGGCCAACGCGCGGAAATCAAAGTCTCCAGAAAGACGAAGCTTTTGTGCAAGAACTCGCAAGATTCTATGACCGAGCAAAGACGAGGAGAGGCGGATCAAAAGTCAGCTCATGTTTCTTCAATCTTCTATAGCGCAAAAACGCGCTGCAATGAGCATGCAGCTGACTGCTGCTGCAGGCAAAGTTGTGAGATCAGGGACTTGAATGGGAGGCCCGAAGGCCAATACGCACAGAACGGCCCATTGCCGCTAGCGTACTGTGTATGTTCTGCATCATGCGTGTCATAACTTGCCAACAGCAGACAGCTCGCCAAGAATTGAAGCGAGGCTAGAGAATGGTACTCACTGTTCGCGTCCATCTTCGTCTGGGACACCCATTGCGATTTCGTGGTCGAAACGACCTGCTCGCCTTAATGCTGGATCGAGACTGTCGGGCCGATTTGTTGCGCCGATGATCATGACTGGCTTGCCGTCGGTCTTTTCCCAGCTTAGATCGTCGAGAGAAGTAAGCAGCTGAGCTACAATACGTCTTTCCATCTCTCGCTGCGCTGTCTCTCGCTTGGGAGTGATGGCGTCGATCTCGTCAATGAAGAGAATGCAGGGAGCGATCGAGGCAGCTTCATCAAAAGTGTCTCGAATGGTCTTTTCCGATTCCCCTGATGTGCCCGAAACAACGGAAGGAGCAGAGATGGAAAGGAAAGGAACACCAAGCTCACCTGCGACAGCACCAGCGAGCATGGTCTTGCCACATCCTGGTGGACCGTGGAGAAGAACACCGCGGGGCGGCTTGACACCAGTGTGTGCATAGATCTCTGGGTGACAGAGGGGCATAGCGATAAGCTCGAGGATCTTTTCGATAGCGTGAGAGATTCCACCGAGATCAGCGAGACGAGTGGCGGGAGGGGTATACTTGTCGGCGGTATTGGTGACCTTGGAGATGAGACCTTTTGGTCGTTTCGAGGAAGATGCGGTTGTAGAGCTAGCAGCACCCAGGCCATCAATGCGCGAAGAGCGAGACTTGCGCTTGACTGGTGACGAGGTGGACGCTGCTGCGGCCGAACCTGGGGAGCTCTGTCGTGTCCTTGGTGCAGAGCCACTTGCTATGGGGACAGCTGCATCGCCCTGTTCGTTGGCGGAAGTCGAAGCTTCACCATTCTGCTGTGCTTGTACCTGCTGCTGCTGTCTGGCGAGAGCGGCGGCGGCGGCTGATCCAGGGGGAGGTGGAACGGGTATATTGGATACAGCGGAGGAAGCGGCAGGCGAAGAGGGAGGGAGCGGGCTGTTTAGGGATATCCTGTTGCGCTGGTTGGCCCAGGCGCCTGTGATGGAGCGATTCATCTTGACGAGAAACGCATCAGAGACCAGCTCTAACCGATCACCAGTGAAAGGGATAGCTGTTCAAGCCCAGCCGACACCTTTCGCGATCGTATCCTTGCGCGAATGCGAAAGACAAGAGAACTAACTGTTGAGTTGATGAGGGATCGCGAGGAAGCCTCGGATGCCTCCAAGGTTCAGGTTGAATGTGAGGAGGGGGAGAAAAAGTGTTCGAAGAAAACTGTTTTTCTTGTCTGCGGAACAGAAGAATTGTTGATTTTTTTATTTTATTTTATTTTTTTTCTCCAGGTTGGAACCTCAAAATCTTCCGGCCGGGAAGGCAGAACGTAACACTCTCCACTTTCCTGCCTGCCTTCAGTTTCGGACCGTACGAAGAGACGCTGACGACCTCTTAGGAACACGCGCCAGCCAGGAGAATTACAGTATGTACAATGCAGCAGGCACAGAGCGCTCACCTCCAGTAGTTATAAAGGATCCTCCTCGAGGACAATGGAAAACTTCGAATGTTTTGGAGTATGCAGAGAGAACTAGATGGCTCCACAGTCAGCCGTCGGACTTTCCAATCTTAACTAGATTGACTTTGATGGTCAGCATTCCCACATACCCTTGAATCCCAGCAAGTGATTTTGATACTGCTTAACGATAGAATAGATTGACGTGGTATGAGTACAAAGGCGAGGCAGAGATCTCTACTTTCGAGTGCGGCGGTTGGCGTTGGGGTTCTTGCGACCGTGCCCAATGACGGGCAGATTGCTCTTATCACGCGAGGCGAATTGGCTGCCCAGGAAGATGTCACCGGTGTCCCAGGCCTCCTCGTATCTGACCGAGAGCGAGTCCTTTCCGGCCCGCATGGCCTTTTCCAGCGCACGCTCCTCTTTGCGCTTTCGGCTGGCCTCCTTGGCGAGAGCACGCTGCCACTCGAGCTGATCTTCGCGGAGAATGAGACCAGATCCACCAGTCTTGCCTCCCGAGGCAGAACCAGGCTTGGGCGCAGGGATCGAGTACTTGGTGCCGCGGAGGTTGAAGCGATAGTTCTTCTTGAGGTGGAGCTGGAAGCCACCCTTGGCAGTATCGTCGACAGTAACAGCCACCTTGGTCAGGGTGGCATTTCCGCAGACGGGACAGAACTTCTTTTCCATGTCCTTGCACACCTTCATGCAGGCGTGGCAGCGAAGGACGAAAGACTTGACGGCACGAACGCGTGATCCGTGAACACCGACCAAGGAAAGACCCATCTGGAGAAGCACGTTCTGGACGGCAAAATCGCCAGTGATGCATGCGACAGTCATGTGACCGCCTTCGGAAGTGTTACCCATGGCATCCCACGAGAGCGAAGGTCGAGACTGGATGGAAGGGTCGTTGTGGTCACGCGAGACGTGTTTCCTATTGCTGTGCTGCTTGGCTTTGGACTTGCTGCTCGACTCGACGCGCGACCAACCTTCCTCGAGTGGTTCTTCGGCCTCGAGCACATCGGCAGGCTCGGGAAGATCGTCTTTGATCTCCTCGTTGTACTTCCAGCCAGGCATGCGGCTGTCGGAAACGAAACCCATGCTCAAGTTTTTGGCCTTTTGCACATTGTCCGGTGTGATCCATGCGCCATCGCCTTCCTCGTCCGATTGCTCGTCAGTGAATTCTGCCACGTGCCATCCCTGCTCCGGACCTGGCTCGGCATACGAGTTCGATAGTTGTACTTCCGATTTCTCCTCCACGCTCGACTCGGCTGGCACCTGTGCTTGTGCTCCTTCCTCCTGGTTTGCAGCAACTGCCTTTGCCTGCTTTTTTGCAGCCTTCTTTTCTCGATTTTCCTTGATGCGCTGGGCGATGAGCTCATCGACGGTGAGACCTTGAGCGGCAGCCTCCTCTTCAAGCTTCTTGTGTTTTGCCTCGGCCTTTTGCTGACGCTTCTTGTCGATGGCGGCTTGACGGGCGGCGTTTGGATGAGCCGACGTGGAAGCAGAGGTGGAAGCTTCATTGCTGTCGGTGGCTGCTTTGGTAGCAGCAGCGGTGGAGGCAGACGCTTCTCCCCTCTTTCCGTCTGGACTGCTGCGAATGCGCTTAGTGCCGTGCCTGTGCACTTCCCTCTCATAGGTGAGTGCGATCACTTCCAAGTCTTGCGTCGACAGCACTCCAATGTCACCCGTCTTGTTGGCAAACTCGGAGACAGCAACCATACTGGCAGGGCCCGGCTGGACGATGTTGAGCTTGAAGTCGGGTCGAAGTCGCAGCGACTCGAGGTATTCGCGTGCCGATGCATGCTTGATCTCTTGGATAACTCGCGGTGGGATGAAGTATTCGGAGGCGAGGCCGTCGAGGGGCGCGCGCATGATGAGTGCACCAGCGTCGAGAATGAGGGTATCGATACGTGGTTTTTTGGTTCTAACACCAGATTGTGATGCAGCGTCATTGGCAGAGCCAACAACAGGATCAGAGGTCGAAGCACCTGTGTGTGATGTTTCGGCAGCTTCTGTTGTACTCGCATCGTCTTTCGGTGCGGGTGTCGACGCTTTTGTAGCGCCGGCCGCTGCCATTGCAGCCCAGGTCGACATGGTGCGTTGTTGGCGTCGTCTGACAGCTGATCTATGGCGTTATGGAGAGTTCTAAAACCCCTGGCTATTGAAAGACTCTGTATATCGTTCAAAGCTGTGGAGATCAAAGATGATGGAAGTGACCGGACGACAATGACCTGGCTGCAAACTCTTCGTTGCGGAGCGACAGGATGAGAGTTGGGGATGTGCAGCTCTTTCTCAAAATTTTTAGAAACCTGACCTCTTTTTCTTCCAAGCAACGAGATTATTTATTGGTTTATGCTGTTAAAAGTAAAAATTTGGCTCGTCTCAGTCGAAAAGGCTCTGCCGGCCGACATCACACTAAGCAGCACAGTGCAAAAAAGAAGCCTCGATGGAGAGAAGCCGAAGTCCAGTTGTGAGTGTGGAGGTTCACTCGGGTGCATTCCCACAAGCTGCACCACGACAACTCTATCGATCACAACCACATCGGCTGCCGCGACTCGATTCTTCATCTGAGAAGGAAGCATCACGAGCCGTCTCAAAGCTGTACAGTAGGGCTACAGCGAAACGTGGCGGTGTCGCGAACAGCCGTTTGAAGCTTGCACTGGCTCTAGTCACAGGCGCGGCATGGTTCTTTTGTCTACCGAGCACCCTTTGGCTTCCTTTCCCGAAAGAGCTGCAAATTGCTCAGTAGGCGCGGCGTCATGACTGTCGTCCTGCCAGACGAGGTTGTCTACCACATCTTTGCCTATCTCGATCCGCGATCACTTGGAGTCGTTCTACAATGCTGCACGACTTTCTACCGGATAGCCACAGCACCAGCTTTGTGGGAGTTGCCGTACCTCCTCAGATGGTCCACAGGTGACGTAACACGAGAGGCGCAACGTGGCACTGATCAATGGCGAACAGAAAGGAAGCTCCAGCGCCTGGAGCAGCACGCACGCAGAGCCGCAACCGAAAAGCGTCTGACGTCCACTTCATCATCCGAGTCGCCTTTTCACTACTTGCAACTCTCAGTCCGAGCCTCCACCTCTTCGAAATCTGCTTTACCAAAATCTTTGTTATCGCCTACTTTGCAGCTGGACTTCTACCGTCTCTTCCTGGAGCGTATCCGCATTGATCAGGAGGTCATCGATGTACTTTACGAACAGGTCGAAGCCACTCACAGCAGAATTCCTGTCATCACGTCGCTTGCACGGCGACATGGCAACGACGCCAAGGATATCCTCACCTCTATCGTAGAGGCGCAAAGCAGCTGCCCATCATGGAGCTGCAATGGTCTCCCTTCCCCAGACACAAGGAGTGTTCCTCAAGGTGCAGATGGTAGCAAGCCGCGAAAGAACCTTCTCTCTCACGATTCGGCTGACTATCGTTTGACAGCGTATCAAGCTCATTCTCCGACAATCCTGCGCTCCGAAACACATCATCTTGTCATCCTGCATCACGCTCGAGAGATGCTCGAGCACCTCCAAAGGCGGGAAGCCATGCAGAGGATGAGCGCATTTGCTCGGCTCGCCGACGGTACAGCATCGAGTATGCAACCTCAAAATGGCGTTTCGCCACCTGCGGATTACTTTGTCCCTTCGCAAACCGAGACAGCGGTATCGCTGCTCACCATGTTCCGAGGAGGCGAGGCCACTTTTGTCGACTCGCAACTAGATGTCCTGGCTACGGCGTGCGATCTGTACCTCCAACATCGCTTCCAGGACAGAGCCGAACCGACCTCCAGCGACTTCACCCAGCTCGAAAAGGCAAAGGAAATGGCTATGGCGATATGTGACTTTCTCGCGGATCATGGTTTTCGAGGAGCTCGAGACGATCTCTTCTCCGATCTTGACAACCACTTCTTGCATCATTGCTTCACTACCAATCGCGAGACGCTGCCTTTGAGTCTCACGCTCATCTTTTGCGGCATCGCCAACCGTCTGGGCCTCCGCGCATCCCTCTGCAACTTTCCAATGCGAATCCTCGCTTTCGTCATGGCAGATCCGTCGGCTCCGCTGCCCGGGCCTGCAGAAACCCTCACATCAGCACCGCAAGATCTTTTCTGGCTGGACGTGTGTGAGTACACGACGGTCGCCTATGATGCTCATGAGCCTACTCCAACAGATGCATTCGCACGACGCGCGTCGTGGTTGCAGCAACGTCCTCCCATCTTGGATCGAGCTGATCTGACCGAGTGGATCACCAGAATGGGAATTCCACCTTCAGACGACTTCTGGCGACCGGCACAGCCTGACAGTATGGTGCAACGGGCAGCAAGAAACATCCTCAGCAGTGTCCAGCGAGCACAAATCACGCCAAGAGACAACCATTCTGTTGGTCAAGCAAGGAGCGCCATTCGCAATATGGAGCTCAGCAGAAGATCGTCACGCCTCGAGCAGCAGTGGACGCATCTCGTGCGGGTGGATCACGCTTTCCTCAGCTCGTTCCACGGTCGGACTGACGCAGCTGAGCACGAAGCGATTACAGCTCAAGTTGCAGCGGCGCTCGAGCAAGGTGCTACGAACAGTGGAACTTGTCTATCCGAAGATGAGACCACGTGGGGTATTGTCCGAGCATGGAGATCGAAATCGATGCGCGCCCTCACAGCGAACCCCGAATCGTGGGTAATGCCTGCGCAAACACCAGCTCAGCAATTCCGCCAATGGATGGATCAGCGAGCCCATGACAATGACTGGACACGCGTGCGCCAAGACCTTTACCGCAGAGCCAAGACCTGGTCCGAGCACGAACAGCAGGCTGCCAAGTACGCTGCCGTCAACGCGTTTTTGAGGCTTAGCACACATGTCAATGCTCGCGAGGTGGACTGGATCGCTGGTTTCTTGCAGAGCTATTTCATGCTCGACGTCGAGGTGATCGAACAAGACTTCCTTGGGATCTCTCACACTGATCCGACAAACAGTATGGATGCGGAAGATGGAAGCAGTGAGGGGAGCGACTCTAGCGCGGAGGCGAGCTTCTCGATTCGAGCAGCGCGAGAGGGCACGCCGCTTCGCGAAGACGTGACAGGCATCGTGACCACTCCCAGTGCACGGATCATTTTGGGACGGATGCTACAGGCGGTTCGGGCGAAGGATAGCGAACCGCCTCGTGTCAACCGTAGGCCAGGGGCTGAGGCTAGACGGAAGCGAGCATCTCGGTCGTCTGTCGCCAGCGACTCTGTCCAAGGCGAAGCAGGAAGTGAAGCAGAGGAGCAAGATCTGGTCGGCTACCGCATAGGAACCATCTTCCGGCATCGCACGTATCGCTACGTGGGTTGCATTCTCGGATGGGACCCCTACTGCGCCGCACCGGAAGATTGGATTGTCAACATGGGCGTGGACCGTCTTCCGCCTCCTTCACCTCAACCATCGCGTCGCGCAGCCTCGGCATCTCCAAATTCACCACTCTCCCCCGTCGATGCAACACCCAAACCGCGACGAGGCGGCAGACACCAACCCTTCTACCACTCCCAGGTCGCCGACGGCACCCGTCGCTACGTTGCCGAAGTCAACGTCGAACCGATCTCCGGTCCCATTTGGATCTACGGCACGCCAAGAAGCGAGACGAGGAGGGAAGACGAAGGAGAGGTCGTGGAAGAGGGGAGGGCACTGGGAACGTCACTGCACAAGATGTTGGCGTTGAGAGGGCTAGGCGAGTATTTTAGGTGCTTCGATCAGCAGAAGGGGAGGTTGAGGAGGAATAGGGATGCAAGGGAGATGTTTCCTGATGATTGGTCGGACGATGATGATGATGATGACGACAACGAAGTGAAAGCGGACTCGGAAGCGGTGGTCGGAGGAGCTGTTTTGGATGAGCAGATGATGGAAAGGCTTTCCGAGGATGGTAGCGGGTAGGCTAGACATTCCTCACGCACATGCACGCACACACGCAATGCCATGACGTTTTGCATCACACGATAGCGTGTGTTCAGTATACGATCCTGCATTGTCTTCTTGGCGTGTGTGCTAACCAAGTCCAGCACCCCTATACCACCTCAACTTGCCGTCTTCGCTCGCAGTGATGAAGCGGGTCATTGAGCTCGCCCCGACACCATCTTCCTTGCAACTTCCTTCTCCCTCCATTGCTGCGGGTTGAACAGCGAACGCCCTGATCTGTTGCACCTCACCGCCATTCCACACTGGTGTGCTCTTCGTCGCCGAAGCCAGATCCCAGAACTTGATACTCTTATCCGCGCCAATGCTCGCAAAGACACTCTGTGCCGAAGGCAAAGCGGCCAGCGCCCAAACCCACCCTTTATGCCCTGTGAGGGAGGCTACTGTGCTACCCATCCTAACTTGATCTGAGGACAAAGCAGAATGGGATGGCTGTGTGGGGAAGAGGATAGGTTTCACATCGTGTACCGAGATCGTTCTGTCGTCGGACCCAACGAGGAGGAGGTGTGGGGTGAAGCTGAGCGCGCGAATGGGAGAAGGGTGGTCTGCAAATATGGAGACCAGCTTCAATTCTGGTGTTGCAGCGGTGGCATGCAGGGTGTATAGGAGGACCTGACCAGAGTTTGTGCCAATGGCGAGGAGTGTCCCGGTGGGGTTGAAGGCGATGGAGAGGCCGAAGAGGTCTTTTTGCTTTGCGAGGGTGGATGGGAGGGTTGCGATGGCGAGAGTTGTCCCGAAAGCTGTGTCTTGGCTGATAGGGATGGAGTGGAGAGAGACAATTGCACCCGCACCAACTGCGGCGAAGAAGGGCGCAGTGGGATGGAGCGTCGTTTTCCATGCTTCTGACAACTTCGCTTCTGCCGTGATGTCGGAAGTAAGCGAACTGATTTGTCCCAAGATCAAAGAACTGGGATCTTCGACAGGGAGAGGCAAGAGCGGGGGCTCTTCCGACACCGCCTTTGTATCTGTAGCTACACTGTCGTTCGTCCTGGAAGCAGGATTCTGTAGGAAATATGCAAGGTCCCATAATGTGAGGGTGCCATCGATGGCGGAGGAGAGAGCTACGGTGCCAGCAGCGTTGGTCGTTATGCAGTGTACAGCATTCGAGTGCTGTTTTGGAAGGTCGCGGTAAGCGAGCGCGGAATATGCATCGTAGGCTTTTACGACGCCATTGCAGTCGCCGGACAGGATGAGGCCTTGGGAGGAAGAGGTGGGTGCAGTCCAGCAGACCGACACCACGGGGGTGGTGTGGGATTGTGACGGAAGCGTTTCTTTGTCGCTGAGGAATTGCAGCGACTGCAGGTGAAATTATTGAAGTGTCAGGATCTAAGCCTGTTCGAGAGTTCTCATCAGGTCTGGGAGCAAGACGACTTACCATGATGTCGGCATGGAACAAAGAAAGGATGAGTTGGGTGAAAGAAGGAGCGGGGTCGGGTGGAGGATCTTCTTAGGTCGAAGTGGAGTGGAGTTGAGGCAGCTTCGGAAATCGGGACATCCGCGGCGCGAGTGAATGAAGAATCCGTCTTCCGCATCCTTGCATCTCGCTCCTCCCAACCTCGAGACAATTCCCACCTTCAACCATCAATACCTTGCCTTCTCCACCCATCGACTGCTCGACCGCTGCGCGCACAGCAGCTGCCGGAGGCCTCATCTGATCCACAAAGTGGATGCCACAGAAACGATCTTAGACCGCTATCGAAGATCGCCGATGGCCTTTCTCTGGACCTTCTAAAGAGCATCCCTCATAGCCACGATGGTAGTGTGCAAGTTCTTCCTCCAGAACAGATGCGCGTACGGCAACAACTGCAAATTTGAGCATCCTCAAAACGGTGTTGGTGGTGGAGCGGGGAGGGGAGGGTTTGGGCAGAGTGCATTTGCGCCTCCCTCCGCATTTGGTGGAGGTGCAGGAGGGCAAGCGAGAGGATCAGCTTTTGGTGGCGGAGGAGGGGGCGGAGGCAGTGCCTTCGGCCAACCTAGCGCCTTCGGCACTCCTTCTGCATTCGGGAGCAGTGCCGCGGGTGGAAGCGCTTTTGGAAAGCCAGCGGGGAGTGCGTTTGGTGCGGCGGCACCCAGTGCGTTCGGTGGAAGCGGGAGTGCGTTTGGGAGTCAAAGCACTGGGTCGGCCTTTGGAGGCGCATCAGCAGGAGGGTCAGCGTTTGGCGGAGGAGTATCAACAGGAGGTTCTGCCTTTGGAGCGTCAGCAGCGCCAAGCGCGTTCGGCTCGACCTCTACACCCGGGTCTGCGTTTGGAGGCATGAACAAACCCACTTCAGCATTCGGATCCACTTCCACGCCGTCTGCTTTCGGTTCCACCAATGCGCCAACCTCGGCGTTTGGATCCACCTCTACATCTTCTGCCTTTGGCCCCACATCAACACCGTCAGCATTCGGGTCAACATCCACGCTGTCCGCATTTGGATCGACTACCACTCCCTCAGCCTTTGGCTCAACTTCAACCGCCTCTGCGTTCGGCTCGACCACTGCACGTGGCTCAGCTTTCGGCTCTTCATCCACACCTTCGGCCTTTGGCACATCCTCGGCATTCGGCTCACAAGCCCGGCCTTCTGCGTTCGGATCCACCCCTGCTGCTCCATCTACTTCGGCCGCTTCTTCTTCCCCAGCAGCAGGAAGCATCCCGTCCGGCTTCGCGTCTTTGAACCCATCCACACCGTTCACATCCAAGTCAAACCAATATGGCGAGTCGAACCTCCCAGAAGTCTCACTCTCCGCAGCAGCCATCGCCGAGGATCTCGGTCCGCATGGTCGTCCACTGTGGAAATTAACTGCGTATGGACCAGCAAGAGGAGAGCCAAACCTCGTAGGAGGGAAGGACGTCAGTCAGGACGAGTTGCGGGTGATGGCGTACCAGGCGAGGGCAAGTGGGCAGGATCAACAGTACGCGCAGCACGAACAGAAGCTCTTTGGCGAAGCAGACGCAGAGTACAGACGGCTAGCAGCAAACAGTAACGCAGCACTGCAACAGGCGAACAGAAATAGGGAGGAGAGGAAGAAGCAGCTCCAGCAACAAACACAGCAACAATCGGGGGCAGGGACCAGTGCATTCGGGCAGCCATCAGCATTTGGCGGGAATACGGGGACGAGTGCGTTTGGTGCAAAACCAGCAGCACCGGCAAGTGCGTTCGGATCCGCCTCTGCCTTCGGATCCACTCCAGCCGCTGGAGGCGCGAGTGCGTTCGGTCAGCCATCAGCATTTGGATCCACCACCACCGCGCCGGCTGCAGCTGGTTCAACAAAACCCGCATTCGGCAGCACCTCCACGTTCGGCTCCGCCCTCGCCGCAAACACTGGCAGTGCATTCGGGACCCCCTCTCAACTAGCCAGCGCATTCGGCAGCACACCCGCCTTCGGCTCCGCCCCCACTCCCGCTGCATTTGGCACAAACTCGACGCCCAGCAACAGCAGCGCGTTTGGAAGCACAACTTCCGCCTTTGGTGGTAGTGCAGCCTCTGCATTTGGAAGCACGTCAACGGCGGCAGGGGCAAAGGTGGAGGATCCGTACAAGGCTTCCGTGCCGAAGAGGGAGGATCTGACCAACGAAGTGTTGGCGCTGTTCGAGGCGGATAAGTTCGAGTGGGGGATGGTGCCTTTCATTGAGCCGCCTATTGACGTGCGGTAGCTCTTCACATTGTTGAACCGATACTTTTTTGATGTACTCAACAATCAAGAATCAAGCAGACCACCCCGCACGTGGACAGAACGTGATTAAGTGGAAGCAAGTTAGAAGCCGAAGTGAGGGGTTGTGTGTCCATTGCACAAAGTAAAGCGAGCGAGCGTACATGGGTGCTATTGACGCAGAGGTCGGAGTACAGCGACGTCGACCCTTGCGCCGCAGCCCTGCCATTCCTCTCTGCCCTCCGCATCCGTGTCCTCTTGGATCTGGCCCACGATCTGTGCTGAGCCCGCACCTCCAAAAGGGGAGGGGGTGGGGATGGGTGCTTGTGCGGGGGACAAATCGATCCTTTCCCCCGGCCTGGCGCCGGAAAACCCTGTCATTCCTCCCGCTGCTGCCCCAGGATACCTCGTCGCCGGCGTCGTAGGCGACAGGAACTTTGCTCCCGCGCTCGCATCCTTATCGCCCAATCTCGGCAGCTGCGCCCCGCTCGCCACGCCTGCATGGTACGACGAGGCCTTGGTGCGGGAGATCTTGGTAAGGGTAGAGTAGACCCAGTTGACGTCTGTCAAGGGGGACAAATCGTGCGATTTGTAAGGGGGAAGATGCGAGCGGACGAGCGAGTACGAGGCTTCGCTCCCGCTGCATTCGCGGATGAGTCTGGGATAGAACACTCCATCTTCTTCTCCGTCTTTTTCACTGTGTGTTGAGTCGGCGTTGGTGGAAGACATGGTAATGTCGCTGTTTCTAGGCTGGGAAGGGGCGGATGATCGGGGAGCGCCGAGGCTGAGCTGTCCGAGGGTGGTTGGGAGGGCGGATGCGGTCGGGCGTGCAAGTTGCGAGATGGGTTTGGGCACGGGAGAGGGGTCGAACTGGCAGTACAACCGTGTGTCGAAGACGCGGAACACGACATCATCCACGCGGAGGAAGAAGCGCTGTAGGACCAAAAAGCCAGACGGCATCACGCGCACTTTGACATTGACAATTGAGCTGCCATTGTCCGCAAGCTCGTCCTCGTACAGCACAATGTCGTCGTAGAACAGGATCGGTTCGCCGCTGGACGGACCAAGGCGCTCGACGGGAATGCGGTCTCGTGCTGGATCCGTACCAGGCTCGAACCATTCTCTCCCTCCTACGTGCCGAGAGGGTGGGGAGAGGGGTTTGAGTCCCGCCGCAACGCTCGGTGTGGACTGTGTGGGTAGCAGCGGTTGAGGCGCAATATCGCCAAGAGAGCCGGCCCAAGTGGTAGAGTAAGTCCAATCGTAGTCCTTCGCGGCTGTAATATCTGCTGTGCTACTGCCAAAATGCGACCCGGTCCCGGCAACCTCACCGCCGCTGCCTTGAGTCTGACCCCCTTCGTCTGTCGCATTGGATGCGACAAAGTCGGTTCTACTCTTCCCCCATTCTTTCGCATACGCCACCTTGATCGAAGACGAGGTCTTTGCTTTAGGCTTTGCACCTGGAACGCTGCTTTTTGTAGCCTTGGAGGTGGAAGCAGGTGCATCGCGGCAGTCGATGCCATAGAGACGGTTGGCGGACTGCACGCCATCAATGGAGCGCAGTGTGCGGACAGCATCAAAGCAGAGGCTGAATCCGGAATCGGCATGGAGCAGGACAAGCGAGTTATGTGGGAAGGCCATTTCGGGAGGTGGAATACCCAAGAGGTCGGAGAGCGCATCCATCTCAGCAGACGAGCCGATGGGGCCACTGGTCACGC
Organism: Ustilago lituana; assembly: GCA_928869825.1. Taxonomy (NCBI): domain Eukaryota; kingdom Fungi; phylum Basidiomycota; class Ustilaginomycetes; order Ustilaginales; family Ustilaginaceae; genus Ustilago; species Ustilago lituana. The sequence continues at coordinate 1,394,186 of CAKMYA010000001.1, forward strand.
GGACACTCCAGCCGCCCAAGTCGATGCCTCGAGTTGTTGGCTGGAGGGACGGTGCGGTTGAGGTTGGCATATTTGTCGAAGACGATGCCGGTGCAGACATGGTTGTGGTAGGGGGGCGTGAAGACGAGTGAGACCACGTGGTTGCGCCTGACATCCTGCTCAGCTGGTCTGCTGGTCTGAAAGCGCCTATAATGCTTCACAAAGGGGCTTGTTATATATGCTGGGTCGTGGCAGTGATGATGTGCGGTTTCGATGGTGGTCTTGTGGAGATCCAGCCGTGAGGATGGTGACGGGAAGGGGACAGCGGTGATACATCAACAATCGCGAGAGTTGAAGCTTCGTGCGCGCGGTGTGCTGAAAATCCGGGTATGCCGTGCTGGAGGCAGAGCAAGCTTTTTGTTTTCCACTCGCGACTCAGCTTGGACCCTGAAAGCCTTCCCGCTTCAACCAACACCTGTCTTGAGACTAGTCACATCGACTCAGTCAGCCCTGCTCGCATCACATCCGCTACTCTGCAAGGACTGCAAATAGTATGCTGATAAGATTGACGTATATTGCGTGTGCGTGTGGACATGCCTAGTATACAAGTGCCGAAATGCCAGAATGAAACCGATCCCGATAAACAACCGCATCTCACTTCTTGCCGGCGCGACGCTTGATATTGGCCTTCGCCCTCTCCAACTGCTTCTGTTCGCTCCTTTCCACCTGCAGAGTCGACATGATCTTGTCCATCTTCTTCTTGTAGCTCTGGTCTTCTTCCGCCTGGTCCTGCCTGCGCACCTCTGCGATGAACTGGTTGTCGCGGCGGAGCTCGCGGATGGCACCCTTGCGCTCCTTCTTGATGAGCGCCTTCATCTTTTGAATCTGGACACGCTCCGCATCGGGGTCGAGGGCAGACTTGCGGTCCGGGTTGTAGCCTTGCTGGTCGAACTTGGGCACGTGCGAGGCGATGGCGATGGCGCGGTGGGCTTGCAGGCGCAAGTAGCGGCGGGAGGAGGAGGCGAGATTCAAGGAGCGCGTGAGGGATGCAGAGAGAGTGGAAGAGGATGTGGAGGGAGAGACAGAGACGAGGACGGAGAAGGGGGTGAAAAGCTCGACGTAGGACGTAGAGCCGTTGTAGAGCTCGCTGAAGTTGGAGGTGAGCGAGAGGGCGACGGAAAGAAGGGCCTGCTGCGCATCAGCGTCAGGCGACTTGGCAGTGATCATGCTGGGCAGGTCAATCGCCCGTTGAGCCAGCTCGACAGCATCATCACCAGCAAGACGGAGGTGACGAGTGTGGGCGGCATCCACATCAGGAGTGGGGATGCCGTACTCGTGCGCAACAGCGCGGATCTTTACCAACCCTTCCCGCTGCTTCTTCTCCCCGCCCAGTGATGCGAGGATGGCGATGGCCGAAAAGAGGAAGTTGAGCGCTTCAGGGAACAACCTTTTGCTCTCCTTCTCGTTGGACACGACCAGCGAGCACAGGAACAGACCGGACGCCAGATCACTGACAGACCGGATCCTTGCGTGACCAAGGTACTGGGCAATGAGCAGCGCCAATGGCGTCGTCACGTTGTGCTGTTTGTCCGAGGTAGGCCACACCGAGCCTACCAACCTGAGCAGCGTCAGCTCAGGCAATCCTGGCCACGTGCGCGCGTCAGCTTCAGTGGGACCTTTGGCAAGGCCTCGCGAAAGGTTGCGCTGCATCAGTGCGAGCTTGCCCACAAAGTGTTCAGCCGATGCAACAGGGTAGCTCTGCGAGAGGCTGAAGATGTGAGGGATGAGCGAGTTGACAATGGCAAAAGCGAGCTTGTGCTTCTGCCCGGTTGTGGACTGGTGCAGCTGAGCCTGGCCAGCCCAGTGGAGAGCGTGGTCGATGAGAACACCGATGAGCGCTTGGAGGCGGTATTTGTTGTCCTCGGCAAGGCTTGGGTGGTGGAGAGTGCGGATACGCTTAATGACGGTGGGGATGTGCTTGGGGTCAATCTGGTGGTTTTCGAGTAGCGAGAGCAACTCGTCGTGCGTGGCAGGGCAGGGGAAAGTGAATGGCAGCTTGCTTGCTGTGACGGGTACTGCCTTAGCCGTGCCAGTAGAGCCAGCTTTGCTGCTCTTGCTTGATGGTCCCACCTTGGCGCTGCCAGTGAGCACCTCGTGTTCACCCTCTTGCTCCGACTCCTCATCCTCACCGATCTGAATGGCATCATTGGCGTCGGCGAGATCAGCAAAGTCGTCCTCATCATCCTCGTCCTCATCGTCTTCATCCTCGGCAGCTTCGCCATCGCTACCTTCGTCATCGCTACCTTCGTCGTCCTTATCCTCATCATCTTCCTCCTCATCTTCGTCATCGTGACTCTCATCGATGGCTCCGCTTTCGGCGAGACCGGCACCGAGACCGTATACCTCGCCAGCAGTCATGCCATCGAGTTCAAAGTCATCGTCAAGGTCGTCAGCCTGTGCGGCACGCTTCGGCGTTGATGATGAACTAGTACCCTTCTTACGCTTGCGGCGTCCTCCTTTCTCTTCCTCGGCCTCGCCTTCATCGTCGCTATCACCGCGCATTCGCTTGAGACGTGCCTTCTCAGCATTCATGAGCCTCTGTGCCTCCTCAGCAGCGAGCTCCTCTTCGCTCTTAAGACGGTCCTGCGGCTTTGCCCTGCGCTCGAACGCCAATTCGCGAACGAAGGTGTCGTAGGAGCTGACAGGCTTCTCCTCGCCCTCTGTGACGCTTGTGCTGGCGCCTGCGACTGCGGTTGCGTTGGTACCAGTGGCGGGACCAGGAAAGACGGAGATCTTGGCCTTAACCTTGGGGTCAGCAGGTGGTGCTGGCGTCGGGACAGCAGGTTGCTCGTAAAGCAAACCTCGAATATCGGCGAGCTCGTCGTCGAGCTGTTCTCGAAGTTCGTCGTCGGCGTCCTTCATCTTTTGGCGCTCGATCTTGTGAAACTTGGATTTGGCGATGACTTCGCGCATGACGTCGTCCTTGGACTTGAGGCCGTCTTCGTTTTCGCCGAAGCCGCCAAAGTGACCTTGAGCGGTGAGTCGGCCGGGATCTAGAGCAGTTGAACAAAGTTGACGCGAAGGTAGAAAAGAGATATCAGTCTCGGTCTCCAAGAGGTGAGGGGCAGATCTGAGCAGAGGTCAAGAAGAGGCGGTGAAAGGGGCTTCGAGATTCATCAGAAATCTCCAGTAGAATCTTTTGACCGTCATGGGTTGGCACTTGTCAGTGCACTTTGTGTGTTGAGTCCGGATCGTTTGTATCGCCAGTAGCAGATCATCATATGAATCTTTGAGGGCTACCTTCCATGCCTTCCGCCTCTGCTGTCAAATGTGTGAGTTGGGTGTGGGGTTAACTTACCTTCGTCGTCGTCGTCGTCGTCTTCTGGCAGTCGAATGTCTGCTAGGTCGTCGAGTCCGCTGAGCGACTGTCCGTAGTGTGTAAGCAGCTCGTCATCGTCATTAAGGTTGAATGCTGCGCCTTTTGCTGTTCTCCTCTGTTTTTCTGTGGCGTATCGTTCGAGCATCTTCTCCTCTGGTGTCATGTTGGCATCGTTCTCACCGAATCGACGGTCGACGAATGTACCTGTGCGGTTGCGAGCTTGCCATTCTGGAAGCAGAGTTTCTCTCCTCTGTGCGAGACCGCTTGCCTTGGCAGCGCCAGGACGGCCGACAGCGCCCTTGATCTTGCGACCAAGTACCTCATGCTTTGGCTTGGTGACCTTCTGGTCGAATGGATTGAGGCCCGAGACAATGGAGTTGATCTTGTTTAGACGTCCTGCAGCGGCATCCTTTTCGTCCTGACCGCCTTTACGCGAGCGTGACTTTTTGGAGAGCTGGCGACGATCCGTGACACCAGAGCTGTGAAGTTTGGACTTGAGCTGAGACAGCTGCGAGCCGCCGCCCTTTGCCATAGTTGCAAGAGTAAGAGGCGGAGCGAGCTGTTGTATCGCTCAGCTCTGATGAGACAGCTCCGAGCCAATAATGCAACCTCGAGGTTGAGCCGTTTTGCCTTGTTTTGAGCGGCAATTACTAGAGCGCTTGAGCTGGAGATCCAAGTAGTGAATTGGGGGTATATGGTGCCGAAGCTTGAAGATGTGGTGGCAGCTGAGTTGGCTCAACGACGTTAAGAAGTTGAGAAGACAAAGTCGCAAGTGTCAGTCAGGGTCGTCAAAATTTCTTGAACAGGACAGCAGCACTCCTAACCGCCCAAGAAAAGACGAAAAATTCTCGAGCCACCACCACTCGACTTCTAACTTTTCTTTTTTGGATTTTCCTCTAAAATGAAAAATCCGCCGTCAGCCTTGGTGGAGGACGAGATCCCCGATCTGCACGATTCGGCTCCGAGTGGAAACGGACGGATTGTCTCAACGCGGCGAAAGGCGAGGTCGGGATGTATTGCTGTTGCTATCATGGCATTGGCCTTCGCTCTCACTCTTTTGTATCACATCGATCAAGGTCACCTCTCTGGATACAGGACAATATGAGCGGTGCAGGTAAGTAGCGTACCCTCGCACATGCTTGTTGCTACCAAGTAGCAGCAGCAAGCGCATCGGGTTTCTGCACACGCAGTAGAGGACAGATCACTGACGCTCCAAATGCACATTACCAATCGAACCATCGCATCACACTCCAACTCTGCCGCCCAATACCACGAAATATATGACGCTTACAACACGCCTTACGCTGGAACGACGATTTCGACAACATCAGTTCCCTTCCGACAGTGAGTATCACGGACTGCTCGACTAACACAGCAGCCGCCTTATCGGCTTGCATCAGGACACGGCTCCAATTCGACAGCATTCTGACGTCTATAATTACGCATCATTTGCTACCATCTCGCGGCTTCTAGGGATCTCCCTCCTTCTGGAGGCTACCAGCCTATCCGATACAAGCGCAATTTGCCAGGCAAGAACCTCTCGGGTCTTACCATCTTTGGCGGTGTCATTGCCGTCTGCGCATACGGTTTCTACAAGGTTGGCCTCAGCAACCTCGAGCAGCGGTAAGTCTTTTCTACACTACCTGCAAGCCCAGAAGCATTGCATTGCTGTAGAATCCGCCGAACGTAGCGGTAGGGCAAGCAACTGATCAATGACGTTCATTCTATCACCCTTGGTGTTGGAAACAACAGTGAACTCAAGCGTGAGCGCGCATGGTCGCGAATCCATCTCATTCCTTTGCTCATGGCCGAGGCGGACCGAGATGCTTACCGACGAAGCGAGGCACAGCTTGCACGTGAGAAGGAGATCATGAAGGACGTTCCCGGCTGGGAGGCCGGTAAGTCGGTATACAACACAAAGCGTTACACTCCTCCCAACTTTGTCGTTCTCTAGATGTCCCTTACATCACGCTCATTGCCGGCCGGCATGGTCACGAGGCAGCAACAAACATGATAAGATCCGCATAACGAAACAGCCTGACAGCACAAGCTTTGAGATGGAGCATCCCGAGCGGTCCAAGTTGTCAGAAGATGCATTGTGGACGTTGTGACAAGGCTGGCTTCGAACGCACGTCTTCTGAGGTACACTTCGAATCAGCTCCACATGATCACGGGGGCTCGCTCCCTCTTTCGAGAAGTTGCGAACGAGAAGCCAGCTGGATCCCTTCAGTGCGCTTGCAGCGCCGGATGGTCTAGTGCCCGCATCTCCGCGGTTGTTATCTGAGGAATATTGCCAAAATGAGCGAGACAGTAGGGGAGGAGAGGTGTACAAAGCGACTAGCATCCTAGCGCAATCGGCTATTGAAGAAACACCAGCGTCAGTGACGACGTACCAGCAATCGAGCACAGTCATGCTGAGCGTCGTGCGTCCATCGGTGTATCTCACCACGTAGTGAAGTAAGTTGCAGAAAGGAATGTGGCCAACACCGATACCACCGAAGCGTTGTCGGCGTAGAACAGCCAATTGGGACTCTCAAATGAAGCCAGCTCTGAGTTTCACTGCGGGTGAATAGAAGCTTCTCGCTGCCATCTCGTCTGGTGGAGGCTAAGCTGCCCGGCGTGTTGCCGCGTGCAATTCGACGAGTCAACTTTGCGTTGAGCAGGAACCTTGGGACGACAATTACGGAAGGGAGACGGAAGAGGTGGCTCATATTCTGGAGTTCCACAGGCGCAAGCGAGGCGGGATCAGACTGCTCGAGCTTGTTCGCGCCTGCTCAGGTATCAAGCAACAGCACATAGCGGCCAAAATCATGCTAGTGTACCTGTAGGAGTCTCGCTTGCGGATGCTATGTTGGTCGCACACAAGCTAAGATACTGCAAAACGAACGACTCCATATTTGAAACAGGGCGCTGCAATCATCGCTCCTTCAAACTCCAAGAAAAAGTGAGGCATCTTAGTCGAAAAAAAGATGCTCAAAGAAAAGGGAATGGTGACAAGAGTGGGATTCGAACCCACGCCCGAAGATAGCAGGTTTTCCTGATTGCTCAGGATATCTTCCTTAATGCTACGCCTTAGACCACTCGGCCATCTTGCCAAATCGATGTTAGGCGGAAATCAAATTATATATAGAAAGACTAATGTTGAGAAGAAAGTTTTCGTTCTCAGAATGCACGGATCGCTGTGCCGCCTCCACTCGACATTGAGCACACACTGTCACGTTTCAGGGTCGAACCATCTCGCTGACCTAGTCTCCTCCTTGTAACACACCTGCTAACCTTCACACGCCCCAGCCACTACGAGGCGCCTCATTGCATTTCCCGGCGACCAAAGATCCTCCAGATTCAAGACTCTGTTTCTTGACATTGGGCAACCTTGCCGTCACCAAGACCAGTCTCCTGCTTCTCGCCGGGTGTCTCACCTCCATTTAGCGGGCGCATTCCCTGAGCATGGCGAGCTTTCGACATACCTAGGACGCGTCCAATATCCGCACAGAGTTGCAGGTGGGGACAGGCCCCCTGTTGCCTTTTGCCTCTTCCACCATGTCGTCGCCCGAAGAGACAGTCAAGCTGGCCGACGAGATCCGACAGAGACAAGCAGCTGATCTTCATTTCCCAACGTTCGCAACACGTGGTTTTGGACGTCGTGAAAGGCCAGCGTTGCGGACTGACTTATCACGGCAGACTGATGTCTCAAAGGACGACACTCTCGAGGAAGGATCCAGAGCCAAGCCAGCTGGCGAGGCCGACAACAATGAAGGTCAACATGGAGACAGCGCAGCTGTCACAGATACCGACATCCACCTTGTAACGCTGCCAGACGATGACGATGAAGAAGCAGGAAAGCTCGAGATGGACTATGCGCCACAAGAAGAGGCGAAAGCTGATGAAGAGGAGGAAGATCAGGCGACTGTCGATCCTCGCTCGCAAGATGTTGAGGGCCCGTCATTGGCGGCGGAGATCCTGGCTGCAGCTGCGTCTTCCGCCCCCACATCACCAAGAAAGCGCACACAAAAGCGCCGTCCTGACTCACTTCGAAGAGCCGAAAGCAGCTCTTCAGCGGGGGGGGCTAGTACAAGCTCTCTCGATTCCTTGCCGACATCCCCAGTGCCAAGACGCAAGAGGCCTTCGCTGCCTCGAGGCGAGTCCAGCCGAGACTCTCACTTCGAGGCGGCGTCCAAGAAAAGAATGACAGTGTTGCTCGAAGGCGAGATGCCCGAAGGGGATCAGGGTGCTACACTGGAGGATGAAGACGAGGAAGCGGGAGACAAGGCGGGGCAATTAGCAGGGGATGTGCCGGCACAGACACCGGAGGACCAGCAACATCCTTTCAAGTCAAGTGAAAATATAGCGAAGACTCGGGGGCAACACGACATATCCACAACCGACCCAACAGCAGATATCCAAGATGGAACATCCGCTGCAGAGACTGACGAGGGGGAAGACGACGACGACGAAGAAGATGAGCAAGGCAGTCGATCCGAGGAAGACAACGATGAAGAAGACGAGGGCTCGGACGAGGAGGAAGACGATGTCGAGCCATCTCTCAAGTACTCACGCGTCAAGGGAGGCGTCAGCGACGTGCTCAAACGCGACACCGCCTCGGCCTTTGCCCTCTCGTCTCGCTTCATGGCGCTTGGCACTCACGCTGGCATGATCTACATTCTCGATATTGACGGTAACCTTGTCAAAGGCTTCCGCCTTCACACCGCCTCCATCCTCGATCTCGTCATCGACAACACTTCCGACTTTGTCGCCGCCGCATCCATGGATGGTCTTGTTTCCATCTCTGCCCTTGCCACGGCCGAGCAGTATGTGTTCGACTTCAAGCGTCCCATGCGATGTATTTCGTTGGAGCCAAACTTTGGACGCAAGTCTTCACGCGCATTCGTCTGCGGTGGTATGGCAGGCTCGCTCACACACAGGGAGAAGAGCTGGTTCGGGCACAAGGAGTCAGTGCTTCATTCAGGCGAGGGGCCAATCTGGACAACGAGGTGGAGAGGAAACATGATCGCGTGGGCGAGTGACAAAGGAGTCAGGGTGTACGATACGGATGCGAAGCAAAGGATCAGTTTCATTTCTGCACCAAGCAAGGATGTCCGTGGTGATCTGCACCGATGTACATTGTACTGGCAGGACGACCGCACACTGTTGATCGCCTGGGCGGATCACATCAAGGTCGCCAAGATCAAAGAAAGGCAAGCTGGAGGCGCCACTGTCTCGTCAGCTGGAAGCATCGCTTCGAACTCGACGCACAATGCATCTAAGGCACTCAGCAAGGTCGGTGTACCGGGCGCGGGTACAGCACATCCACAATACTTTATCGAGATCACTGCCATCTTCCAGCTCGACTGCACGATCTCGGGCATTGCACCATATGGGCTCGACTATCTCGTGCTTGCGTACGTCACCGAGGACCCGGACGAGTCCGAGGATGACGACGAGTCCGAGGAAGAAGAAAATGGGTCAGTGAACAGAGCGTTTAGGCGCCGCGAAGCACTGCGACCAGAGCTGAGAATCATTAGTCGTGCTGGCGAAGAGCTCAGCTCTGATGTCCTCAGTCTCAATGACTACTCGCGCTTCCAGTGCAACGACTACATGCTCGTGCCGTCCGTCGAGGCACATGCCTACTCGGCTGCCCTCCTTGCTGGACGAAAAGTACGTGCCGAATCGACCGAGGCATCTCAATTCTATGTTGTCAGTCCGAGGGATATCGTTGTCTCGAAGCCGCGAGACGAGAAGGATCATGTCGAATGGCTGCTCGAACGGCAACGCTTCCAAGAAGCACTCGTTAAGATCGAAGCGATGGGCCGAACAGCAGCGCTGCAGAACGGATTCGACGCAGAAGAGATCGGCAAGAAATACCTCAATTGGCTTGTCGAAGAGGATCGCTACTCGGAAGCAGCGAAGGTGGCGAGCAAGATCCTGGGTCGAAACGTTTCGGCGTGGGAAGACTGGATCTTCCTGTTTGTCGAGAAAGGCAAGCTCGGTCTCGCCATCCCGTTCATTCCCACCTCGGACCCGACGCTTAGCGAGATGATCTATGACATGATCCTCGCTCACTTCCTCCAGCATGACCTCGACAAGCTGCTCGAGACCATCAGGGAGTGGCCGCCGGAGATCTACTCCACTCCTGCTGTCGTGTTGGCCATCGAAGACCGGCTAAAGTCAGGAGAGGGGAAGCAGGGAGCGGGAACGGAGAAGTTGTTAATGGAGTGTCTTGCCGAGATCTACATCCGGAATCGGCAGCCAGGGAGAGCCTTGCAATACTACCTTCGCCTGCGGCGCGCCAATGTCTTCGACCTCATCCGTGAGAACAACCTCTTCACAGCTGTACAAGACCAAGCATTGCTGCTCATCGAGTTCGAGGAAGACCTCAAGACTCGGCGATCACAGGAAACGTCGAAACACAGCGCGGCGATCGATCTCCTCGTCGACCACACATACTCCATTCCGATCGGAAGAGTCATCTCGCAGCTGGAATCGCACCCGCGCTACCTGTACATGTACCTCGATGCGCTGTTTGACCGCGACCCGCAACAGGTCACGCCGTTCTGCGATCTCCAGGTGAAGCTGTACGCAGAATACGAAGCTGGCCGGCTCATGTCGTACCTGCGCGCCATGTCGTCTTTCTACAGCTTTGAGAAAGCGTACGCGATCTGTGAAGAGCATGACTACGTGCCAGAGATGGTGTTCCTCCTCGGTCGGGTGGGCGATAACAAACGCGCTCTCTCCCTCATCATCGAGCGCCTCGGCGACGTCGAACGCGCTATCGACTTTGCCAAAGAGCAAAACGACGACGATCTCTGGGAGGACTTGCTGGGCTACTCCGAGTCGAGACCTGCCTTCATTAGAGGACTGCTGGAGAATGTAGGAGCCGAGATCGACCCAATTCGGCTGATCAGGCGCATCAAGAACGGGCTGGAGATCCCCGGGCTCAAAGCGGCGCTGATCAAAATCCTGTCCGACTTTACGCTCCAGATCAGCCTGCTCGAAGGGTGCGAGGCAATCCTTAGCCACGATACGAAGGTGCTTTCGGACGAGTTGCAGAGGTCACAGCTATATGCGAGCTATGTGGATAACGAGTCGGTGTGCGCTACGTGCGATTCTGCGCTCTTCGCACCGGGGGCTGCGCCGAAGGGAGGGGCGGGCGACACGTACAGTGCCGCGAGACAGCCGAAGGTGGTCGTGTACTTGTGTGGGCATGTGCATCACCTGACGTGCTTGTTGCCCGCGGCGAATGTTCCAGTGGTCAGATCGACAACTGGAGGTGCGGTAGTGGGAGGAGAGGTAAGGTGCACGACGACACAGGCTTTCGCGAGCACTCCTAGCATCCGGCAGCGATGGAATAGCGTCGAACGCCGCCATGCCGCACTGGAGGGGGAGGGTGCAGAGCAGAAGAAGGAAGGAGGAGGACGGGAGGGGAGGCAAATAGTCCAAGCATCGCTAGTGGAGATGTCGAAATACGGACCCCTCCAACGTGCCCAAGATGCTGTGTCGCAGTTCCAGGCCAGACTCAACTACGAGGCCAGACTCAGGTCGACACCGGTGGGAAAGAAGGGGTGTCCGACGTGCCGCAAGGACGGGCTTACTGTTCAGCAGGGGTTCGTGTCTACTGCCTGACCAGACTGCCACTCAGCACACTGCAATACTTCTCATCATACGTTATCTGTTGTGCAAGTCTCATTTTAAGTGGAGTGTGCGGATTGATGACTGTGTACCCTGAAACAGAGTAGAGGGGGTCTAGGGATTGAGCGCGCCCTGCGCACTAGCCTGGGCTGCTGGGGTTGGGAGGCCCTGCCACATGGCCCTCTCCCTATCGCCTTCTGGTCCGGCTGGCGGTGCTGGGGTGAAGAACTTGCATCTCGACTTGAACGCGTCCAGGCTGCGGGCGCGGATGATGCTCTCGACCCTGAGCTCGTTGTGCAACTGCCTGGCTAGGGTCTCGGCGCTGTTTTCTGCTCTGCTCCACCTCTCTCCCGCCGACCCTGCTCCTGCTGTTGATGGTGGGGAGGATGGGTGGTAATCTGCATCCAACAACCTGTCTCTTATGTCTTCGGGCTTTTGAGTTTGTGGTTGCGGGGCGTATGATTGGGTGGAGCGGCTGTTTTGGTCGGCCACCTTGATGCAAAAGCGCACAGCTTCCTCTCTGCCAATCCACACATCGACCAACTCGCGCCAGAATGCAGCACACGCGCCCGGCGCAGGAGTGGCGTACGTGCTCGTCCCCAGATCCGCTGAACTGGCCGATGTCATGCTAGAGGAAGAGAGGAGCGAGGGTGAAGTGGATTGGCCGAGTGCGCGCGAACGAGCGAAAGTGCGGTTAAGCCGCGTCGTAATGCCATCATCCAGCTGGCGATACTGCCGGAGCAACTCCTTGAATTCGCCAATAGCCAAGCAGGTGGAAGGAGTGAGGTTCGAAACGTTAGGCGGTGTAAGCGGTTTGAGGACGGAGGAGGAACCCAGGGTAACAGTCTCGTACTGCGGGGCGAAGGCGGAAGGCCCAGCCGCGGGGGGATCGCTGGAGCTGGAGGAGGAAGAGGATGCAGAAGAAGCTTTGTTGAACCTCGACATGGAGGGCGAGACCCACGTTGACATCTTGATGGAGTTCCAAGTCCGCTATGACGGGGTACGAAGGGCAGCGGTGGTGACGAGAGGGATTGGTAAGTGAAAGGTGAGGAGCGGGCCTGTCCAGATGGTAATCTTCTGTTTGGCTGCTCAGTCGAATAAGGCGCTGATTTTCGAGAACGAAGGTGGAGAAACGCACACCTTCCTTCACCCCGACTTCCGAGCTTCTTCCACCACCCCGACCGGAACCTCTCGCAACATCCATTTCAATAACATAGACTGTCAGAGCTCTCAACTCTACCCCTTGCCGACTGCGCACAATGATGCCGGAGATGCTGTAAACGAACTTGTGTATGTATTGCTACAGAAATCTCTACACCTGGATGTACTTGTACGGGTTGAGGATACCCTTGGGATCGAACATGTTCTTGATCTTCTTCATATACTCAATGCTCTCCGGAGTCTTGGAGTACCCAATCTTGGTCGCCTTCATCAACCCCAACCCATGCTCTGCACTGATCGAACCCTTGACCCCTGACGTCCACTCGTAAATGTACGGCTCGATAATCTTCTCAATCTTCTCGTCGTACGACTTGGCCACAATGTTGATATGCAAGTTGCCGTCACCAATGTGACCATATCCGCAAACGGCACCGACATCCTTGTCCTCGCCGTGAACACCGTGCTCGTCGAACCTCTTGCGCATGTCGAGCACCAGCTCGTACATTTTGCTAATGGGCATGGAAAGGTCGTACTTGAACACTTTGCCCATCTTTCCTGCCGCCTCGGGGATGCTCTCACGGAGCGCCCAGAGGCCTTGGAGCTGGGTCTCGTCCTGGGCGAGCACACCGTCCTGGATCATGCCTTCTTCCATTAGATGCTCGAGGAGGACCTGGAGCTTTTCATCGTCGTGGTCCTTGTTGGAACCGCTAGTCTCAATGAGGACGTAGAAAGGGTGGCGGGCCTCGAAGGGATCGCGCACGTGGGCAGTGGCGTGTTTCTGGACAACGTCGAACGAGGTCTGGTCGAAGAACTCGAATGCAGAGAGGATCTCGCCGCAGTGCTTCTTGACCTCGCGGAAGACGGTCTGAACGGCCTCGTAAGAGTCGAGTGCAAAGACGGCGACGTTCATAGCCGAGGGTCGGCGTGGAGTGACGATAGACACACCGGTGATGAGGCCGATGGTGCCCTCGGAGCCGATGAAGAGCTGTTTGAGGTCGAAACCGGTGTTGTCCTTGCGGAGTGTAGAGAGGTTGTCCATGATGGTGCCGTCAGGGAGAACAACTTCAAGACCCAGCACGTTGCCGTGCAAGCTGCCGTAGCGGAGGAAGCGGAGACCCCCGGCATTGGTAGCAACATTACCACCGATGTGGCAAGATCCCTTTGCGCCGAGATCGAGGGGCACCATGTAGCCCTTTTCAGCGAGGTGGTTGTCGAGAGCTTCGAGGATGCAACCGGCGTCACAAACGAGGGTGCCAGCCACTTCGTCGAAAGAACGGATCTGGTTGAGACCGCCAAGCTGGACGACGACCTCGTCGAATACAGGCACACCACCACCGACAAGACCGGTGTTTCCTCCCTGTGGAACCACCGCGATGTTCTTGCTATAGCAGTACTTCATGATCTCGGACACCTCCTTGGTAGTCTTGGGCTTGAGCACCAGCTGGGACTTGCCGTGGTACTTGTCCATCCAGTCAATGTTAAAGGTGTCGAGCTCACTGGGGTCGACCACCTGGTAGGAAGCGGAGGATTCCTCTGGAGCAATGGTGGTGAGAATCTGGGAGGGGGAGGGTAGGATCTTGGCGAACGCCTCGACATCGGCCGCGGTGATTTTAGCAAATACATCGGAACGAGCGACGGTGGCCAGACCGCGACGTGGCAAAAGTGGCTGAGTTCGTCGTGACGCTAGCGAAGGGAGAGCGTGTGAAGCGCGAGTCGAGTATGCTGCAGCAGAGGCGGAAGTGCCGATGGCCCGTGGAACTGCCGACCGCATCGGTCGAACGGCAGATGTCTCAGCGGCGGGTCGCAACATCTTGGCGAGAGCTCGCCCAGCGGCGGAAGCTCGTGGTGTTGCGCTCAGCATGACGAAAGATACGACAGATTGTAGCAAGCAAGAAGGTCGACTGATGGAGTGTATGGGTACTGCAATGCAGCTAGTAGGAGGGAGTAAGTCGAGGAGAGGAGGAAGGAATGACAGGTTTTGAGCTCGATGAGTCCGAGACCGGCGGTCCGATTCAAGCTTCAGAAATATGGTACCGTGCATGGGCAATATCGGAATGACCCGACCATGATTTTATCAAGATTTTCCGAGCCTCTCGGAGTCACACCGAAGCCAGCAAGCACGCACTATTTTGAGGCTGCGTGTGCGAGAGAAATCGGGCGCTCTATTCCCCGAGAGGCCTACCAAAGCTGCGGACTCAGAATCTGCCGAGCTGGCCGTGCTCACTAAAAACCAACATTCGCGGCTCAGGAACTGCAAGGTGTCGTGCGTTGACGACGTTCACGGTCCAAGTGAGTGAGTGCAAAAGGGCTTGGGGCGAGCAGCATGCACTTTCTCCGCAATCCCATTAGGTCAGATAGAAGCGGGGCGCTCGACAACGGAAGCTTTCCGAAAGGCATGACAGCACCAGCAACAGCAGCAATGCACTTGCACGGCGCTCGATTGCAGAGCCACTGTTACCAATGTATTAGTTAGGGAGCAGTGTCGAGGGCGCCGGATCGCGCATTCCCGCTTCGATGTCCAAGCTGTTCCTCGCTGACGGTTTGTGATGAAAGAAATCGATCACTTGTCTCTTCGGACGATCCACACAGTATGTGAGCCCGACTCATCTGGCAGTGGGTGTTAACAAGCCAACGATGTGATGTGCTAGTCTGGAACCAGACGGCACGGCATAGCTGCTGATGGGCAAGTCCAGGTCTAGTAATCAGGAAAGTTAAAGAGTATCGTGCGAGCGGCTAGTATGATCCCACACTCGGACATATAGACTTAGTGCTTCAAGGGACTCTATCGCAAGCTTATAGCTAGTCCACTGACTATGCCCAAACGAGACTCTACGAACGACGTCGAGCTCAGGCACTCGTTAGGTGAGCAGAGTGGCATTTCCGCGTGTCTCCAGCCAGGGTCCTACAGCATGCGAGTGCTTTGTGTCGTCACAAGAGCTGTTCAGTGAAGTGTGTGGAGTCGCGAACCAGAATTCGATAAAAATTCTCGAGAAATTCAACTCGAACCCGGCTTTTAGAGCGTCGACACGCTCTCTACTCGACGTGCAGCTTCCGACGCAACTGTGACTGCTCAGCTCCACCAATTCCACGACACCGGTCGCATCAGGTCAAACGACCACCTCCATCTGCTCCTTACCATCCAGGGCGAGCTCCATTGCTGCGCCATCATCCTCATCTTCACCTTACTCCATCCTTTACCATAATATATTGCCGTCATCATTGCAGCATTCTATTCGGCCTCTCATTGCATCCATTTGCACTCGCGACCATTTCTTTCCTACTTGCAGCAACATCGGACCGCCTCAGAACTCAGCATCGATCCGCCCCTCGCATCGTCCTGGCCAAAAGGCATCTAGAGACCACAGACGTTTCGACAAACTCAGCTTCGTACGCTCTTGCTACTCCGCGCAATCTCACAAATAGCTGCGTCATTCTCCTTTGTGGTCAAGCAGCTTTGCCTTCTCAGCTCAGTAGAACGCGTCCTGTCAAACTTATCCGCACGTCACCATCGCAGCATCCAACTTTAGCGGCACAGCATTGTAGACAGACAGGCAGCCAGCTAGCTAGCAGATTTACACCCATCGTTCAGTCGCAACCTTCGACGCGGCTAGCCAGTAGGACTGCGAGGCGGTTCTCTGCCTCTGCTGTCCTTCACCCATAGGTGTCTCGCCCACCATGGGTAGCGATCTTGACCTGCAGATTGAGCAGCTCAAGAAGTGCCAACCGCTCTCCGAGACGCAGGTCAAAGAGCTTTGCCTCAAAGCACGCGAGATCCTCATCGAAGAAGGTAACGTCCAGCACGTTGATGCTCCCGTCACGATATGCGGTGACATTCATGGCCAGTTTTTCGATCTCATGGAGCTTTTCAAGCATGGCGGCATGTGTCCCGAAACCAATTACCTCTTCATGGGTGACTTTGTCGATCGCGGCTTCTACTCGGTCGAGACCTTCCTCCTCTTGCTAGCGCTCAAAGTGCGGTATCCGGATCGGATCACCTTGATACGCGGCAACCACGAGTCGAGGCAGATTACGCAGGTGTATGGGTTTTATGACGAGTGCGTGCGCAAATACGGGAGCGTCAACGTGTGGAGGTATTGCTGCGAAGTGTTTGACTACTTGGCGTTGGGGGCGGTGGTAGATGGGAGGGTGTTTTGCGTCCACGGTGGATTGTCACCGAGCATTACGACGCTGGACCAAATTAGGAGTATTGATAGGAAGCAGGAGGTACCGCACGACGGTGCCATGTGCGACTTGCTTTGGTCCGACCCTGATGACATCACCGGCTGGGGCATGAGCCCAAGAGGCGCAGGATACCTCTTTGGAGGCGACATCGTCCAGCAATTCGCACACACTAATGATCTGGACCTCATCGCAAGAGCGCATCAACTCGTGCTCGAAGGCTACAAGCTCATGTTTGACCAAACCATCGTCACGGTCTGGTCCGCACCGAACTACTGCTACAGGTGCGGGAACGTCGCATCGATCCTCAAGCTGGACGATGCGCTCAATCAGAAGTACGAAACTTTTGATGCGGCAGCACAGGAAGCACACGGTGTGCCTGCGAAACGGCCCGCGCCTGAATACTTCTTGTAGCCGTGCGGTCAACACGAAAAGCGACTTTTGTCCGCGGCGGTTGTGATTGTTGTACTTTTAAGAATTTTCTCTTTGCATCGCTTGTTTGTATCAATCGGGATTACTGTATGACGGTGACTGGTGTGTGGTTCTGTACAACCGAGGTGATGGTAGCTTGGAAACGCGGGACATACTCCCACTTGGCTTGTGGCTGCTTCCTTGTCGTGCCTCCTTCAGATCACCAGCCATGAAGTCATTCAGTACACGCTCAAAGAGCCATTCCTTGCATCAATGCTGGCACTGCAATCGGGCAAAGCGAAGTCACGAAAGTGGATCTGCTCTTTCACAAGCAGAGCTGAGGGGCAGGTATTCTACAAAGGACGTGACAAGACAGCCTGAGTCTGACAGCACGTCTACGCCATCGGCGAGCACCAATTTTGCAGCTGTGCTCAGTACCCAGCAGCACCAGGCGCCGTCTCGCCCTCTCTCCTCAGGTTGAGGTAGAGCGTCTTCATCCTGGTCAGATCCGAGCTTCCTGGACCTGCCCTCGCGATCGTCTTGCTCTGGCTGTTCTTGAGATCCAAAATCTTGGTTACGCGATCCCAGGTGGTGCCTTCGGCGAGCTCACGCGTGCGTTGTTCCTGGAACTTGGCCTCGTTCTCTTTGTTAGCTGCGATGTTCTTTTCCTTCTTGGCGTTGTATTCGGCGTAGAAGTTGTCGATGTCCTGTTCGGCTTTGGAGATGGCTTCCGCCTTCTTGCGCTCGGCTTCGGCATCTCGTTTGGCGATGGCGTCTTTTTGGGATTCGCGCCATCGGCGGACCGGTTCGGGCTCCTCGGCGGGTTCTTCGTAGTTGTACGAGTAGGTGGGTTGCGAGGGAGCAGCAGTAGAAGAGGAGGGAGCGGTACGAATGGCAGAGGGGGCGGCAGGTGCGCTCAACAGGTCGTCCTGCCAAGAAATAAAGCAAATCAAGATCAAGCAGGGTGAAGAAGGAGGTAAGGGGCAATGTCAGCATGCTGTTTACGTTGCGCATCTTAATGGCTAAGGATCCTTTGGCTTGAATCGAATACATACGGCATCGTCGTGGTACGAAGCCCCGTTGCCATTGGCCGACGGACCATCGTCGAGCTCGGGGAAGTTGTGCTCAAACTTTCCAACATCGTCATCCACGGGCTTGGTGGAGGTAGCCGAAAGCGGCTCGGGCCTGTCATCAAGATCATCGAAACCAAATCCAGTCAAACCAGCAGCGTTGTTCGCGCTGGGAGCAGAGGGAACGGGAATGCCATCGTCGTCTAGCGCAGGGAAGGCGGATGCGGAGCGCTCAAAGTCGTCTGCAGATGCACCAGCGCCTGCCGAGGTGGAGGAACCAAAGAGATCGGCATCGCCAGAAAGCACGCCGGCAGCTTCGCGCTCGCGAGCGAGGAAGTCGGCGGTAGGATCCGAGGGCTTGGACTCGCCAAAATCGAATGCCATTGTGGTCAGAGACTAGCAGTGATAGGCTGCGTGAGATGTGTGTACGGTCGAGCTGGGCTCCTCAGCGCGGATGGTGTTGTTGTGCACGTGCGAATCCGAGCGAAAGGTGGACAATAAACGTGTGTTGGCTGGATGCGATAATCAGCGCTGCGGTGTACTGGACGTAAGCGTGGGAGGGCGATGGAGAGTCAGGAAGAGGTGGAGGACAAAGTTGAAGGTCGTTGTAGAATGTATTGGAGATGGAGTTGAGCGTTGCGCTGACCTTCCACGACTGGCAAGTGCACGCAACCAGCAGCAGCAGCGGACTGCCAGATCGCCTCGCCTTCCCTCGTGCCCTGCTGGCTGCTGCTGATCTGGCTTCGAATCGGTGTCTGTGCGCGTGTCCACTGCCATGCATGCAATGACACTGTGTCCCTGCCTCGAAATTCGAGACCAACGTCGCATCGGGCTTGCTCGATCTATACGCCCTTGAGCACCGCTTTTTTCCCGTGATCGATTTCTCGCCAATTTAACACTGTTAGAGTTGAAACCTCAACGCACATATGCAGACGAGAAACCCAACTCGAACTTCCTTACCTCTCAGCTCACGAGCGAACTTGTTCTAGTCTCATAGACACAGAGCGAACAGCCTAGGTTAACTCTGTCCTAGAGCATAGTTGAGCATACATACTCAACCGCAATCTCAAACGAACAAAGCTAATCACACTGCCATGCCGGCTGCAAAGATTCTTGGAGACATGTGCATTGATTGAAATGCGAGGTGTTTGTGAGGTCGGCGTCACCTCGAGAACGAGAGTGACTGGAAAATACATGATGAAAATGGAAGAGAGGTAGTGGAATGCATGTTGGTGTACAACAGGTCTCGAGCAGGCTCTCGCCCTCCTGACAACGAGACCAATGACTTTTTTTGGGTTAGTGACAAGAAGGATCCAATCGAAAACAAACACCTCAGTCGCTCTATCTAATACGAGCAGCTAGGCATCCTCTCCGACTGATGAGGGGAAGGACAGGGCAGGAAGCAAGATGCGAGACGCTTAGAAACGACCGAACTGCTTGGCGGCCTTCTCGGCAGACTTGTTCTTGGCGACCTTGAGCACGTTGAATCGAACAGTCTTGGAGAGAGGTCGGCACTGGCCGATGGTGACGGTGTCGCCAATCTGAACACGGAAAGCGGGCGAAACGTGGGCAGCAACGTTCTTGTGGCGCTTCTCGTATCGCGAGTACTTGGGGACAAAGTGAAGGTACTCTCGGCGGATGATGATGGTGCGCGTCATCTTAGTCGAGACAACTTTGCCGGTGAGGATACGGCCACGGATGGAAACAAGACCAGTCCAGGGGCACTTCTTGTCTGTAGAGTTGGCCCACACGCAATGTCATAATTGGGATGGAAGAAGTGCAAGGGAGTCAGTGATGCTGTTCAAAGGGTGCGAAGTTTTAAAGAAGAGCGGACCATCGTCTCGAAGCAAGCCATCGTCACGCTCCAGTGGCCAGCTTTTGACAGTATCAACAACTCGATGTCGGCAGTAGAAGCTGTAGCAATAGTATCGGTGGCAGTAGCAGTAGCAGCAGGGGTAACGGTGGTTTTGCCGAGCAAAGTTGAGCGAACACCTTCGTGGTGGTCACGACTGTGCAGTCCTAGTGCGGTCGATGCGGAGAACAAAGTGCAGCGTTACGAACGATCTGGATCCAGGCGGCGTTCCATCCCATGACTACTGGACAGCATCTCGTTCAGGCAACGTTTAGGCCCGGTTGTTCGAGACGTTGTCCAAACATCAGAGATAAAAGAGGAATCTTCTGACTGCCATCGTCCTCGTGCAGTGAGATATTGTCTCCCCATTCTGTTGTGCCTGATACCATCCTCCGATCGCACGACAATCATGTGTTCGCAGATCCACTCGCACATATAACACCACCGCTGAACTGCCCACAACTCCAATCCTAATCTGTCACCTATATCGAACATTGACCCTGTGCAATTCCTCTAGAAGATATTTTGCCGGATATGCAGCCATCCCCGTATCTGGGCCACGGTAGTCGATTAGTTGCTGGTCGATGTGAAGCGTATGGAGAGCGAAGGTGCTGAGCGTGAGGGGATCTCCGACTTGTTGCTGTTGTTGCTTATGCTCCTGCTGATACTGCTACTATACTTTCACTGAAAGCTACGGCGATTCTGCTTGAATCTGTCGAGGATGTTGAAACTGTCGTGCAGCGTTTGCCTGTAACCGAATTCGTGCGATGGTGTATGTTGATGATGGCGCTTTGCTTCTATGTTGTCGGATGCTTACCAATGTAGGTACCGTCAATGGCGGCACGGGGGGTCTTGAAGCCAAGACCGACATCCTTGTACCATCGGCGGTCGCGGGTGGTCTTGCGAGCAGCCTTGGAGTTCTGGAAGATAGGCTGCTTCTGGAAAGCCTTTTCGGTTTGGACACCGAGCTCAACGTTCGACATGATGGGCGAATGTACGGTGAAGGAAAGGGGGGGGATCGGATAGGTCTTGAGGGAAACGATGGTGGTGACGACGACGAGGAGCCAGCTTCAAACAACGAGGTGGCTGCCGGACACTCTCTGATTCGATTCGAGGTTTCTGAGATTGGAGCGATTTGGCAAGGCAGCAGCTGCAGTCGGGTGTGTCTCTCTCTCGCGCTCCTCTTTGCTGCTGATGGCTGTGTGTGTGCTAGCTCACGCGAACTTCTTCGAGTCCGACCCATTCCTGAGACTGCCCCTCTGCTGCCTCGAATTGGTTCTCTCGCTGCCCCTCGCTTTGTTCTACTGTCTCAGAGGCTCTCTTGTCTTCGCGCGCCTCTGTGGAGCTTGAGCTTCGCACACTGCGCTGTACTGCCGTATACGTTTGGAAAGACCGAATGAAATCAGGCGACTTGAATTTCTAAACTCAAGAATTTCAATTGGCTCTTATCACACTCACGTGTAGCTGGCACAAAGCTCGGCCGAGGTCAAGAATCGTTCAGAGACTGCAGCACAAATTGCAACGTGCTCGAACTTCAAAAACATGGAAATCGGGCCTTGACTTTGTCGATGCGAGTGCTCAATCAATGGTCTTTATGCAGCAAGGCTCTACGACTGGCCAAGCTTGCACGCCCGATTGCACCGATTGAGGAAATTCGAGTGCGGACAGCTTGGAGATTCAGTCTGAGGTGCTGCAGGCACTGCGAAGATGGCGGCAATACTGACTGACACTCCGAGGGCAATGATGAATTGAGCTCGTCGTCACCGTTCACAACCTTGTCCACCATCAACACCATAATCTCTCGTATTCCCATTCTTCACCTTTCGTGCTGAGTAGGAATCGCCTCTTTCTCTTTCCTTAGCGATCCCTTTCGAAGAAGCCACCCTTTCTTTTTCATCCAACCGTAACCATGTCTGACGTCGAGGAGGTCCCCCAGCAGGTCGAGGAGGTCGAGGTCGCTGACGCTGCCCCCGCCGCCAAGGGCGCTATGTCCATCGAGGACGCTCTCCAGGAGGTTCTCAAGAAGGCCCTCATTCACGACGGTCTCGCCCGTGGTCTCCGCGAGTGCGCCAAGGCCCTTGACCGTCGTCAGGCCCACCTTTGCGTTCTCGTCGAGACCTGCAACGAGCCCGAGTACCTCAAGCTCATCGAGGCCCTCTGCAACGAGCACAAGATCGACCTCCTCAAGGTGTCTGACCCCAAGACCCTTGGTACCTGGGCCGGTCTCTGCAAGATCGACCGTGAGGGCAACCCCCGTAAGGTCGTCGGCTGCTCCTGCGTTGTCGTCAAGGACTACGGTGAGGAGTCCGAAGGTCTCAACGTCCTCCTCGAGTACTTCAAGAGCCGATAAGCGCATCGTTCCCTTCTTCGGATCGACTTTGTCTAGAAGTTGGCCGATCAAGTCCATACATTTCTTTGGCCGAAGGTTAGTATTTGATCGTTTCGACGCTTCTGGGATTTGGGTTCTGTTTGGAGGAAAGCCGGAGTATTGGATAGGATGACGCAGAAGTAACATTTACAGAACGCGCATAGAGGTCAGCAGTTGGATGCGATCAGGGAATGGAAGGCCGCTGCTCTTTTGCTCTTTCAATGATGAACCACAGGACTCCCTCAACGGATTGTGCCCTTCCTTTTGCGGTCGGGTACAGAGAAGAAAAACCCCTATCCGGAATCATTATACTCGTCTGACACCGAGCCAGAGCATTGTCATGGAACGGATGGAGGATCACAGCTGTTGGGCAATTCGGACGATCTATTTTCTGTTTGTTGCGCAGCATTGACTGACTCCTTCCGTGTCCCTCTTTTCTGCGTGCTATTGCATAGATTCTCGTCGAATTGGCTTCGAGCTCTCATCCTTCCAATCCAAAACAGGCCGTTCTTGGCCGCCAAACCCCTCTCTCTTCGGACTGATGTGTGCATGCGTGTAATCTGTGTATGATCTGTTGATGCTGTGCTTAGTTTGTGCGAATTTGGTTCTCGCACCTCTTTGGGACCCTCGGCTGAGAAGAGATGATCCGTGATGCAATGGAGCGGGTATATGGGCGTGAATTGAGAGACCAGACTGTTACAAGCAGATTGATGACAAGCGGGGGAACTAGGCTCAGCGCCATGAATGGCTGAAGCGATCTGGCGGGGGCGGCCTATCGCGGCCCGTCGGTCTGGATGGCTTGGGTGCCAATGCCAATGTAGGGTCTGGCTTGACGACGCAATCAAGAAAGTCGCCGTCAGCAAGATTGATCTCGGCCAAGGTAATAGCTGCCGCACCTTCGTCAATCTCGCTTTTCAGTGTGTCCCAGCCGAGCAATGCTGATGTCGATGCTGTTCGGTGCCTTTGTTCATGTCTTGGCTCTGCTGAATCGGTGTCCATATCGTCTCGGTTCGGAGCTGTCAAGTCCGAGAGAAGGTCCGAGATGCTGTCGAGTGGCACACGGGTGATTCCGACGCCTACTGGTGTGGCATCAAACTCGCATAAACGATCATCCCAACGAATGTGCCTGAAAGCATGCAGGGCAAGAGGCGTGGATATTGACGAGTCGGCATCATGGAGCATCTGCGCAACCTCTCTCAGCGTGTTGGTCT
This sequence comes from Ustilago lituana, assembly GCA_928869825.1. NCBI lineage: Eukaryota > Fungi > Basidiomycota > Ustilaginomycetes > Ustilaginales > Ustilaginaceae > Ustilago > Ustilago lituana. Next base: position 1,417,422 of record CAKMYA010000001.1, read on the forward strand.
TCCTACGAGGTCGCAGGTGCATAGCGAATCGGCGTAACGTGGCAGGGTAGCCAAGATGTGTGAGTGACGGATCTACAATTAGAAATGCATCGAGGACAGTGATGAGCTTACCAGACATAGAGCTTGAACTCGTCACGAGCTGGACGAGCTTCGTGACGAAAGTCTTGAAGGGGTCGGAATGGCGCTGGTTTGACGCAGACCCTTACGAGAAACGGCGTAGCCTGTGGCACAAGAGCGAAGAGGAGGGACAGAGAGTTTGGTCAACTGGGCGAGCATGGAAGTGCGGATCGCATGTCTCTGTCGAATACGTACATCATCGCCGGGTGATGGAGGCCGTGCAGACATGCTGGGGTTATCCGCCCTGCTCTGCTGATGGACGAGGCACGAGCCTGCTAAGCGAAGCAACGATGGTGGTGCTGAGCATACAATCAATTGAGTGAAAGCGTGAATGCAGCCAAGGTTGCGTCGAAGCACTCAAAGTGGAGGGATGAGCTCGATTCTGGCGTGCACTCCAGCTACACGGGAACAAACTGCGTCGTGTTGCTCTGCGAACCGTTAATTTGAAATGCGGAAGGGTGGTGCTGAGTGTTGGTCTTGAAAGAAAGTCGGAAATGGTAGGTATTGATTGAGACGACTTTGAGAATACTTGCAATGAAGCAAGCAAGCAATCATTACTGTAGCTCCCTTCGAAGGTTTTTTGGCACTTGGACCCTCGGCGTGGGCGAATGTGACATACGCGAAAGAATGCGAGACCCACACGCAAGCAAGCACCTCAACGCACCGAATCTCTTTGACTCAGTACAACACTCACTTTGCCGTCAAGCGCTGAGTCACAGCTCCTCGACCTCTCTCTCTCTCTCTGCTGTCCAAGAGCTGCCCAACCACAAGCCTTTGTGACCGCTTGCCGACTGTCTCAGCTGCCACAAAACCGCCCCCGCGCCGTCTCGAAAGGATCACACGACAACCCAACTGCATCTGCCCCTGCGGCCGGTTTGGAGGATCTTGATAGCCTATCACGACCTTAGCCTCTTTGCGCCAATCACACGCACACCGAAAGCGCTATCACAGCGACAGCTAGCCGACGTCTACATCTTTTCCTTCTGCATTCGTGCGTGCGGAGCAACAAGACGCATTCGCCAAAGCGGTTCAGACCGGCGTCTTGGCAACGATGCAGCTCAGCTGAGGCAATCCGGCACTTATCTCAGCATACAACGACACAGCATTGCACCGCACCGCACCTAGACCCACAAGCTGATTGGTTACGAGGCAATTGCTGTGTCGAAGTCCTGCGACACATACAACCTCGTCTGCATGTGCAGCCCTTTGCCGACTGCTCCATTGCCTGAAATCACCGCAGTTCTCGACGCGCTCCCACTTCCATAATGAACGGCACTCATCCAGAGGTCTTTGACCCTCCACAGCAGGCTCATCAGCAGCCAGAGCCAAACGACAGCACCAAAGCTGGCCACTCTGAGACGCCGTTACCTTTCCAGGCTGAGCCAGCCGCTCAACCCTTGACATCCATACCCTCACCAGAGCATCAGATTCCGCAATCAAAACAGAATTCGGCGCCAGAAGACATAGCTCGAGTCGACACAGGAGACGGAATGCATTCAATAGCTCCCAGAATGAAGCGTCCATCGCCAAGGCTCGAACACGCTCCCGCTCCAGCAACACAACGGCCCGCATACAATGCGCCGGCGCCGGCGCAATACCCGCAAGAGCGCGTCAAGGAGCATCAACCCGAGCTTCAAACTGCCGACAATGAAACGGCCGACGAACTCGCCGAGGCGACGGACAATGGAGACGACCTTGTCGAAGACACCACAGAGACTCCCATCAACACTTCCAGCGAAGATGCAAGACATGCTGAACTCATCAAGCTTCAGGAAGAGATCGAGGATCTCGAGAACGCCATCGACGGCCTCAGCGACTTTTATCAGATCGTCGACAGGCTCGGCGAGGGCACCTTCTCTTCTGTCTACAAGGCCATCGATCGGCAGCACTTTGCTTTTGACAACGATGAGTGGGTCAACCGTGGGCCTCTCGATCCTTTCCGCAAAGGTGTCTGCCATGTTGCGCTCAAGAAGATCTATGTCACCTCCAGTCCACAGCGTATCTTTAACGAGCTCTCCATCATGGAAGACTTGCGGCCTGCAGAATACGTTTCGTATCTCATCACTGCCTTCCGCTCTGAGGACCAGATCGTGGCCGTCATGCCGTACAGTCGGCATCGCGACTTTCGCGACTACTACAAGGAGATGCCGCTTGGCGACTTCAAGTACTACTTTCGCTGTCTCTTTTCGGCGCTGCAGAGTGTCCACGAGGCCGGTATTATGCACCGCGATATCAAGCCGGCCAACTTCCTATACGATCCCACCACGGGCCATGGCACCCTGTGTGACTTTGGTCTGGCCGAACGCTTCGAGCCAACAGAGTGGAGAGGCAAGTGTCACCACACGTGCCCAACACCTGAACACCCACATGGCACCAAGGAGATCAATCGCGCGGTCGACTCGTTGTGGTTTGAGCCAGGAAAGCCGCTCGCTGGGCAGCAGCCACCTTCGGATAGTACAGCCTCGGGCGCAAACAGCGCCTCGAATGGGTCCGCGTCAGCTGCGGGGGCTGCTGGGGCCGGGCCGGGTGTAGACGCAGTGGGACCTTCCTCCAAGTCCGGTGTGATGGACCCGCCTCCCGAGCGAGTTGGCTATCTCGTCTATGATGCGCGTCAGGGCGTTCGTGCCAACCGTGCAGGCACGCGAGGCTTCCGAGCCCCAGAAGTGCTGTTCAAGTGTCAAGATCAGACAGTTTCGATCGACATCTGGTCTGCCGGCGTGATCCTGCTCACGCTCCTCATCCGACGCTTCCCCGTCTTCAACTCGAACGACGACGTCGAAGCTTTGCTCGAGATCGCTGTCATCTTTGGTAAGTCGCGCATGGAGACGTGTGCGATGCTGCACAACCGCACTTTCCACTGCAACATTCCTACCGTCAGCAACTCGGCCTCTCTGACCGACTTCATCAATCGGCTCAACCCGGACCTCAAGAATCCAGGCAATCATCCGAATCCAGAGCAGTACGCGCGTGATGTGGCCGATGCACTTGACATGGTCAAGTCGTGCCTGCATGTCGACTGCACCAGGCGCAAAACGGCTGCCGAGCTGCTGCAGCATCCGTTCCTCAGAATCGATCCGGAAGGGGAAGAGGAGGATGTCATGGAAGAAGATCTGCACGCGGAGTTTGCGGAGCAGGAGCCGGACTTTGCAGATTATTGCCAGGCAGGAGACGAGTATGCTCTTAATGCTTACCACCACGGTCAGGTGCCGGTCGGGCAGATGTACGAGGAAGATGAGCTGGACGGAGAGGATGAGGACGAGTATATTCGCAGCGAGGAAGTGGTCCAGTTGCAAAGCAGACGCGGGATGCAAGGCGAAGCGTCCGAGACTGGAGAGCCACCAGTTCGGTCGCACATCCAGCCGGGTTCTGTGGGCACTGGACTGCAGGAGCAGCCGCAGCAGCCACCCCAGCATCATATACAGTACCAGCACCAGCACCATCTCTCCCAAGTGTAGAGTCGCACACTGCTACTCCTTTACAACAGACGTAGGTCCTTCCTATGGTCCGCTGCCTTGCTTCGATGGAACGCAGCATACCTTGGCGTTGTTCTTGACTATTTACGACCGCGGTATCGACAGCATTGTATTCACACATAATCGTACACAGCATTTCAATATGACCGGATCCTTGCACTCAGTCATGGCATCCTTGCATTTTCATAAGCGCCCCAGTCACGAGTCGGGAAATCACAAACACACTTCTAAACTCAAATCTCTGGAACCAGCACTGAGGGGCTACGTTCACAATCGTTGTGACAATTTTGGGGGATAGATGAATGTACATGAAACACAAGAAAGCGATCGAAGACGAGACGGAACGGTTAGGCGTTGTTCTGGTCCTCGGCGTCATCGTCGTCGGCAATGTCATCGCCCTCCTCGCCAAAGTGGGCGGGGACGCGGTACATTCGGATGGTCTGCTTGTTGGGGTCCTTGAGCAGTACGTACTTGCCCTCGTCTGCCTTCCTGGCGAGGTCGGCGATGGTGCGGACGATACCCCAACCGTTGCTGAGGTTGACTGCCATCTGGGCGGCAAGTTCACGCGGTTTGAGCCACGAGGTGCCGAGGATCATGTGACGCGAAGCATCCTTGGGGTTGGCACGCGAGATGTAACCCAGCTTCATGCTGTCGGCACCGGCGAGCAACGACTGGACGGCGAAGCGAGCGAGCTTGAACGAGTTGTTCTTCATCTCGGTGGCAACGACGGCACCACGCTGCGAGTCGAGCTTGGAGCGCCAGTCAGGGGCACCACCAGCACCCTGTGCGCGCGAGTCGAATTCGTTGAGCGACTTGATGGTGATCAACTGCTTCTCCTTGGAGGCGCCGGTGGTGTAAGCGTCCACCTCGGTACGCACGACGAGCTCGACAGGGTCGGACTCTTCGGACGAGAGGTTGAACTTTCGGTAGCGGTAAGCGCACGAGGCGAGCGGGTCGGTCTCGTCGGGCGAGTAGAAGGGGTTCTCGTGCTCGAGCTTGTACACGTTCTTCTCGTTGACGATCTGGAAGGCAAAGTTCTGGTTGACGTAGGTGGCCTCTAGGCTGAGAGCGGAAGGAGTGTTGAGCGCGTTGGCCTTGGCAGCAGCTTCGTTCTCCTTGCCCTCGGGAGCCTCGCTGGGAGGGTCGGCGGCGTTCTCGTTGACGGTAAGGTAGTCAAAGGGACCGCCGTCGCGCTTGTCGAAGAAGATCCTGCCATCGGCGGTCTTGGTGATGATAATGTCCCACGAGTAAACGGAACGGGTGGCGCACATGAGAAGAGCAAGGATCGAGTCGGTCATGTAGATCTTGGCCTTCTGCTTGGCCGAGATTTCCTGGATGACGGGGTCGTCCGAGGTGGTGGGGTTGTATCGGATGCGGTCGATCGAGGAAAGAGGCTGAGCAGTCTTGACAGTGACACGGTCGTAGGATCGGTCGTACTCGAAGAGGGCGCCGTACGTCGAGATGTCCTCGGGCTCCTCCACCTCGAGACGAAGCTTGCCGAGACGCACAAAGTCGATCTCCTCCACCTGCTCCCAGTCCTGACCCACGGTGACCGAGGCCTCACGAATGCGCTGAGGCTTGTCCCAGTCCTTCCAGCCAAATCGTCCACCGCCGCGACCGCCACGAGCACCACCGCGACCACCACGGCCTGCACCACCGCGTCCTGCACCAGCACCGAACTTGGAAGCGCCGCGGCCACTAGCGGCACCAGCAGCGCCTCGGCCACCACGAGCGCCACGCTGAGTCATCTGACCAAGACCGCCACGTCGAGAAGCAGCAGTACGAGTGTTGTCCACAACAGAGAAGGAAGCCTCGTCATCGCCGTGAAAGTAGGCAAAGGCGGAAGAAGCAGCCGAGGTACCAAAGTTCTGCTGAACGTCGCGCGCACGGCCCTGTCGACCGCCCCGAGCGTTGGCAGCATCGTTCGAAGCGCCGGTAGCGTTGTTCCAGTCGGCGATGCGGCCTACCTTGTCGTTCTTGGCATAAGGGGCAAAGGGGATGTCCTTGAGCTCGGTGGGGAGAGCGTTGGAGCCAGAAGCAGGTCCCCAGAGGTCGTTGTCCGGCTGGAGCTGAGGAAGCTTGAAGCTTGCCATAATGTCAAGATGCCGTGTCTGTAGAGGATCCGTCTTTGGTGTTACAAAGGTTGGCTTCCAGAGTAGATGAAGGAAGGAGCAGAAAAGGGTTTGCAGAGGGTCTCGAGAACACGGATTGTGGCTCAATCTACACGCACACGCTTGCGGTTCCACTCTTTGCCATTGAACTGGCTTCAACTCTGACAGACAGGCTGCTTGCTTGCCTGCCATCTGTCGGATTTCAGACAATGAGACTTGCAAGCGGCGTAACTTATTCCTCTGCTGAGCGCGGCCTTCTTGACTTTGGCCCGGCCAAGTTTTTTTTTTCTTCTCGACCAGAGCACCTTGAGAGGAAAGCCCTGCTTTCTTGATGTTAGAGCGTTTTGGATCAACAACGAAAACCAGCCTCAAGCTCCACGTGATGGCAACACGCACTTCGGCAGTCCTCGCGAGAAGTGGGGTTGGGGTATAGCCTGTTAGATCCTCTATGTGGTTGCTGTTGAAATGGCTGAGTCGTTACCATTTTTCCGCCGAATTTGCCTTGAAAATGCTGCACGTCATTCCCAAGCACATAGATCTCCACTGCGTCAAGGGCCTCAACGACACTGGCCTGGTGCCTCTCTTGAAAGCAACACGCTCAAGCACGCTCGACCGCTTTCCCACAAAAAATCACACACAACTTACAGTACCCTTCAAGTGGGGCTACAAGAGGGTCCACTTACCCTCGCTCACTCAAACCTCGCATAGTGCGAGCGCGAGCTCAACTTCAACCCTCTCCGCACTTCTACAACCATCGCCACCACCTCCACCACGACGTTGCTCGTTACATCTTGGAAACCGGGATTCCTTCAACAGCGTGACACACGGCAGCTCACACCGGCACTGTCACACGGGCCTCGTCCAACATGTTCATGCTCAAGAGCTTGTTCGGCAAGATCTGGGGCGATTCCAACAACCAGGAGTTGATTCAGATCCCCGCCGGTGCTCTCTACCTCGTCCGTCCCAACGGCCCGCAAGGCTCGAGAGAGTGCATCTATGAGGACGCTGTGCTTGCCATCCGCCGCACCACTACCGAATATCACTACCAGCTCGTCGTCACCAAGGCTTTCCAGGATTCGCAGCCAGAGCTCGTCGATCAGGAAGAGGATGACCTGGAGGATGAGCGCGCTTTCCTCATTGACCAAGCCCTCGACTTCCGACTCTCTACCCGTGGGAACGAGCGTACCATTGTCTGGAGAGACTTTGATGGCGACGAAGATGACTTGCTCGAGTTTGTTATCGATAACAACCAAGTCAACGAGGTCACCATCACCATTTTCGAGATCACCTACTTGCAGTGCGTGTACGAACATGCCTTCCGCACAAGCCATGAGCGCGCTACCGAGCAAGACTTGGACAAGCTCAGGTACAAAGACGAAGCCGACCAGCGCCTTAAGCGCGAGAACAAGCAGGCACTCGACAACAAGCTCGAACATGCAGGCATCGGATCCAAAGACGCCGCCACCTCATCCGTAGCTACCACCAGCAGCGCTACCACCAAGGCTCGCAACGCTGAAGCGGATGCCAAGCCCGTCACCGAGATTGCTACAACAGTAGCCCCCGCTGCCGACACCACCGGTCCCCAAATCGACAACAACACCGTCGTCTTCTCCGCCGTCGCAGACCTCTACCTTTACGACCTCAAGTCGCAATACTTTCTCGTCCAGGAGCGCAAGGTCGACGTCAAGGTTGTCGAGGCCGGCCGCTTCCTGTTCTGGCTCTCCATTCATGGTGCTGACAAGGTCTGGCTGGCGCAAAAGGTCGAGAGCGACATGAACATGAACTTTTCTCCCGAGCAGACGTCGGCCGTATGGAACTATTTTACAGATGATCGCCAGTGCTTCTCCTGGCTACTTCGATTCGATGACAAGGACGCGTATGCCCACTTCCACAAAGGCTTCAGTCAAGTCATGTACGAGACGCAGAACGAGGAGCCGTGGAGCAAGGCAAAGAGCGACGATCGCGCATATGCCAAGACAGCATACGAGCAAGGAGAGCCCATGGACGTCGACGAAATCAGCGAGAGCGAGGGAGGTGACGAGTCGGTGCGCACAGCACGAGAGGACGAAGAGGAGGAGGACGATGAGGAGGAAGTCGCTGCAGAGCTCCAGAGCGGCCGAGCCACGTCCGAAGATGCGTGGCCTGAGGAGTCCTCGCACTTGTCGGGCAAACAGGACGTCAATTCGCTCCTCGCTGTCGGCTACAAGTTCGATCGATCCTTTGTGGCACGAGGTGACAAGATCGGCGTCTTCCGACACACGGACGACAACAAGCTCGAGTTCGACACGACCATCAACAACGTCGGCACACCGAGCGGCAAGGGCTTCAAGCCGCTCAAGATGATGCTGCACAACCAAGATGCTCAGATGGTCCTCATGGACCCTTCCAACAAGAATGCAGTCTACAACATGGACCTTGAGTACGGAAAAATCGTCGATGAATGGAAGGTGCACGACGATGTACAGATCAACAACGTCGTGCCCAACAGCAAATACGCCCAAATGACGGCGGAGAAAACCATGATCGGACACAGCCACAACGGCATCTACCGCATCGACCCCCGTCTAGCTGGCAACAAGCTGGTGGACTCGCAGTTCAAGCAATACGCTTCCAAGAACGACTTTTCCGTTGCCGCAACGGACGACAAGGGTCGACTCGCAGTCGCGTCCAACAAGGGTGACATCCGACTCTTTGACTCGATCGGCAAGAACGCCAAGACCGCACTCCCCGCATTGGGGGATCCCATCCTTGGTATCGACGTCTCGAAGGACGGTCGCTACATCATCGCCACTTGCAAGACGTACCTTCTGCTCATCGACACGCTCATTGGCTCAGGCCGCTACCAGGGTCAGCTGGGCTTCGATCGCTCCTTCCCCGCCGACGCCAAGCCCCAGCCAAAGCGACTCACGCTCAAGCCGTCGCATGTCGCCTATATGGGCTCTGCAATCTCCTTTACTCCCGCACGCTTCAACACAGGCTCGGACTCGGAGACATCGATCGTCACAAGTACCGGATCGTACGTGGTCAGCTGGTCGTTTAGGGAGGTGAAGAAGGGCAACCTGGGCTCGTACGTGCTCAAGCGTTATGGCGGCGAGATTATTCAGGATGAACACACCTACGGGTCGGACCAGGCGATTGTGGTCGCTTTCGAACACGATGTCCAGATGGCAAAGAGGAGCCAGCTCCTCAAACCCACTCGTAAGTCGCTCGCTCCGGCAGGTTTTAGCCGCTGATCAGCGTGCTTTTGTTTTGTCTTGGTTTGTTCCGGAATCCTTTCTACATGCTTTCATCGGCTTGCGATACCTGTACCTCTCGCCACGATAGGAGGAGAGACGTGTAATGTAATCTAGCTGCACTAATGCTTCGGCTTCGGCTCTCAACAACCACGATACCATTTCATTCGACATGCTTTCCGCTTTCAATTTGCGAATAAGTTCGACTTTGTGTAGGTCAGAGTGTAGATAGGCAGAAGTGCGTAAGTTACTAACAGGTACCGAGTGGTCTTGCGGATTCTTCAGGCTTCGGAGTGGACTTGTGGGCCACTCAGGAGGATTGGGATGTAGCGTTTGCAGTCCAAGGTGTACAGGAAAAACGTGGGCTCCCGTGGAGCGTTTCGATAAAGAGATAAAAATGGCTCCGCAAATGATGGAGGTGAGGCAGAGCTTCGGAACACGGAATTTGGGTTGCTAACTTTCCACCAACCCAGCCGCGGTAACTTGTTCTTGGCATCCACAACCAACGCCGCTGCTGCTTCGACTGCTTCATCCACCACCTTCAGTTCAGCAGCAGGCTACAGCAGCAACGGTAGCACACCCAAGCGCCCATCTGTACGGCGTCCATCGCTACATCGCCCATCGTCATCAACTGCGCTACGGCGCGTAGGCCAACCTTACAATGGCGCGAAACCAAGAAAAAGCGCAGTCGATGCTGTACCGCTTCCGCGAAGCGCAAGCCAACTCTCTCGGGCTCACTCCCAAAACCACGCGTCGGCCACGCCTTGCATCTTCCGTCACCTCTCTCAAAGAATGCGAGCGGTGGCGTGGCGAAGTTATTCGCGAGATTTCACGCAAGGTGTCCAAGATCCAAGACTTCGGGTTGACGGATTACGAAGTGCGCGATCTGAACGATGAGATCAATAAGCTGTTGCGCGAGAAGACGCACTGGGAGAACCAGATCCTCGCATTGGGTGGGGCGAATTATAAACGCGCGGTGCCAAGTATGCTGGGTGGTGCGGCGGGGGATGAGGGGGTGGGCAAGGGAGGGTATAAGTATTTTGGGCGAGCAAAGGATTTGCCGGGTGTGAAGGAGTTGTTTAGTGGGAAGTCGAGGAGAGAGGGGGAGAAGTGGAGGAGCGAGAGGTATCAGAGGTTTAGGAATTTGCCAGCGAGCTATTTTGGGGATGAGGATGAGGACGATGGGCTGTTGCTGCGGGAGGAGGTTAGGGCGGAAGAGGCGGAGTGGACAGAGCGGTATCTGCAGGTGATCACGGGTTTGAGGCGTGACCTACGCCGAAGAGATGACGCCGAACAGAAAGACGAGGAAAATATGGACATGAGCGATGCGGAAGACGTCTCAAACAACGGCATCGAAGTCCCCTCCATCCCCCGACCCCACCCCAAACCATGGAAAGAAAGCATGCAAGCCTTCTACGCCCAGTCCCAACCCCACTCCTCAGAATACACCCAACCAACGTCATCGGTATCCGAAGACAAGAACGAGAATGCCAAGCGCCCCCAACCCGACACAACCGATGCCGCCGACGCCGAAGCAGGAGCAGGGGGCAAGCGTCAAAAAGGCGCTGACGGCCAGCCTGTCGTACCACAGCCGCAAGACTCATCGACACCAGAAGCACAGGGATACTCGATCTTTAGCGCCCAAGACCTGCAGCATCCACCTGTGCCCGACCGCGCGGCAATAGAAAGGATGATCCTCCAGGCAAAAAAGAGGCAGTTGCGACAAGAGTATATCGGCTCCTCCAACTGAGATCATCGCCTCAACACTGTTTAGAGAGACGTTGAAACATCCGATTGTACTTGTATCTACTCAGCATCTTATCATCGCATCATCGCATACGCCAGTTTGCAACTGCAGTTCTTTCTGCTCAAGCACCAGTGCAAGACAGCAGCTACGTTTGAGAACAAAGACGGCTAAGAACTGTCTGTGAGCAAAAACGCTGTACCACGCCGAGGTCAACAGGCTCAGCATTGCAGTTTGCCAACGCGGATCTCGGGCAAGACCTCAAGAGACCTGGCATCAGCTCAACAAGCAAAATGCACAGGCGGGGACAGTGGAGAGAGAAAAAGTACAGATTCTGCATTGATGCGGGGGTTTGGTTGATGTTGAGTGTGACGTGACGCAGGGTGTACTACACACGCGATGTGATATGATAGGGAGAATGGCTAAGCGTTGACGAAGAGCCGCTCGTCCGCCAACGCTGTCTTTTTTGGGGGGTGTATGGTGCCAGCCTCGCTCCCGTCAACCGCCTCCCGCCATCCTGGCAAAAGACAAATCGAGGCAGCGAGACCCATCAAGACTCGCCTCACGGCTGAGCCAAGAAACAATGAAAGTGCATATCGAAGAAAACAAGTGAGAAGAAGGGAAGACCGAGGAATCCAAAGTGCGCAGCTGGACGCTTTACACCTTGAAACCACGCGAGGCACGACGACCACGGGCCTTCTCGAACTTGCGGCCCTTGGATCGGATGTAGGGCTTCTTGTTCTTGTGGGGGCCGAAGCCGAAGTGCTTGACAGCCTCACGAGCGTTCTTCTGGCCACGGATGAGGACGGTGTTGGAACCAGTGGGGGCGCGGGTAGCGAGCTGGTCGAGGGTGAGGCACTCACCGCCGGCAGCCTCGATACGGGCACGGGCAGTGTTGGTGAATCGGAGAGCGGCGACCGAGAGCTTGGGGAGCTCGAGGACTCGGTTGTCGTCGGTGATGGCGCCAACAACAACAACGGTCTTGGGGGTCTCGGAGGCCGAGGCAGCAACACCACCCTGCGACTTGGTCAAGTAGATGATGCGCGAAACCGAAACGGGGGGCTGGTTGATCTTGGACATGTAGAGTCGGCGGAGAATGGCCTTGTTGAATCGGCTGTCGGTTCGGCGGGCAAGGAAGCGGTAGAGCTGCGGGGTTGGAGAAGTTGATTTGGATGCAATCACAATAGTAGGAATGAAGAAGGTCAGTAACAGAGCTCTGGCAGAGGAGTGTTGCGCCAAGAGAGGATCCAATGCTCGCTAGTGACCGCATCTGCCCTCCTGTGCTTGCTTCGAGCTATCCCATCATGATGCAGCAAAGCCTGTTCGGCAACTCCATCTAGTGCAATGTTTGTTTGCTTTGTTCCATGCAAGGAGACTATGTGGTCTGCTTGAAGATCGCCTGCCAAGCGTGTGCGTATGTGCCGTCCTTTGCCAGATGAGCTTTCCTACATCGAGTTCCTGCAAACGTGGTAATCTCTCCTGGGTGCAAATGCGGCATGCGAAAACTCACCTTGACCAGGAGCAGGAGGTAAGGGTCCTGGCTCTTGGGAGCGGTACGCTGACCGTTCTTGACGTGCTTCTTGGCGATATCAATACCCTGAAGATGATCAAGTGACGCAGTGAAAGGTGGTGTATTGGATGATTAGCATGACTGCTTCGTGGCGGAAAAAGTGTCGAGAAAGTGTAGAAGAAGCCACCAAGCGATCCAACGACGAGTCTATGCGAGCTGCACAAGGTGCAATCAGCTTCTTTTGGGGGGTCGGAACCAAGACTGTGCTGGATGTCTGAGGCTGATGTGTCTGCTACATAGTCTGAAGGCTATTATCGAGGTAGCGCCGAGTGACACGTAGCTTTGTGCTCGCCGTATGTGCTCGGTGTCGACCTGCTGCTGGTCCCAATTTTGCCCTACATCCCGATGTCTATGCTGATGTGAAGACACTGTACGTCCAGACTGATCGTACTCCATTAAGCTGACTTGCCCCTTCTGCTTCCTGTTTGGGGTGACGATCTGTACAGGCCGTAACATCCTTTCAGAGCGCCGGCAAAACAAATGAGACCTCCATGTGGCATGCGGTCCACTGCACTTGTGTAACCGTTTGCATCCGCCGATATCTGCAACTACATGTTGCCAAGACTGCATTCGCTGTGACCGAATGATCATAATTCTGCGTCCAAAAAAGACTAATGCGACGATGGCGGGGTGTGGTGCCAGTTTGAGAACGATGATCGGTTGCCATCGTTGACACTGCTGCTACCTTTGTCGAACATGCTGATGTTTGGTGGCGCTGTAAATGTCGGACTGCTGTTGCTGCATACGTGTTGTCGTCGTTGGATGCTGTCGAAGTGTGCCCATTATGCGTTGGTGCACAACTTACCATTTTGATGTATGTCTTGACGGGGTGGAGATGATGACGGTAGACTAGACGGTTGATAGTGACGAGCAGCTTTCGATACCCAACAGCCGCACCCACGCCGTTGCTAAACTCACACGGCTGTGACTTCTTGTCCAGCACCAGCACCAGCACCAGCAGCACCAGCAGCAGCAGCAACAGCAAATCTCAAATCTCGAATTCTCAGCCATCCAAGCCACGCACCGAACACGGCTCTGGCTCTGCCCTTTCTCTAAACCCAAAGCACTCTCCCGACACTTGGTCCATCGAAATTCGAATATCAGAGTGCGGCGGCTGACCTGTTCGCAAAACTTGGCTCGCTCACGGCTCTCTTGGCTCGATTGCAGCCACCAGAGCTGTGTTTTCGAAAATGAGGCCAACCTCGGCCGAGCTTGCCTTAGTCACATGATCGTTTGTGCAAAAGTCAAATTTAAAAGCAAATTGCTAAATCGGGGGGTTGGCGCAAGGCAGATCCGAGATCCTCTAAACGCGACAAACTCTACATCCGACTCCCGAGCCACCATATGAAAAAGGTAGAGCGTTGGACACGGTCGCGATCACAGATGCGGGGTGAGCGCACAACCACTCGCACAAACGTCCGTGCAACTTTTGGGACTGTTTCCATCTCTTGGAAAGTTTTTAATCTGCAGCATCCTGCAGGTCTTCTGTTGCTCAGCTTCCTCGAGCAACTGCCCACTCACGACCCACCACAATACTTCATTTCGCGATAGAAGGAACTCTGCAGACATGGTATGTTTTGCCTGATCCAACTTAATCCAAAGCTGACCATCGAGCTCATTGCGCATCTCCACCGGTGCCGCACACACTTTTTTTTTTGGGTTGATCCCGCGACTGGCTGCAAAAAGTGTTGATCCCGTTCTGTTGGTGTGTTTGACGTTGGAGCTCTTCTGACACGGGGCTGCTCTCCCTTTCTACTTCACTCCATCCTAACAACTGTGCGTGCACTCCCTTGGCTCACCACCATCAACACGCAACGATGGACACGTACGACGACCGAATGGATGTCGCCATGCAACGTCGCACCGTCCCGGACTACAAGGATATCGACCAAGACCGCAGGCCCGAGTCTCCTGCTCCTCGAGGCCGATCCTATTCGCGCTCGCCCTCCACCACCCCCGTCCCTGGACGACGTGACCGCTCCCCCATTCGCAGTCTCAGCCCAAGCCGCAGCCGCAGCCGCTCTCCCCTCCCGCGTCGCCGCTCTCGATCTCCCGCGGCTCGCCGTTACGACCGCGACGACCGCGACGACCACGATCGACGAGATGACCGTCGTCGATCCCCACCCCCTCCTCGCTCCGACCGTCGGCGCTCTCCCCCTCCCAAGCCTCGCAATGCTCCTGCCAACGTCGAGCCGACTACGGTGCTCGGTGTCTTTGGTCTCTCCATCCGCACGCTCGAAGCTGACCTCAAGTACGAATTCGATGCCATCGCCCCTGTCGAAAAGGTGGTGATCGTCTACGATGCCCGTTCCGGTCGATCGCGCGGGTTTGGCTTCGTCACCATGCGCGATGTCGAAGGCGCTGCCGCTGCTATCGAAGCGCTCAATGGCAAGGACCTGCACGGCCGCCGCATCCGTGTCGACTTTTCCACCACGCACAAGCCCCACGACCCCACCCCGGGTATCTACAAGGGCGAGATCCGACCCGACGACCGATACCGTGCTCCCCCCAGCGGCGGGCGTGGAGCCGGTGGTGGCCGAGGTGAAGGGTCAAGGTACAACGGCCGTGCGTACGACCGTGCTGGGCCTTCCGGGTCGTCGTACAGGGATGCGAGGGGCGGCGATTCGTACAGGAGAAGTTATGCCGACTCGCGCGATGACTGGAGACGCAGGCCTTCGCCGCCTCGCAGACCTAGGAGGTCTCCAAGCCCACCAGCGAGGAGGGGCAGCAGGTACTCCCGCTCACCCAGCCCAAGGCGCGGCGGCGACAGGTACGATGGCGCAGACAGGTTCGACGCGGACAGGGAGGAGAGGGTGCCCCCTCCGCCCAGGAGCAGGCTCGGAAGCCACCTCGACAGCCCTCCCCGCGAAGACAACATCGACCGAATCCGATACTGATCACCGTGTCGCCCTCCTGAGCAGTCCTGAGGTGTGCACGCGCCCATCGCCACTCAACTCCAGCTCAAAGCCCACTCGTCCAATGCTTTGTGACACTCCGTCGCACGTCTGGTTTCGCCTCAAATATCCTTGCTCTTTTATGAACCAAGACGCACCTCAAATGCGCCTCAAGTACCATGCCTCTTTTTGCTCTACTGCCGATGCAAGCTTCTCTGGACAGGATCCTGATGTTCTCCCTTCTCGAGCCCGACACAAGTTCTTTGTTTGGCTCAAACCTCAATGCCGTATTTTCAAGATTTCCGTCAAAACCCCCGCCCCAATGTGTGTGAAGAAAGCAAGCAGTGCCCGAACGAGGGTGAAGAACAACGACGAGAAGAAGTAAAGGTACAAGAAGTGTTCGTCAAGGCTCGGCCGCACGGGATTTGTTTGATTGAACCAAGAACGGGATGTGAGAGCAACAGCAACGGTGAACCGAGCGAAGCTAGCAAGCGTCAGCGTGCTGGGAAACTGCAGTTGCGTACGAAGATCTCACCACTTTCAAGGGAAGAAAGGCTCGAGCTGCCTGCAAGGTAAGATGGAGATGTATTACCGCGTATTGACCGTTACCAGTTTGTTGTCTCACTTCTAGGACGCCTGACACAGGCTTGCACAAGTCCAGATTAGGAGCCACCAAGGTGAGTACAAAGTGTCCCTGAGGTACCAACGCTTTGTCGTTCGAGCGCACTCTACATACAAAGAAAACACACAGACCTTAACTTACAGCGTGCTTAGTAGCATCGCTCGTCGTGCAATGCGAAAAGTCGCTCGACTTTCAACTGTGTGTGTCAATGTGACCACTACAAAAACTTCTCTGCAAGCTCCCTCCTGACCCTAAACATGCCGTCAATCAGCTCCTTCTTCTCGTCCCACCTATGATCCCTGTCCACCTGAACCGAACCATCCTTCTGTAGGATCCTGATGAGCCTATGGTCCGCACTGCGACCCTCGTACCACTGCTCGTGCACATCCCGGCCCTGGATGAAGCCTTTCCACGGCTCCAACCACTTTTTGACACTTTCTTGCTCCTGACCGGGCTTGAGACCGGAGAACCACCAAACAAAGTCATCAAACGAGTGGCTGACGCCGGGATATTGAGGGAGCGCTTCGTCGATAACTTTGGCGCGGTAATTGATGCGGTACCGTAAGATGCGGTCGGGTGACAGACCTCCGTCGACAAGGTCGGTGACAAGCATGCGTTCGGCGATGTACACTTGAGAGTCGGAACAGATGCGACCGAAGATCTCGCCGATCTGATCTGGCGTCAACTCTGACGCCGAGGTGTGTGGATGGTCTTCATGATGATGGGTGCCTGCTGCTTCTTCGTCGTCATAGCGCACTCGGATATTCTCAGAACAGCCATCGCAGCTGATCACATCGACCTGATCATGCACCTGTTCTTCCGAGATCATGTACGCCGAACCACATCTGCAAGGGTAGGTGAAGGTCATGGACGCTGACGCCGCACCTTCGTGCTCGATGGGCTGGAAAGATTCAAAGTCCACCGTGGCCGAGATGCGCGGTTGTGTTGATTGCGTTGCCGCCGCATGAGAAGCGGCCAAGAACTCATCGTACTGCGAACGTTGTCGGTCATCGATGAGCGTCTTGTAGGCATGATTGAGCTGACGAATGAGCTCGTCGGACTGTGGGAGGGAGTTTGCGATGGTTGTGGCATCCTCCTGGGAGGTCGACGGATTCAAGCTTTGCTGCTGAAGCTTGTCAGGATGATGCTGACGGACTTGCGCAAGGTAGGCAGCTCGAATCTCAGCAGCTGTTGCCGATGGTTTGATGCCCAATATCGAATAGAGCGAAGCTTGACCAGTTCCTGCCGCTGTATATCCATTTCTTTGGCCGTTGCTTTGCTGCCG
This sequence comes from Ustilago lituana, assembly GCA_928869825.1. Lineage (NCBI taxonomy): Eukaryota > Fungi > Basidiomycota > Ustilaginomycetes > Ustilaginales > Ustilaginaceae > Ustilago > Ustilago lituana. Next base: position 1,434,471 of record CAKMYA010000001.1, read on the forward strand.
AGGTTGCGGTGAGGCTTTGCCTGTCGACACACCGTAGTAAGGAAGCATCTTTTCGACGAGCGGTATCGTGTAGTAGTTGTTGACCTGCCGAACGAGCGACAGCTTGTCCGTGGGCGTGTTGATATATCGATATACCCACTCCTCATCCGCACACTCGCCGATCAGGAAGCGTACACCATGCTCCTGACACCACTTTGCGAACCGCCCATCCATCATCGCCTTGGTCCAGTCCGGCTTCACAAAAGCCTCAGGCTGAGTGTCCCGGGTGGCACGGAACGTGTGCATAACCATCTTGACGAGAACTCGCACGAGAGCCATCCCGTCAATTTCCCTCAGATGGGCGATCTTGTCACTGTCGCTGAGATGTGCTGGCACATCGAGCAAGGTGCAGAGCTCATCGAGTTGGCTTCGCGTTTCGTCGACCGGTTTGGACGGCCAGATGGCCGAGTTAGACTGGAGGAAGACGCGGCGAATGATGGGCTTGTATGATGCATTGCGGACGGAGAGGTCAAATTCGTGCATGAGCTGCGAATGCGTGCTGTGTGCGCCAGCTGAAAGACCACTGACGGTGATATTGTCGGGATCGCCTCCAAAGTGCATAATGTTGTCATAGACCCACTCGAGGGCTGCCCTTTGATCCCAGAAGCCGTAATTGCCTGTGAGATGGTCTGTATCTTCTTGACGCAATGCATCATGGGCGAAGAAGCCAAAAACGTTGAGGCGATACGCTGTGGTCACCACAATCGCATCGAGACCAGCCGAATGTATCAAGTCGCTTGGATCCCTTTCGGCAGACAGGTAAGCATTGCCCTTCTGTAGCCAGCCTCCGTGGATGAAGAAGAGGACCGGGAGCTTGCGAAGTGGTCTACTTCCATCCGGCTGTGTGGGACACCAGATGTTGAGGTACAGGCAATCCTCGTCCTGGGGATGAAGCGGTCCATCGGGGAAGGTGATGCCATTGGTGAGAGCATAGTTGGTGGGCTGAGGGCTTTGGCTCGCAAAGTGTGCGTATTCTTTGCCATCGCTGTCATATCGGAAGGAAGCAGGGAGAGGCCGTGGTCTTTTCCAGCGAAATGCGCCTACTGGTGGCTGAGCAAAGGGAATGCCAACGTAGCGCTGCGACTTGAGCTGGCCCGTGGTTATGTCCTTGGCTACTCTTCCAACGATCTTGCCCTTGCCGGGAATTTCGACTTTCGCCGCAGCATTTTCAACGAATGTGCTTGTTGCTTGGCCCATGGTTGACATGCACACCAGTGGTGCTGATGAATGAATTGGTGGCGCCTTTTAAGCCCGCAGCTGGGCGTGGGCACCGTTTTCTTGACTACTGTGCCATGTGTACAAGCTTGGAACGCAGTCTTGCTCGCTCGCCTATGCAGCACGCACCTGAATGGCTTGGGTATGCACGCTGTGCAGGGTCTTGGAATTGCCTAGGTGATTCAGTCTGTTGGGATGTCCGAGTCTGAAGCGATCCCTTAGGGGCTCTATCGATGGTAACGTGCGGGAAAGGCCGAAAGCAAAGTTGTAGAACACGAGCTGGTGGGAGCGCTTGCTTGGCCACAGGCGTGCCAAGACTGAGTCGCGGCTATATACCTAGCGTCTTGCTGTGCAAACCTGCGATGTTGAGCAAGTCGATGTCAAAGGAGTAAGTTAGAGGAAGATTCTAAAAAGTGTCTGTGCGATGTCACGAGACAGCATTGCCTCCGCGGTAATCTTTCTCCTTTCTGTTGACCCGCGCCCCCTTTACCGTTTGACCGGTTTAGCCGTGCAATTCGCCGTGCGCCAAGCCAAATTTTCGCAGACTATAGACGAACATCAAATGCTCCAACGATGTTGCAGCATCACCTCTGAATGACACCGCATCGTCCTCATGTGCATATATCAAGCAAGCCTCTGGCGCAAGGGCTGTACCGGGAAGAAAGAAAAAAGAAAACTGCAACACCTAGGATTCCCGCGTGGTCCCCCACCGCAGTACTGACTAGGCGATACCTTGCTTAACTTCGCAGATCGGACGGGATGCGGTGCTTTCAAGGTTCTATGGCCGCAGATGTTAGGCTGTATCCTTTAGGCATACTTTAGCGGTGAGGAGCCCTATTCAAGCCTTTACAGTTAACAGAGACGTGCCAGGTGACGTCCACTGAAGCGGCGAGACCTTCACTCGCTTTCTCCACAAGAGCCCTCGGTGCACCTTTCTTTCTGCTCAGGACCGCTCTTTTGCCGGCCAATCCTTCTATCGAACCGTTTCGGAAGACAAATCAACACGCAATCCAACTGCAATAGTATGTCATCAGAAACGGGTAATTTGCATGAGGTCGTATCAAAGAGGAGAAGCGCTATATACGGATATGGTACGATCCCTTCCCTTGCATCGCACCTTCACAGAAAGCGAGTCCTGCGAAAATTACATTGTCGCTGCACAGGGACGGCGCAAAGCGGGAGTAACTGCAAGAGAGAAACCGAGCGGGCTTTCTCGCCTACGAGGGCTTTTGTTGTTGTTTTTTCTTACATGTTGCTTACAAGCGCGAGATGATCTTCTCGGTGAAAGCACGGGTGCCGAGCTTGCCACCAAGGTCACCGGTACGCTCACCAGCAGCGATGGTCTTGAAGATGGCGTTCTCGATGCGGTCAGCCTTGTCGAACAGGCTCATGTGTCGGAGCATCATGATCGACGAGAGGAGCAGAGCAGTGGGGTTGGCCTTGTCCTGGCCGGCAATGTCGGGAGCAGAGCCGTGCACAGCCTCGAAGATGGAAGCGTCCTTGCCAATGTTACCCGAGGGCGTCAGACCGAGACCACCAATGAGACCGGCGCACATGTCTGAGAGAATGTCACCGTAAAGGTTGGGCATGACCATGACGCGGTCAGCGTACGGTGCAGGGTCCTGGACGATACGGAGGCAGGCGCGGTCGAGGAGGTCCTCGTCGTAGGCGATGTGCGAGTACTCCTTGGCGACCTGTCGGCAGGCGTGCAGGAACATACCATCCGACATTCGCATGATAGGAGCCTTGTGCACGGCGGTGACCTTGTTACGTCCGTTTTGCTCGGCGTGGTGGAAGGCGTAGCGGGCAACACGCTCCGAAGCCTCGTAGGTGATGAGCTTGATCGACTGAACGACACCGTCAACGACCTCGTGCTCGATACCCGAGTACTCACCCTCGGTGTTCTCTCGAATCAGCACGGTGTCGACGTTGTCATAAGCGGTCTTGAAGCCCTCGATGGACTTGCACGGTCGGACGTTGGCGAAGAGGTGGAAGGTTCGTCGGAGGGTGAGGTTGAGCGAAACGTGACCCTTGCCGATGGGGGTAGCGAGGGGACCCTTGAGGGCGACGGTGTTCTTCTTGATCGAGACGATCGACTCCTCGGGGATGGTCTGCTTGCCGTCCTTGATGAAGGGAGCGACCGAGACCTCCTCCCACTTGATGGGAACGTCGGCGGCGCGGTAGATCTCCTTGACGGCCTCGGAGACCTCGGGGCCGATACCGTCACCGGGGATCAAGGTGACAGTGTACTTGCCGTCGGAACCCTTCTCCTTGTTGTAAGCCGAGGTGGGAGCGTTGGTGACGGGCATAGCGAGGCGGCGAACGGACATCTTGTTGAGCTTGAGCGCCGACGAGGCGAGGGTGGGGCGCTTGGCCAGCGACGAACTGGCCGATCGGAAGACGGGGGCGGCGAACATGATGCTGGACTAGGGTTGGAGGCTGTATGGAAACAAGCAACAAGGATCGGAGACCTGCGGCAATATGTGCTCTGTGTGTGATGACGACGACGAGGACAGCAACAAACACCTGATGATGGATCGAGAGCGACGGAAAGGTGAAAGGTGTGGAGATGTGGTGAAGAAGAAGATTTGCTTTTGGCTGGCTTTGGTGGATTGCAGAGACAGCGGCGGAGGACAGCAGCGCTACATCGCGGCAGCAGGAGCAGCTCAAAGCAGCTCAAGCAGCCATAGTTAGCAATTAGTTACACCCAAGGCCGACCACCACCGCCAGCTTGCGCTCATTTTTTTCGCAGGGGGGAAAAAAAACAGACGCAGAAGAAAATGGATGCGAACAGGTTTCGATTGTGAGCGGTGCCACTCCGGATTCCAGCAAAATTCATTTCTTTCACCTCTTTTCGACCAAGATCGCTTCCACCACAGCAGCTCTCGACCTTGAAAAAGAAAAAGTCGGTAAAATAAACTTGAAAAGCGAGAGTTTCCTTATCTGCGAAATTCAGAAAAGCGCTCACAAGAGAACTTTTTTTGTTTGCATCGATGTAAGAGAATTGTGGAAGCCTTCTTACTCCCAAACCACTAACTTACACTGTACTGTAGTTAACCTCTTTAAGCTGGGCAGACTTTTTCCTCCTTTTGCGAGCCAAGACACTGAGATTAAACTTGCTTGCCTCTTGCAGCTTGTTCTTGTTGCCCTCACCATGTGTTGAACCTCAGGATCGACACCAATGAGATGCTTGATGGTAGTGCTCAGATGCTTTGCTCCATACTGTATCAGCTTCACATCCACTGGGCCAGGACATGATGAGATGCTGCACAGTGATGCATCACTTAAATGCTGCTGATGACCAAGCGATCACATAGGATGGGTCAATAAAACTGCAGACTGTGGAATGCAGTCCCTGATGCATAAGCAGCAGCAGTTGGTCCTAGTGGAGTTGTGCAATGCAGTGTACCAGCACATGCAGAGGCAAGGGTCATGATTGCACCAAGTTTGAACTTGATGTCCATCATCTTGATGAACCCCATCTCACCAAGCCAGGGTCCAGGTGTGGCCAAGAAGTTTTTTCTCTCTTCTGCAACTTGCCCAGCACTGAATTCTCTATGCACACGGGTCAAGTTGGATGGCCAATCCAGAGTTTGTACAGAACTGCAAGCCAGCAAACCGGCCAGCCTGCCAGCCAAGCCTCCTCCATCCTTTCCAGGTTCAACTTCAGCATACTTCTGCAATGGGCATGCGAATGGCACCAACTTGCACCACTCTTGTCATAGGCTGCAATCTGCCAGAGACTTGGTGAAAGCACATCTGTATCCTACTTAGAAGTGTTGCCTCACTCTTTCGATCATGGTGAGAACACACATTGTGTGCCATGAACTCTGTTGTAGCTGAAGTCTCGACAGGTCATGGAAAAGGAATTGCAGATCATCGGTGCATGCATGCTGTCCTTTGCTTGCATCAATGTGAAGTCCAGCTGACAATCACACACATTATGAGGAGAAATCATGAAAAGGGAACATTAATTGCCAAACTCAGTGGAGTTGCTTGTGAGCTCCCAGCCATGGCCATGTGGTGTGTGAGTGGCATACTGCATGGTGTGATGGTCATGAGCTGAGGCTGGAGAGCAAGGAGAGGTGAATCCCAAGAGGAGGGCAAAGCATGAGAGTCAGAAATCATGCCAGGTGACAGTATCGAGACAGAGTGGGGCAGAGGAGTTCAAGTAAAGGGCTGCCTGGGTGGTGGCAGCCCTGTCAGCAGCAGACTGGTCAACATAGCAGCGAAAGCAGTTGCTGCGCCAGTGTCCAAGACCCTGGATGGTGTCAGCATCAACACCATTGGCAGCTGCCCAGGTGGCTGCCCCACAGCGAAAGGAGTGACCAGAATACAACATGGGAGAGACATGACAGGCTGCAAGGCAATGATGGAGCATGGAGATGAAGGAAGCATGACTGAAGGGTTGGCAGCCCTCCAGCATGATGAGAGGCTCATGGGGTGCTCAGCCATGGCAAATGATGTGGAAGGCCACCACAGCACAGGTGCTGAGTGGGACAGCAGGTGCTGTGAGTGCAACACCTTGCTGGAAGGGATCCATCTTACTGGATGGTAGGGTGATGATGGCATAGGAGCCATCAGCAGTGAAAGAGACTGAGGAGACAGTGAGCACATTGGCAAGGGAGCCTTGCGCTTCCCAAGTGAGTTTGCCTGCATGCAAGAAGCAAGTGAAGGCAAGGCAAAAGGCTGCCTGATAGGTGCGCTGGTCATGGGATGACAAGCAGATGGAGGGGAGGGCACACACAAGTTGCTGTAGGAGGGGAAGGGTGATGGGCAACTTGGTGGTGGGGAGGGGGTCACCAACAACACGCTTGAAGCCTTGCACAACACACTCGAGCCATTCTGAGTCGAAGGCTGAGGTGGAGAGGCTGAGGTCGATGTGCCAGGACTTGAGCACAGAGAGGTCATGCTTGAGGGTGTTGTATGACTTCCCAGCAGCATGATGCTGGGCAACCCACTCAATGAGGGATGTGGATGAAGCAGGGAAGGGGGTGGTGATGCAGAGGGTGGAGAAGGCAAAGGTGGTAAAGTCATCACACACAGCAACTGATCATGTGCATGTGCTGGAGGCGAGGCCATTCCAGAGGAGGAGGGCAGCCTGGGGGGAGAGGCCTGAGGCCTGAGTGAAGCTCTCAGGTGGTGGAACTGCAAGAGAGCAAAAGCGAGAGGGTAGCGCTGTAGGACAAAGGCAAAATGGCAGTGAGAAAGAGCATCAGCAAGCACATTAGCCTTGGAGCTGACACAAACAGGAACCAGGTTGATGTGATGCTGCAAACACAGCGAGAAGATCTTGCAGAAAAGCACCTGGGTCTGTGAGTTGCAGATGGAACCCTTGCGGAGGCCATACTCAACATTCTCATTGTTGATGTGGATGACAACACAATGAGGGCTGGTCCAAAGAGGCGAGAAGCGGTGAAGGGCTTCGAGGACAGCGAGGGCCTCAAGGAAACAAATATCCTTGTGGCGGTGGTGGTGAGAGAGCTCATGGGAGAAGGCAGCAGATGGGTGCTCCATGCTACCCCAGTGGCTGCCAATGCAGCGCTTGGAGGCATCTGTCCAGACATGCTCAATGATGAGCAGTGAGGGTTGGAGGAGGGAGATGCCATCCCAGGTGCAAAGGGTGTCGACCCACCACAACAACTCGGTGCAGGTCACTTTGCTGATCTGTCGGCCAAAGGGCACCTTGAAGTGGGAGTGCATGGCATCATATAGTCAACGAAGGAAAGCACAACTATGAGGGGCAACCTGAGTCATGAACTGGAGGTGGCCTGCAACTTGCTGAAGTTCAAGCAAGGAGGCCCTGCCTCTGTTGATGATGTGGGAGCAGAGCTGGAGAATGCGCTGGTGGTGCTGTGGAGTGATGGAGGCGGTCTGGGAGACAGAGTTGAGCTTGATGCCCAGTATCTCAAGGTGAGTTGTGGCCCAAACCATCTTCTTGTGGCTGATCTCAAATCTGAGTGCAGCAGCAGCCAGGCTGAGCATTTGGATAGGCACAGCAGGGCTGGCAGTGGTGTCCGAGGCACTGAAAAAATCGTCAAGGTAATGAGACACATCAGAGTGTGGTGATGAAGAGGTGGACACTGACCAAAGGCTGAAGGTGGAGAGCCAGTGTAGGAACTCGGTGAAGAGGTTAAACAGGAAAGGTGATGAGCAGCTGCCGAATGCCAGTGTGCTTTCCTGGTAGTGTTGACCATCAAAGTGGATGCCCATGAGTCTGGCATCAGACTCAGCCATGATGATGTGTCGGAAGGCATCCTCCAGGTCTGCTTTCCACAGAGAGGTGCTAGGATGTTCCCGAATGAAATCCATGATCACATTGAGGCTCTCATAGTGGATCGAGATGAAGGAAGGATGAATGCTGTCATTGACTGATGGCAGGCAAGCACCCAGTTTATGAGGGTGCAAGAGGTGGTAAATGGTGTGCCTCTTGTCGCTGTGAGGCTTGGGCACCACACTGACAGGGGAACAGACTAGCTGGATGCTGTCTGGGTCAACCACATGGCATAGGTGGCCTTCCTGAAGGTGAGCCTCGATCTCATGATGCAAATTGAGGATGTCGTCATTGTCCATGGGTAAGTTGGATACCCCAAGGTGCATAGAGCCACAGAGGGGGCCATCATACCCAAGCTTGATGCCATGATGGAGGGCACCTCATAGCTGAGAGGCAAAGGTCTGGTCAGGGTAGAGGTCGAGAAACAGGGACCAATGGTGGAGTTGAAGCATACTGGCAGTGGCAGGAGTGTCAGTAGCATCAAAGATGGGGAGCACACACAAGGTATTGGGTCTTGGTGGCAGCGAGGGGCCTGCCAGAAGGGAAAGGAGGGCATGGGAGGCAAGGTCAGGTGGCATGTCAATGATGCCAGCAACAAGAGAGGTGAGCATGGAGCTCTGCACTATTGGCAGCAGCATGGGCTGATGAAATGCTATTGGGGGTGGCATGGGCTCAGCAAATGCTATTGGGAGCAGTGTGGGCTCATCAGATGCTATTGGGAGTGGCATGGGCTCGTCAGATGCTATTGGGAGCGGTGTGGGCTTGGGAAATGCTATTGGGAGCAGCATGGGCTCATGTCGAGGCATGGCACCTGAGTGAGAAGGCTTACTCACCATGCTAGGGTGCCTTCTTGACATTACTGTTGTGGTTGGTGGTGCTGCTAGCCTTGTTGAGCAGGCCAAGGCCAGGACAGTTACTGAGTCTGTGTGTGCCATGGCAGTGGAGACAGACATGTGGGCAGGAACAGCCAGGGCAGCCGAAGATGGAGTTAAACTTCTTGCAGGGCTCGGAGGCTGTCGAGTTGCCTGCCAAACAGGATGAGCTGGGAAGCCATGCAGGCATAGCCTGGATCAGGCGAGATGAGTTGTGGTGGGAGCGAGGGGGAGGCTGGTTTGACTGGAGGTGAGGGAAGAGCACCCTACTGGCGATCTGTGGGTCGTAGTGGGCCCACTTGTGCACAGCAGAAGTGCTGAAATGCTGGTGACAGACTGCAAGATGATAGTCTATGACTGCACACCATGAATAAAGATGGTCAAATTCTATTAGGTGCTCCAAGTGTGTGAGGAGCGCCTTGTTAAGCTCCCAATTGCCTGTGTGACAAGCTCTGATGGTGATGTATACTGTCACAGGACATAAAATCGAACTCGAATTGAGATCGACATTAAATGCGTCTTACGGTCGATCTCAATTGAAATCGACATTAAGCAGGCCTTATCGTCGATTTCGCCTACAGGGCCATATGATGCTGGGGAACGAAAATGACAAGCAATGACTATGATGGCACCACCCCAAAGGGGTTGCAGGTGATCAGCAATGATGTTGGTGGCACCTGGAGGATGCTGTTGACAACCCTAGGCCAACCAGTAACAGCTGGGTGAGGTGCAGGGGCCCTTGCGAAGATAGGGGGGACCTGCAGGAAGGAAGGAGAGCCTGACACTGGCTTGAGGCTGAGGAGCCAGCAAAGAGGTAGTGGTTGGAGACCAGTGGTGAGGCTCTAGGACAGAAGGGGCAGGCCCTGACACTGGCTGGATGCTGGTGGTGGGACACTCTGGAGCAACCGCCACCAGCATACACACATGCATATATATACACATCCCCTGTATGAGTGGAGAGGCAGGGCCTCATCCACTCTATCATTCATTTACTTGTCAGTACATTTAGTATCACTTTACTCACACTCATTGTCTTGTAGAGTAGCAATCTTAGGCATTGCTACTACTCAGTGTGCCTCCATTCAAGTTGGAGAACATATAGACAGCAGTCAGAACCACCACTGGTGCCACAGGCCTCACCTGTGCAGGTGGAACCTACACCACAGTCCTGGAACCTCCACCAGTACCATTACTATATGACAATGCTGACTATTGGTATCATACAGCATTGGGCATTATCCCTGATGATGGCAGCACAGCTCATCAGTGCTGCATACCTACACAAGGACAGTTAGCCCACTCCTGTCAAGTGTAGGACACACCCCTGGCTACCATGAACGTGCTGCACTACCTCTGAATGGAGTGGCAACAGTGGTCAGTCGACATCGAGCATAAAATGCAGTTAACATCGATCTCAAACGAAATCGACATTTACTGGCCGTTAACCTTGAACTCAAACGAAATCGACATTTACCTCAAGTTAACTTCGATTTCACGTGGCTGGCACATGACCACTGACATATACCAACCAGACTTGTGCAAGGGCTGCGATGTTCAGGATGGCTTTGACAAAGTTGGAAGTGTGGGAGTCTGCAGTGTCTTCGAGCAAAGTGAGTTGTCCAGCTTCTAAAGTAAAGCCTGAGGGACGAGCCAGCTCCTTTGAGACCCTAGACTCAGGGTTACAGAGTTTGACCAGCTGCTCTGGTTTGAGCTGGTCATGCTCAACCAGGCTAATGACCTCAGCAGGGACCCAGGCGAAGCAGCAGGAGACAGAGAGGGAGGGTGACTCACCCATGGGAAGGAAGGGCTGACCAGCAGAGGGGAGTGCCAACACTGCTGCTGGTGCCAGAGGTCGAGAAGGAGGGGGCAGGGCCTGTGAAAAGGGAAGTGGGGCTTGCAGAAGGGTCGATGCTGGTGAGGAAGGGGGCAGAGCCTGAAGAGCTCAAATGGCATCACAGAGCTCAAGGCGCTGAGCAGCTAGGCTTTGTTCTAGGTGACTGAAGTGCTGCTCCCAAGCTGAGACTGATGCTGGGGAGGCCAAGGTGCCATGCACATTGCTGGCTCTAGCTGAAGCGGGCAAAGAGGTGGGGGAGGCTGGCGAGCATGAGCGAGAGTGGTGAGCTGAAGGTGTCCAGGCAGTGGAGGTCGTGGGGAGCAGCTCCATGGGAATGGGAGGGACTGTCAGCAGTTGCATGCCAGACACATGAAATTGAAGTTAACTCGAGGTAAATGTCGATTTCATTTGAGTTCAAGGCTAACAGCCAGTAAACATTGATTTCACTTGAGATCGACATTAACTGCATCTTATGTTTGATGTTGACTGACCGCTGTTGCCACTCCATTCAGAGGTAATGTGGCACATTCATGGTAGCCTGGTTTGTGTCCTACACTTGACAGGAGTGGGCTAACTGTCCTCATGTAGGTATGCAGCACAGATAGACTGTGCTGCTGTTGTTGGAGATGATGCTTGAGGCTGTACGATGCCATTAACCGATGTTGCAGTATAGTAATGGTACTAGTGAGGGTTCCAGGACCGTGGTGTAGGTTCCACCTGCACAGGTGAGGCCTGTGGCACTAGTGGTGGTTCTGACTGCTGTCTATATGTTCTCCAACTTGAATGGAGGCACACTGAGTAGTAGCAATGCCTAAGATTGCTACTCTACAAGACAGTGAGTGTGAGTAAAGTGATACTAAATGTACTGACAAGTAAATGAATGATAGAGTGGATGAGGCCCTGCCTCTCCACTCATACAGGGGATGTGTATATATATGCATGTGTGTATGCTGGTGGCGGTTGCTCCAGAGTGTCCCACCACCAGCATCCAGCCAGTGTCAGGGCCTGCCCCTTCTGTCCTAGAGACTCACCACTGGCCTCCAACCACTACCTCTTCGCTGGCTCCACAGCCTCGAGCCAGTGTCAGACTCTTCTTCCTTCCTGCAGGCTCCCCCTATCCTCGCAGGGGCCCCTGCACCTCACCCAGCTGTTACTGGTTGGCCTAGGGCCATCGACAGCATCCTCCAGGTGCTGCTGACATCAATGCTGATCACCCTGACCCATTTGGGGATGGTGTCATCATGGCCATTGCTTGTCGTTTCGTTCCACAGCATCGTACAGCCCTGTAGGCGAAATCGACGATAAGGCCTGCTTAATGTCGATTTCATCTGAGATCGACTGTAAGATGTGTTTAACATCGATCTCAATTCGAGTTCGATTTTATGTCCTGTGACATGGGGTACTGCTGGGGAACGAGAGGAGGGGGAGGGGAAGCGGAGAAGGGAAGAACAGGGGGGCCAAGCAGACGAAGGCAGGGAAATGCCAATCAGCAACGAAGAGTGGGAAGAGGGTCTGGAGGGAGGACAGGGATGGTGCAAGAAGGAGCACAGTGTCCATGAGGGTGGAGGAGTGCTCGAGCCTGGTGGTGAGCAGAGAGCTTGAGGAGTGAGCCATGCAAGAAGCTGGTCACAAGACTGATGAAAAAGCAGGTGAAGACCCATGTGTGACAATGGTAACAATGGTAACCCAGGACAAACCAGCTGGGTGGTTGAAAGGGGTCAAGAGAGACATGACCATGAAGAGAAGTGCTGCCCGATGAGGCCAATGCATGTTGAGTTGAAAGCACACTGCCATCGGTGGCAAGTGTGTGTGATGATGGTGAGAAGAAGGGAGCATGCTGGTGGTGCAGCTCAGTGCTTTGTGCACATGTGTGAATGCTAGCTAAACCCACTGACACATATGCACATCTGAGGACACAGCTGAGAAATGTGTGTTGAATTCCCAGCCAGGATGACACATTGAAGCAAGCGAACCAGTTCCACTCAACCAGACCTTGAAACTTCATCGGAAGCTAGTGTCCAGTTGATCTTTGCCAATGCATGGCAGACAACACATGATGGCAAGGCTCAATGACATGACTTGATGGTCAGAACAAATAGGTCAAAGACATCTGGCCGATCTTACAGTATCATCCCTTGTTGCCTGAGAGTGTCTGCACATGGTCTTGGCAAGCTCACCATGGCTTCTGTTGTTGTGCAATGCTGCACACAGGAGGAGGCAGGGCATTATCATCATCTTCTTCTCTTCAAGGCTGGGCAGGAACATGAACTGTGATCATAGTGTTTCTTCTTTGGGCAGGGTGATGCAGGCAATGGGGACTTTGGCCATCATCGCCAGTCAATACCACCCAGTCTTGCATTGTTGGCCCCTGCCAATTCCGAATTGCCATTGTGGCATGAACACAGATTTTTCTGAGAGCTCCTTTTTCTTTCTCCTTTGCATGCTGGCACCAAGAGCTGCTTTATCCTTGCTAGTTCTTGAGAAAGAACTATACAAACAGTACATGCACCTTTCATCAAGAAATGTCTTGCAAGGGAAGCAAATTGCACATCTATGGAGGTTTGGCTTGGTCAGGCAAGGAGGTGCTGTCTGTTGCAGATGATGCTGAGGTTCTCCAGACTCTTGTTAGTTGTGACCAGTCAAACTTTATTTTAATAATAGAAGTTGAGGCCAGACCTGACGCAAATTGCGAAGAATCCCTCGCTGTGAAATGCAGTCGATCAGTCTCGACTAGCAGAAGTGGGATTGGGTGGCTTGACCTCAGGGACCAAAGGTCGCCTTGAGCGTCAACTGAACATCACTAGTTCCACGTTTGTTTCATTTTGCTTTCTCTTTTTATTTATCTGATTTTGATTTTTTTTTCTCCCTTGCCTTGGTGTGGTTCACGCAAATCGCGAGTAGGCGCCGGGCGCCGGCGTCGCATAAGCGGAGCTGTGCGGTGCGAATTTGATGCTCTATCTTTTCTTCGTCCTCTCTGCAATTTTTCGCTCATCCCACTCGCCCCGCCCAGCTGTGCTTTTTCGCCGTTGGCAGCATCAATTTACCGTTTGGTCCGCGCTGGCTCATCTGCTTCTGTTTTGCCGTTGTTGCGCATCTTCTCGCTTCTCCACCTTCTTCCTCCCTCCTCCATCTCGCCCGTCTCCTACGTCGCTGTTCTCGTCATCGTCACCGTCACCGTCTCGTGCAGCATCACCACCAACATGAACACTCTCCGACAGCTCAACCGGGCCGCCGCCCCCGCCCTCAAGCAGGCCACTACCAAGTCCGGTCTCGTCCTCCCCAACCTCCCTCAGGTTCTCCGACCGGCCACCACGCTCGCTGCCGGTACCCCTAAGCTCTCCAAGGGTCCCACCAAGTACGGCGGTGTCTACACCGTCACCTTGATCCCCGGTGATGGTGTCGGTGTCGAGATCACCGACTCGGTCAAGGAGATCTTCGAAGTGATGAACGTGCCCGTCGAGTGGGAGCAGTTCAACGTTTCCGGCGAGACCCACGGCTCCGAGTCGCTCTTCAAGGAGGCCATGGAGTCGCTCAAGCGCAACAAGGTCGGTCTCAAGGGTATCCTCTTCACCCCCATCGAGACTGGCTCGCACAACTCGTGGAACGTTGCCATGCGCCAGCAGCTCGATATCTACGCCTCGCTCGTCATCTGCAAGTCGCTCCCGGGCTACCCCACCCGTCACAAGGATGTCGACTTTGCCATCATCCGTGAGAACACCGAGGGTGAGTACTCGGGTCTCGAGCACTCTTCCTACCCCGGTGTCGTTGAGTCGCTCAAGGTCTCGACCCGTGCCAAGGCCGAGCGCATCTCGCGATTCGCCTTCGACTTTGCTCTCAAGAACGGCCGCAAGAAGGTCACCTGTGTTCACAAGGCCAACATCATGAAGCTCGGTGACGGTCTCTTCCTCAACACCTTCCGACGTGTCGCCGAGGAGTACAAGTCGAGCGGTATCGAGTCAAACGACATGATCGTCGACAACACCTCGATGCAGCTCGTCTCGCGCCCCCAGCAGTTCGACGTCATGGTCATGCCCAACTTGTACGGCAACATTGTCTCCAACATCGGTGCTGCTCTTGTCGGTGGTCCCGGTATCGTTCCCGGCTGCAACATCGGCCGTGAGTATGCTCTCTACGAGCCCGGTTGCCGTCACGTCGCCAAGGACATCATGGGCACCAACGCTGCCAACCCTGCCGCCATGATCCTTAGCGCTACCATGATGCTGCGACACTTGGGCCTCGACACCCAGGCCAACCAGATTGCCGAGTCGGTGTACAAGGTTATTGCTGATGGCAAGGTGCGCACTGCTGATATGGGTGGCAAGTCCAAGACCCACGAGTTCACCCAGGCCGTCCTCTCCAACCTCTAACTTTGCTAGCAAGAGGAAACAGCCTATATACTCCAAAAACCAACAATTCGACGTCGATCTGCCTGGAATGTCTTTTCGCACTGCAAGCTCGCTGCTCGGTCGATCCTCTCCACTGACCCTTGAATACTCATTCCACTGGAAGGGTCTGGCTCAGATACCGGTAACCGCTCGAATCGCCAGCAGATTCAGGATGTTCTGCAGGACGGAAGGCACTTTCTTCGGATCCACGCCGACACTCTGTATATCACATCTTTACGACTCGACCCCATTTATGCATGCATGCTTGACTCCCGACGGAACCGTGACAAGGTCTGATCCCGTGACGGATGGCCCGACGTAGGAGATGATACTGTGAATGCAGGACCTAGATGCAGAATTGCCAAGTTTGATGGGGGGTGGTCTAGACGGGATTCGCCGAAGTGGCGTACACAGAGATCCGATGGAGGGAGCGTGGAAAGCAAGGAAGTGGGAGTGACTGAGGTAGAGGTGCACGGAAGCAGCTTGGCTCGGCGTAGGCCTCGCCCTGCGGAACAGATGCGCGGCCTGAACGATGGCGCCTTGTCTCAGATGCTGAGCTTGAAGAGACCCTTTTGATGGTGAAATCGATTGCTGGGTCCAGGGAAGAACCGCTGTAACTGCTGTGCAAGTCGTTTCGCACGGCTTGAAGCATGTGCTGGCTCGGTAGACTCCGCCTCGCTGGCTTGCGTTCCGGACCTTCCGAAGCTGCGGCCAGTACAATCTCGCCCTGGCTCGTGAAGCGAAGAACAGGCAAGTTTGGCTGCTGACACGGTACTGAATCGTGTGTGGCTGCAGACTTGCTTCTTGGATGCGAGGTGACACTCCGTTTCCGCAAAAGATCACGCTGCTGCCACGTCAATTCGGCTCCACCGATGACTGTTTTCGGAGCGCTTGGTCTCGCGCTTCGAGCATCGGAGGCCCCAACTGAGACGTTTTTGAAGGGAGACTGAGAAGCTGCTGATCTCCCACGCTTCCTTCTTTGGTGCGGAGTTGTTTGCTTTCTTGATGGCGAACACACTGCTGTCGAGGCCAGCCGGGTGGAGCTGGAGGAATGCACAGCTTTGCAGGCTGTGTCTGCGCTGCTGCGCCGAAGAGACGCTCTCGTCGCAACCACCATCCTAGCCTCGGTGTCGCGTACGGTGAGTTTCGGCGAGACCAAAGATGTGAAGTGCTGATGATGTCCTGATGGTCATCAAGGTGCAAGGGGACAGCAAGCTGCGATATTCTTCTCCGCCAATGCTGGAAGGGTCAGTACCCCGATCGAGCGATTCATTCTTCTCGCCGTGAGGACGCTGAGGTCAGCTCACTTCATCCCTACGGCACACATAGTTCAGAGCATCGCCTTTCATGTGCGCTAGATGTTGCCAAAGAAGACAAGCGCTGCGGCCCATTAGCGAGAGCGAGGTTGAAATGATTGACACTAAATCCTTCTTCGAGCTCCTCTTCGCACCACCTCCAGCGGCTACTGCGCTAGCAAAAGCAAAATAAAAAAATAAAAAAATGACAGGTCACCCGCACGCGACTTCCGCATCAGGTCGTCCGACACTGCCTCGCCTTTCTAAGGCGGTACCATCTTCCAGGCAGTCGAGCTCAAGATAGGCGCAATGACGCTGATCCGCCCAAAGTGTGCTTTGCCGGATTTCAAGACAGCTATGCAGCGACATTACCTGCCCGTCACGAAGTGATGCTCCTTCTATAGTGACTACGACTGAAACCGCCGTCCAGTGCTTGTTGGGTTTGGTTGTGCTTGCCTCCACTTCCTCCTTTCTCTCAGCTGCATGCTGCGCTTTTCTACCGGCGATTTTGCCAGAAAACGCGGATTCAGGGTTTTGCTGCTACAAAGAGTGCAGAAATACACCGAAGCATCTCCGGGTTCCGACCATCCCCCCTCCTTGTTGCTGCGCATTGCAGTTCTTCCCAACTCGCACGCCGAGCACATCACTTCCGCCACGGTCTGCAACTACACCCCTTTTCGAACATACTTGGCACCTAGACCTTGACGGAAACGGCCCGCAAGGCGATGGACTGTAGCCTGCACTGCTCGACATGACGGACATCGCGTCCAGCTCCGATCCATCGTATCGACAGAGCTTGAATCAGGCACTCCATGCATCCCGCATCCTCACAGGCGCTCTGGACGATGAGCTTGGCATCAAAAAGACAACGACGACCACTAAGCTCGGCTCGCAGCATCAAGCCGACAACCAGGCCGCTTTCCACGCTACTCTGTCGGACCGCCTTCGCAGCGCCATCTCCGCTTGGGATGAGCTAGCATCTGTCCAGCTCGACACGGACCCTGAAGTAGCTACGGGCGACTTGGCCATATCTTTGCTCTCGCGTATTCACGCCTGCCTGTTGGAAAAGAAGAGAGATCTCGACTCCAAGGTTGCGATCCATGACGAGCGACTACCGGGGCTGAAGCGCAAAGGCGTTCAGCCCAAAGAAGACGTCGGGTTGGGCATTAAGGACGTCAAGCTCGTCACCACGCTGCAGTCGCTGGCATCACGATGGGCTCTTTCAACACGGATCAAAGCATACGATCAGTCACTCTTCGCGCTGGTACCTAAAGGCTTTGCCAAAGCGCAGAGCAAAAGCAGCTCAGCCGAGCTCACCCCACACAACCGGTTCGAAGAGGTCGACGAGGATGCTGAAGTGCGAGAACGCGCAAACGCAAGAGCGGCCTTCAATAGAGCAAGGAAAGGGCTTTCCACTGTCGTCGACAGATGGGTGACCATCTTGGTGGCACACGGCTCAACATCGACTCCAGGTGCACCTGTATCTGCATCGACGGACGTGGTCACCGTGATTCTGCGCGTTGGGATCGTCGATTATCTTTCTTCACTCTTGCGTCTCGGCTTCGGACCCAATATCAGCTCAGAAGCGCCAGTAACGACAGCGCAAGGATCTGCACCGGTCAAAGACGCAGTACAAAAGCGAGCGGCAGCAGCCACAACACAGCTGCTCAGATTCCTATCAACCCACTCTGCGATGTCGGCACTCTCCTCGGTCATTGCGCATTCAGATCCCCAGCTCGCAGCGCCTTCCTTTGTCAAGACGGTCTCTTCTCGTTTGCTCAGTGCTCAGCTGCTCAGACCAGATGGCGTGCGCTCGCTTTTCATCATCACGTTCGGGGGTGCAGATCTCGCGGAATCGATTGAGCTCGACGGTGCCAACGGACAATCCGAGGGCACAGGAGCGGCAGCACCAGGCACCAACTCACTCAAGAGGTTTGAGCAATGTGCGAGGCTGCTGTTGACTCCTCCGCAAGGGATGCCAGTTGACGTGTATATGCCCACCATCTTACCAAATTTGCTCGACATCTTGGCGCCAAACCTCGATACATCGTCTAACGTCACACCACCGCCACAAGAACAAATGCGAGCAGCTGGCTTTGTTTTGACCCGAATATCGGAACGACATCCACAACTGTTCGCGAAGGCCATGCACGATCGAGTCTATTCCAAGTTCCGTCCTTCACCACCACCACGATCAGCAGCCGCGGCAGACGGTGAGTCGAACTCAGCCATTGTGACATCGTCGAAGGATCTGGATCGCGCTGTCTTGACCCTGTCGAGCTTCTTGCTCTTCTCAGAGCCGTCGCCTACCTTTTTCACGGTCTTATTCGAGCCTATCTTGCCACAGCTCTTGACACTGTACAGTGTTCTCCACGCACCAAAACAGCCAGCTGGTAAGGGCAAAGTGAGGTCACTCGAGTCCGGAGGTCAACGAGACAGGCTCAAGGCAGAAGTGTCCAACTTTCTCAAGACCTGGATTCGCTTGGTCGATGCCACGCACGGAGCAACATCGTTGATCCAGTCGATTCAAGCTGCTGAGACAGGGATTGGGTACAAGCCCCAAAAGGACGGTATTGGCGCTGCTGGAGGTGATGCTTATGGCATTGACGAAGAAGCTACCTTCTTCTGGAGCGAGGAAGAGGACGGTTTCTCGATCCGGTACGGGCAGATACTAGGTGCGGGTGAGCAGGACATCTCATCGCTGCTGAAGGATCTCAGCCTGGCCGCGCTCGCCAAGCAAATCAGCGAAGGCCACGATGACGAGGTCGACTTGACGAAGATCGCGCCTGATCTTTCAGCCAAGCTCGGTTTACAACCAGATCCGCGACTGGTGGCGACGTTGTTGAAGGCAGCAGATCGCAAAGATTTGGCTCGCTTGCTGCTACCATCTGTGCTCGATATCTACATGTCGCAGAAAACGGCTTCACGAGCACGTATGCTGGGCGGAGATGGCGGAGCCAGTTTCGAGACGCGGTCTGTGCTTTACCTGCAGCTGATCTTGCAGCTCTTCGATGCGTTTGGTTCGGATCTGCTCCAGGGCGACATCCAGGCGACCCTCGCCTTCATCGACTTCTCGCTCTCGTCACCGAGCCAGCGTCACCTGCCTTTCCAGCAAGAGCCTAGTCCCACTCCAGCAAAAGAGCTCAAGGATGACGCTGATGGTGCGATCCCTTTCATCTCGGCAAAATCTGCACCACCGCGATCGGCAGTCCCTTCGCTTTTCAATATTGCTAGCGACTCTGGCAACTCTGTTGGAACACCCTTGCTTGGCAAGGAGGAGCCTGATAATCAGCGGGCTGAAGAAGGAGCCGACCTCGAGGAAGAAGGCGAGGATGAGGAGGAGTTGGTCTCCACGGCGCTCAGCCTGCTCCTATCTCTACTCGAGTCGGATACCACTCTATCCACCGAGTCGCAGCCGATGCTCGTCGTCATTGCAGACAAGTTCGACCCCTTGCTGGACAGCCCATCAAGCGAGATCCGCAGCTTGGCTAAAGAGGCCAAACTTGTCCTCATGGCGCGACGCAACTCGATCCACGGCGCTGCTCCCCCTGCACACCCTACGAAATCCACAACAACAAGCGAGACCTCTGGCAAAGCGCTTGCATATGTCCAAGCGCAAGAAACGTACCAGGAAGCGCTGAAGTTGCTCCAGGACCCGATTCTGCCAGTCCGCGCACACGGTCTCGTGTTGCTCCGCCGCCTCGTGTCGGATGACCCCAAGGTTGGCGGGCAGAATGTCGAGCGGATCGATCCAGCACTGGTGCCCGCGATCCTGGACATCTTCCTGCATGCTGTTCAGGACGAAGAGTCCTATCTCTACCTCAACGCTGTTCAGGGTTTGGCGGCGTTGGTGTCGAGTGGAGGAGGTCAGACGATCGCGCGACTAGTGGGCATTTATATCGGGCGGGATGATGGGTTGGTCTCGCAAGGGCTGCCGGCGAGGGAGGTGGAGAAGAGGCTGCGTGTAGGCGAAGCCCTGTTGCAAGTCATACAGCGGTGCGGCGATGCGATGCCAGCGCATGTGGATGCTGTAGTTCCGCCATTGCTGGTGAAGTTGAGGGACAGGGCGCTGCCGAATGTGCTCAGGTCGTCGTTTGTCTCGATACTCGGCACTGTGGTTGAAGCCGCTCCACTAGCTATGGCCAGCAAGGGTTATGCGGGTCAGCTGGCAGAGATCTGCATCGATATCGTTGTGCTCGAACTCGTCCAACGGCCCAGTACTCAACCGCGTGGACCGATCAAGCTCAACGTCCAAGGCAAGCCCGTTTCCAACCCCAACGACGACGACGACGAAAAAGCCGAATCAAATGCTGCCCAGCAGCGAAAGCTGGACAGCGCCACAGTCACCGACCCCAAAGTCGCGCATCTTCGACGCGCTGCCATGCTCCTCCTCACTCTCCTCGTCCGCGGTACCCGCTTCCAGCTGGAAGACAAACTCGACGATGGTGCGGGAGGAAGGTTGGTTGAGAAGCTCTCAGCTCTGCGGCTGCCAGGAGGCGGTATTCTGCCATCCATCACTTCTGGGCCGCAGAATAAGGGGGAGGAGAAGAGGGTGGAGAGAAAGGATCTGTTGTTCCCGCCGCACTTACTGGGACGGGTGAAGGAGGTAGCAGCGTATGTGGAGGCGAGCGATACCGACGCGGTCGTTCGCGCTCATGCCCATGATTGCGTACAGCACGTCGAGGCGCTTTCGCTCGACATTGTCCACACTGACCTCAGCCTTGCTCGCTGATCCCTGTACCCCCCTTCAATCCAATAGACCGAGCTTGCGCTGGAAGAAGTTGAGAGAGAGAGTATGATCAAGTGCACATCCGTCTAAAAGTGCAATATAGCATCTGCTATGCTAAGTTCGGTGGGTCATTAAGAGGTCGGTTTGAAGGGGAAGGCGTTCGAATGAGTGCTAGAGTTTCGGTTTGCTAATGCTGGTCGTTTGATTCGACTCTATCGGCGGCGCAAGTGGGAAGTCTGCCTTCTCATCCTGCGGTTGCTCCAACTCGTCGTTTGTCCTCTCGTAACTCTTTGTAAAGCTGAACGCATCTGGCGTTTTCAGGAACTGCATTCTCGGCTTGACCCTGAACTTCTTCACTGCCAACGGACTATCAAAGGCCAGCTTGATCAGTTCTGCCTGACTCGGCTGGCCGGGACTGTTGAGCGAGAACTGCGGGCTCTCGCCGTAAGCGATTGCTGCTGCAAAGATCAAAATGTCCGAAGTGAGACCACGGATCGGATTGCGTTCGTCCCAGAAGGTGTGTCTTCTGATCCTGTTGCCGCCGAGCCAGATGATGTCGCGGCAGGTATGCCAGTCGGAGATGGGCGAGACTTCGTTTGCGGGCATATGCCTTAGTGCATCCGGGTCCGGAGTGGGAGGGAGGTGTAGTGAGCGGCGGAGGGGGCGCGGTGGGTCATGGTAGAGGAAGGAGACGAGAGGGAGGGAGAACAAGCTGTCCACTTCTTTCGGATTGAGGTGGGGTTGGATGTTGTGGTCGGTGAGGAGCATGACGAAGGGGGTGACTACGAGTTCGTTGGCCGAGAGGAAGGGGGGTAGTTCGCAGAGCTTGACTGCTTTGGCGGGGTCGATGGGGAGGCCTGTTTCTTCGTACGCCTCTCTGCGTGCGGTATATTCGAGGTCCACATCTGTCGGCTCGAACCGGCCGCCTGGAATAGCTGTATCACCGCCATGGGAACGCAGGCGGGAAGACCGTTTGGAAAGGATGACGTACAGCTCGCCATTGCGACCGGCAAAGAGCCCGAGGAGCACCGCAGCACGACGATAGGCGGGCACAGAGGCAGGACATGGTTCTGAGCCCGGTCGCGGTCGGAACGCACTCAGGTTTTGGAGAGCATTAATGGATTGTGATGTAAGGTTGGCCAATGCCTCTGGTGGGACTTTCAAGGAAGCTGCGGCTGATTTGGGAGGTTGGGGTGAAGCGTCGGGGCCAAAGAGTGCGTTGTATAGGGCCTCTTGGACCTTCATGGTCGAGGCTGTGCGATAGGGTCGGAATAAATGCTATGAGCGCTCTGTATGTTGTTCCTACTGCCCTTGACGAGAAATGGTATGCGAGTACGCTCCTGCTGCTCCTTCTAGCGCGATGCCGGTATGAGCGAAGACGCGATGGTGTTAGTCGCTGAGAGGAGATGCTGTTGACTGTCTGGCTGTGGGACAGGAGACGAGGTTGCGCATATGCAGCAGGAGAGGGATGATGTAGTTATCAGATGATGTTGCAATGCGTGCGGGGCTATATTGTGTGGTTTACAGCTATGAGAAGGCGAAGATGAGTCGGTACTATAGTGCAGCACTTGTCTGTAGTTATGGTTGTGGGGGAGAAGAGAGCGCACACGGCAAAGACAGAGGTAACTTTTCTGAACCGGTTTCTTTGCTGAACCGGTTTCACTTTTCAAGCCATCGCCGCTTTTTTCCAACAATCTGCTTTTGTATGCGAGTCAGGCCTAACAATTTCACCAAAAAAGTCCTCCACAACTTCACAACGCACGGGCTTATCCGCTCGCATGCTCACCTGCAGCTCTTCTCGACACCAACACTCTGTACCACTACCATTTCCTCACACCTTCCCCAAGCTACTCCCCAACGCCAAGCAAGATGACAGAATCACCAGCGTCCTCATCGCTGCAAACACGACTCACCACCACCTTCCCCCAAACCGCCTACCTATCGCGCGAAGACCTCCAAGCGCTCGCCTCAGCCGACGACTACCCTCCTTCCTCCTCCTCCTCTCAACCCCAACCTCGCCTCCCTGGCCAGCCGCTGCTGTCCCAGCCGGACTCCATCAGCCCCGACCAAGCCTTCTTTGAAGCATTCTTCCACTCGCTCCCGCAAACCCAATCGCTCTACCGCGCCCACGCCGACCTCCTCCGCACCAACGAAGCCAAAGCGCAACGCAACCTCGAGCAGCAACCCGCGCTCGAAGCTTTGCGTCGAGAAACATTGCAGCTGTTCGAGCGAGCCAAGTCACTCGAAGCCGAGTGGGCACAAAAGGAGCAGCAATTGAACGAGGCACAGAAGAGGTTCAACCCGTCCGCGCTGCATTTTAACTTGACCCAATCGGCGAGCAAGTTGAACGACCAGTCGGAAGAGCTGGCCAATGCGTTTGTGGAGGGTTTGCCGTATCCGAAGGATGACAGCGGCACGGCCGAGGAGGCCGTGGTGGATGAAGGAGCTTTTGTGAAGAGGTACAAGCAGCAGAGGTTGCTGTATCATAAGAGGAGGTTGATTGCCGATAGGTGGGCGAGGAATCAGGTGCATTGGACCGACTAACTTCCCACCAATCGTAAGACTCCTCGCCATGAGCAAGTACTTGTACGATCTATTGCAACAAACCCCTTTAACGCTACGACCAGCTACACTATGCTTTGGTCCGCAGGTTTGGGCAAGTCATCGGTCGGAGCCACCCGGATCACCACAAAGGTACAGGAGCGGATGCGATGGCTGGTACCGTGGTGGGATTTAAGGACCACTTCATCTCGTCGGTGTGTTTTTGTTTCAAGTGCCGTGATGGTGGGAAGCGATCCCGAACGCTCCGAGATCCGCTTTGCCCTATCAGATCGACCCGCCTGATGTTTAGCTGGGGAAAACATTCCGAGAATCTCTTCTCCTTCATTAACCACGGCCACTGCGGAACGCAAAGGGTCCTCAAGTTCAGTCTCGAGGCACACGCACCGATGATTCTCGCTTCGTGAGGCAAGGATAGGGGCATCGCACGCAATCCTCGTGGGGGAACCGCCGCTGAATATATCTAGACTCGAGCAAGAGCCCGTCCTCTTCTTCGCACTTGCCCCTATCAGTTCGATCTTCTCGCCCTTACCTGGTGCTCAAATAGTGAAGATGAAGAGCACACTGGTATGCATTCTCATGCTGGCCATCTTGAGCTTCTGTGCTCGCGCCGCACCGATCCCTGCACCCTCCAGTTCCTCTTCTCAACACTCGATCCCACGCGCTTCCCCGCCCTCTCTGCTCCGGAAACGCACACCCGGCGGCGGCGCCAGCGCCAGCGCCGCTAAAGGGGCCGTCACCGCAGCCATCGAAAAGAAAAAAGACTGGAAACGACCGGTCGCCATCGGTACCTCGGTCATCGGCGTCATCATGATGTTCGGCTGGAACTACATCTCCACCCAATCGTTCCTCTCCAACAGAGCAAGGTTCTGGGCAGAACAGAGGAGGCTGCTGGCGGAGAAAAATAAGCCGCTGCCGCGCGTGGGCGATACGATTTGTACGGTGGACACGTATCTTACACAAGATCAGGTCGATATGAGGAAGCCGAGTACTGTAAAGATGCCGTGTTATCGATTGGGTACGGACGGGGTAGCAATGCCGCCAAGTGTAGCTACGACAGAGTCGTCGGTGGTGCCGCGGGCAAGAGACGGTGTGCACCCAACGGTGGAGCCAATGCAACAATTGCACCCAGCCTCATACCCTCTCAACAACGCTCTTCCACCGCTAGTAAAGCGTGCTCTCCAGGGCGAATCATCAGCGGCGGCGGTGTCGGAGATAGTGGAAGAAGCAGAGCCCAAGTTGGGCGCCTCCCTCTCCTCTCCCCCCTCCTCTCCCTCTTCGTCCAGTGCTAGCTCGGGCAACAACCCGCTCAAATCCAAGCAGATCCCGCTCCGAAACCTGGGACGCCAGCACAGCGACGAGCCGCTGAACCGAGAAGAGCGCGTGCACCTGCTAAGCTCGCCTTCCAGCCCGAACATGTTTGCTCCTGGCGGTGTACGGTTGCGTCCCGGGTTCGCACAGCCGCACGTCACTTCCCCAGCAGCGAATGCAGAGATCGGTGGAGGAAGGAGGGGTGCGAGTGTGGAAGAAACAGGGAGAGAGAACGAGGAGTGGGAGAAGGGAAAGAAGGAGGGGTGGAAAGCGCTGCAGGAAGAAGACACGAAAGGGCTCAAGACGGAGGATATTACATTCGGCCTGACGGTGCTGAACACAGTCGGCACGATTCCGAGCTTCATCCTCACATTGGCAAATGCGTATTACTACCGCGGCAATCCCAAGGTCGACTGAACAAAGTCGCAGCAGCAACACACCCAAATTTCGATCAAAGCAAGAGGCACCGAGGTCCTTGTTGTATCCCCTCTCCCCAACTTTCACTTTCCTTCACCTCACACGTAGTCGGTTGCACACCATTGTCATGGCAGTACTGATAGCCTTCTAGTACAGAGCTGTTTACAGATTCCAGCGCTCCGCTCCTCCTAGCTTAGTTGGCGAAAGCCTGAATTCCCGTGATCCCCTTACCCAAGATGAGGGTATGAATCCCATAGCTCCCCTCGTACGTGTTGACCGTCTGCAGATTCTGAACGTGTCTACCCGTGTGGTACTCATCACTGGTCGCGTTACCGCCAAAGATATCGAGCAAGCTCCTGCTCTGCTGCAGCGCCTTGTTGCAGTTGTTCCTCTTTGCCAAGCTCACCATCTCTGGACTCCACACGCCCTGATCCTTCATTCTGCCGAGCTGCAGACTGCACAGCAGACCGAGTGCGGCTTCGGTGGAAGCGTCGGCGAGCTTTTGTTGGATGAGCTGGAAGCCGGCGATGGGGCGGCCGAATTGCTTGCGGTCCAGCGCGTATTGTCGTGCCTCGGCGATGCAGGCTTCGAGCGCGCCCATGGCTCCCCACGAGATGCCGTATCTGGCAGAGTTGAGGCATTCGAATGGGGATCCGAGACCGGGGCGGGCGTGAGGGAGGAGGGATTGGTCGCGCTTCACTTTGACGTCTTCCATGAAGATGCTGCCCGTGACCGAGGCGCGGAGCTGGAGCTTGTTCTTGATGGCGGGTGCAGAGAGACCCTTGGTGCCCTTTTCGACGATGAAGCCGCGGATCTTGTTGTCCCACTTGCACTTGGCCCAGATGACAAACACGTCGGCGTGAGGCGAGTTGGAGATCCACGTCTTGCTGCCGTTGAGGATGATATGGCCATCGCCAGTGTCGGTGGCGGTGGTCTCTATCGAAGAAGGGTCGGAGCCGTGGTTGGGTTCGGTGAGCCCAAAGCAGCCCACAAGCTCGCCTTTGGCGAGGCGCGGAAGGTACTTCTCCTTCTGCGCCTCGGACCCGAACTGGTTGATGGGCCCCATCACGAGCGAGCTCTGCACCGACATGATCGACCGATATCCCGAATCGACGCGCTCCACCTCCCTCGCAATCAAACCATACGAAACGGAATTGACACCGGCACAGCCGTAGCCTTGGATGGTGGAGCCGAGCAGACCCAGTTCGCCGAGGGAAGGGAGAATGGTGGGATCCCACGCTTCGGTGCGGTACATCTCGGTGACTTTGGGCTTGAGCGTTTCTTGGCAGAAGTCGTGCGCGGTTTGGGAGATGGCTTTCTCGTCGTCGGAGAGCTGGGAGTCGAACATGGCCATAGGGTCTTGCCAGTTGAATTTGGAGAACTTGGTCATGTGGTAGGCCTCGGGGGCGGTGTCGGGGGTGGTGCCATAGGTGCGCGAGGTGGAAGGGATGGCGGCGGCAGCGGGGGTGCGTGCAGAGGCAGCGGCGACACCGCGACGCAGGGCGGGGAGGGCGTTGCGTAGAGCGTTTGACATGGCGATGATTGCAACGATGAAAACTAGGTGGTCAACTGCATGTAGAAAAAGGTGACTTGATGATCGCGTGTGAGGAGAGGTAAGGAAGATTATATGTAGGTTGAAGGCGAGAACGCAGGAGGGAGCGTCAGGCGCAGAAAGTACACAAGTAATGCGGGGTTGTTGGTCCAGAAGAGCAGTTGTGCTGTGGTGTGCAGTGTGGTCGCATATACGGCTTGGGTCTGGGCTGCCCGGCGGCGATTTGTTGGTCGGTTGGACAAGCAATCCAAGAGCCGGAGCCAATTCAAATACAGTACACAAGCTCGCCGCGGCGCTAAGTTAACCGCAACCGACATCTGCCCAGCTGCTGTTCAATCGGAACTTTCGCATCGCTCGCCCGAACGCCGCACTTCTTCGCCGCACTCTAGCCTTCGCTCTAACATTCTTGTTTTCAACGCCCGCTCGCCATTCTTCAAGGTACGTGAATGTGGAAAGATGAACAGTGAGTCTGTTTCTGTGACAGCGAACCTTACTGTGTTTGCTCTGTGCCAACGCTAAAGACTGTACTGCGAGATGTTAGGGCGGCGGATGTGGACATGAGATGGTGAATAAACGCCGCACGAGATGCGGGGTTTGGGTTGGCCTTGGTGCGGTATTTAGCTCAGTGGCGGCCGATGCTGTCCGAAGAGCTTGAGCTGCGTAGTGTTTCTCCAGAGAGACAAAACTGAAAGCGAATCTTTGACAAACTCGGTTCAAACAGTTGACAGAATCATGGAGACGAAAAAGGCCTGAAAGATTCCATCCCTCGGCGTCTAAGGCGCTTATATCAACAACCGCGCTCGTAGCGCTCTGAGCAGCCCATATCCTCGTTACATACATGCTGTCCGATGAGAAGGGGATGCATCGGGTGTCACCTCCCTTGCGCTCTTGCACGCTCCACAACCACCCCTCCGCTGCCCCATTCTGCCGCCGCAATCCGCCCCAACAGCCTGTACACCGGTATCGCCCACACACACACCACCAGCACAGCGCACACTTGCAGATCGGTCATCTCCCCCGTCACCGGCGCCTCTGTGCTGTCGACGTCCCAGTCGAGCCTACCTCCAGGCAGCTTAGGTCGGCGCAACATGTCGTACCTGTGCTGGTGCCACGCGTGCGCGGTGAGCGTGTGGTGTCGTACCAGCCAGACATGCGATGCCAATGGCAGGACTATGAGAGAAAAGATGCCTGTCCATATCGCACTCGTCGAAGAGGAGGAAGAGCAGCAGGAGAAAAACGGCCAATCTGGGTGCGAAAACGCAGAGTAATGCAGCACAGCGGCGATCAAGCTCGGTAGCAGTGGGAGGAGCGGCACGTCGTCAAAAAAAATCACAAGGAGCTGGAAGAGCATGGTGAGGTAGAGGGCGCGCAGGCCGAGCCGGCGAGCTCTAGCGGCGTGCGACTCGATGTATTGAGACAGCGAGAGGAGGCCGAGTGCCAAGCAGGCTACCACCGCGATGCAGACGCCAGCGATGAAGAGGGCCGTAAGGATTATGAGGAACATGGTTGTTTCTACGCTATCCTCATACCATAGGTAAGTAGCAAGAACGCTCCGCCCAGAAACCTTTCTTCCAGCAAGAAGGAAAGTGAAGGAGGAGGAAGAACGAGCTCCGACTTCCGAGATCTGCACGATGTGCTTTTGAGTTTTTTTCTGCAACCACGCCGCCGCCAACAGGTGTGGGAAATTTGAGTGACTTGAAACCCTTCTTTCCTTTCTCGACTGTGGCCACCACATAGCCGCCAGTCAACCACTCAAGCTTTCTCCACCACCGTCTCTTCATCTTGACCTCGAACATTTGCACGTAGTACTCCACTACCACATCACAGCCAAGACAACGGCGCCGATCGACTGCCCGACGCCTAAAGAGTTCCTACCACCATGCCGCCAGTCGCCTCGAGCGGCCCCTCACTCGCTTCGTCCTCCTCGGCATCAGCTGCATCCAGCCATGTCAAAGAGGTAGTTAAGAGCGCATCCGAGCCGCCCAAACACACCTCCTTCTCCTCCATCGGCATCTCTCCCATGCTCATCCGCAGTCTCGCCTCGCTGCAAATCAAAGTGCCCACGCCGATCCAGAGCCTCACCATTCCCTCCGTCCTTGAAGGCCGCGATCTCGTTGGCGGTGCCCAGACTGGTTCCGGTAAGACTCTCTGCTTTGCTCTTCCCATCCTGAACCGCCTTATCAAAGATATGGTAGGCGGCTTCGCCGTAGTGCTCACACCGACAAGAGAGCTCGGCGTGCAGCTGCACGAGCAGTTTGTTGCTGTTGGCGAAGGCGCTCGCATGGGTCTCCGTTGTGCGCTCGTGCTCGGCGGCATGGATATGATGAAGCAAGCCTCCGAACTGTCCAACCTCCGTCCCCACGTTATTGTTGCGACTCCCGGTCGACTGGTGGATCATCTTCGCAGTGGCGGTGGAGAAGAATGGGGATTGAGGAGATGCAAATTTCTGGTTCTGGACGAGGCGGATAGGCTGCTGACAGATACGTTCAAGCCCGAGCTCGAGTATCTCTACTCGGTGCTGCCGAGTGCCAAGACGCTGCAGACGCTGCTCTTTACGGCGACGCTGACCGAGGAAGTGGTGGAGTTTGCGAATGCGAAGCGGCCCGAGGGGAAACCCGCGCCGATGGTGTGCCAGATCGAGATGGATACCAAGACGCCCGAGACGCTTGAGCAGCGGTACGTCTTTGTGCCGTCGCATATCCGCGAGCCGTACCTGTACCACATTATGCGACATCCGCCTATCAAGCCCAGCTCGGAGCGGGTGAGGAAGCTGAAGGCCAAGCGCGAGGAAGAGCGGGAACGCAAGGCGGAAAACGAACGCAAAAAGGGTAAACGACCGCGTGCTCGCCACGGCTCCGACTCTGACTCGGACGATGAAGATGGCGAACACGCAGGGCTGTTCTTGCCGGCAACCATCATCTTCACAGCACGATGCAAGACTGCAGCCACCCTCTCTGGCATGCTCACCGAACTCGGCATCCCCAACGTCTCCCTCCACTCCCACCTCCGCCAGTCCCAACGCAGCGAGAACCTGCAAACATTCCGCGCACAGCGCGTGCCCGTCCTCATCGCCACCGACGTCGGCTCCCGCGGTCTCGACATCCCCGACGTCGAACTCGTCATCAACTGGGATCTCCCCTCCGCCTGGCAAGACTACGTCCACCGTGTCGGCCGTACCGCCCGTAACGGCAAACGGGGCTACGCGGTATCGTTTATCACAGAAAGGGATATTGACATGATCCACTCGATCGAGGAAAAGATCAATACCAAATTGACCCAGCTGGAGGGTCTGGATGATGAGGACAAGATCCTGGAGAAGCTAAATACGGTAGCGACGGCGAAGAGGGTTGCGACGATGGCGTTGCATGATGGACAGTTCGGCGAGAGGCAGCAGAGAAATCAGCAGAAGCAGGCGGCCAGGGTCAAGGCGGAGAAGAGGGCTGCCAAGAAGGCCAAAAGCGCCGCTCAACCGTCTGAATCATAAACTCTAGATTTCGAATCATCTTTTGTACTTGTACTTGTACGCAGTAGCATTCCACATCACCAGCATTTCCTGCCTGTCCTAACACAGCATCGTGGACCTTGATCGAGAGCATGATGCAGAACAGGGTGGAAGACACAAACCATTGAGGATCGTCAGGGAGAAGAAAAAAAAAAAGAAAAAGAAAAAGAAAAAAGGAAGCGTCCGGACAGCCGGAATCGAACCGGCGACCTATGGTGCTTTTCCGTTAATACCGGATTAGGGTTTCCAATTACAAACCATCGCTACTTCCAACTGAGCTATGTCCGGGTGACAGTTATATGGTGTTGCCCTACATTGCGTTTAGATACCCCAGCTCTGCAACTACTAAGTCATCTTGTTATCTGGTAGTTTTTTTTTTTTTTTTTTTTGTCGTGTCCTCACCTCGCCCATGCAAGCGATGCCGAGGTTGACAACCATACAATCAGAGTGTGTATGCTTGGTGATTCAGACGGAAAGTAGGCGGTGGAATCGGCAAAGCGATGCTAAGGGGAACGGCTATCTCGGCTACATACTCCAGCGTGCAAGTGCGAGCTGCAGGGGTGGCGGCAGAGTAGAGGTGGGGGAGGGAAGGGAGACCGACGTAAAGTTAAGTGGAAAACAAGCGCGTTCACGTGGGGGGAAAACGGATCAAAAGCAGTCCTGCACCACAAGCGCCTGACGGAGTTCGGGACAGCGTTCCTGTACACAATGCTTAGCGCCTATTTCAAGTCGAGTCATTCACTTCGTCCATGACTCCTGCGTCTGCGTCTGCGCGCCCATCGCGATCAAAGTTAGGAGTACGAAAGCCAATACTTATTGTGTGGTGGTCTTGCAGGCTTTTCGGCGAGTGGTGGGTCGCTTAAAGCCGGTTGGAGCGACGAAGATGTTGCTAAAGCACAATGGTCAGAGGGAGCAACGGGCCGAGGATTGAGTGGGCAGTGTGTTTCGGCGGAGCTATCGACATGGTAGTGTTGGTTTCGATATCCGCTCATTTCATATCAAACAAAGTGGTGGATGATTAGCATCCTCCAGAAACCCAAGTCGTTCAGAAAGTGTGCGGCGAAAGACGTGCTCGGGGGCTACGGCAAGACAAAACGGTGCTCGCATATTCAACGGCCGAGTCAGCCACGATGATAAGGAATGGTTGCCGAAGAAAGGGGGTGAGGCCGTGACAGGAATGATAGCGAGCAGAACGGCAGGGAGCCCGATGTATGGAAGCGGGCTGAGGGATATGGGATGGAGTTTTGGCGCAAATCCGCGGAAGGCTCGGCTCACGATCGACGACGCAAGCACCGCGCAAAACACATTGGCAGCTATCATTCAATCCCTCTCGAAACAGTGCGGCTGAGTCGGTGCACACGATTCGGACCCTGACCCACAGACCATCTCTTTCTCTCACAACTCCGCCAGCCCTCGAGCCCGTTTTGCTTGGCGTTCCTGGCTCGCCCCTTCTTCACTCTCCGCTCTCCGCTCTCTCGTCGTCATCAGTACACTCTTAGCTGTCTCAGCATATCGCAAAATTTGCATTACTAACTCGGTCTCTTGGCAATCACTTCGTACGCTATTTGTCAAAGATACACCGCACCACTATTTCCACGAGCGCGAAGCCGGCCGGCGATTGCGTCAACCCCAGCGGTCCACTGGCTCCAACCATAACTCACCTGGTTGCGTCTTGCTGTGTGTGTGTGTCTCGCTCCAGGTGCGAACGGCAGGTATATCAGCTGTGCATCCCGTTCCAACGGTGTTGCGCGACCAAGCAACCCCATTTCTACTTAGCTTGCTCGAAAAATTGCTGCGAAGAAGAAGGGGGGAAGCTGAGGCGATGCTGTTCGGAACGTGGTGTGACCTCGGCTAACAAGCGCTAACGTAGGGCTATCGTGGTAAATGCTAACAAGCCACACAATCTCCGCGGGAAGCGACACGCGTCCGCAGTGTGCTGCGCAGCGGAAAGCTGATTCTTTTGACAGCTGACATGGGGTGACTGGCATTCCTGACCCTGACCACGCAATGACTCGCAACAATGGAAGCACAACGGCACTACTTTCGCACTCCGTCACCGTGATCGCGATGTGACTCCTTGGGGATCCCTTTCCCGCCAAGAAGAAATCCCACAGACTGTGCGTATGAGAGCGTTAAGCGATGTACCGCCGGTTTGAGAAGGGGATTGGGCTTCACACGCCTTTCCCGTCCGCGTGTGCCTGAAGGAAAGAAAAAGCTGTGTACGTGTGGTTATGCTGACGGCTCACCGGTCTTGGGGCTGCCGTGTCAGGTAGCGCTGAGTCGATGGTGATCCCGGTTCGATCACCGGCTCGGGAGGGTATAAAGACGCAAGCTCAGCATGCTCGTCCCCATCTTTCTCGTCCTTAACTCTCACACAAACGCACAGACACACAACAACACTTTCCACCTTGACTACTACAAACGCAACTACCACTACCACCAGCAACACTTTTATGCCCCACCTTACAACTATCACCAGCGCACCCACCCACCAGCCTTTGTCGTCGTCCAAGATGCTCTCCTTCCTCCGCAAGTCGTCCAAATCGCCCGTCATGGCCAACGCCAACACGTCCGAGACCACCCTGGTCTCGTCCACCGCCACCCCCGCTAAGGGAGAGAAGGCCAAGAGCAAGCCCAAACGCGAGACCGAGCCCTACCAAGCCGAGTTCACCGGGCTCAGCACGCTGGGTGGCATGCCTTCGCTCGGAGGACACATGTTCCTCCCCCCTCCCTCGCCCACCAAGGAGTCCAAAGAGTCCAAGAACCAGCTCAAGATGGCCCCATCCCAGCCCTTCAAGAGCAGCGCCTCGGCTTCGGTGGTCAAGGAACGCTTGGATGTTGTTATGGGTATGTTTCCGCAGTCGTTCCAAGGTACAGTGAAATCCATCCCCCCCCATTTCTCCATCACAAAAGATGGATTGTTAAGGGATTTCCCTGTGCTCCAGAACAAGCACTTGCTTGGGATGATGCAGACGGCGGTAGATGACTGACCGACCTCTCAACCATCCTCTTCTCGGATTCGGATGATTGCATTGTGCAGAGCGAGATTCGTTCGACACGCTCTCCCCGACCATAACTTCCTCTTCAGCCGCCTCCTCGTCGGCGGACAACAGCTCGACTTCGTATCAACGCAAATTGATCAAACAACACAAAGCGTTCTTCAACAACGCCTTTAGCAACACCTAAACGCCGGTGCTTTGCGAATGGTGCATATTGTTGAATTTCCTATTCCTATTCGGAAACTATCGCTCGTCCTTTGAGCTTTCTTACCAGATGGTGGTGATGGCGATGAATGGCGACCTAACCTCGCTCCCGCTCAGGGTTGCTTGGTTGCCCCGGGTCCAGTCCGGCACTGGCAAACCCTCACGCCAGGATCGTAACGCCTCGTATCGGCTCGATTCGTTCCCCCCGATGACTTTAGCGTCTAGCCAGATTTTCAAGACATGGTGTTCTTGGATCAACACGCCATCCCCGAACAGCATCCACCCCCGCAGTGGCAACAGGAGCAGACACCCGCCCCCGCCCCCCTTCCGTAGCTCTCAAGAATCTACCCCCGGACCTTGGTTTTCTTTCACACCCCTGCTCGGCCTGCTCTTCTGCCTCGGACCCCGGACTTTTGTCACTCAGCTGACTCTGTCCCCAGCGATGCTCGAATGTGGGAACGACTTGCTCGTCTCCCCCTCAAATGTCAGGTAACTTATCTCTTCGCTGACATTCGCAGATTTTGTCTCGAAGTGAACCTCGCACGTCTCGAAATCCTAATTCCTATGCTCATCCTGTTCTCCAAGCACGCATGTGATGTGACCGTGCTGAGAGCCCACCGAAGCGCATCGATAGATTACCTGACTGCAGTCTACTGTACAGTCCATGAACAGCGACATGCTCTTTCACGCAGAGTCGTGCACCTCGATGTTGCCACCCTCCCCCTCAACCTGTTGCTGGTGGTGGTGGTGGTAGGTGGTGGTGGAGGAGAAGTGGATCAAGCGAATCTTCTCTTCCGGCTCCGCTTCTGTCTCTGCCTCCACTCCTGGTGATGCGGCGGACGAAGATTCCCAATCACCACCTCGTTGCGACTGCAGTGGTTGGTCCGGCGTCTGAGCATCGCCATACCCTTGCCGCGTAGGCGTGCCATTGGCACTGCTCTCCTCGCTCGCCTCCCAACCGGCAATCCCCACAGCAGCAGTCTTGAGCTCGGGTCCTCCCACCTCCACCTCCATCTCGTGATCCTCTTCTGTTGCTGTGATGGTCCGATCCGCATCCGCATCCGCATCTGCGTTGCCGTCTTCTGCTTCAGCACGCTGGCCCGGACTGGGCGCAGGACTGGCGCTGGCATTGCGAGCAAGGGCAGCAGCATGCTTCTTCTTGGCCGCGGCGTACCTTTCTTTCGCTGCGTTGTTCCGCCTGGCTTTTTCCTCGGCTTGCTTGTCGGCGATGGCTTGGGCTCTGGCTTCGTCTTGGAGGTCGTACGCCCACATTTCGGCGAGGTGCTCTTCAAAGCGTGCGGAGAGCGGTTTCCATTTCCTTCCTTGGCCTGCATCTGCCCCCTCTTCCTTTACGGAGCTAGAAGATGAGGTAGAAGTGGCGGTGACATTCTCCAACGCGGCCTCGATGTCGTCCGGGGGAGGAAAGCGGAAGCCATTTTCGCCAGTGATGAGTTTCGCTCTCGCTCCGCCGTAGGAAGACACGAAAGGGAAGTAGCCGAGAGCGCCGTCGTCAAACACGTTTTCGCGCGCTTTGACGTTGATGACCGG
The DNA here is from genome assembly GCA_928869825.1 of Ustilago lituana. Classification (NCBI taxonomy): domain Eukaryota; kingdom Fungi; phylum Basidiomycota; class Ustilaginomycetes; order Ustilaginales; family Ustilaginaceae; genus Ustilago; species Ustilago lituana. The sequence continues at coordinate 1,469,206 of CAKMYA010000001.1, forward strand.
TTGCACGGCTTCGCCCTTCTTGGTAGCATCTTGCTTGGTGGATCGTGATGTGGAAGCTTTTGGCGGAGCGGGTTTGAGACCGGTGAACCCCTTGACGCGGAGTGGACGAAAGTCAAACAGGTCGCGGAAGGCGATGCCTTGGGGTTCACCGTTGACAAAGAAGCCAATCTTAGAGCCTTCGAGTTTGGGCACGGGGCGGAGCGAGGGTATGGTAGGGCCGGAGGGCTTCTCCTTTGTGCCTGGGGTCTTGCGGTTCTTGACCTTTGCAGATCCGCTGCCTCCACCGCTACCACCTGTGGCTGTAGAGCCGTTGCCATTGGCTCCACCTGCCGTGCCATTGGTGCCATCACCACCCATCGCAGCAGACTGTGTAGTATCGATAGGTTCGAAAACGCCGGTTCCTTCGATGCCCTTAAGTGCTTCCTCGATACTGTTACCCCTGCGGCTACGCTCCATGAGCTGCTCCATCTCCCTTGTGCGTGGATATTCGAGACTCTCAAAGTAGAGCTGGCCCTTGTAGCGGATAGCAATACGCTCTCTTTTGATGTTGGTTGGGTCATTTTCGTCCTCCGGTGGCCTCTGAGGAGGAAGCTTGATATAGAGGCCGACAATGTCGCCTGCTTTGAATGGCTTGCCATAGGGAAGCGGCCGAGAGAGGGTAACCTTGTCGCCGGTCTTGTCTCTGAACCCATACGAGTAGCCGTCGAAGCCGACAGGTGCATTGAGCGGCGCCTCACGACGGCCCCATCCCAGACGAATATGGGGGCCATCCTTCATTGGGGCTGGAATAGGACCAGGAGCGCCTAGACCCGCGATAAGATGTTCTGGTGGGAGGATCTCGATCTCTGCATACCATTCACCTTGGCGTACGCCAATGTTGGTACGTGCGCTGCGGAAGCCCTTGTCGGTTGAAACGATGTCAGCGTCTGCAGAGATCTTTGTGAAGGGAGAGCGGTCGGACCAGCACCAGTGCACTGTAGCTGGACGGGTCTCGAGCGTTTTAAACATAGTCTGGGGAAGATGCTGACTGGCGGGCCCTGCAGCGGTATAGCGCCAGCCATTGCGATTGACGGCATGATTGATCGTGTTAAATAGAGTAGCAGAGCCTATTGTAGGGACCAAGTGCGGTGGTGGAGCAAAGTCCTCCGCATCGTTCTTGCGGAGCGCTGGCCCACGGTAGCCGTGAGGCAAAGTGTGATGCGACTGATGTGACGGTGTTGGCGTGGAGGTAGTGCCATCAGGGGTGGAACGACCGTCATCTGAAGAAGGGCTCAACCTCCCTGATAGGGGCACCGAGGGTGTTCTGGAGCTAGAAGGCGTCGATGCCCGACCGAGGAGATGAGGCGCGGTGCGAGCAATGTAGACCTTTTGCGCCTCGGAGGTGAAGGGTGGCGCGGGTGTGGAAGAAGTGGAGCGATCTGCGTGGATGGGTGATGACGGTGGCAGAGGCGATGATGCATGGGATGGCGAGGAAGAAGCAGTGGCGATAGATTGTGAAGCCACGTCGAGGTGCATCAAGTCCTCATACTTTCTCTTGGTTGCGCCAGTCGCCAAGTCGACCCCGTGGCACCCTGTGCGGCTGTCCCTGCTGCTGCCACCGGTGCCATCTTGCGAAGGCGGCAGCGTGGGCTGCTGCAACTGCTGGTCGTCTACGTCCATGACATCACTGGGGCAGTAAGCGATGACGCTTATACTGGAAAGAGTGGATGATGGTAGCGTGTGAGGACAAGAAGCAAACGTGTCAAGACAAGTAATCGAGTTGAGAAGTGCTCCGGACCCTTGAGGCTCTGGTTGCTTTCTCCACGTGACGGTGGCCTTTGCACCATTGCACAGCGCAGTTTTACTCGATTTCAGTATTCCGCGTTGCGCGACGTGGCTAAATTGCTCCTCTCCACAATCACACATCGGCACGAATTGATGTATTTTTAAGGCTTTTATTCCACAAAAAAAAAAAAAAAAAACACCGATTTTCTCTCTGTCATTTCATGAAGCGGTGTGCAGCCTTGACTATCTCGACCCAGCTTGCACGCGGCCCTGTGTGAGCGATAGTGTTCGATTGTGTTACTTTTGAACCCTGACACGTTGGACAGAGTAGAGAACAACACTTTCGAAAACAGCGTCCGTTGCGAGCGCAAAAGCCTTGCTTGCTTCCTTGCTTGCCATCATCTGTCAATCTTCCTACATAGTCTGTCCTATCAGCAAGCTGAAGTCGTCATTGCTGCGTCATGGACTCTTCACGCCTCCCACCAGAGACTCCGCGCAGGCAACTGCTTAAGCGTATTCATAGGAGAAGCTCAATCCTTCCCTCGATCGACCCTTCGTCTCATCTCGCAGCATCCTCTTCCGTATCCGCAACACGCTCTTCTACCCGGCGCACATCTCTCAACCCGGACAGCGCATCCTCTCTTCTCAGCAATGCCGCTCTTGGAAAGCACGACGAGGCGGAAGAGGATTACGAGCAGGCCAACTATAACGAGGGTGGCACAGAGCAGAACAGCCACGGCGGCACTGAACAGAGCACTGAGCATCAAGATGGACATTACGAGCAGCAGCAGGAAGACGTCCACGGAGACGAGAATGGCGAAGAAGCTGCATGGGCGCAGGTGGACGAACTGATGGACACGCTTCAGCTCAAGAACCAGCGCATCCTCGAACTCGAAAAGAGTGTCTCGCAGCTCCAACGCGAGCTACAGATCGAGAAGGAACGATCAAAGCCCTCCAAAGCCAGCAATTCCGCAAGTGTACCGGAAAAGGGTCTCACCCGCGCAGCTGCAGTCAAGCTCGAGCGCGAATTTCTCTCGCAGGAAATGATCCTCAAAGGCCTCCAACGCGACAACGAAGACAAGACTCTCGAAGTCGAGTCCTTACGACGCAAAGTCAAGATCATGTCCGACTTTCTCGCGCGCCAGTACGGTCCTGACGACTGGGAAGCTGTCGTGCAAGCTTCTTCTGGCATTGTTTCCTCGTCTACCGCCAAAGAGCCTTCGTCGGCTGCTAGTCCAGACAAGGAGAGCCTTAGCGCAGTGGCTCGAGTGCTGGGTGCAGCCAACTCGGGCAGCCCGCGCGCAGCGAACAGGGCCAAATTCACACCTGTCCTTGGCAGCGATGTCAACATGAACCCTTTCTCTCCCGCTCCGTCGAGCCCGATCAAACCTCTCGGTGCGATCAACAACGACGACGTGCTCATCCCCACCATCGCCAGGCTGCAGACCCCTGCCTCAAGCCCCAACAAACTTTTCGCCGCGTCTTTTGCCGCCCGTCGCCCGTCTCTGGACAATGCCGATACAGTAGCCGATGCGGACACAGATGCTTTGGCCGAAGGCACAGGCCAAGAGCTTTCTCGACCGAACAAGCAGGACGGGTTGGATAGCAAAGCAAGTACAAGGGCTGCACTGCCGGCTGGGTTAGACCCCAACGTGCTGCTAGCATCGATCGAGAGTGTACGACTGCTCATCCAGGGCTTCGAGAGGAAGAATGCCATGCGCCGCGCTGAGCTGGAGTCGACCCTAGACAAGGCCATCGAAGCTGAGCGCAGAGCCGAAAGGCTGCAAGTCAGTGCTTCAGCTGTGCCTCCAGTAACGGCATCGCACGAAGCGCCTTCCATCTCAGCTTCCTAGCCTGCATCACAGAGCTCACTTGCCGTCGTTCCATTCTTCAATATCCCTCGCTCCTATCTAGTCTCGCTGTTCTCCATGCCATGTCGCAATCCATACCCAGTTCTTGTTCCAGTCATTCGGTGAGTAGTGTCCTGGGAAGAATGGAAGCGGCCTGGTCAGCACGATTGTTGCTTGCAAAAGTGGATGCGCTTGTGTGGGCGCAAAACATTCGCCCACTTTTCATCAAAGGCAAGATGGCCGAGTGGTCTAAGGCGTAGCATTAAGGAAGATATCCTGAGCAATCAGGAAGACCTGCTATCTTCGGGCGTGGGTTCGAATCCCACTCTTGTCACCATTCCTTTTTTTCGCTTTCTTTTTACTACCAAGTTATCGGACTTGATTACCAGGCCCAATTCTTTCTTTTGCTCGACATTGCGGAATGTTCTTGATGCTCAAAGAAGTCGCTCGTTCGATTGCAGAACAGCCAGGAAGAGGAGGCGTGGAAAGAATGCTTTTGATTCGGATACAAATACATGGAGAATGATATCGAGTGGGGAAAAATTGGGAGGGAGATTTTGACTGGGACAGCAACTATCTAGACAAGCTCCCGAGGCGAGCGCTTCACTCGGAGTAAAGGAGATCCGGGCGTGGCGCCCTAAACAGCTGACTGATGGCAGATGTGTTTAGTCGCGGGAAGACTCGGCGATCCTCCTGTCTTCCTCCTGCTGCTCCTTGATCCTACGCTTTTGCAGCATGTCGCCAATCACGGATCGGTAGTAAGTGCCATCAAATCCGTTTGCGTCCATCCTTGGGTACTCGGGCAGGCCAAACTTGCCTTTCATCGACACACCACCTTCGCTGTTGGGCCCCATAAACACGTACGGTCGCAACTAGTATCGCCCCCCAACACAAAGCACATTTGTTCAATAGTAAAAGCGTCAGCACAATGCTCTTCTCTTGGATGAATTCGAGACATTGGGAAGAGTGGGTGTGTTGCTTACCTTTGTTTCAGCAAGACCAGGAGGGACGACGTAGTTGGGGATCCTCGCTTCATCGATTTGTTTCGTCTTCAAGTGCCAGTATCGTCGGTTGCCGTTCTTGTCGTAAAGCTGGTTTCCGCGCGGGTCAGCGGTAGCTATGCGCTTGCGGCGCATGATGTTGCCTGTGCGAGTGCCTTTGTAGAAGTCGCGGTTGGCTTTCTTCGAGTTGAGAGGCAAACGGCTCGCCTTGGAGCAGGCCACCTGTGTTGGTTTGAACATCTTGCCGAGAGTATTTTAGTGCCGGATTCAATGTGTCGAGGAGGCGGATGGGTGAATGATGGTGCTGTGAGCCTAGTCCGTAGTACGTGGTGGTACAGATGCGCGCGCCGTGATGGATGATATCGGGAGTGGTCGTGGAGAAGGCGGTGGTGAGAAGAACGTTATGCAAGGTGGAACACAAAAAGTGTGAAGGGCTGCGCACGATTCGGAACCGGAATCTTTGGCACCTAATCTGAGCCCTGGCATTTGCCAAAAGGCTGTTAGGCCGAAACGAGTTTTGTGCAAGCAGGGTGGAATTGGGCTCGGGTGTGTCCGCAGTCAATGGCTCTGCAAATGTGCGTCATTCCAGTCTGGCTCTAGGCTCAAATCTGAACAGGACCTCGCCCCACCCGAGCCTTCAAAGCCAAGCTGCGTTAGACTTGATGTTTGGTTTGAAGCACAATGCGACCTGCAGCAGTGGGTGAGCTTCTACCACAGACTTTGTCTAGACCAACGATAGGAGGCGCTCGACGAGCCAGCAGTTCAGCTAGAACGGAGCAAAGGTAGCAAGCTTCTCATGCAGTGTGGTGCAAGAACGAGATGAAGGCGGCCGACTGGCCATCATTTCTCACGGTGCTGCATCGTGCTTCAACGCTCCACGCAGGCGAAAAAATTTCGGTACAGGAACGCTTGCGCCCGATACTGTGAGTGGCAATAGCAATAGCACCGGATCGGCAAGCGAGAAGGTCGAAATTTTTAGAAGACAGAAACAGCACAATTTCCCCAAAATTTTCGATCCCTCTCGAACATTGGCACGAGCCAGAAAATAGGAAGCAGCTCAGCACAGTCGCTGTTATCCTACTGTAACGTCAAAAAAGTTTTCAGAGAGAAATTCATCGATCTGCCATACTATACACAGAAACGCTTGAACCAAGACGGAACTAAAATGCGCAGCAGCAGAGCACAGTGTCTTGACGCACAGTGTCTTGACGCACAGAGAGATCCGCCTGATCATGCCCATTCGCTTGGCCAGCTGCACGCACGTTCGACAGCGACCGACGAACGCATCTCGCCATCACCATGGCCATCACTTTCGTCGTCACTACCACCACGTCTCTTCAACTGCAGTTGCGATCCCTCCGTCCCGTGCTGCTTTCCATTCCCTTTTCGACTCCCTTCCGTCGACCTCTCGTATCCCGTCAAGCCGTTCGTTTCCTTACGACAAGCAGGCTTGCCGATTTAGGTCACTTTTTAGGAATCGCTTCTTCGAGACCCTCTGATCGCGTAGTTGTCTCTCTTCCCAGGCGCATCATTCTCTTGCTGCGCACTACCACCAACGACTTGCTGTCACATCAGAGCTCTTGTTGATTCGCAAACATGCCTCCCGTCTCTGCTTCCAAGGCCAAGCGTCAGGCGTAAGTTTCCATCCATTCTCTCAGAGAGTGGGCATGGGTTACCACTGCCATGCTCAAATACTCTTCTACTAGCCTTCATCGTGGGAAACATGCTGACTTTTTCATATTTTGCATTGTGATCTATGATCCCGCTTCCATTCGGCAACCAACAGCGAAAAGGCCGCCAAGGCTGCTGCCAAGGGTGAAAAGTCGTCCAAATCTTCTTCCAAGTCCGGCACCACCAACGGCACCTCGGAGACTCCCATGACCAACGTCTCGGCCAACACCTCGGTCGAGGAGCTCAACATGAAAAAGCTCGCCATCGCCACCGAGCGAAATGCTTCCGGTGTCATCACCTCGGACAAGCAGTCCCGTGATATCCACATTGACAACTTCACCATGTCCTTCCACGGCCGTCTCCTCATCGACACTGCCACCATCAACCTCAACTACGGCCAACGTTACGGTCTCCTAGGTGAGAACGGCTCCGGCAAGACCACCTTCCTTGCCGCTCTCGCTGCTCGTGACGTCGACATCCCCGAGCACATTGACATCCACCTTGTCTCTGGTGAGGCCGAGCCTTCGGACGTTAACGCTGTCGACTACATCGTCAAGTCGGCCAAGGAGAAGGTCGCCAAGCTCGAAAAGGAGATCGAGGACATGTCGGTCGCCGACGACATTGACGAGGTCGCCCTCGAGATGAAGTACGAGGAGCTCGAGGAGCTCGACCCCAGCACTTTCGAAACCAAGGCCGGTATGATCTTGCACGGTCTCGGTTTCTCGCCAGAGATGATGAAGAAACCCACCAAGGACATGTCTGGTGGTTGGAGGATGCGCGTCACCCTCGCCAAGGCGCTCTTCATCAAGCCACACCTTCTCCTTCTCGACGAGCCTACCAACCACTTGGATCTCGAGGCCGTCGTGTGGCTCGAAGCGTACCTCTCCACCTACAACCATATCCTTGTGCTCACCTCACACTCGGCCGATTTCATGGACTCGGTCTGCACCAACATCCTTGACCTCACCCCTCAGAAGAAGTTCCTGACTTACGGTGGTAACTACTCGACCTACGTCCGAACCAAGGAGGAGAACGAGACCAACCAGATGAAGGCGTATGCCAAGCAGCAGGAGGAAATTGCCCACATCAAGAAGTTTATCGCTTCCGCCGGTACCTATGCCAACTTGGTCAAGCAGGCCAAGTCCAAGCAAAAGATCATTGACAAGATGGAGGCTGCCGGTCTCATCGAGCCCGTTTGGGCGCCCAAGCCTCTGCGCTTCACGTTTGAGGATGTGCGCAAGATGCCTCCTCCCATTATCGCCTTCAGCGACGTTGCTTTCTCGTACAGCGGCAAGAAGGAAGACTACCTCTACCAGGGGCTCAGCTTCGGTATCGACATGGACTCGAGAGTGGCCATTGTCGGTCAGAACGGTACGGGTAAATCGACGTTGCTCAACCTGATCACTGGTGCACTCAACCCTGTTGAAGGTACCGTACAGAGGCATGCTGGCTTGAAGCTGGGCAAATACTCGCAGCACTCGGCTGACCAGTTGCCATACGACAAATCGCCGCTCGAGTATATGGAGTCCAAGTACAAGGAGAAGTTCCCCGACAAGGACCTTCAGTTCTGGCGTGGTCAGCTCGGTCGTTTCGGTCTCTCGGGTGCTCACCAGACCGCACCCATCCGTACGCTCTCGGACGGCCTCCGCAACCGTGTCGTCTTCTCGCAGCTCGCCATGGAGCAGCCCCACATTCTCTTGCTCGACGAGCCTACCAACCACTTGGACATGGGGTCCATCGATGCGCTCGCACAGGCCATCAAGGTGTTCGAAGGTGGTGTGGTCATCGTCTCGCACGACTTTCGTCTGATTAGCCAGGTCGCCGAGGACCTGTGGGAGGTCAAGGATAGGAAGATTGTCAACCTCTCCAAGATGGAGGTCAGCATCCAGGATTACAAGAAGCAGCTCGCTAAGAACTCGGCAGAGGCTATCGAGAGGGCCAAGCTCTTCGCTAAGGGTAAGGCGTAAAGATCGATCTCTGCATTTCATCTCTCTCTTTTGCCTTTGTTCTGCGTACCAAAAGTTTTGGCGGAGTCGTTGGCGTTGGCTAGTGCGCACGAGTTTTTGTTTGATCTTTTGCCGATTGCCGATGTGTAATTTGTCTTTTATCTTTTTTCTGCAAACGCATTTCTGTTGCGCTATCAGGATGTGGTTAGTTGGGGGGTGCGAGAGACGCTGGATGTTGAGGGTTAGGGGTCTCCGATGAGCCAGGTTTTGGCACAACGTTACGTTGGGGATCAGCTTGAGGATGTGACGCTTGTACTTGGTTGGGTGTGGTGCTAACCCACATTGCGGTTGGTTGATATATATTTTGCAAACGAGACTGTGTGTGTATGGTACAAGAGTGAAGCTGTCCGTATCTAAGTTGTTTGTAGACACTGGCATTTGGGTCTACCTCTGACCGATGCATTCGGGACCGAGAATGCCCATTTCGACCCACTTTTCGATGAGGTCGCAAACGCCCGGATACCCATACCCGCTTCCTGCATTGGCCGTTGTTGGACTCTGCCCTCCACTCTGTGTGCCTTGACCTGCAGCTCCGGACCATTTGAAGTCTCTGTAGTCGAAGAGTCTGTTTTCTGTGCCGAATGCGATAAAGTGGGCAAAGAGCGAGTTGAAATGGCCTTCGCAACAGAGATGGAGCAAGTACTGGTACTGGGCGTGATAGATATGTGCGAATACGCGCAGGAGCTGTTTGTAGATGTGCTTGCACGTGGTCAGGAAGGTGGGTGGGAAATCGCGACTGGCTTTTGTTGGGAAGGTAGCTTCGTCGGATAGCAAGCCGCCGACCCAGGTCATGACATAATCAATGTATTGCGGGGCAGGAAGTTTGACTTGCTTGCGGTTTTGGTCGATCCAAGTATAGTCGAGACCGACACCGGCGGACATGGTGGGGTTGGCAGAGACGGTGCAGAACTCGGTGAGGACGCCGTAGAACTGGTTGAGATTGTTGAAAAAGTCAAAGAGGTTGACGGCGACCCATTCCTTGGGATCGACGTATTTGGGGACGGAAGAGATGGTTTTCAGCGAGCCTTTGACCAGAGAGGCGCCCACGAAAGGTTGGCAGAGGTAGAGCGGTTTGCCGTTGGAGCCGAGGCCGAGATGGGCGGCGGAAGAGGAGGAGGGGGAGGTGGGCGAACGAGGATAGCCAGAGGATGAGTTGATGGAGGTAGGATCGAAAGTAGGCATGTTGGGTTGGGTGGGTGATTTCTTGGGGCGGGAAGAGCGGCCCATGGAGCGACCTAGCGAGTTGAAGAAGGACATCTTGACAGCGTGATTTCTCTCCTCCTCTCTCCCCCTCTGTCGTTAGGCCTTCAGACTCGAGTCGAGGTGGGGTGTGATGAGCGTTGGGCAAATATGGTCTCCGAGTATTCACGCCTACGTTTGCGAAGGGATGAAAGACGCTAGCACTTTGTTCTGGCGTCAAGGAGCACTCGTTCCGTGGTCAATTTATGGTTGAGAGGCCCGTATGCGATAAGAGCAATCCTAAGGATGCAGTTGCGCGCGTATGTGTGTGTGTGTGTGTGTGTGAGAGAGAGAGAGGCGATTGACGTGCGAGCTGATGGATGCAAGAGAAGCCAAGGAGGAGGATGCTTAAAGTGAAAGAGGAATGAATGAGCGAAAGCTTCAAAGTCAAAAAGTGTTGGTTCGAGGCGCGTGCGTGCGTGCTTTGCGCTGCGTTACGCCACGCTGTAGCTTTGTGTGCTGTGCTGTGCTGCTCTGTGCTGTGCTGCTCTGTGCTGTGCTGCTCTGTGCTGTGCTGCTCTGCTGCACTTGACTCGGCGAACAAAAGAAATTCAAAACGAAATTCGGTTTAAAGAGTTGATGCGCTGTCGTTTCGCATCTGCCATCTTTCTTTCTTGCCGATGATCGGGAGATGCGATGCGGAAAGGGAGGATGAAGAGAGAGACACACAGAGAGACGCGTCAGTTCTCGGCTGATTTTGGCTAAAGTGTTGAATTGAGGTGACGCATTCAGGCGCTTAAATGTTGATCATTACACAACAGCTCCACATGGCAGTGCGGCAGCATGCTCTCAGGAGGACAAAAAGGATGAGCTTCGCAAGCGTTTTGCCTTTGCGCAAAGCTCAGCTGCTTCCACTTCAGCATCCGCAACTCAGCCATCTTCTTGCTCTCATCACACCACCATCGCCGCTATCACATATAGAGCCAAAGAAAGTCGTGTCGTCGAAAGCTCCTTCATTCTTTCGACCTCATCTCGGAAACAACAGGCGGGTGGAGGCTTTTCCTGTTTCTAGTTCCTGATACAACATGATCACCGTCATCACCGAAGATGACCGTACCTTCCCTATCGATGTCGATGCCAGCATCGAGGTGGAAAACCTCAAAGCGCTGCTCGAGGTCGACTCTGCCATCCCTGTTGATCACCAGCAGCTCTTGCACGCCGGCAAACCGCTGACCGATGCCAAGGCGACGCTCACCAGCTGTGGCGTGCACAACGACGACCTGCTCATTCTCCGCGATCAACGCCATGCCGCCGCTTCCACTTCCGCCGCTTCTTCCAGTACTGCTCCCCTCTCGAGGGGTGGGCCCGCTGCATCTTCGGAAGAGCAAGCAGCCGAGCAGCTGCGCCAACAGATCCTCTCGGATCCCACCGCACTCGCCTTACTCCGCGCCAACAATCCACAGCTCGCCGATGCCGCCGCCAACTCGCCCAGCCGCTTCCTCGAGCTCATCCGCGCACAGCGCGACCAGATGCAGCAAGCTGCCGGTGCAAGTGCGCTAGACGACATTACAGACGAATTCGACATCGACGCTCAGCGACGCATCGAAGAGAACATTCGCCAGCAACGCGTAATGGAAAACCTCGAACACGCCATGGAGTACTCACCCGAGTCGTTCGGCCGCGTAACCATGCTCTACGTCGACTGCAAGGTCAACGGTACCGACGTCAAGGCTTTCGTCGACTCGGGGGCCCAAGCGACCATCATGTCGCCAGAGTGTGCCGAAAAGTGTGGCATCATGCGCCTGCTGGATACCCGGTTTGCAGGCATCGCCAGGGGGGTGGGCACAGCAAAGATTCTAGGTAGGGTGCATTCGACGCAGCTGCAGCTGGGAAAGGGGCTCTTCTTGCCGTGCAGCTTTACTATCATGGAGGGCAAGGGCGTGGATATGTTGTTCGGGTTGGATATGTTGAAGCGGTACCAGGCGACCATCGACTTGAGCAAGAACAGTCTCGTGATCAATGGGGAGAGCATCAGGTTTCTCGACGAGCACGAGCTGCCCGCAGAGGCAAGTGCAGAGTACGAGCTGGATGAACAGGGGAACCCAAGACCCGTGGCGAAGGATGCAAAGCAGCAGGGGGGACAAGCTACAGCTACGACATCGGCATTAGGTGCCGCAAGTGCTAACGCTAATGCTGCGGCTGCTGCTACGGGATCAAGATTCCCCGGTACAGGACAAGCAGTGGGAGGATCGCATGGAAGCAAACAACAGCAGCAGCATTTTGAATCGCACGGATGGAGCTTCTCCCATCCCAATCCCAATCCCCAGCAACAGCAACAGCAACAGCAACCAGCAGCAGGAGCGGGAGCGGGAAAGAGCTGGCCGAGCGAATCCATCAAAGCGCTGACGGATCTAGGCGCCTCCCCCACCCAAGCCATCTCGTTGCTCAACGCGGCAGAGGGCAATGTCGAAGTCGCAGCGAGTCTGCTTTTCCAACAATAATCCCAGCTCGCTTTCCTCTCCCCTCAACGTAGAGTTACAGAACGATGCAAGCAGACGAATGGCATGTGTGCACCGCGTGACCGAGTGGTGAGAATACTATAGAAAATAAAAGAGTACATTTTGTTGCCGCCTCCCCTCCTACTCTGTGCCTTTTACGCCTGCTTGGCTCCCCCCGCATCAGCAGCGCCCTTACTGGGCCACAAACCACCAGTAAAGAAGCTCCAGGTATTCATCTTCATCTCCCGAATCTGCCTATCCTGCTCTTCCTTCGCTTGCCTTCTCAGGCTCTCGCCATTCTCGGCCCAGTACTTCTGATCGTCGAGGTACGCCTGCACATACCTCTCGCGCTCGAGATCGTACACGGTCTTGCCAACGGGTAGGCCGGCGGTGGGGCTGCGCGAAACGCTGCCGAAGACGCTACCGAGTTTGCCGAGTCTTTGGGCGCGCGCTTTGTTGTCGGCGATCTCGCGTGCGCGGATGTCGGCAGCACGGCGCGCGTGTTCGGTAGGAATGTGGGTGCCGGCGTACGCTTTGATGGTGGTGCGCACGTCGTCGATGTTGTAGAGGCTGATGGCTTCGAAGAAGGGGACGAGGCCGATGAGTTCGCGGTCGGCGGGGTCGCCTTTCCAGGGTTTGAGGAGGATGCCGTTTTCGGGGTGCAGGTGGAACGAGTCCGGGTTGGTGTCGACGACGATGACCTTGCTGAGATCGCGGTTGAGGTGGTTGAGATCTTTGACGAGCTTTCCGTCGACGGTACGGCACGACTCGCGGAAAAGGGTGTAGGTGACAAACCTGCGATCTGGGTCGAGCTTTTCAATGATGGGTGCAGCAGTGTAGAAGGGCTGTGTGGTGAAGAGGATGATTTCGTAAAACTGCGAGAGGTAGCCCAAAAAGTAGTCAAGCCCGGGTCGCTTAGCTGTGCGCCATCCATGCTCGCGCGACCATTCCGAGTGGACGAGGAGATCGTCAATGTCGATGACCATGGTGTAGGGGCGCGAGTAGGGGAAGGGGAGCGGATCGGGGAGGAGTTGGTCAAAGACGGGCTTGTTGAAATCGTCGTACATGGCTCTGAAGCGGAGCTTGATGCGGCCGAGGAAGTTGTCGTTGCCAGGCTGGTCCTTGAAGCGATTTGCTTCGGTTTCGTTGTCCCACGGACGGCCGAGGTTGTAGGCGGACAGACCGGCGCCGATGAGGACAAAGCCGGCAAGGAGGCGGACGGTGTGCTGGCGACGACGCTCAATGGAGGACATGCTACGAGCGCCTGTTTTGGCTTTTGCGCCTGTCTTCTCAGAGCCTGAACGGGAGGCGGACTCGTCAGCCTCGATGAGCTGCGAAGCGAGCGGCGAGGCAGAAGTGTCAATGTCGAAGAGGGACGAGCTCTTGCGTGTGTTTAGCTCTGGTTCCTGTGCCGGCGCTGTTCCCGCATTGTTCTCGGATGTGGAAGTAGTCGAGCCTGTGGCCGGTTTCGATGAAGATGATGATGACGACGAAGAAGACGATGGTGGTGTTGCAAGGAATCGAACCGAGACGGGAGCAAGGATGGTACGGGGAAGCGTTTGAGCGCGGGGAGTGAGAGAGGTGCGTGCGACGGCGCGGAGAGCGTGCCTAGCTGCGACGTTGAACACCATGGTTGATGAGCGCCGATGCACAACTCGCAACAGGGTGAGCAACTTGACCTGAACGGCGTTTGTCTCGTCCCAGTGCTGGTGCGGGGGTGGATAGAGATGGTGGTGGGTCGCGCAAGCCGAGAGGAAAAGTGAGGTGGAGAAGGCCAAAGAAGACTGCGCCCGGCGGTGAATTTTGTGTGGTCAGCAGGCGAATGCGAAAATTTACTTGTTGGCTGTCTGTCACTACCGAATCACATACCCATTTTTAGGAAGAATTGCACAAATTCTTAAAAAAAAGAAAAAAAAAAAAATCAATCGAAAAAAGCCCCGGGAAAAAAAGGACGGTTAAGTTACTTGTCAGTCTCGCATCCGCGCAGCCCTTTCCGATTCACCCGAAAAGCCAAAAGCTACAGTAACCGACCATACTGTACTGTAATTGCTGTTTTTGGAAGAAACGAGGTCGTGCTGTGTGTGTCAATTGAACCCTATCCTCCTTCTCGGCACCGCTCAATCCTTCCAACCTCATCATCCTCAAGCACACTCAAACACTTCCTATAGCTAGCTGCGATGGCAGCCCACGCCGCACCCTACATTCCGCCGTCCTTCGGCCAACCAGGCGTAAGTATCTCCTACCGACCCAAACCACTCCTGCCCCCCTCCTCCACCTCGAGCACCAACAACGATGCTCCCTTCCCCATTATCACCGTTGCCGTGCCCCCCGCTTCCATTCATCACATATTCGCGCACCGCCAATGGCGCGCCGGTATGCTCATGAGCGATGCCCTCCTCTCCTCCGCCTTCCCCGTCGCCCACCGCACCATCCTCGAACTCGGCGCAGGCACCGGTCTGCCGTCCATCACCGCCGCCCTCATCGGTACCGCCAACCTCGTCGTCGCCTCCGACTACGACGAGCCGCAACTCATCAAGGAGCTTCGGGACAATGTCAAGCAGAATCTTGCGTCCGGATCAGTTTCCGAAGAGCAGCGCAGGAAGTGCAAGGTGGTGGGTCATATCTGGGGGAAGGACACGGGGGATTTGGAGGATTGTTTGCCGCGGGGGTTGCACAAGTTCGATTCGGTGTTGCTGGCAGATTGCTTATGGGATCCGTTGAGTCATGCGGATTTGTTACGGACGGTGGTGAGGGTGTTGGCGAGGAAGAGGGGGGCGAGGGTGAATGTGATCGCGGGGTTGCATACGGGGAGGGAGAAGGTGACGAGTTTCATCAGGCGCGCGTACAGGGCAGGTTTGAGGTTGGCCGAGGTAGAAAAACCCGAGGTCTGGCCGCAGCTGCCAGAGGATACCGCTGCGAGGGAGGATCCAGACGCGGCAAGGGCCGGTAACGAAGCACTGGCACTGGCAAAGCATAGGATACTCGAACTCGAGGTTTGCGGCAACACCCCCACCCAACAGTCCTCCTCCGACGGCTCGACCTCGACCGAGTCCAGCAGCAACATCGACAACGGCGACGACGATGAGCCGCGATTGATGGGCAACAGGCGACCCTTCCTCATCGAAGGATACGGCGAGCAAACCGAAGGCGATGTCAAACTCCGAAATCGCTGGCTCACCGTTTGGAGCCTCGAATGGGTCTCCCTATAACAGCATCGCTATCATGACCGCCACCACCACCATCACCACCACAGCAATGGGATTATATGCAAAGTCAGAACCTCAAAACCGTGCCTGGAGGACCTGCTTGTTGACTGTGCCATCTCTTTTTACCTTTTGCCGGTCTGATACGTGTGAACAGTGCAGCACAAGCATGGCTTCTTCGCTGCCCCTGGTTATGGTCGCATCTGCCGCCTGCATCCGCAATCCCACTGCTGGGAGGAGAACGATGCTCGCCTCGACGCTGAGACTCGCCAGCGCTTTCTTTCATTCTAAGGTTGCTACGTCCCGGCTTGCACCGTTGCGACTGCTGCACGCTGCCTCTCAGCCCAGCTCTCGATCTACTGTCGTGGGCGTGCGCGCGTTCACCACTTCTTCCCCCGCCAAAAACACCCCTCCGCCCGCTCCTGCATCTAGCCCCCACAGTGGAGCAATGGGAGAGGCGAAAGTGCTGGCGACCTACGAAGGTCCCCTCGCCCGCACATTTACCCGGCTGAAGCTCTTCTCGCTCGCCTCGCTCGGGATGGCTTCGGTGCTTACACCCGTGCTGCTCCTCGCACCTGGCGAGATCTCGCTCGCCGGCCGCGTAGGGCTGTGCATCACCGCACTCGCCACTTCCGGTGTGTCTACCGCACTCATTGCCTGGATCGGTACTCCATATGTTGGCTCCATGCGTCTGCTCTCCCCCTCCCCCTCCCCCTCCCCCTCCCCCTCCTCTTCCGCAGCTGCAGGCGCAAGCGAGAACATGGTAATGGAACTCAACACAGTCTCCTGGCGATTGCGTCCGCAACGCACACTCGTGTACGAACCCACATTCCTCCGCCCCACTTCGCGCCCCTTCGCCACATGGGAGATTACCAACAACCCCCCTCCTCTCTCTCTCCCCGCTGAACAGCAAGAGGTGCAGAAAAAGGTCGCAGAGACGTTCGACGCGAAGACGGGCGCAAGCTTGGGAAGCTGGTCTGTCAAGTACTCTGCACAGACCCAGAGCAAGCAGGGGGAAGAGTGGAAAGCGCTGGGGAGGGTAGAGGTGAAGGGAAAGCCAACGAGATATTTCAACGTTCATGAAGAGCTGCTCAATGAGGACTGGCAGGTCCTCGGATGAGCTTCTTTTGTCTCAAAAGATGTTTCGGTGGTGCCAAGCCAAGGCAGAACAAGTTGCACAGAGTGCGCCAATGCGTGCAATGCGTGGGCGTGCGTGACTGTACGTGTTGCCGATTGATCTTTGATAGCGGACAGATTTGAACACACGCCACTAGGTTACGCTGAGACGGTCCTCTCGTCTCATTGCTGCTGGGCAAGGTCATGTTTGTATTGAATCTTTCGGCAGAGTATGTACAGATCACTTGAGGACGTCGGGCCTGTTCTAAGTCAGGCTCTTTCCCATGAACCGCCTCTTCGTGAACGCCAACCACCACTTGCTCGCGACGCCATCCACAAACACCTTCTCGACCAACCTCGCAGCTGTCTCCTGTCTCACCTGCGTCAAATAGCTCCTCAGCGCATCCGCATCTGCTCTCGAACCCGGCGCGGCGTACAAACTGTTCAGAGGAAAGTTTGCATCCCCTGGCAGCGCAAAGCTGTCCACAGCATAAGTGGAGAGTTGTTTCAGAGCCTCGTTTTGGGACCAGGGGATTTTGGAGGCGGCGATCTTGGTGAGGCAGTCGGAGATGAAGAGGATAAGGTAGATGAGCACGCGGTCGGCGGGGCCTTTGATCTCAAAGTTGCGGAAGAGCGAGTTGGCGCGGAAGAGGTCGATGGCTTCGTCGATGATGTCGGGGCGCGAAGGGTCGACGGGAGGAGGGGCGGGGCCGCGGGTTCGGGAGCGGATGGGAAGGATGGACATGCTGCCGATCTGGCGCACGTCCGGCTCCTCGTTGTAGGATGAGTGGTAGGCCTGGCGATAAGTTGGGTGCGGAAACGAATCCAATGGATTGAAAGCCGTCAGTCAGTCCACATCGAATTTAAAACGGGAAGACATAGCTGGAGTAACTGAGACTTACGGGCATAATGTGTTAATGTGCTCCGGTTACTGTCGATAGAGCGATGGATTACCGCAGGTAGATAGAGTTAGACTAGCAACCAAGACTGGTTTTCGATCCGTAACCGTACCAGCGTAGCCCTGCTAGAATGCGGAGTAGAGGTGAGGAACGACCGTGTTGTCGTTGTAGAAGATACGAAGTAGGTGGAGGAGGAGAGGTCAAGGATGAGAAGGATGGATAAGAATGACAAGGTGAGGATGGGTTGGACTGGTTCGAGCTTAGCTCGGCCGTCATGCCGCGTGAGCACATCTCCACTTGCTCCTCCGTCCCAGAAGCTCTGAAGCTGTGCTACCGATTTGCGATGGCTCGACCGTCACATCGCCGCTCATATTTAGGTTCCATTTTCATTTTGTTAGATTCTTTGAGTTCCACAATTCCGCACCGGCAATCGGAACCGAACCCCAACCCAACCTCTTCCCCGCGCCTCAAACCCCCTTCTTCTCCCCCCCACCAACACCCTACCACCCCTCTCTACATACCTTCCACAATGAGCACCATCGTAGCGCAAATCCACATCGACACGTCAGCTGGTGCTGAAAAGTCCCTCCCACTCACGCCCATCCTGCTCGCAGACAACGCATCATCAACGCAGCTTGCACCCAGCACCGAACTGCGCATCCGCGTCACAAGCACGAGCACAAGCTCAAGCACAGAAGGAGCGGACAAACCACAACAATTGTCAGACCTCGCAGACGCCATGGAAGCGACACAGGCGAGTCTCAACCAAGTGCTCACGAGCTGGAAGGACTGGGCGGGCAAAGAAGACGCTACAGCGACCCACTCGAAATCTGCCAAGAAAGGCGCCGAGGAGGAAGACGAAGAGGAGGAGGCGGAGGAGGAGGAGGAGGAGGAGGAGGAGGAGGAGGAGGAGTAAAGACATAACAATCAAGCACTAAACAGCAACAAGAGTATACCCCACGGATTCAACTGTACTATGATCTTTCGAGCCCGCGATTCACGTCCTCACAGACTCTCACACATCCTGCCGAGCTGCGAATCGCAGAACGAAACAAGGTTGACGAATGGACAGATGATACATTACATAAATTACATCCGACAAGAGCTGATGGAGCCGCGCCGACCAAAGAAGCGTCAGGCAAACAAGGCCGTGGCAACTCAGGCGGTAGCGCTGGCAGGCTCGGCAGCAGGTACGCTCGAGCTTGCCTCGGTCGACGAAAGCGCCGGGTCGATGGCGGCGGCGGCAGCATCAGCAGCCGCCTCCACTGCGGCTGCGACTGCGGGTGTAGTCTCAGTCTCAGCCTCGGCCTCAGCTTGTGTGGTCGCCTCCGTCTCGGTCTCAGCTGCAGCCTCAGCCTGAGCAGCAGCAGCAGCATTGGACGATCGCAGGTCCTCGCCCTCGTCGTCGATCTCCTTTTTGGTGCGACGAGTGCGGATCGTCCTGATGATCTTGTCGAGCGTCTCCTGCCAGCCACCGTTCCAGGCCTCGGGTAGGTATCGCGACTTGATCTGGTCAAACTGCTGCTTGAGCGTCTCCTCGGGCCACTGCCACGTCTCGAACGAGAGGTCGTTCCATCGCACCGAATCTTGATTGAAAGTGTCTTGGAAGTTGAGGCGCTGCAACAGGATGAGGTCGTCCTCACCTGGAATCCAGACACTGTTGTCAAGCTCGGCGCGCGTGGGGTGGCGGTTGATGCCGCGAACGGCTTGCTGTGATGTGTCGACGTTCTCTGTGGTGCCGTAGTCCCTCCTCGGGTTGGTGCCGCTGCGGTCGACACGAGAGCGAATGTTGGAGAAGAGGTTCGAGTAGACCTTGTAGCTTCGCTTGTTGCCCATCATGTTGGCGATGGCCTTCCACGAAATGACCTCGCCCGGGTGCTCCTGCTTGTACTTTTCGAGCGCGGCGAGCACCGCCTTGTCCTCCTCGTGGGTCCAGTTGGGTCCATCGGCCATCTCGTCCTTGACCTGCAGCTTGACGAAACGCGACAGCACGTCCTGGTTCAGACGGCCGAGGCGCTTGGCCACCGAGGCGGCATCCTCGCGAAGCACACCCATGCGGTTTCGGATCTCGTAGTCCTCGGCGAGCGTGTAGCGACCCTGCCTTCGGAACTGCGACTTGTTGGTCCTAACGTGCAGTCGCACTGCGATGTTGGGGCGACGGTCGAGACGACCGGCGAGGTCCTTCCAGAGCTCGGTGTACATCTTCTCCCAACCCTTCTCTCGGTAGTTGTAGAGAAGCTCCTGGAAGTCCTCTTCGTTGAGACCCTTGAGCTTCATGAATTCGGCAATGCCATTCTTGATGGTCTCCTGCTCCTCCTTGGTGAAACGGCCCTTCGTGTACTTGAGACCGATGGTCCTCTCGAGCTTGGCGAGCATGTCGGACGAGTATACGCGGTCGACGAGCAACTCGCGCGGGTCCAGACCCTTGAGTTCCTGGAGCGCTTCCTCCTCGGACATCTTGGCACGTCGACCGCGACGTTCGCCGTTCTCACCAGCCTCGCGCTTGGGCTTCTTGGCCGAGGGAGCAGAGCCGTCCTTCCTAGGGCGACCGCGCTTGCGCTTCTGCTGCTCGCCGGTCACGACGACATCCACGTCAGCGGAAGTGCCAGCCGTGGTGGCTTCCGTGGATTGAGCATCGGCGACCGTGGCTTGAGCAACTTCGGTGGGCTGGGTGGGAGTGGCTGAAGTTTTGATGGCGCCGGTCTCGGCAGCTACCAGGCCTGCAGCCGCGTCAGCGATGCCATCAAGGGAGGGATCGATGGGAAGACGCGTTGCAGACGCTACGGCCGAAACTGCCTGAGCGGCAGAGGCAGCGGCGACGGTGGCGGCGTCTTTTTCGGCTTGCTCGCGCTCGAGGCGTTCGCGTTCCTTACGCTCCTTCTTCTCGCGCTTGCGGTCCTTGCTGGCAGCTTCGGACTCTTCGCGGTTAGCGCCATCGAGCTCTTCAGCTACAGCGTCGGCGTCGGCATCATCAGTGGCAGCAGCGTCCTTTGCCTTCTTGTCCTTCTTCTTGTCCTTCTTTGACTTCTCCGTGGCAGCAGCCTGGGCAGCGTCGGATGGTATAGCCGCGACTGGCTGGGATGCTGTGGTCGGAGCCATCGTGGTTGGGTTGGCAGCTCGAGCGCGCTTTCGACAGATCGATGCGGGACTGTGTCGCTGTATGCGTGTGCTCGACAAGCAGCGTGCTGTGATATGAAGTCACGAGGGTCTCCGTGAGGTTGTCGCCGACCAAAGATCCGAGAAGGTGGGGTAGCTCGTGAATGTGAATGCGAATGCGAAAGAGCAACACAAAGGATCCACGAAATGCAGCGACGGCGGATGTGAGGTTCGGTCACGTCAGACAGAGAGGGTCGAAAAAAATGGCGTCGAAGGGGGAAAAGAGGAACTTGGAGAATGTAAGGTCTTTAAATTGGTCTGGCGTTCGAAGCCGCATTTGTGAGATCCCTCGTCTCTAGCACGGAGTTTCCGAGTTGAGGGCGCAACCGAGCCACTATTCCAGTGAAACTCTGCCATCTCGTGCCTGGCCTTTGGCCACTCATTGGTCGTCAGAAAATTTGTGGTGCGCCCGAGTTTCTGCAGATGTAACAATCACGAGGCATTTCGGCAGTGTGAGGTGTCGATTGTTAGGGCTGAGTCCGATTTCGGGCCAATTGCCAGAAAAAATAAATAAACCAGTCGTTGAATTGTTGACCTGTGAATCCAAACGTTCAAATCAGGAGAGACAGGCGTTGCAATGGTGTTAGAACGTTTGAAATACCATTATTCAGACAATGGAAGGCCCACGAAATGAAACGACGTGAAGCAAGAGGGCCTGGCTAGAGCCACAAATTACCAAGTCAACGATGCTGCATGCCGACACAGTTCCGAATGCACGGTGGTGGGGACGAGCTCGCCTGAAATCAGGCCCTGTCTCTTGGCGGTGCCAGACTCTATCCACGCCTTGGAGCATATCTCAGCATTTTGTTCTTGAGCCAAGCAACTGGCGCAGCACCTCTGTCGCATGAGCCGTTTGGGAGTCCTTGGAGAGTCCAACACAGAGAGAGAGAGAGAGAGAGAGAGAGAGAGAGAGGAAAGTGTTCTGTTGATGGCGAACGTGTGGCCAGGCTGATGAGAGCGGACGGAGGTCGCAGAAGAAGTCGGCTGGCCCGTGTGCAGAAAGAAAAGCCAGGTGAGACAAAGCTGCTTGAGAAATCACAGGATCAAGATGGATGGCTCCGACCGACTCAAGCTGTGGTTGCAGCAGCAGCAGCAGCAGCAGCAGCAGCAGCAGCAGAGGACTCAATTGCCCGGTCTCGATGACGCGCATCCTTGAGGGCAGTTGGAATGCTGCAGCTGCGAAAACAGAGAGTAGTGCTCTTCTTTCATCTTGACACTGGGTGAGGCTACGCTGCGCTGCTCACTCACTCGTGGACACGCTCAGGTCTATGGACAAGGTTCGAGCTTCTTTCCCGGAATACATCCGAAGCGAGACGATGCCCAAGAAGCTTGCCGCTGTTCTTTGGTGAGAGTGCACCAAGTGGATATGGGTCGGGAAAGCCGCTGATTTCGAATGAGCCTCACATCATTTGAGCGGACCGACCGCTTGCTGCAGCTCGAAAGCCCTCTCCGTCGACACTGACAGAGCAAGCCGGAATTGCCGAGTGATGGATGAGACGAGAGTAGCTTTGGCACCATTGAGAAGCCTTTGTGACTGGCTGTGCTCGTGTGATCGCGATGGACGAAAGATCCATTGGCAACAGAAGCTAGTCCCAAGCGTGTGACCGAAGTTGCATTGCATTGCTTTCTGTGGCTCTGCTGCCATGATTCTTGTTTGCTGTGCCAAAAAAGTTGCAGGCTCTCGGTTGCAGGTGTCGGTGGCTCGATTTCAGCGGTCGCTGGGCTGGCCAGCTGCCCTCCACCCAAATCAGTCGTGATTCAAATCCAACCACCACTCTCACTGTCGCTCAACTTCACCCTTCATCTCGTTCTCTTTTGGATCAACTTGACGCTTATCATCCTCTCGCACCTTTTTGACTCGACGTCTGGCCATCCCTCCTCTCTTTCCAACAAGAGCTACGCATTCGCCGCTATCGAGGTATCAAGACTACCACCATCTGCATCATCCGCATAGATACCAAAGGACAAAACGACTGGTCCCCCGAGCTTACCCTCCAACGAGAATCAAGTCACTGCTATCCACAACCATCCCTGAGCACTATCGTTGACATTCACCGCTGCATCTTGGAGCTGTTCAACGCACAGCATTCCTCTTTGCAGCCTCAACTCAGCATTCCCGACTCAGCATAGCACTTTAAGCTACATGCTCAGCTGACACCGCCAGGCGCAGTACTTGCATTCTTACATTTTCCCGCGGCGCACAGCATATCAACTCGGCCTGACACGGCTCTAAGCTCCAGCCACCATGTCACACACTGCAGACTCCTCACCCAGGGGCTCCAACTCGCCCTCACCATATCCGTACCAAGGTCGCAACCACATCGATGGCATTGCCGCATCTGGGCCTGGCCCGTCGTCCCGCAGGTTCCCCATCGATACCGAGATGGAAGACCGCTCCGAGTCACCTGCCGACTTTGCTGCACGAACGGGTGCTCCCATCCTTCGTCCACCGCCCTCACCATCGAGTACGTCCCAATCTGATGACGGCGCAGGCCAAGAAGACTTTGCCGACCTCGCCTCCATCGACGACGCCGACGCCAAAACCAACGGCCGCGGCGCAGTTGAACGCGCTTTCGATCCCGCCGCCGTCCGCCTCTCCCGCCGTGGCACCCTCATTCCCGCGTCCCCAACATCTTCTAACGGTACCTGGATACTCCAAGACACACCGCTCAGTACCGCCTCGAATCTGCCGCACGAGATTCTCCTCCACATCTTCAAGTATCTTGTGCTCTACCCTCCGGATCTGCTCTCCTGCTTGCTCGTCTGCAAGTCGTGGTGCCTGAACGGTGTTGAGCTGCTATGGCACCGCCCGGCACTCTTCAAAATCTCATCGCTGTTCAAGCTGGTGGGCGTCATCCGCAAGCCCGAACAGCTCTTCCCTTATGCGAACTTTGTCAGGCGCCTGAACTTTACCCTCCTTGCGAATCAGCTCGAGGACCAGCTCTTCCTCATGATGTCTGCATGCACAAGACTCGAGCGGCTCACCCTCGCCGGCTGCTCCAACATAACCGACGCTACGCTCGTCAAGGTATTCCAAAACACACCCCAGCTAGTCGCTATCGACCTCTCAGACGTGGCAGATATCTCGGACGCCACACTGCTCACACTCGCGGCCAATTGCCCCAAGGCGCAAGGCATCAACCTGATGGGGTGCAAAAAGATCACATCTAAGGGCGTTGCCGAACTCGCGCGGTCGTGCAAGCTGTTGAGGCGGGTCAAGCTGTGCGGATGTGACAACGTGGATGACGAGGCGCTGGTCGCGTTGACAGAGAATTGTCCCGCATTGTTGGAGGTGGACCTCATCCATTGTCCCAAGATCTCGGATCGGTCGGTGAGGGAGATTTGGACGAGGAGCTTCCAGATGCGCGAGCTCAGGTTGGCGCACTGCGCGGAATTGACCGACAATGCTTTCCCGTCCGCTCGCGGAACCACTGGCGTGCCGATGTTGGGCACTTCGCATTCCGTCGGCTCGCGATCTGGTATCGCTGCAACGGCGGCGTTTGCGCCCGATTCCGCACCCACCAGCCGCAACGCTTCCCCTGGCCCTATCGCCGCTATGGACAGCCGAAGGGATGTGGGCTTGACACGTACACTAAGCATCCCGGGCGAGCTCGCACATACTCGCCTCTTCGACCACCTCCGCATCCTCGACCTTACCAGCTGCACGTCGATCTCGGACGACGCTGTGGAAGGCATTGTCGCCAATGTTCCCCGGCTCAAGAACCTCGCGCTGACCAAATGCACCCGCCTCACCGACGAAGCACTGTACAGCATCGCCAAACTCGGCAAGAACCTACACTACCTCCACCTCGGCCACGTTTCCAACATCACCGATCGCGCCGTCACCCACCTCGCCCGCTCCTGCACTCGCCTCCGCTACATCGACGTCGCCTGCTGCCCCAACCTCACCGACCTCTCGGTCACCGAGATCGCCAACAACATGCCGAAACTGCGCCGCATCGGGCTCGTCAAAGTCATCAACCTCACCGACCAGGCCATCTACGGGTTGGTGGATCGGTACAACTCGCTCGAACGCATTCATTTGAGCTACTGCGAAAATGTGTCGGTGCCGGCGATCTTTTGCGTGCTGCAGAGGTTGAGTCGATTGACGCATTTGAGTTTGACGGGGGTGCCCGCGTTTAGAAGGCCGGAGTTGCAGGCGATGTGTAGGGCGCCGCCGAAGGATTTTAACGAGCATCAGAGGCAGGCTTTTTGTGTGTATTCGGGCAAGGGGGTGAATGAGTTGCGCGAGTTTTTGCAGCATGTGTATTCGGACGAGCAGTTGGCCGCTGAGTTTGGGCAGCTGGAGCCAAGGGCGAGGTCTGCGCTCGGCGGTTTGGGGGAGAACCACCATGGAAATGGAGCGCAGCAGCAGAGCGTGCTTCCTGCGCAGCAAGTGCCAGTTGCAAATCCGAATCCGATTCTGAACGGAGCCCCACAACCGCATCTCCCCCCAGTGCCTCACCCGGCATTCGGGACGCAAAGACGTCAGCTCACACCAGCAGAGCAGATGTATTACGAACAACACCGCCAGCTCGCACGCTACGCCAATGCCCGACGTGCCGCCGACGACGCAGCACTCCTTAACCGGCCCCCCTCTACCGACGGGATGAACATGCGAGCTCTCTTGGCTGCACAGCAGCAGCGGAACCCCGGCCTACCGTTGGTGGGGGGCCAGATCGATGCACAGCTAAACCCCATGCAACCGCAGCCGATGGTGGAGGATGAGCTAGAGGAGGCGGAGGCGGAGGTGTATGGGACGCCGGATGCATCGGCTGAGTTGGCAGAGCAAGTCCAGCAGCAGCGCAGGGAAAGGGGGGAGGAGTTGGCAATAGGAGCACACGGCGAGGTGGATAGAGCCCAGCTGCGCGCACTGCGCGATGCGAGGTTCGCATCATAACCACCCCCCAAAAAATGCCCAGCACCCCTTAGCAAAAGTCACATTCATCTTTCTTTTTCTCGTCTCAGCACGTTAGTTCGAACCTTCCAACTTTGATCTAACTTCAGCATGGGTTTTCTGGCCTTTGTCTCACATCCGTACATTGTCTCACCGCCGAATTGCGCGCGAGCGGAGGGGAAGGGCTAGCTACAACTGGAGCGGTTGGTCTTCAGGGATAGTCTGTGTGGCGTCTAGCGTTGTGGATGGGGGTGCGGTTGTGGTGGTGGAGGTGGGTTGTGGTGTGGGTTTGTCATGATGTGAGCTGGTGCTGCTGGCTATGGACGTGCCTCTGCTCCTAACCGCCTGCGCACCCGCTGTTGCACTAGACGCATCATCGGCGTTGCCCACGCTGTGCTCTCCGATTACATACCTCAGGATATCTGACAGACAGACGATCCCGACCAGCTTTCCTCTACTCTTGCGCACCGGATCACCCTTCTCCAGCCGCTCCTCCAAGCTTGTCCGCGGGTCATTGATAAATGCCTCCCTATCATCCTTCTCCCTCTGCTTCTCCTCTTCCACGAGATCGTCCGCATAGCTATCCAGTTCTTCCAACGGTGCAGTTCTGTCGGGTTTGAAATCGGATCCCTTGACCAGTACTGGTTCTGGTTCTAGTATGAGCAATCGATGCACCCTCCGTTTGCGGAGTAGTGCAAAGATCGAGGCGAGCGAGTCGTCGGGGGAGCACGTCCATACGCCGGAGAAATCTGGCGGGCGGCGTTCGAGCGCCTGACGGATGGTGAGGTCGAGAGAAGTGTACGCGCCGGTGCGGACGAGCGTGATAACGTCGACGGTTTCGTAGAGGTCGACGACGTTACCGTTTTCGTCGAGGATGGGGACGGCCGAGATGCCGCGTTCGGAGAACATGTGGACGACGTCAAAGACGGTGGTGTCGAGTGTAGCGGTGGCAATAGGGGCGTAGGGATTTGTACTTTCGGTTTCGGAAGGAGGTGCAGATGCGGTGGTGACCGCGGCAGCGGTGGCAGTGGCGGTGCGGGAAGCAGTGGATGCGTCCTCAGACTCCCTCCTCTGCGCCGCCGCTTCCTCCTGCGCATCCAGCGTAAGCTCGCTCATATTGAGCGACTGCCCATGCTCGGACTTGAGAATGCCAGGCTCGCTGGCATCGGAACCCCTATGCGACGTGCTCCACGACGCACTTCCTCTTGCACCCTTATAATGCTGGCACCAAGTCCCAATATTGAGCTGCCTCAAACTCCTCCACAGCGCCGACGTCTCCCTACAGTTCATGGCAATGAATTTGAGCACACGGTACTGCGTCAGCACGGAAACCACCGTCTCCATGCCGGTCTGCTCGTCATAATCCAGCAGCGGCAACCGACGCGCATGCGTCTTGATCAACAACTGGCACGCATCGAAGAGCGGCCTTAGCGGGTGCACGGACAACAACGGGGGCGGAGGCACGTTGAGCGCCTGCTCGATATCGCGCAGCCGTTCGAGGCGGAACTTTTCCACGTCTTCTGCCGCAGAATCGTAGCTCGAGTGGTGGTAGTAGTACTGGATGAGGTGGATAATGTCGTTGACGGTGAGCATGCCTGCAAAGCCGGAGAGCTGGTGTGCTTTTTCGGATGCTTTGTGTTGGGCGGCTGCGCTCGCTTCGGATACAGAGGGCTGGAGGCTTTTGGGGCTGACCGTTCCCTCCCGCTCTTGTTTCCCTTCTGCTGATGGTGCATCGTCCGTGGCTGGTGGAGCATCTTGTGTCTGTGCAGGTGCGTCATTGCTGGACGAGTTTCCGAGAAGTTCATGTGGGGTAGACTGCCATAGCGGCGCCGAGACAACACCGGCCTGCCACATGACATCGAGAGCGGGCTTGACGACTAGCTTTGTATCTAGCACAATCAGCCTGAAACTGACGGGGAGCACATCGTAACTGCTGCGACCGCGGAGAAAGTCGCGGATGGAGCGCAAGGCGAGGAGATGCTTATCTTTGGGTCGGCCGCTCTTTTCGCGTTCTCTGCGTGTGCGAGATCCAGGGCCTGTGCGGGAGGAGCTGCCGACTGAGGTGGAAGCACCGGGAATGTCGACGTTGGATGCGGGATTGACAGAGGAGCTGCCAGAGGTTGCTCTGGATCTTGGCACGTCCATCGTGGCGGCGGAACGGCTCCCGACGCGTGTGTGCGTGTTTGTGTGTGTGTGCCGCCAAACCGCGGTAGATATAAGCTAGGATGCGAGAGCCTTGCCTGGCGGGCGTGTGCTATAGTATATCAATGCGATCGGCCTACTTGCGTGTCAAGATGCCATGCGCAAAGACAGATGAACAGAGTCAATAACTGCGAATTGCGGGGAAAGGGTCACGGTGACGAGTCGCTGGCAATCGAGATTGGCAGTCGGGATGTATGCTGGGAGAGCGGTCGGGCGAGAGCGTCAAGGCTTGCGTGTGAGGAAGAAGCTGTCGAGTCAAGCTGAATGTATGCGTGCGAAACGTCCGAACGCAGCGACAACCGACC
The DNA here is from genome assembly GCA_928869825.1 of Ustilago lituana. Taxonomy (NCBI): domain Eukaryota; kingdom Fungi; phylum Basidiomycota; class Ustilaginomycetes; order Ustilaginales; family Ustilaginaceae; genus Ustilago; species Ustilago lituana. The sequence continues at coordinate 1,496,953 of CAKMYA010000001.1, forward strand.
GCTTATCTGACCAGAAAAATGCTGCACGGCGTCGATCCGTGATTGCTAAAGCCGTAGCTGCGGAAGCTTCGAATGGGGCGTATCGGAGACTGCACCGGCAATGGAAATGCTGAGACCACGAGGTGATGAATGTGCGATGGAAGTGACAGGGTTCATCCAAGTAGCAGTGAAGGTGAAAGAGGCGTGCGCTGTGCAAAAGGGAGTTGGGTTGCGCCATCATAACTCATTGGCTGCATACGGTGCGGTGCGGTGCGGTGCGTTGCGTAAAAGTGCGGAGACCCGCCTTTTTTTCGCGCCTATCTCCAGCGTGTAAGATTGTGCCAAACTACAGCTTGTCAACTTTTATTTGGCAGCGGCCACTTTTACGGCCTTTTAACGCAAAATTGCATGTGACAGCCGCTGCCCACGTGAGATGATGCAGTCCGATGACGCATTCGCTTCGCTTCGACCTTACTACCATTCCACACAGAACGCGAAAAGCACGGTCTTGCCTGAAACAAGCTGCGTTCTGTTTCTGATCGGTTCGGTCGAGCGACGTTATCACTATTTCTTCCAGCGGTATCGGGCATGGGGCGCTGTGTTCGCCAGCACAAGGCACGTGCAAGTACTGCCCAAACCCTGCCCGGCGGCATTCGCAAGTTTAGAGCTCAGAACGAAACAGACGCTGTTCGAAAAGGTGAACCAGTCACATCGTAAAAAGTTCGATTCTGTATGTGTCAGGCAGGGTGTCAGGCTGGTCGTGTGCCTCAAACCTCAGGCAGGCCCTGAGCCCAAGACACTTACAGGTCGTCTGCCTGTGTGAGGCAGCCAGCTCCCAACAAAAAAAAATAAAATAAAATAAAAATCCAAAAAAGGAAAAGATAATTCCTACATATCTTTTTTCTCTTCCTTTTTCGGCATCCACCAGGGATCGAACTCACACCCTTGCAGGGACACCGCCTGCATCTATGCCCATACACACACACGAACCTGTACACATAGCCACTTGGACACACACTCCATTTTTATGTACCCCGGTTGTTGTCCAAATATATATACTACCATGTACTGCTGTCACTCGCACAACTGGCTTAGCTGATTTTAGCTCGAGTCTCCATTTTGTTCTCCATTTCATTCTGTAGCATCTCAGCTGAGTAAAAGCTGTCTGTTGTCGCATGTACTTAGCTCTTGAACATGATCATTGATCACTTGTACTTTAGCATTCCATTCTGGCATTCCATTCTGTAGCTTGAACACACCATTTGCAGCATACACCATTTGCAGCATATCTGTTCTCTCGCTCTTTTATTCCATCAACACCATGTAAAGTTAGTTAAAATCCGATTCAAAACTGGAAATCCCTGCCAAAAAAAGCAAGAAAAAGCAAGAAAAACTGAATTCTCTCCTTCTGACTCAGGCAGCTCTGGACAGGCCACCTGCCTCTTATTTCTCAGGCAGGTGCTCAGGCATATGGTCTGTATGTGCCTGCCTGGAAGTGGTAAGGCAGCCCCCCTGCCTGAAGGTTCTGCCTGGAAAACTGAGGCACATGAGCAGCCTGGGCCCTGCCTGAGGCAAACAGAATCGAACTTTTTACGATGTGAGTCTTCACAATGGCCTTTTCCACCAAAGCCATGCTTCCCTGGTCGGCTCCATGGTCAGCTCTGCGTTCGGAGCTCCCACAATGGCAATGTACTTAAGACGAGTAGCGTCAAGCGTCGTTCTGTTCTAAACGCTAGTCCAGCAATCCACCTCGTGCGAGCTAGCTCGAACCATCCCTTTCTTCACAATGCAACATAGGTAGCGCGCTGCGAGCCGAGGTTCCTGTTCGTGGGTTTGGAGCGATTGCTCGAGTCTCCAGCTCGGAAATGGGGAGAGGCGCGGTAGCTGGGTGCAGCTAGCTCGGCTACGATAGTATTCTCTGTTATTCACCGCCTCTCACTTTCTCTGAGCGGGGCAAAGGAAGAGGGGGGGATTGTGACAGAGTGCGGGAGGGTTGTCAGAGGAATGGGTCAGAGCGGAGAAGCGTGGCTCGGTTGAGTATGTCGTTTGAGTCGAACGGATGGAATGACGAACACGAGGGCTCTCTTCTCTTTTTTGTTTGCAGGGGAAAGGTTATGCAATCGCGGGATAAGCTCTTGTTTGTGCGCTCATGTGCCTACGAATTTTGACAGAGGTCATCATCATGCTCTAGCACTGTCCTTATAATCCGCGAGACCCATTCGGCCTGAACTCTTATCTTCTTTTCATCACCACCATCACCGCCATCACCAGACTCACCACCACCGACTCCATACCACATTCTTGGCCGGAGAAGCAAGTTGCAGCAACCATGACCGACACTTCCAGCGCATACGCGCAGAACCTCACATCCACCCTCTCCAACAGTACCACCACCGCATACACCTCCGTGACCGACTCTGCTCAACGCCTCTACCCTGTCGCTTCCGGCATGGTCTCCGAGGCCACCGGCTTTGCTGCGCTGTCCGAAGACCCATCAGGCCATCCCCAGCCACCGCTTCCCACCTTTTCCACCACCACCACCTCCTCCTCCTCCTCCGCACCTTGCGAGTCCAATTCTCCCCACGGACCTCAAAAATCCGATGACGCAGCGCAGGAACCTATCGTGTTCGCGCGCGAGAACCTCGACGAAGAGCTCGAGCGCGGCCCTTCCCACCCGGACCGGCTTGAGCGCGCTCAGAAAGACATCGGCACCGAAACGGGTATTCCCACCACCGCTGGTGCTGGCACAACCGTTTCGCCCGATGACGATGTCAAGCTCGCGCTGAACAAGGAAAAGCAGCGTAAGGCTGCAGTGGGAGTGGATTACTCGGACCAGCCATGTCCGACGGCGGACGCGAGGAGGGGGTTGCCGAGTAGCAAGCCGGCACAGGGGAAGACGAGGTTCGAGAGCAGGGAGGAACAGCTTAATGGTTCTAATCAGAGCAATTCGGATGGGAGCAGTAAGGCAACGGATTCCACAGCAGCGACCTCGACCTCGGCGAATTCGGTTGGGGAGCAAGAGGGACAGGGAGGAAAGGGAGGCGGGTTGAAGAGCAGGTTGAAGGGTCAGGCCAAGGTGGTGACAGGAAAGATCACAGGGAATGAGGAAAAGGTGGATCAGGGGAGGACGCTGAAGTCTGGAGGAGCGGCGCAGGTTTGAATTTTGTTTTATTGTACAGTACAAGTCGATACTGTAGCATTTCAAGATACCACTTTTTTCGTTCACGGACAAGGACCATTCCAGACTATCTATGCGTGAGGGAGTGTATGAAAATGCGATGGCGGGGACGATGAGGGGAGAGAGGAATGCTGTTCGTTTCGTCCGGTTGGACGCAGCGACGAGCGCCAATATCGTCCGAGTTTGGTGTGAGCAGGGTGTAAGCTCACGCCCAAGATGGCGAGCAACAGAATGCGGCAGCAACATATCCTAGTCTCACTTTCACCGCGGGGCACATGCCATGATTAAATCCCCACGCAAAAGTAAGAGTTGCTTGCCGCTGTATCCGCCCCACATTGCTCCAACGCATCGCATCATGTCCTCAGCACCTTCTTCCTCCCCCCTTCCCCACACAGCGCAGCCCTTTCCTTTTCCCGAAGCCACACCTTGAAAACCCCTTTACGATCCCCTTCCACCATCTCTCTTTCTCTCCCTCCCACTCTTTTACACGCACACTTCTATTCAGACCCCCGAATCTGGGAGGCAAAGACAGCAACATGGCAGCCGAGAACCCAGGCTGGCAACCGGTCCCAATCCGGCTCGAACCCATCTTCCGGCTCTCCTGCCCTGTCGAGAACGCGCACGTTGTTGGCGATTCCGGCGAAGGAATACGCAAGATCGTCCCCATCACGGAAGGTGGGCGGATCGAGTCCACCCAAGTGCCCGCGTTCGATGGCGCGGTAGGCATGCCCGGTGGCAGCGACTACTTCCGCACCGACCGGTTCGGCAAAACCAGGCTCGACGCAAGATACTTTTTCAAACTGAAATCCGGTCGTAAGTCCCCCCACCCTTCTTTAGTGATGACGTTTAAAGGAGCATTGATACTGACGACGAAACTGGTACGAACTGTGATTGTCTGGCTGGGGGGTGCAAATTTTGCGGCGGCAGACAATCTGTACTTCCAGTCCTCTGGGATTCGTTTCGTGCCGGAAACCTACCCGGATCAGAGCGCGAAGGACAAGCTGCTAGCGGGGCAGGACATTGATCCGAAGCTGTACTACTTTCGGTTGAAGCTGGTGCTGGAGTGCGATGATCCGGATCCGCAGGTGCAGGATGTGGTCAATAAGGTGGTGATTGCGTCGGCGGTGAGGCACCCCAATACGGTCGTGTACCAAGCGTACGTTGTTCAGTAACCCCCCCCCCGACACACACAGAATTGCAATTGCACACAGGAGAGCTGGGGGTAGTTGAAATTAGCGTAGCCTGTGGAAATGGTGCCAATTTATTACTCGAGGGTGCCGGGCATCTTGGAGCTGCTCCGGGTAGAAGATGAGGAGGTAAGGGTTTTGCGCTTGGTGGTAGCACCACCTCTTCGTTTTGCGGGCGAGGCAACTTCGCTCATTTCCAGACCGCCTTCGGGTTCAACGCTGCTGAGTCGGCTCGAACGCCTCACCCCACCTATGGGCGCCGTTCCCGCTGTTCTCCTGCCGCCCCTTTTGGCGGGAGACTTGCTCGCCACACCCGCGTCATGATCATCTGCTGCATCGCCTACCTCGCTGATCGTATAGATCGTACTCGCTCCTCCACCTGCACCTCCTGCAGCTTGGCTACCATTCACGCTTTCCAGCTCTGCCGTGGCCGCTCGAGTGCGTCTCGCAATCGGCGCTGCATCCATCTCCGCCGTTCCATCTTGGCGCGAAAGCTGCTCGAGATTGGACAGGGTGAGGGGCTTGCGGTTCGCAGCGCTGCTTGAGCGGGTCATCCGCCTGCCGGCGAGGGAGACTTCAGATCGGCTCTTGCTCAGCTTTGATTGGGAAGAAGCGTCTTCGCTGAGGTTGATGCCAGTGCGAGAGCGCGTCATTCTGGATTTGGATGGGGTAGCACTGGCAGCGGTGGCGGTAGTCTTGCGGGTTCTTCGCTTGGTCGGCGGTTCCGGAGAGGTAAGAAGCTCTTCGAGACGCTCATCACGCTCAGCATCGTCTTGGGCTTCCTTCCAGCCGCGTCGACCGGGCACAAGGCGTCCGATGCTAACATCGCCGCCAGCGCCCTTGGTCGCAGTCTTGGCATGTGCAGATTGGACGAAGGTGTCATCACCGTATCCTTCATCCGCTGCTCCGTCCTCGGTGTGACGTTCTGCATCGTCCATGTCGCTTTCGTCCATGTCCAAGCTCGGTTCGTCGCGTCCCAAGCGGCTCTTCTTTCCGTGCTGAGAGACCAGGCCGAGTGCGCCGGGGAGCTTGGCGCGCCCGGAAGCGCCCAGAGAGGGAGAACTGCGGATGGAGCTGGAAGCGGCGAAAGGCGAGGTGTTGGCTGGTTGGAAAGCGCGTGGGCTGGACTGGTAGGGGGAACGAGAGCCTGACGCCAGCGAGCCAGCAGCACCGCCGGAGATGGCAGGGCGCGTGAGCTTGGGAAGGCCCGAGAAGGGGCTACTGGATGTGAGACTGGGCTGATTCCTCCACGGCGATGCCGGCTGTGCTGGCTGGCTGGGCGAAGCAGTGGCGCCACTTGAGCTCTTGACCGAATCGACGGGCTTTGACACGAGAACTGCAGAGCCGTCGATCTTTTCCAACTCGTCCTCCATGGCGTCGTCCTCGCGTACAGCATCAGACGAATCGGTGTCAGCGGTGGATCGCTTGCCGCTGAGCGCGTTCTTGGCGAGGAACCCGATCATGGCTGCAGGATGCTGTGGAGTCGAAGCGGTGCGACCCGGCGCGCCGCTCGGCGAAGCAGCTGCTGAGTCAGAGCCGCTCAGGATAGCAGCTTTGGTGGGCGTGCTGGGTGCTGATGGCGAAGCAGAGGCACGAACGACGGCGGACAAGATGGCTGCCTGCGTGGACGGAGTGTGGGTGTTGGATCGCCTCGTCGCAGGTGAAGCACTGAGAGGCGTGGGTGCCAATTGCGAACGATCCGCAAAGTCGTTGATAGCGCTCTTACCATTGGCAGCATTTGCTGTCTCACCATTGACCTTATCCTCGTGTTGCGCGACAGCCCCAGCACTGATCTCGATCGACTCTTCAATGCGAAGCAACTCCTTCTGTACTTCGGGCAAAATCTCGCGGGCACCAGCGATCATGCGCTTACGCTGCTCCATCATCTTGCTTCTCTGCTGAGCGTCTTTCGCTGTCGAATGACCCTGGCTCACGTCCGGACCAAGTCTACGATCGAGACCGACAGCGTCCATATACCTGCCTTGGCTGATGTATCGAATGATGAGCACGTCGGCGGCAACATAGCTCCAAGTAGCAGTCATGGCCGGTGGTGGAGAGAGGACAAAGCTTTCAAGCGTTACCTCCTCTTCTGGGTCGAGACTGCAGGCGAGCAGATTCTGGATAGCGGCTGAGCGTGGGGGAGCGAAACAGTGTTCGAGGACTTTGAAGATGAGTCTGGCGCGGACAGAGACTCTTTGCTGTTCGTCGTCCTGGATGGTACTAGTGAGTGCGCGGATCTCGACAAAGGCGCGAGTGGGGCCAGCAACGAAACAGAGTGCCTGGATCTGCATCTCGACTTCTTGGAGGAAGGGTTCTGAGCCAGGTGGAGAGGATGTGACCTGGTTCGAGGTGCGTAGGAAGCGGAGGAGGAGTTTGGCACGCGCCACGTCGGAGCGAGCGTTGGTGGATGAAGCGAGGAAGAGGGTGCGAACGATCTTGGGAATAAAGTCGGCCACGGCGAGCAGAGGAACAGCTTGCTCGTACTCATCATTGTCGAGGAGCCAGTAGCCCTGCATTGCATCGGTAAACTGAGGCAGCACTACATAGGTGTCGGCAAAGCGCTCGGCGGCGGTAGCAGACGATAGGGTAGCTCCTCCATCCCTGTCAGGTCTGCTATACGCATCGAGATCGAGCAAAAGATAGTAGACAAGCGAGAGCTGCTTGAGGTAATCGAGTGTAGTAGCAGCAAAGATGGCTTTGAGCAGATTCGAGAGTTGCTCAGTCGAGCGAGGAGGATAGAGAGAGGTGTCGACGGATGCTAAGGAGAGCAACTCGTCGAAGAAGAGCTTCTGGCCGAAGACGATGGACCTTCGCTCGGCAAGGAAGGCGACGCGCTCTGGAGACCAGATAGACTCGATCGAGGATGCAGAGGTAAAGATCGGGAGAATGTCAGCGGCCAGGGCAGCTGCCTCGTCGTCGAGTTGTTGCGACTGCATGCTCTGCTGCGTTTGTGTTGATGCTGCGCCTGTATCTTGCGCCGACATGGTGGTCGTCGGATCGCGATGGCGGATTGCAGACCGAGGTTATGGATAGAAGACAAGGAACGGGTGGGTCTGCATTTGCGCGGTGAGCTGTGGAGATTTTTTTTTTCCCGTGGAATGATCTTCTCAATAGTAACGCAAGGGCAACGCAAGAGCAACGCAAGAGCAACGCACGCTCCAGTGTTGGATGCATCTCCAACTCAATTTCAGATCGGGCGGAAACGCGTTACACGCTTCGCTTTGCAGTTGAGCTTTCCCGATTTGGAAGCAGTTAGAATCTCGATTGCGATTTCTGGAGGAATGCACGAACCTGTCCTGAAATTGGCGAATAGTCAACTCGGGTCCGGTCTCAATTGATTGTTCCCCACTGTCCTTCTCCCCCTTCCCGCTCTCTCACCATCCGCACTCAGCCTTTCCCACCTCATCCAACTCTTCTCGCATCCAACATAAAGCAGGAGAGACATACGCTACGGTTCTCTCGCTTGACGCTCGCTTGCTGCAAACGGCGGATTGTGTAGCCGGTCACTGCTCCATCACCTGCGCTGAGCTAGGCATTGAAGTCAGCATCGCATAGGTCGTCGTCTCGCACGCCGCTATGGAGCCGGCTCCCGTCTTCCGCACACCTCGCAAGAGAGTGGCGTACTACTACGACCACGATGTCGGCAACTTCAGCTATGGTCTCGGCCATCCAATGAAGCCGCACCGCATGCGCATGACCCACAACCTCGTCACCAACTATGGTCTGCACAAGAAGATGGACATCCTTCGTCCCAAGCGCGCTACACGCGACCAGATGACCCGCTTCCACACCGACGAATACGTCGACTTTCTCCACCGCGTCACGCCCGAGACCGTGCACGAGCTCACCAACGAAGGCACCCGCTACCTCATCGGCGAGGACTGTCCCGCTTTCGATGGCCTGTTCGAGTTCTGCTCCATCTCGGCAGGTGGGTCGCTCGCTGCCGCAAGTCGCCTCAATTCGGGCGAGTCGGACGTTGCCATCAACTGGGCAGGCGGTCTCCACCACGCCAAGAAGAGGGAGGCGAGTGGTTTCTGCTATGTCAACGACATCGTTCTCGCCATTCTCGAGCTGTTGCGAGTCCACCTTCGCGTTCTTTACATTGACATCGACATTCACCATGGCGATGGTGTCGAAGAGGCATTCTACACTACCGACCGTGTCATGACGGCGAGCTTCCACAAGTTTGGTGACTTCTTCCCCGGCACGGGCGATGTGCGCGACATTGGTTTGAAAAAGGGCAAGAACTACTGTGTCAACGTTCCCCTCCGCGACGGCATCGGCGATGTCGAGTTCGGCAACATCTTCCGCCCTGTCATCTCGCACATTATGGAGTGGTATCGACCCGGTGCCGTCGTGCTTCAATGTGGTGCTGATTCGCTTGCCGGCGACAAGCTTGGCTGCTTCAACCTTTCGATGCGCGGCCATGCCGACTGTGTCGCCTTTATGCAGACCTTTGACGTGCCCCTCATCACCCTTGGCGGCGGAGGCTATACAGTCCGCAACGTTGCACGCACCTGGACCTACGAAACCGGTCTCCTCGTCGGTGAGAAGCTGGACGAAGATCTCCCCTTCAACGACTACATCCAGTACTTTGGTCCCGAGTACAAGCTCGAAGTGCCACCAACCTCTATGGACAATCTCAACTCGCGCGAGTACCTCGACAACCTGCGCACCAAGATCATCGACAATCTGCGCAACCTCCCCTCGGCACCAGGTGTGCAGATGCAGGAGACGCCGCGGACGACGCTCAACCCAGCCGATGTCGAAGTGTCGGACGACGAGGACTCGGATTTGGACGAGCGCATCTCGCAGCGCTTGCGCGATGCACATGTACAGCGATGGGATGACGAGTTGTCGGATGATGGCGGCGAGGGAGAGGGTCAAGGTTTGGAATCGGCGTGGGCGGCGGCGACGAGTAGAAGGTCGAGCGGCGCATCGAACGGCAGAAGGAGGCCCGGCATCATGGACCCGCTCAAGCCGTACGAGCATGACCTTGGGCTCAAGTATATCGCGCAAAACGGTGCAGGGGCGCCGAAAGGAAAAGGGAGGGCTAAGAGGACATTCTTTGCTTCGCGTGCTGCTAAACCTGTCCTCGCTGATCTGCATCTGGATGACGATGACGTCGAAGAAGATGACGATCACCACCATAGTCACCGTCTCAACGGGAGAAGTGTGCCTTCGAGAGCATTCCTGTCGAGCGACGGGGCGGGTCTGCCAGGCGACGCGACACCGATCAGCGACATCGAGATGGGTTCGCCTGCGCTTTCGGCTGCACCGGTCGCCTCGACTAATGGTAACCCGAATGGTCGTGCTTCCGCAAACGGTCGCAGGTGATCCACATGCTCCCCTTCCTTCCCTAGTTCTGCAGGTCTCACCCGTTATGGCGTGTTTGTTGTATTTGTATCGTCTTCATTCTCAACTTCGGTTGTCGCACTGCGATGGATGTGTGCGCGTGTGAGGGGGGATACGGACAGTGGTGTATGTGTTGGTAAGCAAAATAATGTACAAGATCAACACAACGTGACATGGAATGGGAGAGAAGATAGGTACGGCAAGTATGACGTGAGACAGGTGGGAGAGGGAAGGGGGCGTGTGACCGTGAAAGTCGTGGCAACAACTAAACCGTCACTATTCAGCCCGTACACCGCTTTCACTGACATCGATTCTGCGCGTCACACATCTTCGGCCCCTTCTCGAGACCCGAACTGGGATGATCTACGCCTCAGCGGAGGCACCGAGGGCGAACTTGCCTGCATGCTCTTGAAACGCCCTATCGAGCCCCTCGTACTGCCTCAACAACGGATGCGCTGCATTTACCCTCTTGAGCTGCTGCAAATACTCCTCCGCTTTCCCTGCTGCATGGCCAACATGTGCCGCGATCACCGCCTTGTTAGCCAAGATCTCCGCATTGCCCGCATCCAACCTCAGCGCTTCATCCAGCTGCTTGTTCGCACCATCCCAGTCTCCATTCGCGGCCAGTGCCGTCGCTTTGCCGATGAGGGAGGGGACAGCGTTGACCGTTCCCGCCGCAGAAGGGTTTTGGGCGAGCTCATCGTAGACGTAGAATGCCTGTTGTGTGGCGCGGCCGCCCTTGGCGAGGCCGATCCAGGCTTCGATGAGCTGGATGAGCAGCGAGTCGTCCGCCCAGGAGCGTGCGGAGAGGTATTCTTGCTCGGCGAGATCGAGTCGGTGGATGGAGAGGAGGATGTGCACACCAAGCGCGACGCATTCGATCTCCTTGCTCCCGCCCTTTCCGGTGACAGAGAGCGTGTTGAGCGCCTCTTCAGCATCTCCGTCGAGGAACAGAGCGGTGGCGGCGGCACAGCGGATGGTCTGGCCTTTGTCTTCACCGACGACGGCGTGGTCGAGGAGCTCGGTGAGGTTGACAATCTCCTGGGAAATGGCGTCCGAGTCGTCCTGCGATTGGGCTTGAATGAAGCGTGCGAGCGATTGGAGGGCTTGGACATGCGGCTCAGAGGGGAGAGAGGAGAGGAGAGAGAGGGCGGACGAGGGGTCGGAGGGCGAGCGAGCCAAGTGAGATCGCGCGGCGTAGAGGAGGGTGGAGACAGTGGCTGGATCGGAAGAGCGCGCGTTGGAGGTGGATGAGAGAGCGAGATCGATGCAACCCTGGTAGGCGCCTTGATAGAAGAGCGATTGTACTTGGAACAGTGTTGATTCCATCTTGAGCGAGAAGTGTGGGGATGATATTATGATGGTGAAGGTGTGAGAGAGGCGAGAAGAAATGGTTCAGTGCTTGGCGAGTGTTGAATATGCGCACGGTTGCCTTGACCACTCTAGATTTGCCGAGAGAACAGCGTGGCCTTTTGCCAGAGCAGGGGAAGACTGTCTCGTGCGATACTCTGCCGCTTCTGCTGTGCAACCACCTCTACACCAACACTGTCTTTGCCTGTCCCCTTCCGCCTCCCTTCTCACCTTGAACCACGTTATCAATACAACAGCCATGGCAAGCACCTCTTCAGTGACACCTGGCGTGGAACAGCTGCGATCCGACATGAGTCTAGCAAGCAAGATTGCGCGCTCTGTCTCCACCGCAGCTGCAAATGGCTCCGGAGTGCGCTTGGTCTACTCTACCACTCCGACTTGGCCCTTTTCCTCCTCCTCCTCTTTCCCCAGCTCACGGATCGACATAGCGGTGCTCGACTCGTCCTTCAACCCGCCCTCCCGTGCTCACCTCGCATTGCTCCTGTCCAAGCCGATCCTGGCGGAGAAGAAGCAAGCCTACGACGGACATCTACTGCTCTTTTCCACGCAAAACGCAGACAAAGGCGCAGGCAAGCCAGGCGATGCAAGCCTCTCGCAGCGCGTGGAAATGATGACGCTCATGGCAAGAGACGTGGAGCGCATACAAGCATCGGCAGGACACCCAGCCAATGTCGCGGTAGGGCTGGTCGATAAGCCGCTCATCTTTTCCAAGTCTACCCTCACCTGGAACTTGCTCGAACAGCAACAGCAACAGCGGCAGCAGCAGCAACAGCAACAGCAGCGGTGGCGGGAAGGAGAGGAGGAAGCAAAGCCAAGGCTGCACTGGGTGGTGGGATTCGATACGCTCTACCGCGTGTTTCAGCTGAAATACTATCCGTCGCTGCAAGACTTTGAGCAGCAGTGCGCGCAGTTCTTCGAGCGCGAGGGCACCACCTTCGTCTGCGCGCGAAGAGATCCATCGTCCTACCCAGCGCTCGCTTCCCCTCCTTCCCAAAGCGACACGGATGCAGCAGCGGTGGCACGCAAGGAGGAGAACAAGCTGCTCGAGTCGGACAACGTCGCTCCCTGGGTCAAGCGAGGTTCGATTGGAATGCTCGACATCGATCCGGACCAGGCAAAGTTGAGCTCCACAAAGATTCGGTCCCTCCTGAAGGATTCAAGTATAGATGCAGAGGGGAAGAAGGAGAGGCTGAAGGAGCTGGTGCCGCCGTCGTTGGTTGAGTATCTGGTCGAGGGGCGAGTGTATCAGGATGAGGTGCGAGGTGGATAGACTGGGAGATTGTTAGACTTTGATTTGGATTTCCCCACCCTGCGCTTGACGCGTGTTTCTGCGCTCGGCTTTTTTTTGGCCTCGCGTAAATGACCCACGGCTCAGTTGGTGCTCCTTCTCGACGTGATGCCGCCTCGCGTTTCCGCTTGGACCCTATCCTGTGTCAGCCTCTCCATCACACTCCATTCTCACACCAGTTCGCAGCTTGGTTTCGTCACACGCACACACACACCCCATGCTCTTTCTTTCTGCGTAGAACAAAGGATGATCGCATCAGGATGACGGGCATCTTTGCGCAACACTACACTGGCTTGTTCTCTCCCAACAGCGCTCTCATCGGTGGCGCGAGTGGCGGTCCGCACCACCCTCCGCGTCCCCAGCACCAGAACACTGCGAACTCATCTGCTGCGCCAAGCCTATGGTCGGGTCCGCATCACAACAATATGGACACGCATAGCGTTCATCATGCCGCTGAGCACTCGTTCCCGATTGCAGGACCCAGCTCGCTAGGCGAATCCGACCAAGAATTGACGCCAAAAGCATCAGCATCGGGAGGAGGAGGAGAAGGAGGGCAGTATCTTCCACCACAAGTCTTTTCCTCGCCCACAGACAACCCGTATCCCGCATCGACGCTCGCAGCGGTCGAAGCCACACGAGCGCGGTTCTTCGCACGTCAAGCTGGCAGTACCGCTTCCGCCCCCCGTTCTCGCCCCACACCCACCGGCTCTACCACTCTCCCCATCTCTGCATCCGACTTTCGCAGACGAACGCACAAAGCCCACGCTTTGTCAAGCACATCCTCCTCTTCCTACCGCCAGTCATTCTTCGACCGGTGTCAGCGCGCGATGAACCAGTCCCGCTCTGCGCAGAGAGAGCAACGCGTCCTGGCATTCCGTAAAGGCGCCAACGCGTTCACACCAGGCGTCTTTTCCGATGATATGGATATTGAAGATGACGATGCAGAGTCCACACCCTCGTCCCCTCCCCCATTCAATAATGGTCAAGGGGAAGAAGATGGGCGAGGGGAGGGGGAGAGGGAGGAGGATGACGAGCTGACAAGGAGAAGGATTATAGCGGAGTACTCGAGGTTGAAGCGGATCTACGAGCTTAAAGGGCACTTGGAAATTGGTTGGATCGACCCGGATCAGCTCAGCTGGTTAGAGGGGGAGGTGAGGCAACAACAACAGCAAGGGGAAAGCAGGGAGGAAGAGCTGCCGGAAGAAGACCCGTACTGGCTAGCCAATGATGAAGAGCTGGAGCAGTTGTGGAGGGAAAGTCTATCGCAACAACCACTCCCACAGGCGAAGGTGGAGCACGAGGGAGATGTAGCCATGATGGTGGAGCATGACGATGGGATTGAAGACGATTTCTACGATCCTGCGTTTGAGGAGGCGCTCGCTCGCCTTCCCGTTTGAACTCTAGCATCAAGCAGACCCGATACACTCAACGTGCTCCTTCCTCTCACATGTCTTGCTGCACTGCACACCCATATACCCTTTCCTCACAGTCCAAAACTCAATCTGCAACGTCGAAACACACACCTCAGCTCGAAAGAAAGCAATACGTAAAGAATACACTGTATTGAGGGTCGAGATCAAACAGAAAATGGCACAATGAAAGACAAGGAACCAGGAACAAAAGAAGGGGAAAAGATAGGTGCAACGTTGGACCACCCAAACCACCGAGCGTTGCTTTTTTTGGGAAACGTATCACCAACATCCTTATGCCTGAGCGGCAGCCGCCTCGGCAATTTCGGGGAGCTTGCCGCCCCTAGTCGCAGCAATGCTGTCAATGATGCTCGTGATGCTCTTCTGCCACTGCACAAGTCTGTTCTCTAGCTGCTGCCACTGCTCTTTTCCAAACTGTCTGTGAGTGCTCTTGTACACCCTAAACGCATTCTTGACCTGGCTCAGCTTGCCCGACACCAACCCAGCCCGAATGACATCGATCACCCACACCTCTACCTCGTCCTCATTAACGTTGAGCGTGCGCGCAATGCTGCTGTAAGCGACATCGGACGAGACCGAGAGTGCGCACAGGTTGGCGAGGGAGAGCAAGCGGATCTTGTGCAGCAGTTCCTCCTGCGAGAGGTTCAAGCGCGAGATTTCCGAAGAGTGCGCTGAAGTGAACGCGGTAAAGTCGGCGGTGGAGCCAGAGACGAAGATCTTGAGGAGGTCGAAGATGGGCGAGGCGTTGTTCAAGGAGAGGACAGCGGGGATGTGGAGGAGGTCTTCGAACTCGTACAGTTGCGGGAGGCGGAGGGCGGCGGCGACGGTGCGTTCGGCAGCGTCTTTGGTCGCGGGGGTGTTGGGGAGAGTCGAGATGTAGCGGAGATGGAGCAAAAGGAACTGGTAGGCTTTGCTGGTCTGGCCGTGTTCCTTCTCAGCCCCTTCAAGCGCCTTAGCCACCGACTCGAGGCAGGCAGCCTTGTCTTGCTCGGACACCTGCCACTGTGCCAACCACTGCGGAAGAGCCTTGAGCGAAGAGGTCAAGTAGTCGAGATCGTCGTTGGCCGCAGCGAGCGAAAGAAGCGCATTAAAGATGTGCAGTCGGAGCGGCGAAGTGGCAGGGAGAGAGTTGAAGAGGTTGGAAAGGATGCGGTACCTGACATTGTTCTTGTCGGCACTGCCCTCTTTGGCGACGGCAGAGACGAGGGTGGGGAGGAGCTGCTGCTGCTGGTTGGTGGAAGCGATGAGCGAGGCGAGCAGGTTGTAGACGCCCTCGAGCTCGCGGTCTGTTCCCTCGCCAAGCGACTTGATTTCGGAGATGAGCTGCTGGACGGTGTGCTGCTTCTTGGCTGGGTCAGCAGAGGCAGAGGTGGACTCGGCCTCGGTGGAAGAGGAGGCGGGCTCAGCATCGAGAGCGAGCTGCTGGAAACGAGAGATAAAGCCGTTGCGCGACGCTTCGGCGTGCGAGCGAGAGAGAAAGGCTGACGCTTCGACAATCTGCTCCTCAAAAGTGCCCTCGGCGAGAACGGTGACGAGATCGGCGGCCGACATGATGGAGCAACGGAGGCTACGCTGGTGCGAAAGAGATGAGCAAAGGTGAAGAAAACAAGCTGCTAATTTGCTGTGCGATGCACGGAAATGTACGATGTGGTGCGAGGGTGTGCGTTGTGTGCGGTCCAAAGATGCAGGTTTGGATGGACGGGCAAGTTTAAAGGTGGTAGTGGTGGTGGTGGTGGTAGAAGAGCTCTTGGACGTTGATGGTGAGCAGTTTTGAGTTGAACAGATGTCAAGTGCAAATGCAAAGTCGAGCGAGAAAGTGAGCCAGCCAAGCTCGACTTCTAACAGACACCGCACGCGAATTAGGAATTTTTTGCAACGCGCTTTGCTGCCCTTGCTTTTGAGCTTCTTTCTGTTTGCAACCACCAAAAATTCAAATGGCCAGCCTCATTCCCATTACAACTTCACCTAGCCTGGACCTGTGTCGTTGTATTCAACCCGCCCTTGGAGCAATATCAAAAATGCAAGCAGCAGACGGCGACAAGGCGGTAAGCTCCCTTTCGAGCTACCAATTTCTTCCACCCGGCCGGTAACAGCATTATCAGGGTTCAACTCGAAGCTCAGTATGCTCAGACCAACGTTTGAACGCACTTGCACCCACCCCACTCACTCAAACCTCAGCTCTCCTCTCCACCAGCCATCATTCTACCAGCCGACAACCGGTTGGTGCAGCGTAACCTCGCAATGTCGTCGCTCTGGATCATCAACAAGGCGGGCGGCCTCATCTACCAATCCGAACATTTCACCCATCCTAACGCCTCCTCCATGCCCAACAACGGTCGCCTCTCTTCCAACGAATACCTTGTCCTCGCAGGCACACTCCACGGCATCCACGCCATCACCGCAAAGCTCAACCCCGTCCCCAACAGGACTTGCAGCGGGATAGAGTCGTTGGATACGGACCACTTTACGATTCGAGTCATGGTTACGTCTACAGGTAAGTTGCCTCTCTCTCGCCTTTGTAGAATCAGAAAAGACCGCAATACTGACCGATACATAATGGTGCTCCTGTACAGGGACCAAGTTCGTGCTGGTTACGTCGCCAGCGCATCCGAACCCGGCGGGAGTGCTGCAGCGGTGCTACGAGGCGTATGCGGATCAGGTGATGAAGAACCCCTTTTACACGCCCGAGATGCCTGTCCGCATAGAGTCGTTTGACAAGGCGGTAGAGGCGCTGGTCAAGGCCTGAACTCTTCAATCCCTCTTGACTTGTTTGTCTGGACGATACCCGTAGCTCTACTGCCCTAATCCAGCACAATCGCATCTGTATTTGTATCTCTCTCCATCACACATTTCCACACCAAAACCATGCATACTCTGCTGTAATTGTGTTCGTATTCTATCAGTGACCATCAGTCCTTGAGCAGCGTGCAAGCGCGCAACAACTTCCTCAGTGCCGCCGGTTTCCTATTCGGCGCAATTGCCAGACATGTCGCTACGTTCTCGGGCTGCTCGACCCACAAAAAGTGCTTTGGAAACTCCTCCTCCCCATCCTCCTTCCTCCCCACCCCACTTCCATTCGCTTCTGCCTCCGCTTCGGTGAGCTTTTGCGACAGCTCCTCGAGCGATATCTTTCCCTTGCCTTCCCGCGGAGTCTGCAGGACTATCTTGTGCATCGAGGTGAGGTTTGAGGAAGAGACGTACTCTTGAGTGTCGCAGGAGGAGGAGGAGATTTGGATGGCCGCGATGGCTGCATGTGCGGCTTGCGCCATCCAGGGACCTTTGGGCCAGGAGAGGGTGGAGGAGGAGGAGCCGTCGACGATCAGCTGCATCACCAGCGGAGGTGGGGTGGTGGTGGTGGTGGTGGTGGACATGGTGCAACGCGTAATAGTGACAGCTTGAGTGCTTAGGGTTGGACGAAGGAGATGGCGGAACGGTGTTGCACGATAGACGGGCCGCATTCGATGGTGACTGAAGATGAGAAGGATAAGGTGAACGGGGTGAGGATGAGGGATGATGGTGTGTTGGATACTTGGCGAAGCAGCCAAAGTTGAGGTGTCCGTTTCTCCACTTTTGCCGACGTTTTTTGACAGGCAGGGCGGTGAAAGCCCTAATTGCGAGAGGTGCATTTCTTCTGAACAGCACTTCGATACCCTTGGTCTTGGTGTATTCGCAATCTCCTCTCGAGTTCTCTCATCATCCTCACTCAGGAAGAGCCTGTTGCTGGACAGATGGCCACACGACACGCCGGCCGGGCTACCATATCTAGTTGGTCTACGCGCTGCCACTCCTTCCTCGCGCCCGCCATCAACACCTTTCACAGCTCTCTGGGAAGCTCTAGTCGAGCACATCGCCTCACAACCTTCAGTTCCGGGCACTCCATCCCGCAACTGTACCTCAAGCACTCACTCGCCACGACAGCCCGGAACATCCCCTCGACCTCAAACCCGACCTCCAACACCACCACCAGCAGGGAAACCATCTTCGCCCTGGCCACAGGCGCCGGTCGCGCTGGCGTTGCCATTATTCGCATCTCTGGCCCCTCCACCCCACACATCCTCTCCTCTCTCTGCCCTCGCCCTTCCACATCCTCCTTCCGTCTACCACCATCGCATAAACTCGTTCTCCGTGATCTGCACCATCCTCATACTGGCGAACTACTCGATGCTGGTGCTGGTCTCATTTATTTCCCCGCTGGCAAGAGTTATACGGGCGAAGAGAGCTTGGAGCTGCACGTGCACGGCGGGAGTGCAACCGTGCGTGATGTGCTTGACGCTCTTGGGCAACTAAACAGTCCAGGAGAAGATGGGATAGGAGGGAGCAAGGTGAGGGTAAGACCGGCAGAAGCGGGCGAGTTTACACGTCGCGCATTTGAGAATGGTAGATTGGACCTAGCTAGCGCTGAAGCGCTGCATAGCCTAGTGCTAGCTGAAACGACGATGCAGCGAAAGGTGGCACTGCAGGGCACGGCGGGGCTGCAGACGAAAAGGTTCGAAGAGATAAGGAGCGAGCTGCTGCGTGCGATGGCTATGGTGGAAGCGTTGATCGACTTTAGCGACGAGGACGGGGTGGAGGAAGGGACTTGGGCAGCTGCGGTGGAGTCTGTCGAGTCGCTTGCCGGGCTGCTACGATCTGAACTGGGGCTCGCTGATACGCAGAACGACCTTGGGGACGGTGGAGGAAACGGGAAAGAAACAGGGAAGGGCAAGGGGAAAGCAGGGCGGCATGCGGGGGAGATTCTCACCACAGGCATACGGCTGGCGATCTATGGCCCTCCCAACGCGGGCAAATCCTCCCTTCTCAATCGCCTTGCCGACCGCAATGCTGCGATTGTGAGCGATATACCGGGCACCACACGCGATGTGTTACAGGTGCAACTGGATCTGAATGGATACAAGGTGATCGTATATGACACTGCTGGTATCCACGACCAGGAGAACCGGAAGGTAGACGAGATCGAACGGATCGGAATGGAAAGAGCGCGAGAGGTGGTTGCCGCTGCAGACCTCTCGCTCCTCGTCCTCCCCGCCAATACCTCCCCCTCCAAAGTAGCAAGAGCAGAAATCAAGGACGTCCTCCTTCGACCAGACACATACACCCACCTTGACCCCGACTTGATCTTCTATAACAAGCTCGACCTCCTCCCTTCCCCCACCTCCACCACCCAACATCCACCTTCGGCGAGCTGCCCCAACACCAAGATCTGGCAAGGGAGCGTCCTCACCGGTCTCGGCATGACGTCGCTCATCACCGGCCTGGCTGAGCTCATCTCGCAAAAATACGCATTAGGCACCACCGAAGCGCCACTAATCACCCAGTCCCGTCACCGCTTCCACCTCACCGAATGCCTCCACCACATCACCACCTTCCTTCACCTAGCGCAAGAGCAAGACGCAGCCGGACCAGACCTGGTGCTAGCAGCAGAAGAGCTGCGCTACGCCGCGAAAGCGGTGGGCAGGGTGACGGGCAAAGACGTATCGCCGGACGAGATTCTGGGGAGCATCTTTAGCACGTTTTGCATCGGCAAGTGAGCGCTCGTTCAATAACAGTTGTATAGTAGTGTACAGTTGGAATTTGAGGTATAAAACATTGAGCGGAGTGCATGATTTTGAAGCTAGTCCGCTTGCTGTTCGTTGGCCAGAGGCGAAGGCCTGTGGGTCGAGAGATGAGCGGGTCGGTCCATCGGCGAAATGTCGCGTGGTCTTCTCCCGCGCTCCTGCGTCGTTGGTGACCCTATGGACGCTATTGGGGCGAGCATGTTCCGCTGCGAGGCAGATCGCTCGCCCTCGCTCCCGCCCGGTGCTGCTGCTGGAGCGGGAGAAGCTTCGCCCGGCGTCCCGACCTCATCCATCCCTCTGTGCGGGTGAGAATCAGGCACGAACTCAGTCCGCAAAAAGCTCGCTTCACCCACCATGCTCCTGCACAGCTCGAGTAGCCGTTCGAGCGAGGTCACAATCTCTTCGAGCAACGCGTGCTCTGCGAGGATGAAAAACATGGCGTAGTCGAGCGATCTCTTGCCGCTGGATGTTGCGGGGGTGTCTGCCCCCGACACTGCTGTTGTTGCTGCTGCTGCTTCCCGGTGGTGATCGCGCGTCGGACTGCTGGCTGCGCTCTGAGAGCCGCCGATGGGGCTGCTGGACTGGATCGAGTGGAGGCCATGGCGCTTGCGATTGCGCCTCCTCACATTCGCCAGGATGCTTTTCTGATTGAGACTGTCAAGCGCATGGAACGCGTCTGGCACACCACCATGGTGTCGGTGGTGCCGGGCGCGGTGGGACGGTTCGATGCCCTCCATCATCATTTGCAGCTGCTCGGCCACCGCCTCTGCGAGCTCCTTGAGCGCGAGACGCGGACTGGGGAGACACTGTGGAAGCGGCGCTTTCGTCTGCAGTGCTTGACCAGTGGTCCACAGCACCAGCAAGACGGACGCAATGAGACTCTGCCGCAGCTCCAGCACGTTGACCACAGCATGCTGCCGAATCGACCGCAGGCCATGCTCTCGGCACCTTCGCAGACCCATGAGCAGCTCGTGGATGATCTCAAGATGGTCGAGCAGCTCCGACAGCACCTTTGTGCGCTTGGGCTTGAGACTCATCTCGATAGTCATAATGTCGACAAGGCCTCTGGCCTGACTGATGCGTTTCTCAATGCTCACCTCGAGCTTCTCGAAAGCCGCACTCGACTTGTGCGAAGAAGTAAGCCCACCGGATAGCATCTGCCGCGACAAGCTCAGGTAGAGCGACTGAAGCTGCGAAGTGATCAAAGAGACCCTGCGAACAAGCTCGAGATGAGCATGAATGGGCCAGATGAAGAGGTTGACAATGAGCGCTGCGACGATGCCGAAGAAGATCATGTAGCCTCGATTCCAGGCGACGAAGACCACGCTTTCGCTGGCATCCTCTGTGGGGATGAGAGCCACGATGGGTAGCGTGAGGCCCATAACGGTACCAACGCCTTGGAAGCGCGTAAAGAGCATCAGATACGACGGCGGCAACGTGACTAGTGTGAGCAGGAACGCCAGGGCATAGGGGTTGCCTTGGCTGATCTCGCTGATAATCAGGCCGAGTAAGCTGCCACCGATCGTCCCGAGGATTCGATACAACGAAGTCAAGAAACTTGAGCCCGTCGAAGTCTCGAGGCAGAAAAGATAAGAAATGGCCATCCACTGGCCTCGATAATGTAGCCACCAGTGCTTGGCGTTCCCAGGTGCTAGCCACGAAGGCAACGTCAGGAGGACGATTCCGACTGTCAACTTGATGCCGAACTTGATGTGACGGCTATGCCGGAGAATACGGATTGCGTTCGACAGAGCAATGCGGCATCGCAATGCTCGATGGGTCCAGAAGAGCCTGTGGAAAGCGCGTATCTTCGCCTTAACCCAAGAGTGAATGGTCGCGACGCTGTTGCCAACCCTTGAAGGCGCCCTCTCGAGCTTTGGCGACATTGACGAGTCGAGGAAGTCCTCGGATCCATTATCAAAGTAATCGACCTCTGCAAACTGTTCAGATGTGGGCGAGGGAGGTTCGTCCTCGTGCAGAAGAGCGTCGACACGCTCGTCTGCAAGTGCCGTTTCATCCTCGGCGCCAATACCTGTGCGAACGAACCAGTAGCGCCACTTTGCTGCTGGCATGCGCAGTGATCTGTGGGGATTGCTCCGCCATGTTTTTGCCACGCTCAGAGCAGCATTGAGAAGCGAATCTACCAAGAGCGCCACTTCGAGCAGAGAGATCATGAGAAAAGAAATCTGGTACGCATCGTTGCGGAAAAGGTGTGTTAGTGCTATTGTTGTATCGGCTGGACTGGATTGCTCAGAGGCATTGGGGTGAATGTCCAGGTCAGAGTCGGCTTGAGGCTGCAATCGTACTGCGGCCGCTCTCTCGACCAGAGGTTGGTTTGCGATGACTTCGGAGCCCGATCCCTTGATTGCGTCGCTCAGGGCCGTCTTGAACATGCGAATAGACGCTCGCAGCTTGAGCTTTTGCTGTGACAAGGCAAGGCAAGGGTCGTCGATGTCGGTGGGGATGTCTAGGCCCTTTTCGCAGGCGTCGGGAGAAGGGTGCGGCTTTGTTGAGGATTGGGAAGCTGTGCATTTCCTTACGCACTGGCGCATGCAAGTAAGTGATGACGAGACCTCAGCGCTGAAACTGCGTATCTCGGCCTCAAAGTCAAACGCGGGTCGAGGCGAAGAAGGTCCCGACGGAGGATCAAGCACATGTGTCGGACCTTCCGCACGATGAGTCGACTGTTCCGCGAGGCTCGACTCGGTCAGACAGGCAAGGCTGCAGGAGAACCAGCCGCGGATGTCCCGAAGAATAGGGAGAAAACCCTGCAAGTGGGTGATGGGAACGCGCGTAAAGGCGATTTCGTACTTGGCAGCGTCCAGATTGGATTCGAGACGTTTGTGTAGGCTTTCGAGATTTCCCTTGAGCTTCTTGAACGTGAGAGACTCAGCGACGGTGACGATGTTATCCGGAGCCTCCGAACGACCGTGTGCAGTTTCGCTGTTGGGTGTTGCGCGATCCACAAAGAAGTCTTGGACCGCTTGCGCAGTGAGACGCTGAGTGCCATCCAACAGATCGCAGAGCTGCCCGATCGAGGTGCCCCGCGCTGTACGAGGAAAGACAACGAAGTTGCAAAAGATGCCGACCACCATAGCCACCAAGGCTGGGTAGAAATTGTTGAGAAAGATGCGTGCACTTATGACGTTGTACTGCGTTGTGAGCTCCCACAAGGTGCTGAAGACGAGAGCACGACATGGCCCCTTGAGACGAGGCGCATAGCTTGACAGCGTTCCTGACGAGAAGCAGAAGAAGATGAGCACGCAGACGCCAATAGTTCTGGACTGCCCCGAGCTGTAAGCTAGCGCGTTTTCCCCATCGATCCAGATGCAGCCACAGATGGCCAAGAATGCAATGCCGGTGCCCACAGCGACAAAAGCGAGTGTGATGACCGATCGTTCCAGATACGCTCCAGCAGCGAGAGGTGATGGGAAGAAGAAGAGGAAAAAGTGGATGTAGGTAAAGAAAGGGTCAGGTGACATCCAATCCTTGAGTCGATCCACTAGCACGAAGGGCGTGAGGAGAAGCGCCGCGATGGTAGGTGGCGCCAGAAGTCTGATGCGCAGCCAGAGTCGCTTGCCACGCTCCGTGAGGCGGCTAAGCACATCATGTTTGCCGCCGACATGGGCTGTGACTTGCTCGTCGACACCGTCGCTGAGCATGGGCGGGACCTTTTGTATGTGATTGTGGGAGAGCCGTTACGCGCTTGGATGTGCCATGTTGGACCAAGTCGGGCTCATAACCGAGCGCTTGGCTCCGTTTTCGATATCGACGTATGCCAAAGGATGGTGAATCTAAGGAAAGCCGCGTGATTGAGATGTGGAGCGTGTCGTGAAGAGTGAGGTGCAATGAAATCTGAACTTGTGTTGGCGGAGGTGAAGCGTGGTGTGGTGTAGTTGTGAGTTTGCTCGCGATGATGCTCAACAGCCGAGCTTCAGAATCTTTTTTTTTCGGCCAGGGTTCGGCAAGTGTGCCTGTGATTCGCACAAAGAAAAGCGCAGAGCAGCGGCGGCGGCCAAGAAGCAACTAGGTTCGGTACACTGTGAAGGAGAGCCAGCTGAAAGCAGCAGCTCAATTCGAGTGCCAAATGAAAGCCCCAAATTCGGCTCTTTCGGCATCTTGCTTGCTTCATTCGGCACGCAGTAACTTAAGGGAGATGCGGCCACTTACTTGGTGCTGTGGTTGTGGAGAGACCCTGTCGTTCGAGTCGACATCATCCCTTGAGGCAACAGACCTTGTCAGCCCTACACGTTCGGCTCGGGCAATGATTCGCCATAAAGCTCTATTGTCGGCCTCGAGCAGCAACAGGACGTTGACATATACTCTCTTTGTCAAATCAGACTGTCGGAGAAAGAAGACTCGTCATTGTCCTGCTTTCGAATGTAATATCGTTTACAGCAGGCTTGCACATCCGGCTACAGAGTCACTGCTGGCTCAAGGGATCGAAAAGGCTGCACCTGTGAAGAGCAACATACTGTCGCCTCGGACGGCACGTCTTCTTGACCTGCTACGGTGGTTGCTGACTCTATTCGCTCACAAAATCGTTGAGTACATCGCTGATGCGGGCAGGTGTACTCGCCGTGAATCGGGGAGATCGACCTCGAACGACCCGGAACCTCTTCCCTGTACCGCCGATGAGCTTGGCTCCATTAAAAGATCTTCGGACACTTTGCCGAAGCGCTCGCAGACGCTTGCAACTGCAGCTGCAGCTCGCAACGACGTACGCGATTGTTGTCGAGAGTAGCTAAGCGCACACTCGCAACCCCTTGCCGCTTTCTGCCGCTGCCGAGAGGCACACGACAAGTGACAGGCTCGGGTTCAATGCACTTGATCGACTTGTGCCTGAAGTCTTGAGAAAGGGGGCATTGTGTCTGATGATCCATATTGACGAGCAAGAGAAACGCCAGATGCAGTTCGGTCATTGCAGTTGAAGGGAACGAGCCAAAAGCCTGAGTTGTAGCGCACTCAAGTTGGGAAGGGCTATGATTTGCCACGCACCAGTGAACCTCGATCTGCCCAAAGAGGTAAGAATCGACGGCAGAGCTGCATAGCATGCATGAATAAATGAAGTGACAGTACCCGGTGCAAGCGGTTTGGTTCTGAATGCACGTCAATCGCGTCGACTTCAATAATGATCGCTAATGGTACCGTTGGAAGCCGAGAGAGCCCAGAGTGAGGTGGCTCGGGAAAGATGGACAGCCTTCGGCTCTGTGGTCGGCAGTGAGCAAGGAGTACTGCTTGGCAGACGGCGTTGGCGAAAGCTGCAGCTGTTCCTGAAATTATGCGGATCTGTACGTGGAACTGCGGTTGACATCGACCTTTGCCGCTTGACCCCAGGATGACGGTTCAAGCCTCGGTGGCGCTGCACTTGATCAACATGTAATGTGTTGCACAAATGGCAAACATTTGCGGTACCTTTTGAGCTCGAAGCCAAAGCTTGTCGTCGTGACAAGGCGGTGGCACTTGCAAATGTGTATTGGTTTGACAAGTGTCCAGACAAGGTACAGGAAGCGAGCTTGGGTGCGGGCGAAGAAAAAGGCAATGAAGCGTGGGATGGATGGACCGAGCCTTCCTCAGCTTGATCGAGAAAGGCTGTCAGACCGGTAAGCGGCATAGCCGGCAACCAGGCTTGGAGCTGCTGCCGATGCGATGGAGAACCGCATTCTTTTGTGCCTCTTGGGAAGATCGAATTGATCCGGATCACCGCCTGCTTGCAAACATCACGCGAGGCGCATGTGATTATAGAGAAAAGGAGGCGGGACCCTGATGCTACGCTCCAGATCGAATGTCTTTTTCCAACGCCGACCGCTGTCACAATTGCAGCCCGAGCACTGTCGAGTGCATGCCTCAGCTCCCTGTCGATCAGGTGCTGAGTCCCCATGCTTCTCCATATTGAACGGGCTTCGAAAGCAGACGCAGCCACTTGCCTCATATCCAAAAGATGAGGCTGCGCAAGGGAGCAAGCAAAAGCCAGATCATGAAAGGACGCACTCGAGTACTCGAGCCAGCGAATGCAGAAACGAGCTCGCGACCCCCGGTCGTTTCAATTCTTGGGTAGCAGTGAGAATGCAACCTTATGCCAACGATCATATTGCGCGGTTCCGCAAGAAACTGATCCGCTGCAGATACAGTGGAGCGTCGACAGCGCTCTAGCCTCGTTTGCTGAAATCCCCGTCAATCGTCTAAGCGAAGTTCGAACGGAGACCTCGCTGGTGGGAAACGGCTTACAGTACAGTACTTCATGGAAAATGAAAAAAGGAAGAATGAAAAGTCTTGGATCGCTGTCCTGCAATTGTTCTAAGAAGGGTGGAACCAGGCGGTGGTCGACCGTCCAACGTGCCGACAGAAGGCCCTTGCACCAACTCCTACATCCTCTTCGTCCTGTATTGTGGGCAAGTGACAAGGCACAGTGGCGCCTACAATGACGGTCGGGAACTTGAGGCACACATAATGAGAGGGCGAACCCAGCGCCCCGCACCTTCAATCTCAGTATTGTTTCCCGGCATTCTGATCCACGCTCGGGAGCAATTGCGATCTCTATTGCAATTCGATCTCGTCGCACTTCCTCAAGATTGCCGAACGTCGCACGCTTTGCGGTCGATAAGCGATGACGGTTATGCAACGACGTTCAATTGCTCTGTGATGCCCGCAGTCGATGACCCGATGTGAAGCTTGTAAGTAGTTTGGCTCGAAGCGGAACAAAGTTAGCTCATGAAGCTGGCGGAGACGGGAGCAAACCTTGAAAGAAGCTCAAGTTATGGTTCTGCCTCGATTGTGCTCCGCTGGAAAAGCGAAAGCATTGCTTCTCTGACCTGCACGTCAATCTGCACCCTCTGTCTCCATCGTCGCCTAACACTATCACGACAAACAGCAGTTCTTCGAACCGGGTATGTGGCGCGACGCAATAATCCAAACATCATTGCTTCTCACTATCCTGGGCTCGGGTCGGACGCCAGTTCTTCAAGAGTTACTGGCGTCACGGCCACCGTAGCGAGAGGATGCGAGCAGCGTCAGAAGGAGTTGACATGCAGGAAGGAGCCGAAAAGGTTCGACCTGATAGCTGTCACGATCAAAGAGCGATTTGTCTAGACGCAAACCAGCTCCTTCAAGAACGTGCCCTTTTTTTCTTCGAGATCCATTCAAGCAAGAACTGGGAGTTGGGCCCTCTAGCAATACCGTGATGATACCATGTTTCCCCACGCGGACAAATAGTCAGACGCTTAGGCTGGCAAGCTGTTCCGAAGCTTCTCCCGAGGTTTTCCTGACTGGCAAGCTTAAGAGCCGAGAAACCAAGAGCGTGAGTAGCACATCGGCCGTCACATCGAGCATAAGTGACAGGCGAAATGCACCACGGATCCGAGAAGCGAACTAACTGAACACGATCGACGACGACATGTGCCAAGCAAGCAGAGGCACAGGGGCCGGGCCCAAGTGCTGTGCTGTGAGAAACGTGGTCTGCTTTTGGCTGCTGCTGCCTAGCTGTTTGCTCACCACGATTGATCCGCAGCGGGACAGGGTTGGCATGCCATTGATACATTGATATCAAACCAAGTATGATATACACTGAGACCAACACTGATTGCGTCGCAACTGCATCGCGTGGACGCTGCGCGAAGCACACGCATGAATCCGGTTGGATTGGGGCTCACTCTGCTGCAACAGCATAACTTATATAAGGCCATTGCGAATTGATCCATTTTCAGAATTTTGTTTGTTGGTGTCATTTTTTTCGCGCTGTTGAATGGAAGCGAGAGGGTGTTGGTCTCGGCTAGCTCGCTTGGCAGCCGATCTCATTACCGTCAGATTTGGTTGCGTCGCTTGGTCAGTTGATGTTGGCCGCGAGGAAAAACTTGCGCACAAGCTTGCAGCTGCAGTTTTCACACCACAGCAGCAAGTCACAAACTTGACTGAGCTGGAAGGCGGGCCACGAGATCGACTGCTTGTCCACCCTTCGCTTGGCTCGATCTGCTTGTTGAAGCAAACTAGCAACCGCGTGTTTGCCTTTGTGACTTCATGCAGCATGCGGCAGAGCCAAAACGCATTTCTTCTCGTCTTCCAAGAAGGCAGCGACATCTGTGTCTCTCTCAGCACCTCAAGTCCTAAATCGACTTTGTCCTGACCACGCAGTCAATCATCGATATTCACGATTGTTGCTTTTGCCTCTCCAAAATCACACAACTCTGCATGCATACAGGTGGGCCGTGAAAGTTGTGCTGCGGTGTTCGACCCTTTATATGGAGCGGGAAGAGAGTCGAGAGGCCGAATTTGAGTCACAGTCTCGGCCTCCCGCTTATTCTCTCCTCCCCATAGCAAGGTGAGCGCAGTTGCCATCAGTAGGGGAGCGAGTTGGTGCAAACTAAGTCGGGCGGAAGGCCTAGACGTTCGTCGCGGGTACTGCAGCAGGCGCTGGCTGGCGCGAGACCTAGAGGGGCAAAGACCAAGTTCGATCCTCGCTTTTTCCCAAGTGTAGCATCGGTGCAGTCGGCCCGTGTCCGATGAGCGAATCCCACAGCCGGGTTGACACGCAAGGTCTTAGTTCTGATCTTCGGTTGCAGGCTTGGGTTCAATGCGAGCAATCGACGATGGCGTGTCCATCATGTTTGTGTACCTGTGTCTCAAGCCAAGGTACCGACAACTATGTGATGGATCAAGCGGGGCGTTGTAGCGAGGTGGCTGCACTGCACGTCAACAGGTTACAGGTATGAAGGGAACAAGGCGTTGGAGTCTGAATGAATTCAGGGTCAGGGTCGTATTCATGCCAAATCATCCTCAATATGCAGCGTGCCATGTCTGTAAAGCGAAGGAGGAGGAAAAACAAACGGCGGCCGTTTTGCAAGATGGATGAGCTTCGGCTCTTGTTCCGCATCGCTCCTCTCGTTCGGATGGTGCCGCATCGGCTTCTCCTCCTTGCGTCTGTCACAGGTAGTCTCGACGCAGTTCAGAAAGCTAGTTGCGTGTCGTCACAGTGAAGAATGCAGAGCAAGACATCGACGCGGCTTGCTGTGGCTTCCTGCAGCAAACCCACATGTGACATTACAACGTATCGAAGCGCATCTTTTGCTCATACAGCTCAGCTTCCAAGCGCAGTCGACGTAAGACTCCCGCGCAAAGCAATGCACCACCCTTGCATCTCGATCCTCAACCGGGCGAATTCCTCTTTGGCAAACGGCTGTGCTTCCTGCGTCTCTGCAGCGTCTGGTCTTTGTCTAGACTCGTTCTGTCCTGTCACCGCCGCCCGCTTTTCATTGCCAGCCCTCTCGGTCTCTCGGACTGAGTGGCCCGCCCAAGAAAAGCGAAAAGCGGCTGCTTTGCTGACCAACGTCGAGCACTTTGCAAATTATTGATCTTTGGACCCTGTCTTGCATCTTCAGTCCGCACACCCTTCACCATCAGGCAAGCTTGCACCTCTGTCACTGACTACTGTATCCCCCCTTCTTCGCTCCTCTCTCCCTTCATCCACTGGCAGCAACGTCCCTTCTTGTCAGCATCGAGCTTTCCTTTTGGTCGAGCGCTCGCCACAAACGTAGTCGTTCAACAGCCGGCCATTGATCCTCTCTGTCGCTCGTCCGTCAAGCCAAGCACGTCGACGTCCCACCGCACCTCGTTGGTGTGCGACTTATTCCACCATAGATACCCTCTTCGGCGTTACGGCCGCGCGGTCCATTGTATTGGTCATCCTTCATTCACGGCAAGCTCTCCAAACGTTGTTGGCTTTTCCAACCCACCGCCGCACATTTCCACCGCGCTTCATCTCGCACAAGAATCAAGAGCAGACGATTGACAATCGACGTATCCTTTCACTTGAATCACACGACCAACACATGCTTCAGTCACATTGCTGCGCGATTGCCCCACCTACACGTCCGTGAAGCCGCGGTGCTCTCCTCGTTCCCAAAACAAGATTTGGCTTTCTGCTCCTCAACACCGACCTACATTTCTTCCAAAAGTCACTGCCGCTCCAGTTCATCACCTCTTGCTCCGGCACGCGGCGCTCGTGATCCATCACAACCCTCATCAGCCTCCCATCAGGTCCAGTGCTGGGCACTGACTCTCATCGTCAAATGACCCTCATCCATCTCCTCTGGCTCTGACTAGTCTAGATCATCGATCGGAGGGACCTTTGGCAACACTAGTCCGAGGCTGACAGCAGCGTCTCTCACGATCCAAACTTAAGCTTTCTTCCTCCCTTCGCCGCTCGCACTTGATCCGTCATACACCTTCGCATCATCCACAACATCGTGTCCTCCCCATGAATCGCAAGGTGCTAGCGCCTGCACCGAGTTCCGTTACCAATGTCGCTCAGGCAACTGTTCGACCCCAATCTCGTGCCTCTCACGCCGGCTCGGGCACCTATACCGAGATGAGGGCTCAGATTCGAAAGGAGCGCGAGCACGAGAAGCTCCAACGGCAGACCGTCAATGGGCCCGTAGCTCCAAGCCGTGATGCCGAAGCCCTGGCTAGGAAACAGGCTCAGCCTACATCGCACTCTGCTTCCCAGATGCCAGCTAGTGTCTCCGATCAAAAGATAAGCCACTTCTCTGTGTCTGAAGAGGATGCGGTTGAAGATATCTCTGCAGACAAGAGAAGTTATCTTCGTGTCTTGCCACCGTCCAGCTTCGCTATGAGCTCTGACAATGTCTCCAACATGTCCACCGCATCTAGCCAAATGTCTTCGTCCTCAACGGGCATTGTCAGGAAGCGAAGTCAAACTGCCTCGACGCAGGAGCAGCCACAGCACCAGCAGCAGCACCAGCCACAATCGCAGCAGCAGCAACATCACAGTCGGCAAGAGTCCCTGTTCGCTGCGAGGGCAGATGCACTCCCTCGGATCCATTCTCCACCCGAGCCTCCGGAGCAGCCCATCGGTATTGATGCGCTGCAAGCCGCATTCTCTGCCAAGTACTACGAGCTAGCCAACAAGTGCAAAAACTGGGAAAAGTATGCCGCAAAGCTAAGAGCACAGCTTGGCGTTCTGGAAGCAGAGAACCGAGTGCTCAAGGAACAAAACTCCCAGCTCGAAAGCGACAACGCCCAGCTCCAGGCCGTGCTTCGTCAAGAGGAAAAGACCCGCACCCAGCTAGAAGGCCGCATGTCCTCCCTCGAAGATTGCTTGTCTCAGCGAAGTATCTCGGGTGGTAACTTGAGCGCACAGTACCGAGCCGTCGAGTTGCTCGACTACGACCATCTCTCCATCCCTTCTGCGCCCTCGTCGGCGGAGAAGAATAACGAAGGCGTTGCAAGCCTGCGCCACACTCCCTACTGCTCGTCCAATCTTCAGATCGAGGACCGTTCCGAGCTCCGCCCACAAGCCATGCCCAGTCACATGAATGGTGTCGCTGTCATTCAAACCACAACAGTATCTCGCTCTTCGGAAGCTGATGCCGTGCGCAACCCGCCGCGAGAACTGTCGACCGAGACAATGCACGGCAAGTGGGAGACCACGCATCCGGACGACGCATTGCAGAGCCCACAGATCCCCCACTCGGTGAATGACCCTGGAGTCAGCGCGGAGGGTAGGAGTTCTCGTCTCGGCAATCGACCGGACGTTCCCGACAGGCATGTCGCTCATCAGCGATCAGGAACAGTTGGCGCTCTGGGAATGGTCATGCCGCGGCCAGGCTCAGTGCTGGGAGGTCAGAGGGGCCACGCATTGACCTCGCA
Organism: Ustilago lituana; assembly: GCA_928869825.1. Classification (NCBI taxonomy): domain Eukaryota; kingdom Fungi; phylum Basidiomycota; class Ustilaginomycetes; order Ustilaginales; family Ustilaginaceae; genus Ustilago; species Ustilago lituana. Next base: position 1,527,957 of record CAKMYA010000001.1, read on the forward strand.
AGCTCTGGCCCAGCAGGATGCTTTCGAGGCAATCGCACGCCCCGCCTCGGAGCAGAGATTCCACGGCGCTTACCTGGAGAGCAACGTCTCTACCACAGCGGCTAGCATCGTCGCGAGCAGCGGCGTCACCAAAGCCGCTCTGCAGAGCAAACGCCGCAGTACGGTATCGGGCGATCGTGGCCCTAGCCTCAGTCTAGCTCAAATCGTCAAAGGCGCCCTCACTGCCTCTGGGGTCGTGGCAGCTGCTCCCTCTCAATCACAAAGCCAGCACACCAGCCCTAACGACAAAGCTTTAAACAGCAGCGACTACCTCCAGGAATGTGTGGAGAGGCGACGTGAGGCGATGCGATCCTCCTTCAGTGCGCAGCAAAAGGGCATGACACCAGCCAGCGGTCAGATCGTCCCTTCGCGACCAGTCTCTCGAGCAGCATCGAGACTCAGCACGCAATCGGGCACTCGCAGTCGAAGCCGTGCCGGCAGTGTGCACGATGCCATTCCCGTGGCTGTCGAGGACATATTCTGTAACCAGAAGACGTTCCAAGCGCATTCAACCGAGCCTTCTCCCGAAATGCTCACAGAGCAGCTTGCTGCTGCCAGCCTCGATCCCCACGCCGACATCACCGCCGCCTCTCAGCGTCTGATGGCTGCCACCGATACCCAGAACGTCAAGCTCATGACCCGCAAAGAGCTCAGCATTGCTTCCAGTCCCGCCTCCCTCGTCTCCAATTCTCCGGCTCAGAACCAGGAAGAGCATATCTCGTTCGAGAGGAAGCTCTATATACGTTTCCAGGAAGAGCTGAACGCCGAAGAGTTTCACAAGTTTGAACGCTGCATTCAGCGCTACGATTTCCTCGACATCCCGTTGGAGGGCAACAAGGGCTTGATCACTCGCGTCAAGCGCCTCTTGCTCGTGTCAGACCCTGATCTTCGCTCGAAGCCCGACAAGCTGCGAGTGCGTCAGCAGCTGGCTCGAGACTTTGAAAAGATGGCAAAGAATTTCAGTCAAGGTCAACATTCTCAGCAGCAGTCGTGAAGGTTTCAGCACCCAAAAAAGCCGCTCTTCCAGACGACGGCTAGCGAATTGTGTCCGCACAACAACATCTAATGACCTCCCCTGTAGCAATACTGGCTGTATATCCCACACACGATGATTTCTGGCTCTAGGGTCCACGCATCGCCAGGCAAGAATAATCTCTGGCGAGGTTGCGTTCGGTGCCCACGCCTACACATACAGATCTGCTGTGCTCTGTTTCTCCCGTAATGCACCCACGTTCCTTGAGTCTAGGCGGCAGCGCTGCTTATCGCCATACCGTGCAGCTTCGTATCACGATCAATGTTCACTCTTTTGTCTTTCTCCGGGTGAGAGGCGCTCGGGATTGTGATAGCCTCGTGAAAACAAGTGGAAAGCAGAGACGATGGTTGCAGATGTGCGGTATCGATGACATGGTAATGCATGGGAAAGTAGGAGAGGGGCTAGGCTTCCTTTCTGCGCTTCTTCTCGCGCGGTGAGGGCATGGCTAGCGACTCTGATTCACCGGTTTCGGCGGTGTCAGTGGCAGAAGTGGATTTGCGCTTGGACTTTTCTTTGGGCGATTTCGTCTTTAGCGTCGTCGTTCCTGATGGGCTTTCTGTCGCAAGCGATTCAGCTTTGACGACCGATGCCGGGGTGGGGTACTTGGACGGGTCGTCGCTCTCGACGGCTGACGAAGAAGCTTCATCCTCGTCTTGCCACCTCACTCTCCTTGGCTGTGGGGTGGCAGCAGGTGACGCACGAGCCGATACTGTTGCTGACCTTGTAGCTCGACCTGCAGCGGAGCCCAACCCGAGCGCTTGGGACGGGAGCAGGCTCTTTTTGAGATAAGAGCGGTCGAGGGTGGGAGAGGGCCCTTTGAAGGGGTCAGGGAGGAGCGAGCCGTGGAGCGAAAGCATGTGATTGGCGACGGTAAGGCTGATGACGGTGAACGAGAGCTTGCCGGAGTTGCCGCCGAGTTTGGAGCCGTCAGAGCGGTTGCGCCAATACCCCAAGCCGTGGTCGGTATGGTTGGTGGAAGTTTCGTCAGAGGTGTCGTCGAGGACAAACTCCCAGTCGTCCTCCGGGAGGTGCGAGGCGGGAATTGAGGCGTTGAAGAGGCCGTACAGCAGTAAAGAGACGTGGGATGGGGACGAGAGGCAGATGGTACCCTCTGTTGCAACCAACGAAAAAGCAGAAGAAAATTATAGAGATGTCAGCAGAGGCACATTGCGGGATGCGAAGGCGAGATCAAGAGACTTACCGAGCATCTGACCAATCTTGGGACTCCAAACCACACACTCGAATCCAATTTGGGCCGTCGCAAAGGCGGAGTCAGCCGAGAATAGCGCCGTATCTTGCAAGAACCGCGTGGGCGAATGTGTGATGAGCACGCCAGAAAGCTGCGGTACATATCGCATGACGAGCGTGTCCATAAGATCGGAAAAGGCAGCGTATGGGTCGTTGGACCACACTGGTGGAATGGGGAGGTTGAGCACAGGGTACATGGTCTCGAATGCCGATGTCACGGTGCGCTGCTGCGAGCTGGAAGAAGAAGCGGCAGCATCATTGTCGACCACGGTGAGAGGGACGTGCTCGATTGCTGTGGAGGACTTGCGGCTCTTGTTGGACTCGGAGCCAGACTTGGACTCGCGTCGCTTGCTGCTCTTGTCCTTGCTGGATTTTGTCTTGCCTTCTTTCGACATGGAGAAGCTCGAGACTAGTGTGTGAGTTGAGATTCTTGGGGACGTGGAAGGAATCGCAGTCGATAGATCTGAGGAAGAGATCGTCCGTGTTGAATTCCAAGAGTCGGGAGATACGAAAGGCTGCGTGAGATTGAACGCAGTAGGGAGCGAAGAGTTGCCGACCTGGACGAGAAGCAGTGACAGCGCCTGTCGTGACGATACAATGTTCTGCAAACGGAAGCAATGTTCTTCTTCTTCTCTCGATAGCGAGAGCGGGACTGCTGGTGGTGGTGGTGCTAGATGCTGCTGCACCCTGAAACTTGACAACTCTCCAGGAAATTTTTTCTTCGCATCAACGCTTTGTGTGTCCGAACTGTCACCTCCACAGTCTCGGAATTCGGCGTCAGGCTGAAGATCGCTATCGCGGTCATTGAACCCAAACCGTGGCGCGAGATCGGGAAAAAGGCGATGGATCATTCAAATCGATCAAGAACCACTTTGAACCAACTGAGGAGCGTGCGAAATTTTTCGATCCGCTCTGACCGCTGAATCATGCGCGAGTGGAATGTCTTTCATTTCTTTTCGATCACCCCAATTCGTCACGCAGCGACATCCACTCTTGCGGGCGGCGCAAAATTTTTGAATGGACCGCCTCTGCTCTGCCACACTCTCTCTCAGCATTTCCTCCCAGAAAGATTGTCCGCCGTTGCTGCCTCGTTCAGTGTTGAACTCACGTCACCGAATATGAAAAAAAAAGGAGAGAGAGTTGTTCTTCGATGAGAGAGAAAGTTGCTCGAATTGCCAAGTTTGGCAGCTCAGCAGTCTGCAGTGCATTTCCACAATTCGAGCCCAAGCCTGAAGGAACGAAGCCTCGGTCAGAAAGTGTCCGTGTAGATACATAGCCTTGCCACTCCGTGTGCTTTTCACCTTTCATCCTCATTCACACACACCCACATACATCACCGAAAATGTCTGCCGAGAACCAGGAAATCCCTCAGTTCAAGCTCGTCCTCGTCGGTGACGGCGGTACCGGCAAGACCACCTTCGTCAAGCGTCACTTGACTGGAGAGTTCGAGAAGAAGTACATTGCCACCCTCGGTGTCGAGGTGCACCCTCTCCAGTTCCACACCAACTTCGGTACCATCTGCTTCAACGTCTGGGACACTGCAGGACAGGAAAAGTTCGGTGGTCTCCGCGATGGTTACTACATCCAGGGCCAGTGCGGTATCATCATGTTCGACGTTACCTCGCGTATCACCTACAAGAACGTCCCCAACTGGCACCGTGACCTCGAGCGTGTCTGCGAGAACATCCCCATCGTTCTCTGCGGTAACAAGGTCGACGTCAAGGAGCGCAAGGTCAAGACCGGTGCCGTCACCTTCCACCGCAAGAAGAACCTCCAGTACTTTGAGATCTCGGCCAAGTCCAACTACAATTTCGAGAAGCCTTTCCTCTGGCTCGCACGAAAGCTCGTTGGCAACCCTACGCTCGAGTTTGCTGCCGCTCCCGCTCTTGCTCCCCCCGAGGTCCAGGTTGACGAGCAGCTCATGGCTCAGTACAACGCCGAGCTCCAGGCCGCCGCGGCTGCTCCCCTGCCCGACGAGGACGATGGCGACCTCTAAGCACATCGCATCGCATCGCATTGCATTGCATTCCATACAAGAGACCTTGTGCACACTACCCTAGCCTTGCAATTGATCCTCGACAACCAAATGTCTGAGTCGTATAAAACGTAGTTTGGCACATCTTCTTAAGCATCTCTCTTTCCGCCATAATACCTGCATTCTGTCTTTCCGTACAAATGCCAACTCTAACCGGTTTTCAGCTTTTCCATGTGGTCTGCGTGTTTCTGCTTTCGGTTCGTTGTGCCTGTCACTGGTGTCACGGTCACGGCCACCATCTGACGAGTGTCGTGCTAGGTACACTAGCTTGCTTCGCCAACCTGGCCGCGTGCTTTACCAGGGCCTACGAGACTCAAACGCTGTGTATACCCTACCGTTTCGACAAGCTCACAGACCCGAAGACCTTTTGTTGAGTCTCTTGCATCACACCAAGTGGGATCACTCGGGACACCACGCCAACCCGGTGCATGACGGTTGCTCGACTTCGTGTTACTTGCAGAAACGGGGGAGCTGGTTGTGCAGCTCAGGCTGATCTTCAAAATGTTAGACTTCTTGGTCTCTCCACTTCCAACCCAACGCGTGTGGGAAAATGTCGTGCGAGTTAGCTATAGCGCTCAGGGCACACTGGCACCCTTGGAGTGCGAGAGAGCCATGTGGCTTTGCATCAAGATCCCTCCTATTGATCGAGAAGACGCGTCTCTCGAGGTCCGCGCACGGGACACTCGAATTCGAACAACAATTTCCAACTTGGCTGTTGCTGTTGCTCTCCCTCACACCGACCAGAAACGGCACGCGACACGGCCGGTCCGAGCCTCACTCGTGAGAGGTCAAGAGCAGCAAGAAGAGCTCAAGTTGCAGAGGGACAGACGGGATTCGAATCCATGGTGGCCCCGCTGTTGTCGGCCTTCCTATAGCATGACACTCTGCGGAGCTGCCCGGTGTATGATGCGCCTCAGTACTGTTATCGCTTCGACATCAAATCTGCCTGTTTTCCTGTTCCCCCTTCAAGGAACTTGCTCGGATTCCTGTATCCCCGACCTCCCGCGCAGGCCATACCGGGGCGATCTTGATCGTCGCTGGGATTTTGGGTATCAGAGTTGAGTCTTTAAAAGGCACATAAATGGGCTGAACAGCGATGCATGCTTTCTTCGCAACCGATCGTCAATCGAACCGAATCGGCGCAGCTTAAGCCTGGACAAAACAGACACGAGCTTGGGGCAAGGCGGGGCGAAAGAGGGAAGAAAGATCAGCAACTCCCGCGAAAGGTGCTCGCTCACGACTCTTCTTGGGCCTGTCCAAGGTCTGATCGGATTTTGTGCTTGAAACAGATGAAGCAGTGCGCGGACGATCTTGGATCTGGCTTTGGCTCTTGTGAAGCGCAGACAGAAACTTGGCCGAGCGTCGCAAGTTCGTAAATGAAGCCGACCGAGATGATCCCTCAAAGATCACGCCTAGTGCGCTGCGCTGGAAAGCAGACTGTAAGCTGAAGCTCCTGAACTTGAAAGGGCAAGCGTGAAGAATATTCCTGTGCTGCAGCTAGATTGAATTTCCGATTTCAAGCTGCATTTGTTGCTGATTTTGAAGCTGGCGAAAAGGTGGTGGTGGCTTGGTTCGAATTGAAGGCTTCTTGGCCCTCGTTGGACTGCACTGCACTGCACCGCACTGCCGATTCTGTGCATTCTGAAACCTTGCCTTGCTGCGCACAGGCACATCGACGCTTTTTCTGTCACAGACGCACCAAGGCGACGCAAAGCGAAAGCAAACTTTTACAAGCGGTATCCCAAAGCAAAGGCAGTCGGTCGGTCAGTCTCGCTAAACGCTTCCGGCTGGCTATCTCTGTCTAAGCACTCGCGCGACCTCAGGCTAAGAACAGACAGCATCAGCACATCCTTCGCGCCTCCTCGGCAACACACAGGCATCGGTCGCGCTTCCCCTCTGCCTGCACTTGCGCGTGTGAGTGTGTGTGTTTCTCGATGCGTACTTTGCCTGTTTGCGTGCGTGCGTTGCGTTGCGAGCGTGCATGCGTGAGTATGTTGTCGTCGGCCAACGGTGTGCTTTCTTGCGTGTGTGTTGCGTGCCAGTCAGCTACACTTCCCTTCTCACTGTTACTGGATTCTGGGCGTTGAGCTTACAGCTCTTGCCCCCCATTACAAACTCGAGCTGGAAATGAAATTGAAATCCGTAGCTCCCCCTCCCCCCCAACGCTCGCGCTCGTTCCTCCTCCTTGCGTGTGATTTCGTCGCGCTGTCTGTCCCCCTTTCGTATTTCTCTGCGCTTCTACCGCCTCTCTGCGCGTTCAAGCCAACACGACGACACTTGTAATCGCTTGTGCTGTGCGATTTGTAGTGTTGAGCGGTGGAAATTGTATTCGACTGAATCCGTCGCCGCGCTCAGACAGTGACAGTGATAGTGTGCCCGTTTCAGCGGGTGCTCTGCTCAATCTCCCTTTATCGTCCGTCCGTCCGTCCGCAAGCGCTGGTTTGCTTTCGGGTCCCCCTGTGTCTAATTTGCAGGTGTGTCGCTCTCTCCTGCGCTCTGCCCGCCCTTTCTGCCCCTTCTGGCCCTTTCTCTGGATCGTCAATCTGCCTATCCGCTCGCGAGCTCGTCCGCACCGCATAGCACAGCACAGCACAGCACAGCACACACGCAACTTGCCCATTCATCCGTCCGTCCGTCCGTCTGTCCGCGTCTGCTGCGCTGTCCACCACTCACATCTTCCTTCGCTCGTTATCATCATCACCACTTCCACCCACCACTGTTCGTCTTTGTGTCACTTGACCATCATCAACTGCATCCACCTGTTCAGTTCAGGGTGAGTATCCCCTCCTCCCTCCTCATCGACAATCGACATCCAGGACGCGTTGCCCCCCTCTCGACATCCAGCCTCGCTCGCCATATCTTCTCCGCCGTCCATCCCGCCAGCCTGTCTCGTTGCCATTACATTCCATTCGTCGACGCGACCAACACCTCATTCATTCAAGGCTGCTCGCAGTCGTCAGCGACACAATCCGCTGCTCGTGACACCATGGATTCCGACACATTGTTGTTGTTGTTGATTGATATCGTGACTCGCTCAACTCAGTCCGGCCGCACGTGACGTAATAAAGCCGTACCTACATAAAGACGGATGTTCACAGCAACCATGGCGGTCCATGGCAGCATCGTACCACTCTCTATACAGTCACCGATCTGCGTTATCGCCGCTGTGGGCTCGTCGCTGGTCATCTTAGCTGCGCTTCGCCATTTATGAACGCACCAAGCCCAGTCTGTCATCCAGCATGGACTCGGCACTTGCTATAGCGTTCACGTCGACGACTGTTTCCAGTCGTTTTGAGTTGGCATCGATGACGTCCCAACATCATCGCTCAGCGCCGTCTTTCAATTACGCAATCCTGGATGTCGCGTAACCTGTCACCCGGCCGTTACCACGTTCAGCTGCTAACTCTTATTCTTCTGCGACGCTGCTTTTGTCTCTTTTCCGCATCTGTCCAGCCTCCTCATTTTTTTTTCATCCCTAGATCTTTCAAATCACAACCGACACCACAATGCCGGAATCTCGAGAGGACTCTGTCTACCTCGCCAAGCTCGCCGAGCAGGCTGAGCGATACGAGGGTAAGTCTTTCAATTAACACAAACTTGCTCCTATCTTGGTTTGCTGTGAAAGCCTGCCGAAAGAGAACCGGCAGAGTGTACGGGCACCTGGATACTCAGGACGCCTTCGAAAGCACGGTATCGAGGTGGTGTTTTAACAAGGTGGCTTATACTGACTTCTAACTCGGACTTCCAATTTTCGCTGTTGCTTCAATGCAGAGATGGTCGAGAACATGAAGCGTGTTGCTTCCTCCGACCAGGAGCTCACCGTTGAGGAGCGCAACCTCCTCTCGGTCGCCTACAAGAACGTCATTGGTGCCCGCCGTGCCTCGTGGCGTATCGTCTCCTCCATTGAGCAGAAGGAGGAGTCCAAGGGTAACGAGACCCAGGTCTCGATGATCAAGACCTATCGCGAGAAGATCGAGGCCGAGCTCGCCCAGATCTGCGAGGACATCCTCGACGTTTTGGACAAGCACCTCATCCCCTCGGCCGCCTCGGGCGAGAGCAAGGTCTTCTACCACAAGATGTACGTATTGGCCCCATCTAAAGCGGCGGTTTCAGGTATTCCAATCGGACCCTCTGAAGCAAGGCCGCTTTTGCTCAGGCAACTGCGAACATGACACACTGATGTATGATTTGTTTCTCTACCATTGCTCTCTGCAAATCTCGATCTTCTGCAAATCAACAGGAAGGGTGACTACCACCGATACCTCGCCGAATTCGCCACTGGCGACAAGCGCAAGGATTCCGCCGACAAGTCGCTCGAGGCTTACAAGGCTGCCTCGGATGTTGCCGTTACCGAGCTGCCCCCTACGCACCCCATTCGTCTGGGTCTGGCTCTCAACTTCTCGGTCTTTTACTACGAGATTTTGAACAGCCCCGACCGTGCCTGCCACCTGGCCAAGCAGGCCTTCGACGACGCTATTGCCGAGCTCGACACCCTCTCGGAGGAGAGCTACAAGGACTCAACGCTCATTATGCAGCTCCTCCGCGACAACCTTACCCTCTGGACCTCGGACATGCAAGATTCCGAGAAGCCTGCCGAGGCTGCCGCTGCTGACGCTCCGGCTGCCGAGGCCAAGGGTGAGGAGGCTGCCTAAACGAGCAGAGTACAGATTGAAAGAAAAAGCTCCGTTCTCCACCCCTTGTTTTCCCCGCCACCTTCCATTCGTTTCCTGTGTCCCCTACGTCATTTGGAGGCCGTCGCTTTTGTCCCGCATCCTCGCCCGTCTCGGTTCGCATTCCAATCGATGTGCACGTTGCCCGAGGGCGTTCAGTGCAGCATTGATCGAAGCCTATGTTTTCTAGCAGCATAGTGTCTCGATCCTGATGTATCACGCGCTCTTCGTTTCAACGTCTCATCGACTGGTGTCGATTGGGCGCGACGGGGAAAGGGAATGTGCTGCACCTGTACTCAGGTCATGTTACCGAATATCTTCCATTCGACGTCGTGCTATATCCAGAACAACTTTCCAAAGTCAAGTACAATCGTGAAGACTAGCGTTATGTGTGCTGTGTGAGGATGAGCAACGACGAACAGGGCAGATTGCCCAACGCGCCGGCCTTCCTTACTTGGAAGCTTGGTGTTGGCGTTTGGGAAGCAACAGTTGCAAGCTTGAAATCTGTGGGACTGACAGACCTGACTCCAGAGTGCATGCACTGCCGGTTTTGAGACGAGCACAGTCTGGAGCCAAGCAAAGGAGCGTTTTGCCCTCCTGTACTCGCCGCCACACTTTCTCAGACCCTCACGCATTGAGACACTTCAACAAATGAGCGTCGTGTTACTAAGCCAAAGGCCTAATGCAGTACCTCTCATACATACGAAAGCATCCAGCAGCTCTGAGACGGACGTTATCGACACTAGAATCTACCAGCCGGTGCACGTTGAGGTAGGGAAAAGTAAAGGGCTGAAGGCGGGGTGGGAAGAGGAGGAGGAGTTGGAAAGGACTGAACGAGCACGGGCCGCGTTACGGGCTGCGGGCGTGGCTGGCTTGGATTTTCAGTAGCGTCGGTCAATGCGAAAATCCACGCAGAACCCCTTTGTATGTGGTGCTCTTGGGTTTCGGCACTTGAGCGCCGCAATAGAGTATGTCCTTGCGAGGCAGCACAGCAAACCGACGCAATGTTACAGACGCGCTGCTGTCACTTTCCATGATTCTCAACCTCGTATGATCACCTTGCCCTTTGTCTTAAGACTCCAACAACTTCTGGCGTCCCCTTTCAGCGACCTCCTGTCACTACGAGCACCGTACCCAAGCAGCAGCCCTTGCTTGTCGCACTATCACCAACCGCCAAAGTCGAGAGATCAGTGCAACCTCCATCCAATCGCTCAGCCAGCCAATAAACCTAGCTCCATCCTTCTTTGCGGGCAACCACAGAGCTGGTGCACCGCAGCCAGGTGAAGAAGAACAAGATCAGTGGCTCCGCTCTCTTGACAGACGCCGTGCAGGGACGCTAAGGCCATAGGTGCGGGGCTCACGACAATCTTCCTTGCAGCGATTCTCGACCGTCAAGGACGGCAGGATTGAAACGCCCAGCCACAATGACGTCCAACTCGTCATCCTCCATGCGAGGCTTGACGCAGTACATTGCCGACCTACGAGCATGCCGTGTGCGCGAGCTCGAAGAAAGGAGGATCAACAAGGAGATGGCTCATATCCGTGCAAAATTCAAAGAGGGCCAGCTCGACGGCTACCAAAAGAAGAAGTATCTCTCCAAGATCGTCTTCACCTACATCCTCGGCTACCAGGTGGATATCGGTCACATGGAAGCAGTCAACCTCATCGCGAGCAACAAGTACTCGGAAAAGCAGATCGGTTACCTTGCCATCACCCTTCTCATGCACGAGAACTCGGATATCGTTCGACTCGTTGTCAATTCGATCCGCAAAGACTTGGACGAGATCAACGAAGTCAACAACTGCTTGGCCCTCCACGCTATTGCCAACATTGGTGGCAAGGAGATGGCTGAAGCTCTGGCTGGTGACGTGCATCGACTGCTCATCTCGCCGACATCGCGAAGCTTTGTCAAAAAGAAGGCCGCATTGACATTGCTGCGCTTGTATCGCAAGCATCCTGAGGTGATACCTGCCGAGGACTGGGCGCTGCGAATCATTGCCATTATGGACGATGAAAATCTTGGTGTGGCACTCGCTGTGACAAGCTTGGTCATGGCTATGGCGCAAGACCATCCTGAGGCGTTCGCCACCTCCTACCAGAAAGCGGTGTTCCGCATGCACAGAATTGTGGTCGAGAATGATTTCACGTCCGAATACGTATACTACAAAGTGCCCATTCCATGGCTGCAGGTCAAGCTGCTGCGCTTGCTCCAGTACTATCCAAGCCCGGACGACCCATCGTTGCGACGAACGATCGAGACGGTGCTGGACACCATCATTATCAACTCTCAAGATAGCCCAAAAAACGTGCAGCACAACAACGCGCAGAACGCCATCCTGTTTGAGGCCATCAACCTCGCCATCCAGCTCGACACCCAGTCGGCGGTGGTCGCCAAGGCTGCCGTGTTGCTCGGTCGCTTCATCCTGTCTCGAGAGACCAACGTCCGATACTTGGGCCTCGACACCATGGCGCACCTAGCAGCCTGTGCAGAGAGCCTCGAGCCCATCAAGATGCACCAGAATACCATCATCCTCTCGCTACGCGACAAGGACATCTCGGTACGTCGCAGAGGTGTCGACTTGCTCTACAGCATGTGCGACGTGACCAACGCCAAAGTGATTGTCTCGGAGCTGCTCAAGTATATGCAAGTCGCCGACTATGCGCTCAGAGAGGAGATGGTGCTCAAGATCGCCATCCTCACGGAAAAGTTCGCGACCGAGTACAGCTGGTACGTGGACACCATCCTGCAGCTGATCAGCTCGGCGGGCGACCACGTCAGCGAGGAAGTGTGGTATCGCGTCATCCAGATCGTGGTCAACAACGAAGATGTGCAAGAATATGCAGCGACCAAGGTGCTCGAGCATCTCAAGTCGTCGACGTGCCACGAGAATATGATCAAAGTCGGCGGCTACATCCTTGGCGAGTTCGGCCATCTGATCGCCAATGATCCGGGTGCAAGTCCAATCGAACAGTTCCATACGCTGCATTCGCGATCGCACCTGTGCTCGCAATCGACGCGCGCTCTGCTGCTGTCGACGTATGTCAAATGGCTCAACTTGTTCCCAGAGATCCGGGAGCAGATTCTGTACGTGCTCAACCGGTACCGCCATGTGCTGGATGCCGAGCTGCAGCAGCGGGCGTGCGAGTATGTGGCGTTGGCAGAGTTGCCGGATGATGACTTGTTGCAGGCCGTGTGCGACGAGATGCCGCCATTTGCGGAGCGATCGTCGCTGCTGCTGAGTAGGTTGCACAAAAAGCACACGGATACCGAGGACAAACGGACGTGGATCATTGGCGGAAAGGACACGAATCGCGGACGAGAGCAGGCGAGGCTGGAGAGTCTCAAGAAGGGCAAAGCGAACGGCGGGGCTATGCCGACTGGCAACGCTGGGTCGGTGATCCCTGCAGGTCACCACAGCGAGGCAGTCACGGCCAACTCGATGCGCAATGGAGCCAACGACGATGCGGACAACGTACTGGCGGGTTTGGAGGGCCTGGACATGAGCGCACCAACACCAGGCCTGGAGGACACTGGTCTTCTCTCCGAGCAGCCTTTGATCGGCGGCGGCGGCAACGACTCGACACCGACGACCTCCACGCCTTTGAGTACCAAACCTCTTTCTGCGGGGGCAGACAAATTCTTCCAACGCCTCTGCTTTGCACCCGAGGGAGTGCTGTATGAAGACAGCCAGATCCAGATTGGGCTCAAGACCGAATACCATTCACATCAGGGCCGCCTCGCGCTCTACTTTGGCAACAAGATTGCCGTCAACTTCACCTCTTTCACTGTCTCGGTGCGCTCCCAAGACCCCGCCAGCCTCAGTGTCACGGTGCCTAAGATCCCGACCAACATGCTTGGCGCCATGACGCAAGCGCAAACCCTCGTGCTCGTCGAATGCAAGGACCTCTTCACCCAACCTCCCCTTCTCGAAGTGTCCTACCTCGCCGGCTCGCTCCAAGAAATCCGGTTACGACTGCCGGTGCTCATGACAAAGTTTATCGAGCCGGTGCAGCTGGGCGCCAACGACTTTTTCGAGCGCTGGCGCCAGATCGGCGGCGCCCCGCGTGAAGCTCAAAAGATCTTCTCCTTCCGCCTTAGCCCTTCGGGTGAAGTAGACGTAGTCAGGCAGAGGAGAGTGCTGGAAGGCGCGCGGTTGCAGGTGCTGGACGGGGTGGATCCGAATCCGAACAACTCGGTCGCCGCCGGTGTTTTGCATATGGCCACCGCGGGTAAGGTCGGGTGCTTGTTGAGGTTGGAGCCGAACAAGGATGCCAAGCTGGCGAGGCTGACGGTGAGGACGACGAACGATTTGGCGTCGGCAGAGTTGTTGCGGGTGTTGTTGGCGGTGTTGGGCACGGATCAGGGCAAGTTGTGAGCAGATAGGACGGCGGAGTAGGTGGCATTGGAGGTGTATGTCACATGCGGTGGTGGGTGCGATTGCAAGCAAACATTCAAATCAGAGTAGCGTGTGTGAGAGAGAGACTGTGTGTGTTGTGGGAGATCCTTTGTAAAGGCTCCTGAAGGCATACAGCAGCAAGAACGCTGAGCGTCGTTACAGTGAGACCACTGTGGTATGCGTGGAAAAGTTTGCGAGGCAGGAGAGGTTGAGAGTGTAACAATTGAGTAACTTAATCACAACGTAAATTCGAGAAAGATGTATAAGTAATCCACACGCTTGACCACAGTCTGTGTAACGGAGCCGATCCACACACTAATGCTGATAACACCACTTCTTGTGGTCCAATTGCGAACTGCCTGTGTACAAATGCATCAGTACTAACTCAGAAGGTGTGTGTGTGTGGTACAGCGCCGTAACATTGCTTGTGCATGAGCTTTTCCAGGCCTGTACAAGACGGTGTTCATCACTCGACCACACATGGTACAGTACAATGACTAAGCATTACATGGCATTGCTAGCTATATAGCTCACCGGTGCTACTCCACAGGCAGCTCACAGACAGGCATGGGGCAGACGATCGAGTGGATTGCAGGTTACATGAGTACCGAGCTACACAAGAAGCGCCGCAGAAGTAATGGAAACTTGAGAGAACAAGAGCAACGACGCACTGAGAGACAATGTAGACAGTCAGTAAGAGTACGCAATTGAGCTGAATAAGACAAGAGATACTTACCAATCACGTCTATCGTCGGGGTCGAGGGGTTGGAGCATTGCGCTCGACGAACGCTACCTTGCAAGCGTCGGAGCAGAAGAAGTAGACCTTTCCACGATGCATCGCGCGCACGACCTTGCCAATGCGCTTGTTGCAGCGCTGGCACTGCGAGGTCGGCTTGGTGTTGGGCCAGTTCTGCGGCATGGTCGTGTGGAGGGCTGAGCTGAGCGCGGTGGTGGAGGTGGTGGTGGTGGTGTACGGCGGCGGCAGAGGTGGTGGAGAGCTGGAGAGGCTGGAGAGCTTGCGGCGGCGGTGGTGGAGAGCGTGCGGCGGCGGTGGTGCTGAGCTGGAGAGTGCGAGGGAAAAGAAAGAGCAAAAGAAAAGGTCAGCGTGTGCTCCATCCACTAACAGAGGAAAGCGCACTCACGCTGCACGTGTGGACTGCGCCGTTGCACCGCCAGAGGACTCGGATGTGTTGTTGGTGTCGAGGCAAGAGAGAAAAGATGGGGAAAGAAAAGGAGAATTAATGACGTGCCGCCACGAGTAAGTCGGAGGGGAAGGTCGAGCCATGTCGCGTCGAAGGCATGGCGCAAAGCTGAGAACGGAAGAGGATCGCGCCAAGAAGTCTGGCGGCGGATCGCGGTGCGGTGCGGCTTGGTGTGATGGTGTCGGAGAAGGGAATAGTCGAAGCGCGGTCCAAGGGGAGTGGGGAAACGGGGAAAGAGTATCGACTTACCGAGATTCGCCCAAGTTTACGGAAACCGAGTCTTGATGAAGTGCCAAGTGATGCAGCATGGGCAAAGTCATAGCTTGAAATGTATCGAATGTGAAAAGGAACAGTGAAGACAGGGAGGTTGAGTCAGTACTGTACCTGAGAAGACGCTGAGGTTGCCAAAGAAAAGTCACCACTTACCAACGTTAGGTGTGAACAGAGAGGGTGGCGCCAGGCACTGGATGTCGAACAAAGAAACGTTGATCGAAAGCAAAGTCGGAGAAAGGATGGTCGAGGGCGAGCACATTCGGCGAGGATGGCAAGGCAGAACAACAAAGACACATAAAGGGCGGACGAATAGGGCCCAGGATATTTGCGACGCATGCATGGAAGGTCGAGACAGATGGCGCCTACAGCGACGGTCTGATGCATGTCGCGGACGGCGAAGCGGCCAAGAGGGAATGACGCACATGGGCTTGGTGGGGACCATGTTGACGAGGGCGGCGTCACCAGACTTGATGAACTTGGGGTTGTTCTCGATGGACTTACCAGTTCGGTGGTCGATCTTCTCCGTGATCTCGGCGAACTTGCAAGCAATGTGGGCGGTGTGGCAGTCGAGGACGGGGGCGTAGCCGTTGCCGTTGCCGATCTGGCCGGGGTGGTTCATGACGATGACCTGGGCGAGGAAAGAAGCGGCCTCCATGGCGGGGTCGTTCTTGGAGTCGGAGCAGATATTGCCACGTCGGATGTCCTTGACGGAGACGTTCTTGACGTTGAAGCCGACGTTGTCACCGGGGAGGCCCTCGGCGACGGACTTAACCTCGGTGGTGACGTTGGAGGGGGCAAAGGTGATGACCATGCCACCCTTGATGACACCGGTCTCGACACGGCCGACGGGCACGGTTCCGATACCGCCGATCTTGTAGACGTCCTGGAGGGGGAGACGGAGGGGCTTGTCGGTGGAACGCGAGGGGGGCTCGATGGCGTCGAGGAGAATCTTACCGGTGGCCTTGCCGGCCTTGGTCTCGCGCTCCCATCTTTTGTACCAGGGCATCTCCTTGGTGGGCTCGATCATGTTGTGGCCGTGCCAGCCAGAGATGGGGACGAAGGCGACGGTCTTGGGGTTGTAGCCGACCTTATTGATGAAGTCGGAGGTCTCCTTGACGATCTCGTTGAATCGGTCCTCGGAGTACTTGGTGGTGTCCATCTTGTTGACGGCGACGATGAGCTGACGAACACCGAGGGTGAAGGAGAGGAGGGCGTGCTCACGGGTCTGGCTGTCCTTGGAGATACCAGCCTCGAACTCACCAGTACCACCGGCGATGATGAGGATGGCGCAGTCGGCCTGCGAGGTACCGGTGATCATGTGCTTGATGAATTCATGGTGACCAGGAGCGTCGATGACGGTAACCATGTACTTGAGGGTCTCGAACTTCCAGAGAGCGATGTCGATGGTGATACCACGCTCACGCTCAGCCTTGAGCTTGTCAAGAACCCAAGCATACTTGAAGGAACTCTTACCGAGCTCGGCAGCCTCCTTCTCGAACTTCTCGACCGTTCGCTTGTCGATACCACCGCACTTGTAGGTGGCGGTCGACGATGTTAACCTGTTGTTCATTGTAGGCAAATGTTATTCAATAGATAAAGTCAGAAACGGTTCCAGATACTGCCAGGTGAAAGATACATGTCTGCAAGCCAGTCGGCCACCACCGAGATCCGTTTCAGCTGACGACGATGAGGATGAGGATGGCGGACGATGGGCATGGCAATGGAGACAGTAGATGTGTAGAGAGCGTCGTGAACTTACCTGAGCCTTCTCCTATCACATCGTGAAAGATTGTTTTGGTGTATGGTATGATACGAGGTACGAGGTATGAGGGAAGAGGGGAAGATAGGGAAGGGTGTTGGAAGTGAGAGAAGAAAAGACGCGACGAACCCACTCAGCTTATAAATGCTCAGACTCCAAATGGCTCAGCCACGCCAGGCGCACGGTCCTGGCGCTTCTCGAGCCAGTCTCAGGCACTAGAGCAGTGTCTACCATTGCTCACTTGCGTTGCGCACCACCCAACAATGCTCTTGTCGTCATTCAAGTGCAGAACTAGGATGGTGGTAGTGTTCGCGCATCTGTAAAAATAACTCAATTTGATCTCTTCGAGTGATGTTTCCTAGCTTCCCTTTTCTCTGAATGAAAACGAATGACATTGCTTCAGATGGCTCTGAGACGATATAGAGTGCGAGCGCTACATTGAGACTACATCTACCACCTGTAAGGACTATCCTCGCGATCCTGGCACAGTCCGATATCATCTGTCGGCCGCGTTCTTGAGTCCTCGTGGTGGTTCTTGAAGCGCAGAGTTGCCACTTTCTAAGCGCTGCTGAGCCTAAGCGCCGCCAAACTTGAAGTCCACGGTCTGTGCACAACCCAAGAGACTTTAGGAAAGTGTTTTCGATTGCTGTGACTGTATAGAACGTGGGCAAGGGGAAAGAGAAACACTGAGGTTCGCCCAGCCTCGCTCAGAAGGCTGGGAAAGGATGAATGAGTCAGCGAGTGGTCATCTTGCGCGCAGAAAGGAGGACTTACATAGCATTGCAAAGGCCTGTTGCGGTCTAGAGATCTGTGCGCGCATGCGTGAGAAAGGCCAAGATGTGGAGAAGTGCATAGTCAGCGGTCTTGAGCTTGTCGGGTGTTCCGCTGAAGAAGACTCCTGGACTCTGTACTTACCTGATCTGTGCGGAAGCGGTCCGAACCTTGAGCCACACATCGGAATCGCAGACGTTGTTTTGTAGTTGAAGAAGAGGAAGTGGTTGTATTGCTGGGTGCGTAGACTAAAGTACATCGGTGGCCCTGAATGCGAAAGAAGACGTGCTGTGCTGGGGCAGAAAGGCGGTCGAGGCAAGGAAAACCGAATGCAGATGTGGTTGCGCCGTGAATAAGCCAAGAGCGACGGTGGAATGGCACAGTGGGATCCGAAAGCGGTGCGGTTGGGGCCGAACGAGTGCAGGAAGGGCACGAGGACGAAGCAGGTCCACACCAGAAGGCGGCGCGCGGGAGGGAAAGAAGTGACAAAGAGTCAACAAAGTCAGTTCATCGGTGCTGGATCACTTCTGTTCCAGCGTGCTGGCTGTGTGCATGCAGCGCTGGACCAGGGCGGAGAAAGGGCGAGTACTTACCAAGTGCGAGAGGGCTGGAGTGCTTGACGTCCTTAGAGCGAGTCAAAGTCGGCGGGCGGTGGGCAGGATGCAGGTGCTGTTCCAAGGCGGCGCAGAGGTCAACGAAGGCAGGTGAAAGAAGAACAGAAAGGATATAAGTGTCAGCATCATGTATCTATCACGAGAAAAGAGCAATCCATCTGCAAACTTACCAACGATCACCAGAAAGACCATGCCTTCGAAGCGAAAACCCTCGGGAAGGGGTGGCGCACACAAGCCTGCCGCTCGAAAGTCGCCCAGAAAGGCCGGCCAGGAGGAAGCGAGCCAAGACCAAGAAGGGGGAAGCCAACTTACCTTGGCGGAGGAGTCTGCATCCCAGACGAGGCAACCTGATCGCGCTGTCGAACTGTTGGAGGAGTTGAATGTGCCGGATGCGTCGCAGTGCGAGGGTCGAGGTGGTGGCGGTGAGGGCGAAATTGCGGAATACCCAGCGTCGGAAGTCACAGGAGGCCAGGAAGCCACGGTGGAACAAAGTGTGGATGCAATGTCGAGATTGCAAGAGGACATTGACGAGAGCGCGGGTGGCGGTGATGGGCAAGGTGTGGTTATGGAGGAACGGCGTGTAGCAGAAGATAGTACAAATGCGGCGTCAGTATCACAGCAAGATGGGCAGCTTGAGCATCGAAGCCAAGATTCGCCACTTACCTCAGAAGTTGAGTATCACGGAGATGCAAGAAACAGCGGCCAAGGCACGTCGCAAGCCTGTACTTGGTCGTCATCGAACAGGCCGACAGAAGAAAGAGAGGGTAAGTCAGCGCTCTGCCTACATTGACGCTCACCAAGCCAAACGAGCACTGACACTTACCATGTTGGGTCTTGCTGTTGCGGCGGTAGCCGCGCTATCCATCCAGGAAGAACTGAGGCGAATCCAAGTCCAAATCGAAAGGCAGACGGAGGAGGGCGCAAGACAGAGTGCCGAGATGTGGAAGCAGATGGATCAAGAAGCAAGACGGGTCAGCAACCAGTGGGTCATGATCAAAAGGATCCTCGACATGCAAGCTGCGACCGCTGCAGGCGGCGGCGGTGCAGACTCAGGTCCCTCGGCCAGCATGCTTCGAGGATCAGGAGAGCCGGGGAAGGAAAACATTCGTTGCACTTACCAATCCGTTTTCAAAGGAGCTGCGCCGCCGAATGGGCTTGCAGGAGAACGATCCCCTGCCTGACTTTGTGCCAGTCAGCGAGCGTCCACTGTTGAACGGGCAACCTGTGCTGCGAATCGACTGGAGTCGGCCATGGAATGGAGAAGAGAACACAACGTTAGTAAAACAGATCCTTCGAGACCTTTGCGCGGACCCAAGCAGCGAGTACTCACAGAAGGTAGCTGCAACTGGTTTCGACACCGTTGTGAAGCACTGCCTCGACACAGTGCACAACCGCTACTATCGCAGGACACAAGAGAGGAAAGGGGAAAGTGGAGAGATGCAAGCAAAGAAGAGAAGGAGTCAGCGTCGGGTCCACAAGCAAAAGAAACGGCAAAGGGAGCTACAACGGCCATCCAACTTCATGCTGGCCACCAGGTACGGCCAGATGGACTGGAACGTACCAGAAGCCGTTAGCGAGGATGAGACGGACACGGAGCAGAACCAGGCAGCTGCGACAGCGTCTGGATCCACCCAGCCAAAGCGAGGAACCCTGGTCCTGCCTGCGTGGCGGTCACTGCAGCTCGAAGAGATCATCCGCGAGCTGGAGCACCGGAGGCAAGACCGGCGGCGCAGCACCTATGGTCGCTCGCTCCACCATCCTCGCGAGGCCAGCTTCCCTGCGCCAGGCGAGACACCCAGACCTCTGCCACCGATGATCTGGCGGTGGATGGTGAGCGGCGTCTTCACCCAGCGCTATCCATCTGCAGTCGTCGAAGTACAGCCAAACTTACTCACCGCAAGGACGCCAAACGCTTTGGCTTGGGGAGATCCGCCTCCCTATGTTGTCCGTGAGCCCAATGCTGGGGCCCAAGTCGAAGGCGCCAGCGCGCAAGGTCCAAGTCGAGCGGCGCTGGGTGAGGGGGTCGCTGGAGCTGCACGTGCATCAGCATCCAGGACTGGTGGAGGAAGTGCGTCGATGCCTAGCCAGGCTGCGCAAGGTCGTGACGATGATGGTGGAGGCGAACTCGATCCGAGTGTGCTGGAGGAGTCGGATCGAGTCGCACGGTGGTGACGAGAGGGAACAGGGGGGATCCACCACGGGGGGTGGGTGGATGGATGTGGTCGGGAAGGAAGTGTGAGCGCGAAATCAGAAAGACTAAAATTTCGCAAAGACACACCGACACTGGCGAAGTGCCTGCTCCTCTGTGCGAGACCTCTAGCTGAGCATCGTGGATGGATTCGCGCCTCTAACGGTACACCATGCAACACTGCTCTAGTGCCTGGATGTTTCGCTGAGCTGCGCTGATCGCCATCAGCCAAGGCTCTGGTCGTCATCGTGGCTCAGATTCGAGATGGTGTTAGTGCTTTTGACTCTAGTTCGGCTTTCACGCGATTCTCATGTACTCTAGCTTGCACAGGCGCTCTTTCTCAATGGCAAACGTTTCTCTGTTGAATCAGATGACTTTGAGACCATACACCTCGCTCTGGACCCGGTAGTCTGTGTCGAAAGGGATCACGGTGAGCTGTGAGACAAAGAATGAGAAAGGAATAATCATTTCCTCGCCGTTCTCCCTTCTCGAAGCAAAGGAAATCTTCATCCTGGCGAGAAGCTCCGTGCATGGTATCTCGCCGCCAACAGCTTCCTCCGTCGTCACCACCTTGAGCTTTCTTATATGCATAAACATCTCTCGCGATGCTGTTGTCCCTCGTCCTTGAAATAAAATGTCTTTCTCGAACAGCCAGAGTATCTGAGCCGGCTCGGTGTCCCCGTCTGGTGTCCTGACCATAGCATATGTGTTGCCGAGGTTGCTGCTTGTCGAGGACGATGCGCCAGTTACCCTTGTTTCGCTCGGATACGTGGGTACAACAACTGTACGAAGGAAATGCGCTGTTGGGACCATTGGCACATCGTTGGCTGACATTGTAAGGTCATGCGAGACCTTGAAGCGACCAGGCATCACCTTTGTCGGCCCGTTGAGGTACTCCAAGAGCAATTCAAAGGTCTTTTCCTCCATTCTTACCTTGTTCAGCCGTGTTGGCGTCGTTTCCTGGTCTTGCTCGCTTCGGCTCTGGATGTGACCAAGCAACCGCCCATGCAGGAAGCTATCGTTTGACTGGGCAAGCAGGACCCGCAGCTCTTGCTGGCGAATGTTGGTCCTCATCATCGTCTTTTCGAGTCGCCCTTGCTTGTGTCCTGAGTTGTTTGTTCTGGCCAGTTTTCCGTTGGCGCGCTCAAACGGCAAGCATGAGAAGTTGCGTGCCGCTCCAAACCGTCTGATGGCCTCGGGAATGTGCTCTGCGATGTGAGTGTTGAACGTGAGCCAGCCATTCCCGAGGAGGTCCTTGAGGAGCACATTGAATTGGACGATGTAGCTGTGCACCTCCTCGACGCCAGCCTCATCAAGTTCCTCTTCCAACAGCTCGACGATGCAGCAGAGGAGCATCGCAATGGGGAAGACATTGGTTACGAGCTTGATACCTTCCAGAACCGGCCTTTTCCTGCTCTTCTTGGCAGGGTAGAAGCAAAGCCACTGACCTCGGATGCCTACGAGCGAGCGATGCCACAGGCTTAGCATGATAAACGGCAGCAGGCAGCGGTACATGGTGACCCACTGCTCTGCTGTGGGCAAGCCAGCACCGCGGTCACCCATCCTCTTGTCCGGCTTCTTCACGCTGCTCGGAATCAAGGCATTCCGGATGACAACCTGTGCGTCGTTGAGCTGTCCGTGGATCTTCTGGCACCCATCGACGAGGAAATCCCACCAGAAGCGCTGACACATGCCTGAATGAACGGCATGCATGGGGTCGGGTGGGCTGCTACGTACCAGATTGAAGTACTTGAGCCTCTTGAGGACCGTGTTGGTTCCTCTTGCCGCCGTCTCTGCTGTTGGTGGCGACGGTCTTGCCTCTTGAGCGCCTTCCTCCCATGGCTCGCACGTGCCAAGATTCTCGATGTCCTTGGGACAGTATGGGCAGATCTTGCCGCTATGTCGAATGCTGGAAAAGTCCACCGTCTTGGCTCGCGCTGGACTGTCGGCAACCACCATATTCAGCCGCACTCGAACCTTCCTGCCTGGGGAAGCAAGTTCACACGCAATGTCAGTGTCATGCTACCATGAATGAGATTCGGAGTGCATGTCTGTGATACAAGTAAGTAATATGATGGGGGAGACCTTACCTTCTGGGCACTTCGCAGTCGGGATTGTGCAGCCATTCTTGTCCAGGTCGATGAGCTCCTCACTCACAAGGTGAAGGTAGCGCTGGAGCGGCTCCTTCGACGATTCGTTTGGCCCAGGAAGCAGACCAACAAGATGCACACCCAAGCATCGACGGTCGAGGGTGCTAAAGCGCTCTGGCAGGTTGTCGATGCGCATGAGAATGACACCAGTCGAGTGCCAGCCAGTGTGACTGCCTCTGTGAGGCCCGAACCAGTCGATGTTGAGTGTGATCTTGAGGTTGAGGTTGCCATCTTCGACGAAGGGCTTGTGATGTTGGAGGCATGGCGTCTCGCACTCGAACAGGGTGCAGTCCTCGCGCCATGCCTTGCCTGTCCAGATGGGGCCATATCGATGGCCTTCCTCTTCTTGCGGATGTCCTTTCCACGCGTCCAGGGCGTTCTCGATACGTTCATCCTGGAGGAGGAGCGTCAGGGTCGTTGCAATGCTACGGTGTGCATACTGCAGCTGCGGCTTCCCATTCAAGATGGTGTAACCGGCGCAGTATTGGCAATGCAGCATGCCGTTTGCAGGGATCCTGCCATCCCACAAGTTGAGTCGATGGCAGCCACAGCTGATGCAGACCAGATACGTCGTGAAACTGTCCGTCAGACCAAGACTCTTGGCCACCGCAGAAGGAGTGATCAGCTTGTCCCTCTGCAGTGCCAGGTCCTCTCATACCATCGAATCAGGATAATGTTCTATTACTGGTGCAATTACAGTGAACATGAAGGACAGTATAAGTGTGGCGCATTCATGTGACAAGCTTGTGTAAGCCATCATGAACGCGACAAGTACATACGTCTTCCATATCCAGCTGTCGCGCTGACGTTGGTGCATCAAGAGGACAATTTCTGACTCTGCGGCCTCGTTGCACAGAAACTCCTCCTCCTCAATGTTGAAGTTGTCGTCACTCTCCACATCCTGCTCGTCGTCGTCCAGTCTCTCCTCCTCCATCTCTGAATCGTACCACTCGTCGTCGTCATCGTCGTCACCCTCCTCGCTTGCCTGTGCCGTCTGTGGTTGAGAATCCGCCTGAATGCCATTGAAAGGAAGCTCCGGCAACTGTGTCCTGCCTACTTCGCAGGCAACCGAAGCAGCATCCTGGTCTTCAAAGTGCTGCCACAAGCTGAGGAGCTGCTCGTATTGCTGCTCAGCTGTTGCCTGCTGTCGACCGCACTTGGGCAGGGGTGGTGGTGGCGGAGTAGGCGGCTCATGGTTCTGGCCGTGGCCATGTCGCTGCTGATGCATGAACCAGGCCGCCCGTGTAACCCACTGGCCACCATCGCCGCAACGGCTGCAGAAGCACTCACGCGAGAAGTTAGACATGGTGAATGAGGATCGTATTGCTAAAGAAAGCTAGAGTGAGTGAAGCAACTACATACATGAAGAGAGCGGGGCCGTTTAGCCAGTGTCGGTGTCGGTGGAAGAGTGGCTTCACCATAGGTTGTCCAGCGGATGTGGTTCAGCCGGAGCTACTCCACAGCTTAACCACTGCATGCTCGACCATCGACTGTGGGTTAGAAGTTGTACACACGTTAACCACGGACACTGGTGTAGTGCTGTACGAGGGCACGCTACTCCACTGCAACTGGTATAGCCGGTGGAACAGTTTTTAAATTTCAAGAAATTTACGTTGTGAATTCAGCGCTGTTGCAACTCACACTGCTGCTACTGCTGCTGCGTGACCTTTTTTTTCCAAAATCCCAGACTTGAACTGCACACGACACTCACCGCTCACATTTGGGCGCGGCGGGGCATTCACGTCACTCGGCAGCCAGCATCTGCCCTTCCAAAAGTCTAGCTGCAAGCTTCATCGCTTCTCGCCACCACCATTAGCAGAAACTTTCTTCGTCTCCTCACACGTATCGAGCGAGAGCGGTTGGGAGTTCAAGTGTTTAGCGTAAGTCTGTTTACCCCTCCCCACCCCCCCACCCCCAGGTTGATTCGTTGTATGCATCGTGTTAGAGGGAGCGAGCAGTGGGCTGATAAAAACAACTACTTGCTACGATGCGGTGCGGTGCGGTGCGATGCCGTGGTGCAATAGCAGCAAGAAGGAAGTCAGAAGGCAGTAGCAGTAGCAGTAGCAGTAGTAGCAAGGTAGCAAGGATGTTTCGCCGAAAGGGATGTTACGTTTGTGGTCAGCGTAAGTTCCACCACCCTTGCGCTTCTCATTCTGTCCTTCATGTTCACCTGTGATGTTCACGTCTCTTTCCGTTCCCGCACTCTCTCTCTCTCTCCTTCTTCCTTGGTCTGCATTGGACGACAGTGGGTCACCTGGCCGACAACTGCTCCTTCACAGAGCGTCGATGCTTTAACTGTCTCGAGGCGGGGCATGAGACGTCTAGCTGCCCTTCTCCGCGGACTACGGACACGAAACAGTGCTACAACTGCGGCGGCAAGGGCCATGTTCGCGCTGACTGCCCCACAGCCGACATTAAGCAGTGCTATGGCTGCGGTGGTAAGGGACACATTAAGGCCGATTGTCCCACGCTTAACAGCGGCGGCGCTAGGGGTGTAGGCGTTAGGTGTAGGCGTTGCAACGGACCCAACCAGTACGTAACACTTATCTCGAAGGTGAGGAGGAACAACAAGAATGGTGAAAGGAATACTGATGGGAATTGTTTTGCCTTTGCGTTGCGTTTGCGGCGTGCGTAGCTTCGCGAGGGACTGCAAAGCTCCCCTCCCCTCCGGCCCCACTGCCGGTATGGGTGGTGTGAGGAAGCCAAAGACTTGCTACACCTGCAACCAGCCTGGTCACGTAAGTCACCCCCCTCCCCCTCCCCTCCCGTACGCTCCCATATACTCACATCCATCGACCTCTGTTTCCTCCCTACAACGTTTGTCTTGGACGAACCGTTGTCGTTCAACACAGATCGCAAAAGAGTGCCCCCAAGCCCAAGGCGAGCCAGCAACCATGGCCGAAGCTCCCGGCACTAACCCTGCTGCCGCCCTCACGGCCTGAACCGTGCCCACTCCCACAGCGGCACAAGTATCTGCTCAGTACTTGTGTACAGTCGTGAATGCCAGTCTCTATGCTTCACCCAACACCACACCACACGCTGTTTCGTTGTGTTGTTCCAGTGTATCGACGAACCTGTATTGCATGCAGAGTTGGAGGAGCAGATTGTGTGGATGATGCGATATGAGCGTGAGGTTTTTCTTGTTAAGGCTACAGAGTCAGAAGATGCCGCGGTGTCTAAGGCTACAAGAAGAGGAAGAATCCAAGCTGAGGAACGGGAGGAGCAGAGAACGGTAGGGGTATATTATGCCATCGCACTTTGCACTTTGGAAAGCCATGAGCCAGAGCTTGTCGCCAAGGTTAGTAGACGGAGGCCATGAAGCTGTTCCAGTTAGCCGCTGCTGGTTTTGCACCAATGCCAGTGTTGGCGGTGCGGGTAGTGTGATGGTTTGCGGTGCGAATTCGTTGCGGCGATGGAGGCTGGACTACCAGTGTGGGTGGGCTGCTGGAGTCAGCAAAGGTGGGGTTTAGCGCAGTGGGAGATGACGAAGGGGTGCCGATGGACCCGAGCCCGGAGGAGGTGGCGAGCGAAGCGGTGGTGAGCGCTGGCGAGGAAGGCACGTTGCTGTCCCCCGTGTAGCGGTGGGAGGGAGAGGAAAGGGGCGTGCTCCACCCCTCGTACCCCGCAGCAACACCCGAAGCAGCAGGCGAAGAAGAAAAGGGGAAGCCTGCGAAGCTCGGTCGCATAGGCGTAACCGGTGCGCTGTGGCTGAGATACTGGTGCTCTTGGTGGGGTTGAAGCTGCACCGGCTGTTGGGTGGTAAGCGCTGCCACAAGGGCTTCTCGCTCTCGACGCCTAGCCAACCTCTTTCGTTTTTCTTGCGACATGCGCGCGCGGCCTTTCTTCTTCGTCCCGTCGCTCTCCAAACCCGAGAAGCACGATTCGACGGGGGAGACTGGCGATGAGAGCGCGGGAGACAGCGGAGCGGTCAAACACCCCCTCGCTGCCGGGCTGGCCAGTGCGGTGGAAATACGCAACCCGCGGCTGAGGGAAGGTTCCTCCAACACGTCCAGCGCTGCCTTGACCGCGGTCTGTGCGGTATGCATCTCGAGCGAGAGCGGGTGGTGGTAATTGCCACTGGCGGTGTCCTGGTGAAAGTAATCCATCGACTTGGAGCGCTGAACAGCCGGCGCCGGACTGGGACTTCTGAAACCGCCATCACCTCCGATCGAGTCAACACAAAGCGCAGACGGAGCAGCAGACCACGGAGACCGCGGGCTATGCAACGAAACCGGCGAAGTGGCAAGATCCTGCCCGTCCAACGATGCAAGCGGCACATCTAGCAATAGCGAAAGAACATTGAGCTCCACCTCAGCATCACTGGTGGGTACCGACTTGGTAATCATCCGACGTGCCCAGATGGACGACATGGCGCTAGAGCCGGAAATAGGAAGCGGGGCCAACGACATGGTGGTTGCAGAGGTTTGTACCGGTGTACGATGTTGGGAGGAAGCGCAAACTGGAGGGCGCCAAAGCAGAACAAAGATCGGTGCGGGTTTTTAGACCCGTTCGAGACAGTCGCTGTTGAGCTTGACGATGGAGATGCTGGTGAGGTTGGGAACAAGCTGATAAGACAGGTCGAGCGGATGATGCTGGTGTGTATGTAGAGAGACGGGTTGCTTGTGTGTAGAGTTGGGGCCGAGACAGATAAGACAAACGAGTGTGTAGAGTATCTTTGAGTTCAAACGCGGAGCCGTAGGGACGAGTGAAAGAGAGTGTGAGGGGACCAAGACAGTAGCTAGGGAGTGTAGCGGAGCGTTACAACACGGTCAGGGAAGGGGAGGGGCAGCGAAGGAGTGTGCAAGGAGAGGAGAGGGAGCCAGAGCAATATTGAGATATACGAAAGAGTAGGAAGGGGAAAGACATGCGACCACATGACGACGAACAAGAGCGATACATATATGATCTGGTCGAGCGCAGCTGGACGGTCGAGCCAAGAAAGACGTGTGGCCCATCTAAGCGAAGCCAGCTGATCGTTAGCAAAGTGAGCCTTGAAGGCGAAGCCAAGCTGTCGCATGGACTGGCTCTCGACGACTTGGACACGTTGGGATGTGCGCATGAAGTAAAACGAGCTCCGAGACCGAACTGGCAGGTGAGGTTTGAGGCTGAAAGATATGGCACGCCATCTGCCATGCCATGTTGGGGAGTGCAGATCCACCCGTTGGTACGTACCGCCCGGAGACGGCGGCACTTGGCACACACGAGCAGCGGCTGGAGCAAAGCAAGCTGTCAGACTCGCAGACAAGCAAAGTGTGTCCGAACCGCAGCAGCAATGGCGACAAGATGCTTTGACCTATGTACGGCACAGCACAGCACAACACAGCACAGTTGG
The DNA here is from genome assembly GCA_928869825.1 of Ustilago lituana. Lineage (NCBI taxonomy): Eukaryota > Fungi > Basidiomycota > Ustilaginomycetes > Ustilaginales > Ustilaginaceae > Ustilago > Ustilago lituana. The sequence goes on from CAKMYA010000001.1 coordinate 1,555,668, forward strand.
GCAGGCTGAGCAAGGCGAAAGCGCAGCTTGCAACTGTCATGCATGCCAAACGTCTCGGACACTCAGACGTGGAGTGCGTCGGGTTCCAACGCTGTTGGCTGCCCGCTCTGCAGTCTCTTTCACTCAGATATGTGGCAAAAGCAGAAGCAGCGTGGGTCCTTGCAGCTGGCTCTTTCCATCTCACTCGACTCTCCGTTTGGTCTCAGTCTGAGGACCCCTTCTCTGTCGCAGCTGCTGCTGTCTCTATTCCAACATGTCTCGCTTCCAACCGCAACACTGCTGGTCCTTGTTCTGCTTTCCCTCTTCTTCCTTGCCCATCTTTTGTTTCCACCGGGCACGCGCGATCACTTTGTTCGGATAGCAGCCGCTAATCACACACCTCACTTCCAACCGCTGAGGGCTGAGGTGCGAGCAAGAAAGAGGCTCCAGAGGTGGAAAGCGGCAGAGCTGTGGGTCGGGCAATGGGCTCGGATAGCGGCTGTGTGATAAGTTAGGCGAAAGGATGTCCCGCGCCAGTCGAGACGCGTGCCTTCCAGCCCAGCCCAGCCCAGCCCAGCCCAGCCTCGAGAAAGAAAAAATCGAGCTGCGCGTGCCTGCACGGTGTTCGGACAAGCCGCGATCCACGATCTCTGCTTTTCCGCCCCAGCAAAGTTTTCAATCCCCATTCTCCGCCCGCAGAGAGGCAGGTGTTGGTCTCAGCCTCGCGTGCCATTCGACCTCTCTGTCTCCTCTCACCACTCGGTGCGCTCTAGAACATCATATCAACGCCTTGACTGCTTGCCCGGAGACAGCCCCTAGATTGAGCATGAGTGACTGCGTTAGCTGCTGTTGGAGTGCGGCCGAGGCTCGCAATGGCAATATTCGCGCCGTGGGTGCTCAAGGCAGCGTAGTCGGAAGCAAAACCCAACGCTTCGGCATTTTATCTGCATCTCGGAGACCCTCTTTTACGCTGGCTGTCTACCAGTTGGCCTCCAAACTCCGCTCTCCTCCTCACTCCACTCTCTGTCACTCCCACGTATCTCGCTACCATGAAGCGTCCCTTCATCCAGTCATGTCTCGCTTACCAGTGTGTCCTCTTCTGTCCACTCGTGGCGCGGCTGCAATCCGGTGTCTTTCCGTGCCATCATTGATACGTGCTTCCCTCGGTAAGCGACACCTTGGTCTGGTCTTGTTCTCTTCGGGCAGAAAAACAAGTGTACACTTGCATGTGTCTGTCAAAGCGCGCAGCAATTACAAATGTGCAAATCGATGGTTCGCCGTCAAAGTCACCCTACACTTGCTGCTACGTTAACCACCTCTTGGTGAGCGCCTTTCCAATAAATTCGTTGGCGAAAAGGTGCCCCGAAATTGAAGGGCCAATTCGCATCGGGCATACTGTACACATGCACGATCGGGCTGGCACGCAACGTGCCTTCCATACTCTCGACCAAGCAAGGGGTCTTTGGTGCTTTTTAACAAATATCGGCTCCATCCTCTTCCCTCTCAAGCCCCAGCTTCTCGCTCCAAACCCGCTGCCAGGGTGTCGAAGCATGACTGGCTTATGCGAGTCTTCCGATCCGACCGCTTCGCTAGGTACCGTGACGTCTAGAATGTTGGGATGGGCGGGAGGTGCAGTGCAGGCCGATGCTTCGGTCAGGGGTTGAGATTCAACGCTTGACCGCGAGTGCGGGTCGTGCTAGGTGAGGCAATCCTGCGCCTCGCTTGCGGTATCACTCATTCGCTGCCATGACAGGATCAGCTGCCCATCGAAAGGAGTGTAAGAGGCCTTCGTTGTTGCTCGTCGCCCCGCACGAGCTGCACCGATAAGTTAGCTGGAGTGTAGAGCTTGATTACATAAGCATTTCCAATCTCGCCTCTGCTATCTCCACATTTCAGTCTGCAAAGCACCAACACCGTTCTTCCCGACATCTGTACAGAACCACTCCGTTCTTCCACCATACTAGCTATCGAATATCGCAACACCAAGATGATGTCCCGAGCCCTCCTCCGACCGCCGTCCTCCCTCCTCCGCACCGCGCCAACTCGCGCATTCAGCGTCTCCTCCCGCACTCGGAAAGTGTACGAAAACGTCGATGCCTCCACCTTCCAATCCCGCGTTCTCTCCCCCACCGGCGCCGACGCAGACACCCCCGTCCTCGTCGACTTCTTCGCAACCTGGTGCCAACCCTGCAAACTCCTCTCCCCCGCACTGAAAAAGGTCGCCTCCCAACCAGCCATTGTCGGCGGCAAAGAGGTCGATCTGGTGACGATCGATGTCGATGTGCACCAGGAGATCGCTCAGCAGTTCAAAGTCAGCGCCATGCCCACCGTGATCGCTATGAAGAACGGAAAGGTACGTCACCACTTCACTCCCATTGGATGAGGATGAATGAGGGCGAGAGCGAAGCTGATATATGTGTGATGACTTGTGTTGTGCTGCGTGGGGACAGGTGCTTGATGGGTTTGTGGGCATGCTGCCAGAGAAGAAGGTCATTGAGTTCGTTCAGAACCTCAAATGATCAGCAACCTCACGTGTCCGCGTGCGAATGCAGGGCCGAGACTTGCGAGTAGAATGGAGATAAAAAGATTATCGCGACTGATAGGATTACAAGAGAATGGTATGTGCGAGCAAGAAGAATGCAGATGCGACGAACGACTGAAGCGGGAAACAAATGCGAGCCAAGGGAGCACCGACAGAATGCGGGGGACAAGGCTGAGCCAAAAGCAGATGCGACAACGACTAGAGGTACGGACTGATGCTCATAGCCTCGACCTGGGAAACGAACGACGAGCTGTTGCCATCTTCCTCTTCCTCGTCACCCTCATCATCGTCGCTGTCTCCACCACTCTTCCACGTCCTCGACTTTGAACCTGGGATAGCCAATCCTCCACCAGACTCGTTGCGACGAGCATCATCCGCCTCATCATCGTCATCGTCGTCCTCCTCCGAATCGTCTCCATCCTGGTCGGGTGCCACCTCGGACCACTCGCGGTATAACGGCTCGATAAAGTATGCCGACGACTCGAGCTTGTATGGGTCGAAGGGGAAGAACGACTCGAGCGCCGAAGCCGTCGTCACTGCCGATGCCGCTGATGCCGAGGTTCTCGACTTTGCGTCATGCTCGGTCTGCGCTTCAGGTCGTGGTGTGCCGCGATCACTTCCATCCTGGCTCATGGGTGTAGTAGAACCAGAATGGTCGAGTTGGATGCGGCTCAACGAGGTGGAACGCGAGACGGGGTTGCTTCGGTTGCCTCGGACAGAGCGGTTGTTGGCTTCGATGATCGAGTAGCAGTATAGGAAGCCTGTGTGCTGGGCGATACGCGCAAACTGCTTGACCACGTTCGCAGAGCAGTACTTGAGCGGGTTCAGCCTGGATGTCACCGCTCTCTGCAGAGATGCAAGCCCATCACACCAAGCCTCTGCGCCAAACTGACCAAGGCTGCCCACGCTATCGTGCATGCCCCCGCCAATCTCATCAGCATCCTGATATTCCATATCCCCAGCACCGTCTTGCTCCTCATTGCTGATCTTGAGATCCCTCCATCGGAAGCAAAAGATGTAGAATGCCGCCTGCACCACCGCGTAGAAAACAGAATGCGTGCTTGTTCCTGGCGCTGCAGAGCCTGCTTCGGTATCCGTGCGGCTGCTCTCGTCGATATGCGCGTCCAAAAAAGCGCACAAGTTGTACAACACCACGCGAGTGGTCGCTCCGTCGACGTAGGAAGCTCTGCTGACGAAGCTTGCCACATACCCTGCCGCAGCCGATCGGATCACTGCTGGCTCCTCTTTATCGCCTATCTCGACCCTTCGGCTATACAAACTCTTCTCGAGCAGCACGCCGAGAAAGTAGTCGGAGAACTCGGGGTCCAGCGAGTTGAACCAGAAGAGCAGGAATTGCACGTGGCGCGATCGGAAGGTGGGCAGGATGTTGCGTGCAAAGATGGATAGCAGCGTGTGGAAAAGGTTGCGGCGGTTGGTGTCTGCATCCATGGGGCTGTTGTTGGCTGCGCTGAAGGTGAGGCTGTTGGCACCGGCCACATATTGCGCATCGAGCTTGCGGAGATGCTCGAATAGCGCGATCATGATGGCATCGAGCTTGGCAACAGATTCGCGGATGCGGCGCATCGATCTCTGCAGGTCCTCCTGGGTCCTCTTCTGTTCCTCGGTGGCCACGTTCTGATCATAGTTCTCATCCGACAAATCGGAGAGGTTGTCGGCAAAGTCGCCTTCATCGCTATCGCCATCGTCATCGGAGCTGTCTGCGTCGTCGACATCATCGAGTGCCTGTTCGAAAGGATCGTCAAAGTCTAGCCCGAGCTCCTCCGCTTCGTCGTCATCGAACTCGTCCAGCTCGACCTGGATCTCGACATCAAGCTGAATAGCGCGGTCGATTACAGCGCCGAGAATGGCCTCCGAAAGCTCAGCGCAGTATTCGCTGACATGAAGGACGTTGCGTACATAGACGAGCTGGTCGGAGCGATGCACCATCTTATGTGGCAGGAACTGGACGAGGAGGGGACCGAGGACGCCTGGTAGGGTTGGCACGACGCTCAGCAGCGAACGGATGAGGAGATGGACCCTCTCGTAGACTTGCTTGCGTTTGAGCGTCGACACGGACCTTTTGCCGGTCTCGTCGGCAAACTGATAAGGAAGCCATTCGAGACGGTAGGAGAGCGCCTTTGTGGCTTTTGTGAGGATGACCGAGAGCCACTCGCTCCTGGCGCTGACGAGACTGCAGACGAACTTGATCCACATTTGCGCAAAGCTCTCGTCCATGGAGGTCCACGGCAGAGCAAAGATGCTTTCGACCAGCTTGGCATGTGACCTATCGAGGTCTGATACGACATGGGAGAGCGCAGCCAGCAAGGAGCGTAGCGATGAAACAGAAGCGCCTGATCTGCCGGTGGAAGGCTCTGCAAACTGGATAAGAAGCTCGTAGTAAGGCCCTGTGTTGCCCTTCTCCTTTTCCGAAAGCGCATTGATGACAAAGCTGAGATACATGCCCTGGAAGTTGGTCGAGCTGCTGCCCATCGAGCTGATCGCAGCCATGCTCCCTGGTGGCGGTGCCTTCTTGGAGAGGCTGGAACGGAGGGGCTTCATGGGAGTGGCGGGCGAAGGCGAGGAGAAGTCGGACTCGTCGGATGGCGAGCTCCTGCGCCTAGACGGCGATGGTGGCGCAACAGTGTTGGTGTCGACATCCAGGCCGTACAGACTGGAGCGTGATGTCCTCTTCATAACGCAATCCGAACTGGGTGCTGTGGCCAGTCTGGTGGAACGTCGCTGTGATGGGGTCTTGGAAGGCCGTGGCGCGATATTTCGAGCTCGAACGGGCTCGATGGACGGCATCACAGCAGCAGCTCGTCAACGTTATCGAGCTTCTGAATCGAGTGTACGTCGGGCCGTGATGGTTCGCGATGATGAGGGCTTAGGACTTCGCAGCGGAGCTCGGTGGCGCCTAGAAAAGCGCGAGAGGCCAGCGCCGAACGGACGAACGCGTACACCTTACGAAAGCCTGGGCATGCTGTAGTGGACGAGTTCAGGCAGCGATGACTTCGAGACTGGTGACGATGGGGCCTTGGGGAGTCCTGATGGCCTAAGTAGCTTGTGCTTCGTCCGTTAGCTGGCTTGGGTCTGGGAACGAGGACAATGAAGGTCGAGTGTAAGGAATCGTGAGAGAGAGCGTATAAGAGAGCGCTGGCGTGTGACTGACTGCATGCGCCTAAACCTTTTCAAGGCTCGAGGCTCGACACGAGAATTTTCGGATTTATTTGTCTCTCGAAAATTGAACTTCTCTGGCTTGACCGGGGCCTGACACCAAATTATGAACGAAAAAAAAAAAAAAAAAAAAAAAAAAAGGGAAAAAAGTGAGAGAGAGTGTGGAGTTAGAGCCTCCCGCTTTTTCTCGGCTTGTTGGCCTTTGGCTCGTGTGAGCCTGTCGCGTCAGGTGAGCCATGACTAATCCTGACAAAAGGCATCAGGGTCGCGTCCTGCATCCTAAATTTCGCCCAAGTTTTCCTCCTGGAGAGCTTTTTTCTTCTTGCAGCTGCGGGAACCCTAATTCAAGAAAGAGCAGCAACTGCTCAGATACTCGGCTGAAAGTGTATACTGACAACCCCTTCTCTGTCCTCTCCCCCATCTGTACCCTTTGCTTTGTTCAGGAGCAATCGGTCCGTTACCACTTTTACCCAGGCTAGGCAAAGATGGTCAAGGTCAAGAAGCGCGCTTCCAAGCGTCTCAAGCTGGCGCAGAGGGAGAAGATCAAGAAGAAGGTCAAGGAGCACCGCCGCAAAACTCGCAGGGACGAACGAAGGAGCACACAGTGGAAGTGCAAAGCAAAGAAGGACCCCGGTATCCCAAACTCGTTTCCCTACAAGGAGCAGCTGCTCAACGAGATCGAGACCAAGCGTAGGATCCAGGAGGAGGAGAAGCTTGCCAGGAAGGCCGAGAAGCTTGCAGAGCGCAACCGAGAATCCACCGCTGAGCAACAGGACGCCTCCGACGTTGACGGTGCCGAGGACGAAGACGAGGTGGATGACGAGGACATTCTCGAAGACATTCCCTTGACAGCACCTCTGTATCGTGGCACACTTTCGGAGCTGCTCGCCTCGGATGAGATCAAAACCATTGTCTTGGCTCTCGATGCTCGCGATCCCCAGAGCTTCCGCAGCCCTTGGCTCGAGGCTGAGGTGAGCAACCGCAAGGACAAGAAGCTCGCACTGGCTCTCAGCCGTGCCGATATGGTACCGCTCGAGACAGTCGCCGCTTGGACGTCCTACCTTTCGACCACCACCGGTCTTCCAGTCTTCCCCATCTGCTCTCCTTCCGATCAGCTTGCCGAGATCACCGGCGCCGAGGCGCTTGTCGAACAGCTCGACCTCAAAAGAGTCAACAAGGGCGACGTAGCAGTCGTTGGTCTCGCACACTCGGGTAGGAGCACTGTCGCCGACGCTATCCTCAACGCCATTGGTGTGCCCGAGGGCGAAGACGCTGAAGACGAGGACAACGAGACGAGCGACTGGCCTGCAGTGCTCGACACTCCCGCTCTCGTCCCCCTCAGAAGCTCCGAGGCCGCTGAAGAATCCGAGGATGAGGATGATCAAGAGGAGGAGGACGACGAAGAGTTCACGACACGGATGGAGCTCAAGTCCATGCAGACATTGATGCGCAACCAGGGCCACGTGCAGAGGATCAAGGAACCTCTTCCGCTTACATGGGCATTGATGTCGCGAGTTTCGCATCCCGAAGATCTCATGCTCATCTACAATGTGCCGGCATTTGGCTCGTTTCAGCCTGACAAGGCCTCTTTGGCTGATGAAGAGCTCGATGCAGAGGAAAAGGAAAAGATCAAGGCAGCCTCGAGACGCCAGAAGGTGCGCGCCGACACACAAGAGTTCCTAATTGCTCTTGCACGTGCTACCGGCCGCATGAAGAAGCGCAACATCCCCGACGAGATTGGTGCCTCTCGTGTTCTGCTGCGAGACTGGTCGCACCAGATGCTGGGTTACTACACGCAGGCGCCCAAGCTGGCCGCCGAGGCGCAAAAAATATCCGACGAGGTCAAGCAGCGAGTTTCTTCGACCATGTCTCTGGTACTAGCCAGGAAGGAGTGGCGCAAGAAGTTCCAGTCTCGTGAGCTGCGACTCAGGCCTGTCTCTCTGGTGCTCGGTCGTGAAGCTTTGGTTTTGGAACAGGTCGAGATGCTTCCCCCCCCACCCGAGGAGGACAGCGAGGAGGACGAAGACGAAATTGACGAGGTTTTGCTCGAGGAGGGCGAGCGCAGCTTTGAGGACGAGGAGGAAGAGGAGGACGACGACGAGGAAGAAGAAGAGGTTGTCGCTAAGAAAGCTTCACAGCTCAAGTCGATTCTCAAGAAGAATGGATCGAAGAAGCGTGACCTCGCTGTGAATGAGGAGCAAGCAGAGGTCGAAGAGGACGAAGACGAGGAGGACGTCCAACAGCTCTCGCGCAAGGAGCGAAGGATGCAAAAGAAGGCTCGCGTCGTCGTTCCCTCGAAATCCAAGCCAGCTCCTAAGCGAAACGGCAACAAGACGTCCAAGTTGTCAGCTGCTGCAGCCAAAGCGGCATCGGCTGCCTCTGGTCCTGCTCCTGGCGAGAAGTACGACTTTGGTGCTTTCTTCTAAGCGTCTCCCAGCAGTAGTATTCACTTTGCATTGCTGTCCTGTCCGTGTATCCTTGTCTTGTCTATGTACTCTATATCCTTGCATCTATACATTCACGCTTTCACCTAGCCCACCGCCTCTTGCCTGAATCCTTCACCGAGGTGGACCATGCATCGGTTGAGTGCACCGTTGTGAACTTCAGCATCAGCGTTGAGGAGACGGCTGAGCCAACGATGACGGAGCACACGCAAGACCAACGACGGTTCACGCCTAACGCAGCCTTTGTTCGTGCACGCAATCGGAATCTTGAGGCGAAGCTGAGTGTCCCCCGCCCAGAAGATTTACCCCCCAGAAGGCAGCAGACGGCAGCAGATGGCGGTCAGGATTGTTGTTTCAGAAAAAGAAAATGTGGAACAGTCGTAAATTCTTCAGCACAGACCGCCAAATTGTGGCACCATGAGGCGTAGTCAAAGGGTCTAGCTCGACTCCATTGCCGCGCAGTTCATATCATCACCATCATATCCTTTGGTTGCCGCACGAGACCTTGTCTGCAGCCGCAACAAGAGCTCTGACCATAGTCATGAGCCTCTCCAATGCCGGGCTAACTGTTCTGGCTGGCGTTGTCCGAGACATCGTTCCGCCATCATTCAGGGTGGCGGCGGCCACGGCGGCCACGGCTGACACACTCCCGCCTCTCACGCCCACACCGATCATCGGAGCACGCGAAGTTGACGGAGACAATTGCAAGCTCATGGGCCCTTTTGCCCTCTTCGTTCAGGCCATCATGGGCATCCTTGTCATCGGATCACTCGTATATAAACGACACAGGGAAAAGCCAAAACGTAAATGGAAGATCTGGGCCCTCGACGTCTCCAAGCAGCTGCTCGGTCAACTCTTCGTCCACATCCTCAACGTTATCCTTTCCGACTTTGTCGCAAGCGGAGGAGGCGAGAATCCTTGCTCCCTCTACTTTCTGAACATCCTCGTCGACACCACCGTCGGCGTCTTCTTCATCTACATTGCCTTGAAGTACGTCACTTACATCCTCACCGAACGACTGGGTCTCGAAGGATTCGTCTCAGGGCAGTACACACCTCCGCTACCGACGCCAGTGCCTGCCACCGACTCTTCCGGCTCATCCGTACAATCAGGCGCTTCTCGCCGATATCGAAGGGGTAGGCCCAGGATGGAATACTGGCTCAAGCAGTTGTGTTCCTACCTCTTCGTGCTCTTGCTCATGAAGATGGCGGTGCTCGTTATCCTCGCCATCTTTCCTTTTCTTTTTGATGTCGGCTCCTGGATTTTGGGCCTCTTCGGTAGTCACAAGGACTTTCAGGTACTCTTCTCTATGGCCCTCTTCCCGCTTGCGATGAATGTCTTGCAATTCTGGCTTATCGATTCTCTCCTCAGGCACAATCCTTATACCTCGGCATATTCCAAGATCAATCCCGATGACGAGGGGTTCCTCAATAGTTCCGATCGAGTCTCACAAGATTCTCGCTCTTCCGAACCTGGACCTTCGGCCGACGGTCCCGGGCACGCTCACTCGATAGGCGTCGCAAGCGATGATGAAGCAGATGAGCAAGCAAAGCATCACATTCAACCGCACGCTTCTGGCTCTGGCAACTCGAGACGGAGATCCTCTCCTCAGAGGACATCACCATCGCAAGCTGATCAGCCATACAACTACCCTCCACCAACAGACCTGTACGGCTCAGTTCACGGTTCGCCCCCACTCAGGCCATCTAGGCCAACCGACGAGATGCGGCGTCAAGCCAGTTTGACACTCTCAGACAATGGCTCAGATGACGAAGCAGCAGCTCAGAGTGTTCACCAAGCTCTGTCCTCTAGCAAGGCCTCTTTACAGCGTCCTGAACGGCACCATCTCAATCAAGTCAGTACGGACAGCGACAAGTAACGCCGAGAGCATCTATGTCTTGTCGTCATTATCCCCTTGATACACCCGGCTTCATCTAATACAACCTGCGGTCTCCTTTGCATCCGAACTCACATGTTTTGTTCACATTGACTCATCTCACCATCCGCGCGGGAGCTTTAAAGGCAGAAAGTGTCACCATTACATGGAACGGAGCAAACAGAAGGAACGGACTATCGGTTAAAACAGGAAAGATCGAGGGCACAGAGATAACGCAGGACAAGCGACGGAGGTAAAAGGGTCTATACAAGCGGGAGATCGCAACGAAACAGTGCGAATGCCAGCTTGATCAAAACGTACTTTTACTGATACGGGGCACCGACGGCGGAGGTGGGCGCGCCCGGGTGGGGTGGAAGTGGAGACGTGTCGATCGACACTTGCACTTCTTGCTTGTAGTTGATGGCCGACTTCGGAGGCAGCTGCGGCGGCATGTCCTCTGTTGGGCTGTTCTTGACGTACGTAGGCACCGAGCTGATTGAAGACATGGTGCCTTTGCGTGCGTGGTAGTCTCCGTAAGTAGCATCGGTCATCGTGTTGCCGGTACCTGGACGCTTGACGTACGACAATGTGCGCGCTGGACCGCTGAACGACACGTTACTCGATGTAGCAGCGTGGTGAGGCTTGCTGTAGCTCCCATTGCTTGAAGAGTAGGCGGCACTCGAGTAGGTCACCCTCGAACAGCTAGGGCTGTACACTGCCTCCTGCTCTCCGATCAGCATCTGGAGGCCAACAGCGATCTGAACCGCAATCGAGGTCATGTGCACCGGTGGCAAACTTGAAGCCCAGCCAAACAGCATCACCAGCTCGATAAAGTTGCACGTCTCGACGCCAGCCATGTAGTGCACGTTGTTGAAGAACAGCACCTTGGCGATCTGCGTCAAACCACCGGGTCCGCTTGAAGTCCTCTTCAATCGTACACAGCATGCTATCATGACCGCCATATCGAACAACGTGTTGTACAGCAGGAACCAGAATGTCGAACTCTCCCAAAAGTGAATGTGTAGCGACGCATCGCCTTCCGGCGATCCATGCACTTGCGCACTGGGCGCACACGTGCCAGCGGGCGAAAGTGCATCCGACTTGTCCACGCGGTAGTTGGTCCACATCGAGATTGCGAATTGTCCTACCAGTCCCGCAGAGAGCAAGTAGCTAGCCAGTCGTGAGGTTCGAAAGATGATTCGAGCACGCCAGCCGATAACACAGAAAACAAGCGTAGAGCAAACAAAGTAGAACGTCGACGACGTCCACGCCCACGATCGACAATCAAAGTCCGACTTGGCGGCGGACGTCTCGTTCACCAGGATGTCAAAGACCACTGCTATCAGCATCAGGTACTTGATCAGGAGGAAGAAGATCTCGGCCATGTTGGGCTTCTTCCTCTGCCACAGCCGGAGAAGCATTCTGATCTCTGCCGGGTACGTCCGGACGATTTCGGCCACTAGGAGAGCCTGCGCGATCATGATGGGAAGGTTCCACGTCATCTGCTCTTGTGAGAAGCGCATCAAAGCAATGACTTGACTGGCGTGTGGGGGCTGGCCCCCGAATATCGCTGGGACGTACTCGACCCCATCGTGGCGGTGCATCTTGATCGGCCGGCGAGATCCAAAATGCCTGATGCTGGTAGGAAAGAAAAGGAGTGGCAGGAGTCGACCCGTCAACCTAAGTCGACGAAAGTGAAGAAAAAAGAGTGGTGCTGCTTCAAGGAAGTGGCACGAGCCGAATGGTTGGTGATGTAAAAGATTGAGAGGGGAAGCTTCGACCAGCGAAGGTCAGACTTGATTCTGCCTTGATTCTGCCACCAAGTGCAGCGAGTGATGGAGGGTGGGACGGAGGAAGTTTCGCTCAGCGAAAGATGTCCCAGTCTCTCTGAGTAGGGCAGCAGAGAAAGAGGAGGAGAGGAGTCAAGATGAATGGGCACTCTGACGCACGGTAGTACTTATACCGAACGAGACCCACACGGTACTAAGCTAGCCGATGTGAAAGTGCGTGCTGCGTGGGGCCATGCGATTCCCACAGCTGCCCGCCAATGTCACCACACGAGTTTGATGAGGTCAAACAAAAGGCACAGGACCTTTACGAGGCAAAACCGAGTGGACGGACTGTACGGTGCAGAGACAGATTACGCTCGTCTGCTGACGATACGACTTCATCCTTTTTGCTCTGCTTGTCGTCAAACGCAGAAGGTTTTTCGCCACGGAAACAACGGAAGTGCCTCTGCCAGTCCGTGCCCTTTTCACTAACCGTTGAGTTGCTTGGCAGCCCTCGGTGGCTTCTGGCTCACCTCATATCGTATTTTGGGCAGGGGGTCAGTGTCCCACCATACATATGAAACAGGGACGTGTCGCTGCACTTGGGGCGAGGCAGCACTGTCTCGAACAATGAAGACTTGCGGACAGTTATGCGCTTCGCCATCCCCGACTCGTTCGACAAGGCGGTAGTCAGTGGCGTTGAAAAGCACGCATGAATGCGCACTTGACAACGTCGACACGGATGTCCAGGAACGTGCTGGTATAATCCGATCGGAATTCTGACAACGACTGACACACGGTTCATGAAAACGTGGCGTCTCAAGGCACAACTGCAAGGGCAGCGGACGTGTTGACGCAAAAGCCGTTTCTCTTTCAGACTGCCTCACAAACTCGATGGTGAGTTCAGTTGACTGGCGCTTTCACCCTTGCGTTCGAGCAAGCATCGGTGGTCTCAGGCCATCAGCACACATCCGTCGAGTATAGACGGGCGTGAAAGCTGTTGCATCCGATGACAGAGTGGGTTGTGCGAAGGAGATCCGATTGCAACGATGGCAGGCTCAAACGATGAACCCACCATCCGTAACGGGGGAACAACTTCTTGACTTGCTTGCACTGACACACCCCACCCGTCGCAGCTTTCCAAGCCAACCGGTACCGTTCCAGGTCCGGAAACATGCGTGGTGCATACCACTTGAGTCTCGGGGGAATTTGGAGACCAGAGAGCTTCAGGGACGAAAAAGGGGGCTCACCCCATCGTCACCCACTCATGCAACGGCGTTCCAGGGAGTGGCGTACATCAGTTTTGGTGGCAAAGTTGCTGATGAAGTCGGTGGGGAGTGCATCGCTGTCGCCATCGATAGAGACGACCGTGGGAACAACAACCGGCCTCCTGGTCACATTGATGCAGGTTGCTGTGCTTTTCGCCACAATTCACGTACTTCATCACCCACCTCGCAGCCGGCGCTTTGCCCGGCCTTGAATGGTCTCCTGCACACGACACTCACCGATCTCAGACCGAATTCTAGTCTTTCCACGAAAAGGCCCATCTGCTTGCCTTGCTTAAAAGATCAGCATATAATGATAGGCCTTTGCCCTCTGAAGATTCTCTCCCACCCCGGTGACCTACCTGTCTGCACCGTCGATGCTTACACCACCCACTAACCGTCCTCAGCACCTTCCTTCCACACGGCTTCAAAAGACCTAAAGAAACGCACTGCGAACATGCTGTGGCGATCTGGACATCGCCTCATTGCGGCACTGGTTGCTGCTTTTCTACTACATCGCGCCCAAGCTGTGAGTATTCTCTCGCCGAAAAGCTCGTATCACTTTCTACGATCTCTGACTGGACTCTCCTACTCTTTCCACTTCTGCCGCATTGCGTTGGAAAACAGGGCACGGTCCAACCCCTGCGTCGGGCTGTCGTCGACGATGCCGTTGAGGGTCACACAAGCAACCTCCTCCGCCGATGGTTCATCATTTTTGGCGGACCGCTTGGTCGCTTACCTAAACCCGAAGCACGCCAAACCATCGCACAAAACTGGTTGTTGCACCATCCTTTCGCTACTGATCAGGAGTTCCAAAAGGAACTCGATCGCTTGGCACACCAGAGGCCCAAATCCGTTCAGGTCTCGGTCAGAGCCCACAGCGGTGATGGTACCGACCCCGGAGGTACTGCCAACTGAGTTGGCGCCCTCCCGTCATTACTTTGCATCACTTTACGGTCGTTCTCACTTGACTCACAGAGCTTTGGTCTCGAAATGTAATTCCGGCGAATGATCAGATGGTACTTTTTTCGCTCGAAGCATGTTGCCTGTCTGTAAAACACGTGAGGAGCGCCTAGGGCTCGGTGACGAGGACGAGCTGGTCTCCAGTACTCACTTCGTACCAATCAAGGTTGCGCGACATGTCATCCACTTCGAGCACAATCCTTTCCTCTCCCCCTTCTTCCCCATCCACGCTTTCTTCCCCTTTCGACTGCCGTAGCAGCGCCCAAACTTGCGCAATCTGACCTGGATTCACGCCGACTGCATTCGCTAGCTTGATCTTGGCCAACCGCAATGGGGTCGAAGCCAGGATCTGCACTTTCGCTTCTGCAATTGGTGCCTCCAGATGGGGCTTTTGCAACGACGGCGCTGTCTCTGACGCGACCACGCTCAGCGATAACATCTTCGCTCTTAGTGTGCTCTTCTGCTGCTTCCCACCCTCCACCGGTACCTCCTCAACTTCACCATCAAACCGCTTCGCCAGCTCGAGGTATCGCGGGAACAGAGCAACCTTCTCCTCTGTCGACAGCTCCAGCTTGTCTTCAACACCGAATCGCGAGTTGGTGGACGAGGTGCCGTTGATGATGGATGCATCGCCCTGGCGGAAGCGGGTGTAGGCGAAGAGCTCGGCGTCCTTTCGCTCCTTCGCCGTAACTTCGGTCTTGTCGAGCAACTTGAGGTGCGGAAGACGTGCGATGGTGATCGCGCGGAAGTCGCGGTACTCGTATCTCTCCAGCAGGCCTCCTCCGCCTCTCTTGCTCGATATCGAGACATCTTCGTCCTTGTCCTGGAGTGAAGAGATGTGCAGCGCTTCTAGCCCACTCTCGTGTCCGAACCACTGCGAGATATGCTCCAATGACGACCATGATTCGAGCTTGTTGTTTTGGAGATGCAGCTCTTTCAGGCGAGGCAGCTTAGGCGACGAGGTCGGTGCTGGTGGGATGAGGGATAGGTGGTTATGATTAAGATTGAGGCTTGCTAACGAAGGCAAAGGGGTGAGGGCGGAGACGAGGTCTGGCCAGGACGAGAGCTGATTATCTTCCAGACTGAGCGATGTTAGCGCTGGCAACACCGCCGCTGCTTGTCCTTCCTGGACATCGGCCTGACCATGCGGTGCTTCCAGACTCGCGATACTGTTGCTGCCGAGCTGTAGATGCTTAAGCCCAACCAGCGCTGGTGCGAGCCTCAACACCTCATGCCATTGGATAAGCGTCCCATCAAGCCGCAAGTCCTGAATGTGGCCCAACCTCCGCACCCAGCTCTCTGGTATCGGTTGAGGAGGCGACTGCAACCGGTTGAAATGCAACAAGAGCGTTTTGAGATGCTCCAGCTCCCCAGCTATCAGCGAGACCTCTTCCCAATCTGGCAACAGCGACTGGGACAAGTCAAGCCATCGAATATTCGGACACGTCTCCCTAATCGCCCCCTCTCCAAACCCCTTTTCCCGATCGAACGCCCTCGCCACGTCGTAGCTCGTCTCCGCAACCGCATCAGGCCCCATTTCCCGCTGCTGCCACCCACCCAACCCCACCTCCTTAAGCCGGTCCAGGCGAGCAGCTCTTGCAGCGATGCGGTCTAGGTTGGGCGCTTCGATCTCCATGTCTGCTATCGTCTTGCGCGAGTACCGTTGCTGCCCACCCCCTTGCTCCGATCTGACTTGCGGTTGGCCCGGCATTGAAGGCGGGAGGTACTTGTTGCGTAGCGCCTCGAGAAAGCTGCAGCCGCAAGAGAGTTTGGAGGCGGTGGGACGGATGAAAGAGCCACTACCCGGGATGCGGACGTGGAAGTAGCGGGTGCCATCAGCGCTGGTGCCATCGTGTTTGCCGCGTGTGGGGTCGTCCCATTCAATGCCCAACCATTCGCCAGTGGAAGGGGGCACAGGGCCGCGGTAGCGGATAGTGCCATGGTGTGAGCCGAGCGAGATGCGACGGCCCACTGTTAGCTCCATTGTGCGATGATGGTGAATTGGAACAAGGTGGATAGTGTGAGTGTTGGTCTCGGAAGGTGTTGGAATAAGCGCGTATATGGGCTGCGCGTGATTTTCCCTCCACAATGGGGCTAAAGCGTTCCTCGGATTTCGGGTACTTGTCAGATAGTGAACGGAACAGGTCGCCATGGATCCTTTTACACAGAGACGGGAGGGTCGGATCGATGATGCCTAGAGGTGCGAAACCCACGCAACCGGATCGAAGCCCACGCAACGCCGTGATCGTGAACCATGCTGCACAGACGCCTTTCATACCGCTTGTAGCAGTGGGTGCAAAAGACCTCCGAGAGACAATGTGGCAAGATTGCAACATATGGGCGCTCGTCTCGCAGAGGGCGTAACGACTTCATCAGTGGGAGACTTGCAGATCTCGGCGAATATGGTGTTGGCCTCTCCTCTTGGGAGTCAGAGTCGCTGGGGAGGACGCCTGAGTCCCGTTCCTCGGCGCAAGCTCGGTAGCGGACAACGTCTGTGCTTTTCATAGCAACACCTGCAGCCGCTGTGATGAAGCTGAACAGTTTCCCTTCCGCAGCTGAAGCAGGTGCTCTTCGAAACGTTGTGTTACCACAGCGACAAGCCAGGGCGAAGTACAAAAGGACAACTCCTTGAACTTCTTCGCAGTATACTCCCATCAACTCGTTACCATTCCTCTACGCTCTTCGATCTTTT
Organism: Ustilago lituana; assembly: GCA_928869825.1. Lineage (NCBI taxonomy): Eukaryota > Fungi > Basidiomycota > Ustilaginomycetes > Ustilaginales > Ustilaginaceae > Ustilago > Ustilago lituana. The sequence goes on from CAKMYA010000001.1 coordinate 1,572,372, forward strand.
TTCTTTCAGTTTCCGGGCTGGTCCCTTTCACTTACATTCTTTCTCTTTCCCGCATTTGTGCAAGCAACTGTCTTTTCAAGTACCTAGTCTCGGTCGTCCATATACAAAATGCGTACCACCCGCTATCTTGCTCTAATTGCCTCCTTTCTGGTCTTTTCGACTGTTGGTGTGCTCGCTGCGCCCGGGTCAGGACTCGGACACGCGCACGCCAACATCCATCGAAGGACTTGTCGTGCTCCAGACCATCACCACCACCACCACCATCACCACCACCACAAGCATCAACACCACAAGCATCAAGCTGATGCTGTACCAGCGTCCTCCCCAATGTCGATGCCTTCATCTGCTGGTTCCGGGGACCTTCCTGACGATGGCCTAAACACGACGGGGAAGAAGATGCACAGGAAGAAGTCCAAGGGCAAGTGTGCGCTCAAGCACAAAGGCGACGGAGCTGCCAGCCAGGCTCCCATTGGTGATGGCTCGCAAGGGAGTGGCGAGCTGCCTCCTATTAGCGGCTCTCCTGACCACGGTAACCAGGGCTCTCAGGGAGGTGAGTTGCCGCCCATCAGCGGCGGAACTGGGTACGGTAACGAGGGTGATGGCTCGCAAGGGAGTGGCGAGCTGCCTCCTATTAGTGGCTCTCCTGACCACGGTAACCAGGACTCTCAGGGAGGTGGGTTGCCGCCCATCAGCGGCGCAAATGAGTACGGTAACGAGGGTGATGGCTACCAAGAGCAGCCGACTCAGCCGGGGACTGGATCTCAGGGTCAAGGCAATCCTCCCCCGGGTCAAACTGCCGAACAAGGCTCGGGTCCTAAGGGCTACTCGAATGGCAACCAGCCTGGAAGCAACCCTGGCGGCAACCCTGAAGGAAACCCTGGAGGCAACCCTGGAGACAACCCTGGAGACAACCCTGGAGGCAACCCTGGAGGCAACCCTGGAGGCAACCCTGGAGGCAACCCTGGAGGCAACCCTGCTGTTCCTCCTTCTCAAAACGGCAACGAGGGCTCCGGGGACTCGGGTCAGAACCAGAACAACGACGGCAGCCCTCCCAACCCGGGCCAGACTCAAGGTAACGGCATGCAGTGCAAAGGCATACGCGGTAGCACAGTCCTCCCACCCAACAGCAAGGTCAAGTACGACTGGTTCGACCCTGGCCTCATCCACCACGGACCGGGCACCCAATTCGGTGGCGGTTCCGACTTCTGGCACGGCGGCGCTTGCATGTTCGACAGCCTCCCTCACGCTAACCTCCCCTCCGTCGCCATGGATCAGGCCTACTTCCAAGACGGACTCGCCTGCGGCACCTGTGTCGAGATCGCGTCCACCTCAGCCTCGCTCTTCAGCAACGACGCCAAGTGGAGCCTCGAACCTCCTCACCGTGGCACTCTTCCTCCGGGTAAGAAGACGGTTGCAATCGTCAGTGATCTCTGCCCTGGCATTGACCAGTGCTGGTCTGGCCTCGACATGCACCCTGACGCGTGGAACAGTGTTACCAACGGTGCTAATGGCAGCAAGCTTCCGATCAATTGGAGATTTGTCAACTGCAAGGAGGCCTTTGAGAGATCGGGCAGTGGGATCAAGCAATTGCAGGTACACTGGAGGGAGGGGGCCAAGCCGGGCTTCTTCCAGGTGCAAATCAGGGGTAATCACGAGGCTGTGGTCAAGGTCGAGATGAAGTTCCGCTCGCGTGGATGGACGGCCGGGACGCTTGTGGATAAATCGTGGTGGAACTGGGTGGGCATGGACAAGGCCGGGTACGTTGCGCAAATTCCCGTGATGTTTAGGATCACGGACTGGCAGGGCCAGACGATCACGTCCGAGGTGGGCACTCCGATGAACACGGACCTGTTCTTCGAGGCCAACTTTGACAGAATCAATTCTGATGACGCCTGATGTGGTTGTCTTCAACAGCAGCTTCAGGGTTGCGTCGTAGCAGACATTGCCGCCATCGTTAACCGCTGCATATCTTGCCTTCTGCTCTCTGCATCCGCTCGCTGTTCCCTTGCGCTGCTTCGACCAATCACTTCGGCTTGTTTGGCCCAACTCTCGAGTTTTGTTGTCCATGTTAACCGTGCTTAAGCTGCGCTTTTCAGACCCGAAATGGGTTTAGCACACAGCCGACTCGTTTTGCGTCAAAAGCCGTTATTCCTTTCGTGTGTGCAACCTGTCAACACGAGTGAGCGACATAAGTTACGATCTCGCACCGTTACAAACCCCCCACTCGTAGCCCACTGTTTTTCCTGGGCATATCATGTGAGATCTCGACTCCGACATAGAGAGTGATGTCGCTCTTTCGTGTGCGTCGGAAAGTCCGCGAAATCTTGCACGCACCTCTTCACAGTCTGGGCCTGAGCTTCATTTGAGACCGAACCCTCGGGGTGTGTTTGGCGCAATCGAGCCCACCTTTTACCAGAGTTTTATCTCTTGATCTAGGCCCTATGGTTCTTGAGGAGACTATCCTTGCCTCATCCTGCCCTTGGCCTCGCAGACGCCAGCATAGCATCAACGCATGGATGGGCATGTGATGGCGGAAGTGCGAGGTCGAAGCGCGTCTGCTTTTTTAGACTTTTTTCATTCAAAGACTGCACCTCGCTACCGTCCTGCCGAACCCAATTAATTCTACCTAGATCAGAAAAGGACCAATCGAAGCCGGCGAAGCAAGTGATACCGCAGATGCGAGAACTATTTCAAGGGCAAATTCGCGATGCGAGTCGTGCTTGGCAGTGGCGAGCGCAAATCCTGAGTCGAGGGAGGGGAGGAAGGAGCGGAACACCGGTGAAATGAGGCTATGGGTGGTGAATTTTGTCGAGGGTCTCCGTGTCGCTGCAGGGTTCAAAACAGAGGAGGAGGATTAAAGTCACAGGATCTGCTGAAAGTTTTTCCTTCGTTTCGGGCTATCCGAAGGACGAAGCTTCGCCTCGAGTTCACCACTGCGGCGACTCACAAAGTCAATGCAGCGAGGGGAGATAATGGAGGGAGGAGCGGGAGCGGAATATCTCATCTTATGGACTAACAAGTTTGGCCTTGATCATACTCTCGGTAGGTTGGTCCGCATCTGGGTGTTGTTATGTGCATGCTCAGCGCGAAGCATTGTTTCTTTCCTGTGTCTCTCAACACCATTCAAGCGGAACCCGACCTATGTAATGGTGTGATGAAAACAGCTGATTTTGACTGCGTTCGATGCAGGCCAGGGATGTGCAGTGCAGCGGGTAAGAGGCTGCTGTGATGCCAAGACCATCCATACAAACTGGCAAAAAAATTGCAATCCTGGGACGATGGAGCTGAAGTGCAGCAATCTCTCCCCCCAAAACCAAAAAAAACCTAGCCTTGTTCGCCAACTAAATCCAATGAAGTCACTAGTTCACATTGTCATATGCTGTTGGAGAGTCTGTCCCTCGGCTGTGCTCAGTCTCTGAACATACTGTTTCGCTTCACCTCATTCACTTTACTTTTTGGACACAGGATGGGTGAGAGACAAGCGAAATAAAGATGATTTCTGCCTGCGTGTTGGGGTGCAACGCTAGATGCATGTGCAAGAGAGACACCACTTCTTATTGAGAAGAGCACGAGATTGTCAGACATTTCTGACACTCTCTTATACATACATAGTTGAGCCCAGAGCATCCTATGCTCCTGCTATTGCCATGTTGGTGCACAGGGGCTCACACAAGACTGTGTGTGAACCCAGACATGGAGGTGGAGGATTCGTTTGATGGTGAAAACAAGAAGCTTGTTGTAGCAACTTGCGAACGTGACCGGTGACTCCATGCAAGGTGTAGGTGTTGTTGCGCTGCAAGGGGAGCAGCTGCGCGGGTTTTCAACACGCATCACCCTGGTCGCCCTGCTACAACGGCGATCAGGCACACTCAAAAAGCTCCCCGCCACAAAAAGATCTGGCTGAGAATAAAATGACCAACTGTTAAGTTTATTCAAATATTGTTAGGTTGTAGCAACCTGCATGATTGCAAAGAACCAACCCCCCCCCCCACGTTGAACAAGTTGCGGAGCGATGCTCAAGACAGTTGGTTGCGCTGCATCATGATGTCATCTGATCCGAAGGGAGGTGGCAGAAGTGGAGCTGCACCACCATTTTCTTGTTTTTGTCTTTTGAGAAATTCCATCCCAACCCAGCAAAAAGAGGTCCTGCTTACCACCTAATGCGATCACACACAGACAATATTCTTCTGACTTCTGCTTCAGTCTGAGAAGACACAAAATGACAAGATCTGAATTGTTATGCTGCACTCGACCATTGAGGATGAGAATGGAGTTCGAGACAGCTTGTCCGCCAAAGTTCGTTCGGTACAGCGATGGGAGACGGAACCTCCAATCATGAGATGGACGATGGCAAGGTATTGATAGCTTTAATCATGTAAGGATAGCCAAGATCAACTCGGTTATGTAATGAAGGATTCGACTACGATGGGCCAATAATGGCAGTAGGCAAGGTTCACCATAGGTGCGGTTTCTGAGGGCCGGCAGTGATCCCTGTACTGTGCCTGCTCGCTCACGATTGGATGCAAATTTGGCGGAAACCTCGAAATGCCAAGCATGTGCTCTTATCTATTCTTGGACACCAGAATTCACGGGCAGGAACACCGTATCCCTCGCATTGAACCTTCTCGATCAAAGTCGACTTGACCGTTCCGTGCACGCAATGTCGTGTTTCATCAACGTTGCTGCGGCTTACCCTGTTAACCCGTCATGCCTTTGAAGCTGGAGAAGCTGGTGCTGCTTCGGATACCAGGCAGGTTTTCCAGAACGGGCACGCAATCGGTTCTTTCACCATACATTGGTACAGAGCCTTACACAAAGAAGGAATCTTCGCGGCCAACTTCGGCGCTGGAGTGCTTAATCTGAGGGTCGGTCAAGCCGAGGGTCTACACCTCGCTCATGTGGAAAGTGCGCCGAAGCGAACCGACAAGGCTGAGTGGGCTCAAGCGAGCTTCGGGCTGATCTGCGTCTCTGAAATTGCGTGACAACGCGGAGCCTTCGATGGCAACAACGCTGAAAGTCATTGAAGACTAGGCTTTCATTTTACGACTAGTGAGCAGCGACACGCCTCGAATTTTCGTCGGAGCATCTTCGCTCGGGAAGAGCGTCCAGAACAAACAAAATGTTCGAAGATGCCATACGAACAAAGGAGCTAGGCCTTACACGATACAGCGAAAGAGAGAGAAAAAAAAAGGAAGTGAGAAAAGGAGAAGCATTCCACTGTAGTAGGCTGAGTGCACCCAGACTTTTTGACAAATTCGCCTCGGAAGCTCGTCTTGTGATGGACGCGATGCCTTCTGACAGTTTCACAACCTGCATTGTCCGATGATAGCAGCCCTGCGCACTTTGGCCCTTCGCCTTTGCCCAATGTCGCTCTCGAACCCGCTTGCTCAACATCGGCTCGACCGAGCTCCCTTCATCCCTACTTCTTGGGTGAGACAGAAGGGCAAGGAACTGAGAATGTGTTCGAGAATCATCGCCAGCTAACGGCCAAGTTCCCTAAAGAACGTCAAAGGCTACCGTGAACGATGCCGAAGAAGCTGTAATGGTCGTGTGTACCATCTTGTTCGCCTGTTTGTGCTGACCCATTCCATGCGCTTCCGTGGCCACAATAACGCTTTCATTAAGTTGTTTGATCCGCTTAACTTCCTATCCTCACGGTTGGACTTTCAACAGACCTGAACACATTGCAACGAGGACTCGGGCCGAACAAGCCCAGGGCTAGTGTTGTGGCTTCCAGGACCCGTTCTTTGCAAATCCTGGTAAGCGAACCTGTCACGCAGACAAGAGTCTAGGCGATGTAGTACAGTTCACTATCGTAAAGAGTCGAAACCGCTTCGATCGCTAGTCATATGAACGAAGACTGTTACTGTTTAGCAACTCGCTGTTTGATGCAACCTGGCCGATGACGACTAATCTTCAGCTTGGATAGCTGTTCTGGGAGCCATCAGAGAACTGAGCAAAGGACGAGTTGGCCGTCGCCACAGAGCAACGGATGAAGGAAGCAGCGCACAATACTGTCACGACTACAGTCAAAGGTGCCGATGAAATGAAACTCAGACAAACGCAAGATCAGACCGTGACGGAAGGGATGGAATGGTATAGTCCATTGTCGGCAAGGAAGCATCAAACAGGCGCTGCGTTGCCAACCCTGAGAACATCGCTCCTGCTTGGTCGCTCGCTGGCTTGTCTCTTTGACCTGAGCACGACCCTGTTGATTCTCAAGCGAGATCGTGAGCTCTGTAAGCAGCAACACCCCTCACGCAAAGTACCCGGCAGCTTGCATGCGAGTAGTGCAGGGACTGTTGCGGTTAATTATCACCATGCTGTGGCCTTGAGTGCCTGTTTTCTTTCAAGTGGGCTTTTTTTTCCAATTCTGCAGATCATCCATGCTCGCTTGCCCGCAGGGCAGGCAGCCTGTCTGCTTGTCAGCGGGTGTGTGATTTTCAAGGAAACCGATCGAAAAAGAAAGGCGCCTCGCCAACCACACAAGTCGCTTTGCCTGCGCTTTCGTCGGCACCCAGAAGATCGCGAGGCCATCCTAGGCACGCGCTTGGATGGAGGCGAGGGCGAGGAAAAACTCCATCCGGATCGAGTTTCTTATGCCATTCTTGACTTGATACCGTTAACTATTTGTAAGGGATCCCGCTTGGCCAACGTGGTGATAGATCCCGTGTCACCCTCGCGATTGCCTCACTTGCCGCATGTGTATTCGTAGTTGCTGCCGCTGCTGCTCTCGACTTTCCCCCCTTTGGAATGCTCCCACCGCCGGCCCGTGTCAAGCTTGGAACGCTAAACTACCGGAGAGTATGGTCCGACACTGGCGTCATTGTTTGCACAACGGTCAAAAGCGTTTAGGCTGAGATACTCGATGGCGTGACTGCGGTCTGCCCTAGCGTTTGCACACACTCACTTCGACAAATGCGACACGAGCGAGCTAGCTAAACTTTTTGGCTGCTTGGCTGCGGGTTCTTCGCTACAGAATGCAGCGGCTACAATAGCACACCTTACACGCAGCGAGGGACACGGCGAACGCGAAGTTCGATCTTTCATCACGACGTTGACCCGGAATTGCCGAAGCTGGCGTTTGCAGATCGCGATGTACGGATCGTTGGGTTCTAATTTTTTTTTTTTTTTTTTTCTCTCCAACCACACGCACACACTGTGAAGTTCCGTGGAATCCGCGGTGGCAGAAGAAGAGAATGGGATTTTGAGAGGCAGAGAGCACCACGCGCCGGCGAGAGCGCGAGTGAGCGGACGCGAGTTCAGCGAGGTTCCAACCCTGGGTGCGTTGCTCAACGAAGCAAGGCCGACAGGGGAGAATGCAGAGGAAAGAAATTGATCCGCCGTCAGGGTCAAGCGGGAGATGATTGCGACATGCTGCGTTTTTCCTGAGATCTCGCGTAGTGGTGCCAGCCTCAGGGCTTTGCCTTGGGGTAGCCAAGCCTGGCCAAGAACAGTGGCATTCGCTGTTCAGCTCCTCTGCAATCACTTTTTTTTCTGATTTACTCCCACCGTCTGACTCTCTGCCTCCCGCCTTCCCAAGGTGGCCGACAGACAGGCAAACCAGAGGTCAGCGGAGCCTTCCGATGCTGAGAAGGCGGCCATACGAGCGAGCGAGCGAGCGAGCAAGAATCGAGAAAAGTTAACAAAGGTTGCTCTGCCGTGCTTTGCCCTGCATACGATACGTGCCCGGCTTCGTTTCAACACAACAAGCACCATTATCGTGCAGACGAAGCACACGGAACCAAACCGAAATCGAAAGCGGATGAAGCGACAGACGATCTGGGCACGCAAAACGATGCCGGCAGTTCCGCGTGTCTCTCATTCCCTTCTTTCCTCTCTCATCCTGCCGCCCTCTTTCCACCTCTTTGCGGCAATCACCTTCTTTTTCTGGAATGCGAGGGCTTCCGAGCTGTCCAGTCTGACTGAAGGAAGACACTGACCGCGAACAGACAAGAAGCAGGCCCGATCAAGCCATGAAAGTGAGACAGAGCTATGTGACAAGATGTGCATGTGCGCGACGAGTTTGTAACCGTTCTTTTTGCGATCCATGCCTTGCAGCTAGAGGCCACGGCTAGAATTCATGGAAAACGTCGAGAGCTGCGCAGAAATGAGCACGGACGGCAGACGCAAAACGCAGAGTCAAGACAAGGGCCCGCCATGCCAATCAAAAGAGTGCGGAATCGCAATTTCATTTTGATGCCTTGCGTTCCGTTGATTGCGATGCGATGGATGGGGTTGGCTGGCCATAATCGAAAGAGTGAGTGTGGCCATAGAAATGTCAGCTGTTTCGCTGCAATGGGCAATTTTGATTTTGATTGTGATAAATCTGGGCCATGGTTACCGACATGCCGCTGTTCGGTTGCTGTGTTGCTCTCTCCTTCTGCAGCTGATGCAGGTGGGCCATGTCCCCACCACCGCCCGTTGCCTCTCCTGCGTCCAAGTCAAAGTCCTGGGTCCATCTCCGTCTCTCGCCTTTTGGAGCACCCTCCTCGTTTGCAACGTTCGGTCCGCAACTGCGCCCTCTCTCTTTTTTTGCCTCTACAGGTCCGTTCTCTGGAGCGGCCGTATGAGATAGGCCACTGTTTCGCAGTGTATTGCACTTTCCTGAGCTGTCAATTCTGCTGCTGCTGCTGCTGCTGCTGCTCGACTCGGGAGTTCCGGATCCTTCTTTCCTTTGCCCCTTGCCCTGTCAATCCCCATTCCAACTTCACCCATCCCATCCCATCCCATCCCAGCCCAGCCCATCATCCTATCCATTGCATCGGCTTGGCTCTCCTCCATCTTCACCTCAGCCCTTTGATATACACCATATCTTGCTTAGTCCATACTCGACAACCGTTTTTACCTCCATCGCGTCGACTCTGCCACATCTTTTGCACACGCACGTGTTTCCGACGATCGGTGCTGCGATTCCACCATCTCAGCATCTCTACCGACGATACTTGCTTCATACACTTCCGTCTCTGCTCGATCGGCGCTTTATCGGCAACTACCCGCAGCAGAAGTGTTCCGACACTCATACCCACAACTGCTTCGTCTTGTCAGCCAGCACACATATACCCAAGTGCTCCTTTGTGCAGCACAGTCGTCAACAAGCTTACTTCTCGCTAGCAGCGTGGACGGAGCAAACCCATCCCGCCGAGCTTCTTCGCTGCTATAACGTCAAAGCCAGTCCTAGGCGACATGGCTGTCTCGACTTGAAGAGGCCCCGTGGATCCGTCTCCGCTCCTCATCGGCCGCGCCAATTGCAGATCTTCCGGTCGTGTGCGGGCTCAGTCTGCTCAACGCATTGACCATTTAATCTCGACCGAACCCTATCTTTCACACAGAGCTGAGTTGGGCGAGGAAAGCACAAGCGTCTGCATCCAGCTGAGCTTTCTTTCCCTGGCCTCTCTGCAACGTCACCGTCGAAGCTGCTGCACTGCCCACGGTTCCGACTGCACAGCTTCTTCTCTGCTTTCAACCTCTAGGGGCAGCAGCTGAACGAAGAGCAGACAACCTCTACCACACCTTCCTTACCGATCCCACTCCTTCCACCAACATACGTAGCAGGCCATACACTTGCAATGTCCGCAGTCGACAGTAGCCCGCAGCATGGTGCCGTGCATGCTACGCTGCCCTCGGACCCATTCGCACCTTCTGGCTCTTCTGTGCGGCACCCGAAAGTGGAAAAGATCTCGACCGCTGCCGTGTTCCCGTCATCCTCCCGCAGCTCCAATGACACTTTTGGTGACGAGGTCCGGGAAGGCGCTAGCCGATCGAGCGGTTCACCTTCTATAGCATCTCCGACCGTCTCGACACCGCGCGCAACTTCGCCAGATCAGACCTCGCCGTTAGCCCTTCGCCCCAGGACAGCCTTCGAACAAACGTACCGCGACAGTCTGGAAGATCCAGCTTCCCGCACCTCGGAATCCACCATCCCCACTTGCATGGCCGGTCTCGCTCTTCAAGTTCAGTCTGCAGTCTCCCGCAACGTTACCGGTCCTCTTGTACAGGTCCTCGCCGACGCGGAAGTGGCCTCCGCTCTCCAACAAGTCGGACAGAGTCTGCATCATGACAGGATGCACAACGTGGAGGCGAGCGGCTCGGGCTCCCAGAGTGCACCACTCATTCGACAAGGATCGGAAACCTCCCACTACATGACTGCACTCAGCTCGCCCGACTTGGCACCAGGGGACGTTACAGTTCGCTCACCAGCCTTTGCCATAACCAGTAGCAGCAGCGAAGAGGCCATTGAAGCTGTGCTTGGTCCCCCTTCGACCAGTGCCATTCCTGACGCCGAGCCCCTTTCGCTAACAGAGCCAAAGCTGCAGGAGCAAGACAATGGCAGCAGCGATGGCAGTGGTACCGAAGCTTCAGCCGCTCAGACAGACATCAGCCGCACACCATCCACCTCGACGACAGGCTCGAGCCATGCAGGCAGTCTCGACACAGATATTAGCTCTGTGCCCTCGGGCACCGAATTCGAGACCAACTACAAGTCGCATGTTGAAGAACATTCGGCAGATACCCTGCGAATTGATGTAGGAGGCTACGATTCGAGCGTGCCGCCCAGCCAGGCGTCTCCCGTCTCTGTGATCTCAGAAGTGGACGCCGCCCTTCTAGACTATCCTGGCCTCACCGAGGAAGGCGCAGTGGACGCTGGTATCGCAGAGGCAAAGTACACCACGGCCAAAATTCGTCGATATGCTGCGCTGCTCGAGCTCGTCGACACTGAACGCAACTATGCCGACGATCTCGCCACCTTGGTCCTCGTCTTCTTCGACAATCTCTGCATGATGCCCTTTTTCAACGACCAGCCTGCTCGTCAAGCTCTTGTCATGAGGAACTCGGAGGATCTGTTGCGTACGCACCAAAAGCTCTCGGCCAAGCTCGAAGGCATTCTGATTGACCTCGGCCTGCGCAAGCCTGGACAGTCACGGCAGGTGGACGACAAGGAGACCGAGCTCGAGAAAGCATTGAGTCCTCAGGCTGACGAGGCTGTTCTCCGCGCCGCCAAGCTCTTCAACCAGATGATGCCTTCGCTCCAGAGCTACAAGGCCTTCTGTTCGCGTCACGGCGAGGCCTTGGCGCTCATCCGTGAGGCCGAGAAGCGACATGCCGACTGGGATGCGTTCGAGAGGCACTGTGCCGACATTCTTAAGCTGACGAGGCTTGCGCAAAAGGGCAACTCACGCCCGGCTTCGGGCGCCAATACCCCAAGTGTGTGGGGCAACAGCCCCGCGTCCTACTTTACGTCCATGCCACCATCGACCTCCTCTACCCTCACTTCAACGTCCAGCTCGACCTTAATGGCCGGCACCAGCTCAAATCCTTCCAGCGCTGCGGTAACGCCCGCCTCGGCCCCCGGCACTATGCGTCAGAACTCGTCTCGACTGCTCTTCCGCGATTTCCTCATCAAACCCATCCAGCGACTGTGCCTCTACCCTCTAGTGTTGCAGACGCTGCAAAAGCACAGCTCGGCTACAGGCGACTCGGTCGAAGAGCTTGCGCTCGCTATCTCTTTGATGAGAGAGGTAGCTGATCAGGTGGACGAGGCAGGCAAGCGTCGCGAATCCGAGCTCCGTGCTGACCTGATCTCGTCCCGCATCGAGCCCAACCAAGGCGTGACCGCCTCGTTCCTCAAATCGCTCGGAGATTGCCAGCTGTCCGGCACACTCGATGTCTTGCACCACCACCGGGTGCTCAACCCGCTCGTGGCTCCTCTTCGGTTCAAGTACTTCGGCGTCTTTCTATACCACAGCTTCTTGGTCATGGTCAAGGTTCGCAAGAACCAGAGCTACGAGTGCCGACATTGGTTTCCGCTCTGGGCAGCGCGCCTTTCGAATGTGGAGGAGGAGAGGAACCTGATTCCTCACTCCTTCCGCCTCTCTGTGAAAGATCACCACTTTGAGCTTGCCGCCTCGAATGCCAAGGAGAGGCAGCTCTGGATCGACCTGCTTTCGCTTGCCATCTCGCGCGCCAGCTTTTCGCCGCCTGGCTGTGAGGCAGCTTTCCCCTGCAGTCTCTTCTTCGGCGACGCTGCCGATGGCGACTCTCTCGAGGCGTCAGAAGCACCGACGCCCAATGCAAGTCGGCCCGCAGAGTTCCAGGGCTATTTCGATACGGCAAAAGCTGGCACTGTCGATCCTCTCATGGAATTTCTCGCGATGCACGCCGCCGGAGCGGCTCAGACAACCAGCTCGAACCAAAAGGGTCAGCGCTCATCATCCGGCCCGTGGATGCCTACCGAGATTCTGCTGCGACATGCTTCGTCCAACTCACGAGCCATTGTGGACCGTGGAATGGTGCTGTCCGACTCGGTCATCTCTGCTCGAACCGCACGCGACGGAGGTGCTCTTTCGACCTTGTACGCAGCCTCTGGATCTGGTCTCGGATCGGCTGTTGGCTCGTCGCTCGGATTGAGTCGCCTCTCGGCCAAGGAGACGTCGACTGTTAAGATCCAGCGGCGCAAGAGCTGCGCAGGCCTGCTCGAGAACGCCGACGCGACTGTGGATCCCAACAATTTGGTCTTCACCGCCACCTTTGTGCAGCCAAGCTCGCGTTCGCGCTCCTCGACTAGGGTCCAGCTCGACGATCGAGAGGGATGGAAGTCGTCTCTGCTCAAGAAGGCTAACCGCGTGCGCCCCGCCAGCATCTTTGCGCCCACCGGACTCAGTGTCAATACGGAACTGGGTAGCCCCATCTGGGGTCCAGGCTCTAGGTCGACACCCACTTCGCCGATCACCGCCAATCGCGACCTTCCTGTGCACGAGTTCGGAACCTTTGGTGTTGCCGGTTCTGTGCCTCGGAGTCCGACTACGCGACCGACCTCGACGGGACCCGAGCCGACCGTTCATTCACTCACCTCGTCTCCAATCTCTGGGTACAACTCGGCGACCAACTCGACGTGCAACCTGCGAGCTTCCGTTCCATCGATGCCCCGATCCCGCACCAACCTGTATGGCATGAGGGACACCCTCACCATGACTTTTGGCAGGAGGGCTCGCACGCGCTCGGGGCAGGCGGGCGTTGGTGACACCGACGCGGTCGCCGACTTTGGTAGTAGTTCAGCAATGTCTTCGGCGGCACCTTCGCCATATGCAAGCAACTTGAGCTTGCCGCATGGCGCGGTGATGGACAATAACTCGCACCGACCCTCGGCAGAAGAGCTGTATCTGCAACAACAGAAGGCTCGACCTGACGGTCGATCCCGCACCAACTCAATCTCATCCGTCACGAGCTCGCTTCGCCGGGTGTTCACAAACACTTCACTTGCCTCGCTCAGCCACAAACGCGCCCAGAGCGATGCAGCCAAGGCGCTGGGAGGCTCGGTGCAGTGCGAGAGGCAACTGGCGATGGGTGGGCTCGCGACGTCGCTCACCGAGTCTGCACCTTCCGATTTGACGGCCAGCACCATTCCAGAGGGGTCCGAGTTACCCCGCAAAGCCGGCTTCGGCACCTTGCGCAGGTCGAGGACGATGCTCAACTACTCGAAGAACTGGTTCCGCGCATCCGCGGCTGCCAATGTTGTTGAGCGGGTCAATGCCGTGGCAATTGCTCCTGGAATGCAGAGGCAGCCCTCCTCCGTGAGCATCACGACGGCCTCTTCGGGTACTGACTTTGACGTGACCAAGGAGGCTCCGAAGCCTTTGCGTACCAGCAGCACTCCCGTCACAAGCCAGACACCCAAGCACCCGGAGGGTTTCAGGAGGGTGTCGGATACCCACCTCACTACCATCGCTGAGCAGCAACGCGAGGCTGGCGACTTCGGAGCTAGGCGCACGTCGAAGGTGTTCAACCCTCTCAGGTTCTTGCAGAACAACCGACTGTCGCCTCTGCCGACCAAGACCGGAGCCTGATCACACCGCTTTCATAACATTCACACTTTATTCTAGCATTGTATCTGTTGAACTTTTTAGCACACTTGTATTTCTGCTCAATCATTGCCCGATCCTTGCCAGCTACTTTGGCGCTAATTGCATTTGGTTTCTTCTCTCCGAGCTAAGTTTATGCTTCCCATAAGTGGCGGAGGTGTAGAAAAAGGTGGTGGAAGAAATGAAGGTTGGATTATGTCAGCAAGGTGAAAAGATGCGGGACTCGGCGCTTGTAGGTGAAGCTTTCTTCACATCCTCGTAGCTCTGTGAAACGTTTCCTTCTCTTTGGCAATCACAGCACCAACGTCAAGCATCAAGGATCAGCGTTCACTTTTACTCCGACCTCTCGCGGCGCCTTCGCTCCCATTACTACCCGAATCAAGTTCACGACGGCGGGCTGTCAAGTATCGACGGTCACGAACTTGTCAGGCGTGTCCAACTGAGTGGAAGAAAGCAGCAGCGCGCTTCCTCTGCCATTCTGGTCGCTTCGGAAATCAGCGTCAAGGATGTCCCAGTTTGGGCGGTACACCTCGATCTTTCGGCGACCATGGATCTGGAAAGTGGCGTATACCTCTGCTAGGACGCTGCAAGTGTTCTGCACGGTGCATTTGATCAATGAGCATGTTTTCGAAGTGCGCAACTCGACTGGTGTATCCATGCTCCCTACAATCGCTCCACAAGGGGACTTTTTGCTCCAGCTTCGTCTGCCCTTTGCGCGGTTGCTGGAATCGATACGGGGGAAATTGATCCCTTCTGCAGAGGATGGAGCGGGCGCGCCGGATCATCCATACTACTCGAGTGCGAAGGGGGGCAGGATAGGCGGTTCGTTGTTCGAGAGAAGGGACCAGGCACAGGGGACAGGGTTGAGGGTGGGCGACTTGGTGGTGGCATTGTCGCCGTTTGATCCGAACAGGACGGTGTGTAAGAGGGTGATTGGATTGCCGGGAGATACAGTTTGTGTGGATCCGAGGATGCGGCCGTTGCCAATGGTCGCTTGGAGGGGGTGGATGGAGCCGCCCCCATTACAGAGAGGAGAGAGGGAGAAGGATGATGGAGGGGATGCCGGGCTGGAGAGCAAACTTGTCAAGTTCGAAGACCTGCTCGCTGGTGTTGCATCTGACCAAAGGCAACCCGCCTCAGCTGCGGCTGCAAGAGAGGAAGTGGACTTGCTGAAAAGCATGGACACCGATACCAACCCCTTTTCCCCAGCGGAAGCAGACACTGACCGACACAACAATGCAGCATCCGCCGAGCTGCAACAAAACACGTACATCCGCTCCAAAGGCGATGTTCAGTACGTCACCGTCCCCCTCGGCCACGTTTGGCTGGCAGGCGACAACATGGGCAATTCGACAGACAGCAGACACTACGGACCAGTGCCGTTGGGGATGGTGCGTGGCAAAGTGTTGGCGAGGGTGTATCCGAATCCGAGGTGGTTGACGAACAATCTCACTTTTGTAGATTAGAGCCGTCGTTCGTGCTGCAAGAGTAGCAACGGGAGTCTTTGTATCACAACATGGGACATGATTTCAGGTGACTTTAACTTATGGAAGTGTGAAATGCCGAGTATGCAGAATAGTAGAGTAGTGATACAACGATCGAAAACAGGGTATACTTTGGGGGGTATCGATGACGTGCAACAGGCTAGTCCGGAAGGGAGAAGACTGGGTAGCTGCTCATTGCCAGCCGCAGGACTTGCGCAGAGAGACGCTCCACTGGTGACGCTGCCAGTCGAGGATGATGGGCACCATGTCAAAGAGGCCAAACTGTGGCCAAAACTTGTCGACGAAATGCATATGCGTGTATTCGCTGCACTGCCAGAGCATGAAATCGCTCAAACGAGAGACTCCAGAGGTGCGGACGAGGATGTCGAGCGGCGGCGAGTGAGCTAGCTGCATGTTCTCGGACAAAATCGCAGGTGTGACGGAAAGGTCGAGGTTGTCAAGGATCTGATCGAGATCGAGGGGTTTTTCGGGATTGCCGTTTGCGATCCGCTGGGACTTGGCGGCGGTGACAGCAGCTTTCTCTACATGCCGCAGTTTGCGGTCTAGACAAGCGCGCGCGGCACCCGCTATCTCGTCCCTGCTCGCGTACGGCATGCAGATGTTGAGCGTCGCTTTAGTGTTGGCCCTTGTCATGCTCTCGACCCTCTCTACTGCCTCTCTCACGTCCTCGGGCAACAACTCTTTCCTTCCTACCACCCTCACCCTAACGCTGTATCTCGCTATCAACTCGCCATGCCCCGCCAGCTCGATCAATCGCGTCTTTGCAATCTCCATCAGCGCATCCACTTCGCTCTCGCTCCTCTTAAAGTTGTCGATCGCAAAAGCATAGACGGTGACAGTATCGAGCCCGCGGAGATTAAGGCAGACCTCGAGTACGGATTTGAGGGTTGCAAACCCGGTAAGGTGGCCTTGTTGGATACTGTGATGGGAGGTGCGGGCCCAGCGACGGTTGCCGTCCATGACAAACGCGATGTGGCGCGGGATAGGTCCGAGCGATAGGGTACGTAAAAGGAGCTGTTGCGGAGTGGGGATGGGTAGAAGAGAGAAGAGCGAGAGCGGGGAGAGCGCAGCTTGCTTGAGCGTCTGGGTCTTTGTGCGCACGGCGGAGACTTGCGATGAATCGGTGTCATTGGTCGGTTTGGCGCGAGAGAACGCTTGATACTCTGCGAGAGGAGGGTCTGTCACCGACATGATGTGTGGTAGTGGCGAGCGGAATGCTCGGTGCTGCGTTGATCGCAAGTGTGGTGCGTAGTCTAGAGAGGAGAGGATAGCGGAGAGGGGGTGGAAAGTGTTGCTTTTCTTCCAAAAAGTGAGCGCAGCCCAACTCGGCTTGGCCTGCGTGATTGCAGCCGGCAGAATGAAATCGGAAGATGAAATGGATCGATGAATCGGGCGCAGCACTGCACAGTAATCAATTGAAGTGCTGCTGCTGTCTTCTCAGGTTGCGGTTGGGCCAACATTGTGTAACTTTGTTCCTTCACCTGACGTCGTGCTACTTCACCATCCTCTCCGCCGCTACGAAATTGTCTTGCCCCTCGCAGCACTTCGCTCCTCGTCATTCGGACCAATTCCCATCCCAACGTCAACTTCAAGCCCAGTTACATCTCCGCACAAAGACGGCCAAAGCGAAGCTAGCCTATTAGAGATAAACCCCCCATTCTCAACATGGACTCGGACCCATTCGCAGTGTGGAGCGATCCCGCGCCAGCACCAGCACCAGCATCGTCCGCGGCACAAGCGCAAAGTGGATCAAGCTCGAAGAATGCAGGAGATGCTGCTCGCTTGTCTCTAGAGTACGAAGACGAGGACCCTGGGTGGGGCGCTCCTTCTGCGTCGACGTCCAGAGCCAACAGTCCGGAAAAGTCGAGAAAGCAAGTACCAGCTCGAGCGCCAGTCGATGTCTCGCCAATTGTGGAAGCCAATACTCTCGCCGAAACAGATCCCACAGTCTCTGTAGCGGAGGCGGAGGCGGAGGCGAAGGCGCCGCATGCACCAGATACGGCAGTGGACGAGACTGCTGCGGGAGCCAAGGTAGAGGAGGAGACAGCAGCAGGGGACGCCCGGGTGGAGACATCGTCAACTGCAGACGACGTCGCTCAGCGAGCCAGTGTAGATGAAGATAAGATGGACACATTCGAAGACTCGCGGCAGGTGCAAATAGAACACACCGAGGAAAGCATCAGCCCTGAAGTGTTTACGGACAAGGCGACCATCACCACACCAGCAGAAGCGGATCAGCAGGATGATGATGCGTTTGATGATTTTGGCGAGCCATCGGGGGCAGACGACAGCGGAGCAGCACATGATGATTTCGGCGACTTTGACGACTTTGAGACGGGCCATGCGCAAAACCATGCCGACTTTGGTGACGATGACTTTGGCAATGACGGCTTCGACGAGCCTGCTTCAGCACCCACGGTCGCAACGCCACCAGCATCTGCACCTACACGAACCTGGACGCCATTGCAAGTCACATCAAGGTCGAACCGACTCGACCTGGCAGACTCGGTCAACGCCTTGCTTCCGCTATCGACGGCGGCAGAGAAGGAGCTCACCACTGTCGGGTTGCGCCAAGTCGAAGGTCCATCGCAAGTGCTAGTCAGTCCAGGCTCGCGCCAGCTCTGGGCGGATCTCTCTTCATTCCCCTCTGTGCGTCCCATCGACTGGGTTCGAAGCAAAACGCGACGAGACCACCTCATATCAATGGGTGTGCCCGTCAATCTGGACGAGATCCACTCGTCCTCCGCATCAGCATCCGGTGGGTCAAGACAACTGCCACCACTTCAGCTCAAATATAACTCGTCCACCAATCGCGACTCGAACGGCAATGTGCTGCAACGAAGCTCAAGCTTGAAGCTCAGCGGCACAGGTTCAGCACCAGCAGTCGCTACGCAGCGATCCGCATCTACATCCACTAGTCCACGCGATAGCAGCTCAACTCCCGCACCTGGTCCCAGCTCCAGCACCAACCGCGAGCTAACTGCCGAACGACGTATGCACGAGCTCGGACTAGGACCCGCACCCCAAGTAGACCTACTCCGCGCTCAAGAGCTTGTCAACAAAACCGAAGACCAACTCACCCTCCTCTCCCTCCCCGCACTCAAATCGCTGTTGAGAGAGCTCAACACGCTAACCACCTCCACTTCGAGCTTGCTCACATACCACTTGACGCTGAGGGAGAGCTACCAGGCTGATGCGGAGATGTACAATTCGATGATCAAGCAGCTCGTGGCGGGCGCAGCGAGTCGGTTTAGCGGCAGCAATGGTGGTGCGGGTGGGAGCAGTTTTGTTGCGGGGGGTAGGGGGGATAGCAGGAGGACGACGTTGGTGGGTACGAGCGTGTCGAGTGCGGGCAAGGCGAGGGTGAGCAGTCTGCCGGCAGGATCGGCGGCAATGAGCGCGTCTAGGTCGATGAGCCCGTCGCTAAGAGGTGGGGCGGCATCAAACCCGCGAGGTTGAGGTGGCCTTCCATACAAGCGATGCACAAGATGTAAAGCAATCACAGATCATCAAACCTGGCACATGAGTTGCGATAACTTAGTAGATCTTGCCAAAAAAAAATTCCCACGGCAAGAGCTGGGTGTGTGACCACAAAGAAGGACACCCGAGGTGAAGCTCACCCGCTGCTGATCGATTCGCAGCCAATAAGTTATCAAGGCAGCTGGTCTTTTTTTCTCCTGCATCTATCCGCTGCAAAACAGGCTCTTGCTGCAAGGCACTTACTTGGCCTACCAACAAGTTAAGGCTGTTTGTTTCAAGCGCATGGTGACCCTTTGAATGTGTGGGGTTGCCCAGCATCTCAACCGATTCGACTCTACAGCGCAAAGATCCGCGCCACAAAGCATGCATTCATCGCAATGGATGGGACGATCTTTGTACCGCGACTGACGGGTGGAGTTCAAGACGCGCATCTCGACTGAACGAGCTGTCCTGTCCTGTCTTGTCAACCCGTCGTGACTGCTAGACATGTCCACTTCGATGACGGGACGGGAAGCTGAGTTGGTGTGAGCCATCATGTTTGTAGATTCGTTGCCAAGAGCAACTGTCAACATTTTTTGACAGCGCCAAGGGGTGTTGTTGTTGTTGTTGTTGTTGTTTTGGACAAGCAGCACGAATTCGATTTCTTGGAGCTCAAGCAGAGAGGCGAAAGGAAAGGTAATCTGTTCCAGCAAAGAAAAAGACCCCACGAATTTGCTACAGTATTTTTTTTTTTTTTTTTTTTTTTACTCGCCTAATGCAGGGGGGAGCGAGCACGATCGACAGCTGATTTGCCGTCGCGCTGCTGCAGCTCGGAAACTCCAAAATACGCCAACTTAAAATACTTTGAGCAAGCAAGCAAGGGTTCTGCTTGGCTCTAGGGCCACTTACTGTAGTGTTTGCAGTCTGCTGGCAAGCCGCCGCTCTTTGCTCTGATCCAATGCGAAAAACGTGCATGCACTCGGCTGATCAGAATTAGCTTCGTCGTTGGCAAGCCTAGGGGAACGAGCGTTAGGCCGAGGATGGGCAAGAAATACAGTACATGGAGCGACCCCATCCATAACTTAGCCCACCAAACGTGTCATGCCGCTATGGTTTGGGCTCAGACCAATGCCATTGTTTCCCCCCCAGTTGCGAACGGTGGGATGGATGTGATAGCGGCAACAAAGGTGGCATTCAGACTCGGCTAGCAAGGTCGCGCGGGGGTGGGGGTTCATTGGAGCTTGACAAGTGGCTACAGTATGGAGAATCACTTTCGCAGGGGGAGCAGTCTATCTCACAGGGAGCACATCTGTCACGTCGCAAGGGGCGGAAGTGCCGAGTGATTGCCCGCCTCGCAATGAATGGTGAGAATGGCTCGCTTCGTTTTTCGAGCTCAGAAATCATAGGCATGCTGTGCAACCTCGCTTCTACAGTACAGTACTCTGCAGCCACGCTGGCCTTGGTCTGTTCCCGCACTGCTTTTCAGCTTTGCCCCTTTCCCGCTTCTGTTTTGTTTGTCCTTTCTCTTTGCGTCCGGCAGGCAAGCTTCCGTTTGAGTGGATTGCTGCATATCCCCGCATGTCGAGCTGCATTCTTGACCGTGGTCGACGTCGACAAGCCTCCCTCCCTTGTCCGCTCTCACACTTTGCCTGTTTCCACCTTCCGACGTCTCCTTTCCTCCTTATCACCACCACTAAACCCCCCCCCCCCTTCCTTCCCTTCCTCCCATCAATCCCCCACTCCGCCTTTCCCGAACCTCAATATACCCAAACGAGATCCTATACACACGTTCTCTGAATCAAACCAGACGTGCTCTTTCTCCCCAACAGCACCTGCGCATCCCCGACAACACCCTCGCCGCGAGCTAGATACCCGTTGCTCATAGTTTCACCATGCCTACAGCCACCAAGCCAAGAGAGCCAGCTGCACCGCTCGCCAAGCGCAGGCCATCCGCTGCCGCTCAGTCAGAATCCGGCTACTCGCGCCGTTCATCTCTGGGATCCTTCAAGACTGCTACCGGCACTTTCGATAACGCCCCGGAAGCCTTGTTCGCCTCAGAAAATGAAGACGACCATGACCAACATGATGGGCAAGAAGCCTCAGACAACGAGGTTACCATTGTTCGTTCTCCAAGCAATCAAAACGTTGCCTCGGACGATGCAGACGGATCCGAGACTGTCTCTCATCTTCAAGGATCCCCTGAGCGTCTCGTCGCAGCGGAAAGTCAAGAACAGGACGACGCCTCTAGCAACGAGTCTGAGGGCTCCCCAGCTATCTTCAACTCAAACCCATCCAGCGACTCTAGTACCATCCACAAGTCGCCTCCCACCTCTCAGGACGATGTAGCCCCACACGATACTACCGAAAAGCATCAGCGCAGCCCGTTGCGAGACTACAACTCGGAATCCAAGCCTTCCCGCCATGAGCTCCTCACACCAGACACTGCGCTCACTCCGAAAGGCTGCAACGATCGCAAGGCTGTCCGTGATTCCCACGCCAGTCATCTTACTCTGCCCTACCATCAATCCGAAGCAGGCGACTTCCTAGATGCTTCCCGCCGACTTAGCAAGATGACCATGTCGAGCTACAATCCGCGCAGCAGAGCACCCTCTCGAGCAGCTAGCGTTATAAATGCAGACAGCCCGGACATGGAGATGCGCCAAGCACGATATCGCTCCGTGTCTGAACGAGGCGGCAGCAGATCCAGCCGTCTCATGGCCCCCGCTTCTGTGCTCGACTTTGGCGGTTCGGTGCGAGGCTCGTACCAATCGCAGAGGGGCCCCGGCTTGCGCTATGCCTCGAGCTATATGGAATCCTCCTCGCTCAGATCGCCTACCAAGAGGGACACGCTTGGTTCGCCCGCTGCGGGAATCCACCAACGCGACTCGGACCGCCTCAGTGTTACTTCCCGGGGTACAGCGAGGAAAGCCGCCTCCATCATGTCCAAGATGCTCGACGCAGACACGCAGGTCTATCCCGGTACACGCATCCGCAAGTACATTGAGCCACAACTCAATGAGGCCATGCGACGTGTCATGAAGCAGTTCTCCGGACACAATATGCAGGACCACCGATGCAACGGTTATCCCATTCCTGTTTTTGTTGGTGCAACTGCTATCGACACCGGCAGCATCATCCAGCCTCATGTCTCGGGCGCTGTTTCGCTCTACTTTGGGCCCGGTCATCCCAAGAACATGGCTTCGCTTCTGCCGGAGGAGGACAGGACGCCTGCTCACATTCCTAACCCCAAAGCGCCTACGCCAGCCTCGCTCTCCCGCCGTGCCGAGCTGCGCGCTGCTATCACCGCGCTCCACACCATCTACGAGCTCTACCGCGGCAGAGCGTGTGCACACGTCTGCATCGACTCAGCTTACGTAGCCAAGGCATGGGGTACTTGGATCCCCACCTGGGAGCTCAAGGGCTGGCCGGGCGAGGATGACGAAGGTGAGGGTGACCGCGAGCGCTGGGAGGAAGAGTACTACGAGCGTCGTAGGAACCAGCGCAGGGCGTACGATAGGCATGGGTCTAGGTATATATATCTGCCCGATCGACGCGACCGCGGCAGGGATGGGTATGCGAGCGACGGTGGTAGATACAGAAGCCGCAACTCGCGCGCTCCGCCCTCGCCTAGGAGGTACGACGGCCGCGATGACTGGCTCGCTAGCGATCCCTACGCCGATCGAAACAGGCGTAGAGGCGTCGGAACGCCAACGCAGTCTCCGCGCCGACGGGGTGGTCGCAGCTACTACGACGACTACTCCTCGGAGGAGGATGATTATTATCCTCCACGCGGCAGTCGTCGCAGACCCGCGTACGATGACCGATACGAGGATAGTTACGACCGCTACTCGCCCGATCGCTCTCCTCCTCGCCGTCGCCCTATGCGCCGCGCACCTGGTCGCCGCCTCGTCGACGAAGATCTCCTCCGCGAACTCGCCGATATCCGTTACGAGTTTGCGCGCGTCGAACGCGATCGTCAGGGCTCAGCGCATCTTTACCTTATCGATCGTAGCAATAACCCGGCTGACCGCATGGCGCGTGCTGTAGCCAAGTCAGAGGGTAGCTTGCTCAACCAGCGCGACACGGAAGATCAAGACACGCGGTCTGAGCTCGGGCTGCATGTTGACGATGCGGTGTTGTCGGATGATGATGTGGTGGTGGATGAGGAGGATGATCAGTGGGTAGAAACGCGCAGTCGGTTCTCATCCATTTCGAAAAGCACTAAGGGTGGTGCCGGGAGGGCTAGTAGCAGAAACAGCACGAGGGGAAGCATTGTTTCCAACGCCAATGGTAGGCTGCGCACTAGTGCTTCTCTGCCGTCGGGCCGACAGAGGAGGCTGTTGGATACGTTTGCGGAAGAGGACGAAGACGAGGTCGCTGAGGACGCGAGGTCAGTGAGATCGGTCAGGACGCAGAGGTCGAGGAAGTCGACGCGTGCAGAAAGGGAGAGAGATGAGTACCGTGCCAGGCAGGAAAGGCTGGATGAGGAAGTCAGGCGATCGCTGAGTAACAAAAGATCAGCTAGTCGCGCAAGTCATCTAGCTCCCCCCTTGCCTGCTGCTTCCAGGCGGTCGATCGACTTGTTGTCGCCAGACAGAGCCTCGATGGATGCAAGGAGGAGAGTCTCTACGGTCCGCTCGCAGCCGGATATCCGACGTGGAGGCAATGACGCAGAGAAGGGTCGGTCTAGTGTGCGCACCGCGCTTGCTGCTGCGGCGGCGGGGTTCAATGGCGGAGGTGAGAGTGGAGATGAGCAGTACCGCCCGCACAGCTCCTACGCCAGACCTCCAGCGCGTAGCAGGAGGATGTTCGAGCAGCAGCAGCAGCAGGGGTATTTGGAGATGGACGACCTCGTCCCCCCCGCAAGCGTTTGGGAAGAGGGGGAGCGGGAGGGGGAGGGGTACTCCCGCAACAGCGCAGACTCGCGTCGTGAGATGGGGAAACGTCTGTTCGGATCACAGCGCACTCAGCGGAAAGCAGGGTTGGGGCTGTTCGACAATCGTTCCACACCCTCGCTGCGCTCGCCCACTCCAGAGGATCCAGATTTCGTGTGGAACAGTAAGAAGCACAGGAGTGGGAAGCAGCAGAGAAGGGTGTGGCTCTCAACAACAGCCAGCGACAGGGATGCAGACGAGCATAAAAAGTCGGGATTCTTTGGCAGGATGTTTGGGAAGAAAAAGTAGCTTAGCGTTTCAGCATCATCCGCTTGCACAGAGCTGGTCTCACCATCGTCACTCGTTTTTTGGAAATTGTAACTTGTGGTACGGCGCGTAGCATGACATGACTGCGTGTGTGAGAGCATTTCGAGAACGTCTAGTGTCTGTGTGGTGAAGAACAGCTGTGAGTGTTGGTGGCTCTTATCCAGCGATGCCGACGGTGAAGATGCGATAATCGTCGGCGCCTCTCCAGTCGAATGCGATCACACCGCCGTCACCCGCCAGCTCTGGGAACATCGCGTGTGGAGACCCCTTCCCGCGTGAGAAGGGTAGGATAAGCGATTGCAATCCGCAACTTCGAGCATCCAAATCGATC
Source organism: Ustilago lituana (assembly GCA_928869825.1). NCBI lineage: Eukaryota > Fungi > Basidiomycota > Ustilaginomycetes > Ustilaginales > Ustilaginaceae > Ustilago > Ustilago lituana. Next base: position 1,596,727 of record CAKMYA010000001.1, read on the forward strand.
GGAGGCAGGGTTAGCAACGGCGCGCAGAGGTATTCCAGCTCTTGACTGATCGTGCTGCGCTCCCCCACCTGTGTAGGGTACGCAAACGAAGTGCAAGTGTTGGAGGAGCTATAGTCAAAGTCCCCTGCTTCGGTTGGGGGATCTTGTGGCGAGACAAACGCGCCATTTGCTCGGTTGTATCCCGTCTCCAGCGCCGCAAGAGGGATCAGCTCCAGCTCGCACTCTGGCACCAAATCAAATTCGATCTTTACCGCCATCTTAAACGTCACCTTCCTCGCCTCGATGCGGCTGGCTAAAAACGCTATACACGTGACACCGATATGCAGAACCAGCCTATTATCGTCCTTGCGTCGAGCTTGAAAGCTAGTGCCTGGGGTGTCCAATGATGCAGAACTGGCACTGGACTGTTTGAGGTGATGTAAGGATGTGCTGCCTGTTGAGCACGCGCGTTCTACACCTAGCACCCTAGCCCAACCGGAGACAGCGTTTGGGGTGTCGGACCACTGCATCACTGCTAGTGGCGGCGCCTGAGCAAAGTCTGCCACCAACGGGAGCGGCAGAACGTGCGTCACCCCGCCTCGCGATGCCAGCGCCAGTTTAGCCTTAACCAGCTCAGCGCGCGGCAAAGAGAAGGAGCTCTTCGGCGTCTCACCTCGGGCTGACTGGTCGACTAGGCTTCGTGTAGGGCCCAAAGGTCCAGGATCGGTGAGTTGGTACTTCGCACCTCTCTCTCGCTCCTCGACCGCATCAACGTCGTTTTCGTCGCTGCTGCTGTTTTCGGCCTGAACCTCGTCATGGAATTGCGAGCTTTGCTCTGACAGATGCAGCCGCGACATCCGCCTGTCAAACGACGCATTCTGATGGGGCGGAACCCTGGGAAGCTCCTTATCCACCCCTGCACGCGACAGCTTCGACGCGGCCTTGGCCATCGAGCGGCCCATCGGCGAGAGTCCCAAGCTGTCCTCCCGCAGTGGCCATGCACGATCGTTCGCCTCGTGCCGGTCTGCCCCTGAGTGTGCCCACTGGCGGACGAAAATCCGTGCTTCGATGCATGAGAATCCCACCCAATTGTGTTTGCTTGACCTTTTGTCGAGTATAGCGTCTCTCAACTTGTGCTCCAATGAACCGGGTCGAGAATGACCCGAGCCGCTCGACAGCTGTCCATCGGTCCATGTGCCGCCGTCAGCCACCATGCTGCGGGGCCGTGAGCGATCCAACTTGGTCTGAGTTTCTGCTGGACCCAGAAGAGGATGAGGATGAGGCTGAAGCGACAAATGCGTCGGTGTAGCATTCTCCGGCCCCTCTGCCGCGGCCACAAGCTGCGAGATCGGCTTGAGCTCCATCTCGCGCACGTCCGAATCTCTGAGACGCACCAGTACAGCCCGTCGTCCAAAGCTCAGCATCAAGCAAAGATCCGCTTTACGCCAAGAAGCTGGAGCCGCGCTGCTGCTTCGAGCACTGGCAGTGCTCGAACCACCATTCCTATTCGCAACACCATTCTGAATCCCACTATCGCGAGCGACCCCCTTCTTGGACGTCAATAGCGGACCTTCCGCCGATGCGACCCTCAACTTCGTCGGTCTGGCTGGCGGCGCCCCTGTGCCCGTGAATGGATGCAGCTCGTCCGAGACTTCCGCTGGCGCAAACGCAACCGCTTTGATCGGAAAAGGCGCATACAGCTCCTTAACAAACGACCACGCGCGCGATGCTCCCCGCCGCGGCATGATCGCCTCGTACACCATGACGCTGCGAGCATAGGTGATGGCCAAATACCAAGTGCCCGACGCTTTGGTGTCTACGTCTGCCTCGTGAACCGAAAAGAACAAGACGCCTTTCGAAGCGGCTTGTACGCCCGCATCCCGTTCTTTTCCCTTTGTACCCGCCGGTCTGCCACCCGACAACGACGGCCTGAGATCATCCGCCAATAGCGACGAGAGCGAAGCATTGCTGCTGCTGCTGCTGTGTGCTGCAGCGCTCGTGTGCGATCGTGGTTGAATACACACCGAGCTGGACGCCAGCTCGACCGCCGCAGCATGTGCTGCATCTCCTTGCCCCTTCGCTTCGGCCGGCAGAACCCCGCATCCACGAGCGCCATATCGGGCCGAATCCTGCACTCCTCTCCGCCTCGCAGCTTGCCCGTGCGCACCCGACTCTGTTCCCGTCGCTTCGCTCCGCAGACACTGCCGAGCAAATGACACATCCATCGCATTGCTGCCACTCTTCGAAAAAGCGCTGATCGTTGCAGACAGCGAGGCGCTCGAAGTGCTTCGTTCGTGTGCGCGCGGCTTGCCTTCTCTCTCCGACTTTGCCTTTGGCCTCGAGAACGTCTTCTTAAAGATGGTGCCCAACCCACCGCGCTTCTCCGCCTCGCTGCTCGACGCCGCCGCGAGATCGATCGGGATCCGTGCGTCGTGTCTGTCGAGCGCATAAACCAGAAGCTCTCGAATCGCCTCCAGATGCCACATTCTAACAACGCCACTGCCACCCGGAGGAACAGCACGCCCACTCCCACCCCCAGCTGTAGACCCGAAATTAGCCGCAGCCACCGCCTCATTGGCATCACCAATCCCATGACCGTTATGGCTCGAGCTGGATGAGCCAGAAGTAAAACCGCCAGAGGTCGCAACGCTCTCTAGCACAGAACCTGCGTGCGCACTGAGTTGCATCAGCGATGACGCCAACAGCCCATCTCGTGCAGACGAAGGACACGTGAGCGCCAGAACGACGCCTGAAGCCGACGCATCATTAGCCTGCGACGTACAACTGCTCCCCGTAGCAGTGCCATCTTTGGACGCCAGAATGCACAGCTGATAGACGGCCAACCCGCTCCAGATCGGGATACAGCGTATGTTGTCATTCCATTGTTCGCGCCGTGCCGATGAGCTTGACGGAGCCAAACGTGTCTGGATCCCAGGGGAGGAGGTGTGAGGTTGCCGCACTTGTACGGCGAATAGCCCCTGTGCTGTGCCTATGAGCAGCACGTGCCTGTTCGCTTCGCTTTGGCTATTGTGCGGTGGCAACTGCACGACGATGCTGCACAGCGGCTGAGCATTCAGATGTGGAATAAACCTCGATCCAAACTGGTGCAAATGGAGCGCTGGCAACGAATCCTCCTCAAACCTTACCCCCCTTTCTCCTGTTAACAATCCACCATCATCACCACCCTCATTGATAGCATCCGGACCGTCAACCCACGCGCCCCAACTCCTCTTCCTCCTCCTCCCGCGCATGTCTGCTCCCTTCCCCAAACTCGCCTCTTGCTGCTGCTGAGCGTGCTGGTTCTCGAGCTGAGCATAGTGGCGCTCCAACGCGCGCTTTTCGAGCCAACTGCCCCACCGTGGAAAACGCGATGCAAACATCCGCGGCGGTTCTTCCATTCGCTCCCCATCCAAGCCCGCATGATCAACCGCATCATGCCTCTGGTCGAAATACGACCCGCAACCTAGCTCAGAGCTGTGCAGCAGCGCAGGAGGCGTCGGTGGGAACTGATGAAGATCATATCGAGGCGGAAGCTCGTTCGGTGCACTGCTAACCGCCTCATCCTCCTGCTGCTGCTGCGACAAGTCTCCCCCTCCCTGCTCGTCCTCGCCCCGCTCTTCACGAGCTTGACTACCCAACCGCACCCCCTTGTGCTCGAAGCCATGCCCATATCCGTCCATGACTGGCTATGAACCAACTTGGATCCCTTTGCAATCCTACCGCCATTATCGCTCACGAGAGCGCATAACCTGCATCGAGACCGAACTTGTGGTGTAGGCTGGCAGGAGATAGCCTGTTGTGCAGTTTGAGCAATCCGCAGTGGGGGACACTGCGCGAGTGGCGCGATTGTGAATCCAAGCTGTTGGAAAAAGCCGCACGATGAGGAAGTAGCTTACAGCGGCAAGGCGATAACTTGTTATCGCTCGTCGATGAACTGAACAAGGTGATAGTTGAGAGGGCCAATTGTGGCATCGGACATGCGACATGGATGGGGTCAAACCGGAGCATATGAAAAAACATGCGCACCGTGCGTTGCCGTGCTGGTGTGCTGCCCGAATTTCGACAGCAGCGTCGAGTGTGGGAAAAAAAAAGAAAAAGGACTGAGCAACAAGTAGTCGCCTCCACTCGAATCCGCATACTGTACTCCCACCCCTTTGGCGATGGTGAGGTGGACGCAGTCGCTCACTCGCATCGCTCAATCGGGTGTTCCCTACGCCAGAGCCTCGACATTCCCACTAGCCCTTGACTGACTGTGACTCCTGGCAATGCTTCCATGACATTTGCGCTCGACATCGGAGCAACCCTGCTCTGGAAGAAAACCATTTAGACTCGGCCAGATCCACTGTGATGCTGTAGCATTGCTGGGCAGATACAAATACATGGTCGACTGACGGAGCGAGCGCCATGGACGTCTAAAAGTTGAGCCGCATATGCAACGCATCCTCCCCATCGGCATAATACCCCTTCTCCACACCATGCACCTCAAACCCAAGCGTATCGCGGTACAACCCAATAGCCGCCCGATTAGTCTCTCTCACATGGAGCGACACAAACCTAGCGCCAAACACATCCCTCATCGCCTCCTCTGCAAACACCCCCATCAACATAACGATCCCATCCCATCCCATCCCATCCCATCATGGAGAGAAAAAGGCAAATGTCAGCCGCCACGACTCAAGACTCCTGACATCTCCCATCCCATTGATGGCGGGGGGGGACACTCACGACTCTGCTTCATAAGCTTGTTCGCCAGCCCTAGTCTCCTGTACGAGCGCAGCACACTGATACTCGTCACATGCCCATGCGCAATCCCATCAACCGGCTCCTCCTCCATCTTTCCCAGAATATATCCAACAATACGACCCTTTTCATCCTCAGCAACGTAAGAAAGCTGCGGCCAGGTGAGCGCATGGTAGAGATAGTATCGCAACGTGTAGTTCTCGGGCAGATTGTGCAGGTTGCAGTTCTGCATCCCTACCAGGTCGTCAATCTGTAGCAAAACGGGAGAGTGCGGTGCGCAAAGGTTTGCCTTTCAACAGTCAGCTATTCATCTATCTGGTTTGACAGCAGCAGCGGCGGCGATACGAGCAATCCACGTATCGAGCAAGTGTCTACTCACGGTCGCCTCGCGGATGTTCATGGCGAATGCTTCGCCGCCGATCGTGCCTGCGAGTTAGAGTCGAGGGGGTGGGGGGTGATAGGTTCGTGTCAAGACAGGTACTGTATGCTCGTCCAGATGAACTCTGATAACGTTCTTCCAAGTCATCGGACCCAATGCCAAAGTTCAGTCACGTGGCGGTCGTCCCGATCTCCCCGCACAACGCCTTTCCCAGATCAGCCGATACAGGCTCCCGCAGCGCAGCTTCCCCCCGCTTCAGCCTAAGTCAAACCTTTTTATTCGATGATGCGAATCCCATCTCACCGCATCGCCAGCACATGAGCTTTTGTCAGCCAACTTAGTGTATGTGCGCGCTTTTGGATGGCGAGATGAAGTCGGCTGCGTGGTTGCGCAGAATGGCGTGTGTGCGAGTGGGATGGATAGGCAATAGTTAACGTTCGCATTCCACGTCGGCACTGTTAAGCGGGACAGTGCGCCGAGGCTTGGGTTGCTCGCGTATTTGCAGTCCTTGATGAGCATTCTGGAGGTGGCGGTTCAAGTGCGTAATTTCAACTACAGTAGGGCTGTACAGTACTGTATCCCAGAATGACCCCACTTGCGTTGGGTGAGAATTCTGTCTTTTTTTCGCTGTTCACTCTCACTGTCTCTGGCTGCTGCCCATTTCTGGTTCATTTGTCGCTCGGCACAGGGCGCTCTCTCTCACTCTCTCTCTCTCTCTCTGTGGGCTCTCTCTTTTGGGTCGAAGCACAGCACACCCCTGACGTGGACCTTAGCACCCACGACATCCTCACGCTCCACGCATCACACACTCCTCAAAGCGCCAATTCTGAATCACCAATCATCCACTCCTCCGCCCCACCTCTGTTCTCCCTTCACCCCCGACCCTCTTCTGACTCTCCTCCTCCCCTAACCACCATCCTCTACCATAAAAGCACCGCTGCCTGCACGCCCATACCGCTCCATCACCTCACCACCAGCCCTCCGTATCTCTCTTTCCCATTTTGCACCAAACCATCCTCAGCCACCACCACCACCACCATCTAGACATCCCCATCTTCCCCTGCTCATCCTCGCATTATTTTTTTTTCTTTCATTCGGGCACGATCCCTCTCCCACCACCCTCCATATCCCGCACCTTCGGCGCACCCGCATGTTTCGCAATCACCCCAAACGAACCAAACCAGCATCCATGACCGACGCATCCAAAAGCGGCCGTCCCGGCAACCTCGACGCTTCCCAACAACAAACGCTCGATCAATTCCGCTCCATCATCCAGCAAAAGGGCATCTTTAACCCGGAACGTCACGACGATGCTTGCCTGTGCCGCTTCCTCCGCGCTCGAAAGTGGGACTTGGCTGCCGCAGAGGCGATGTTTACCGAGGCTGAAAGGTGGAGGACTGAGTTTAAGGTGGAAGAGCTTTATCACTCGTTTGAGTATCCGGAGAAGGAGAAGGTGGACCAGTACTATCCGCAGTACTACCACAAGACTGATAAGGATGGTCGTCCGATTTACATTGAACAGCTCGGCAAGCTTGACCTGAAGGCTCTTTACCAAGTGTATGTTCTCCCTCCCTTGCTTGCTTGCTCCCTCCGCATGACTGCTCAGTTGCCCATCCTCAGTCTGACCCCTCCCCACTTTACTAACACCCCCTCACCTTCCACTCTTCCCCCCATCCCAACAGCACCACCCCCGAGCGGCAAATCCAAAAACTCGTGGTCGAATACGAAAAATTCCAACGCGAACGTCTCCCCGTCTGCTCCTCTCACCTCCCCCACCCCATCGAAACCTCCTGCACCATCCTCGACCTCCAAAACGTCGGCCTCTCCCAATTCTGGAAAGTGTCCTCCTACATCCAACAAGCCTCCCAAATCGGCCAGCACTACTACCCTGAAACCATGGGCAAATTCTACATCATCAACTCCCCCTACATCTTCACCACCGTCTGGTCCGTCATCAAAGGATGGCTCGACCCTGTCACTGTGGACAAGATCAAGATTTTGGGTCACAAGTATCAGGAGGAGTTGCTGAAGCAGATCCCGGCGGAGAACTTGCCGGCTAGTTTGGGCGGCAAGTGCAATTGTGAGGGGGGCTGCTCGCTGTCGGATGCCGGGCCGTGGAATACGGAGGAGGGGAGGAGGATTATTGAGAGGGTGAGGGAGGAGCAGAGGCAGAAGAGGCTGCAGCATGAGCAGAGTGCAAAGGCATCTGCATCGGCAACCCCGGCGGCGGCGGCCGCTGCTGCTGCATAAATTGGCATGGCACTTGTTTAGGGCGTACCAGCACTCGTCGTCGTCGTCTGTGTTGAGCTTCGACTCATCGTTGCGCCCAACAAGCACATGACCATGTAGCACTCGCCCCATCTTTGTACTTCTTCCTTCACTGGCGTTTGCGTCACCAATCGTTCCTCGAATAGATTCCAAGTCCGCTACCCCCCCCCCCCCCGTCCGGTTTGCAGTACCAACTTAGATATGCCTTTCACTCCCTTCCCGTCCTCACAATAACGCGTTCATCTCTGCTCTCGTCTCGGTGTGCGTTGTCGCTGCTGCGCATCTTCAAGCACCATTCATAAATGCATATATGTATCGGAAGCGATGTACAGGTGGCTCCTTAGCTCAGTTGGTTAGAGCGTAGCACTGTTAATGCTGAGGTCGGCGGTTCGAGCCCGCCAGGGGTCGTTCCTTTTCTTTTTCTTTTCTTAATCATCATTATCAACATTTATTTTTTATTTTTTATTTTTCGTGTATTTCATGTATTATTGACAATACTCCTTCGATCGCTGCTCCTTCATTCTCTGGACCGATGATGTTGCCGTCCGGCATGCTTCCGCATTTACTCCAGCCTTCTCTCTGCTGCTGTGGGGTTGGACCCGTCCAGACTTGAGCGTCTAATTCCAATGTTGGGAACGAAACACCTGACCTTGCACAGGCTCATGAAACACACACTCCTCGTACCACACACAAGTAAAACCAAGGCTCACCGCCCCGTCGCCCCCTCGCACCTCGAGCGTTCTAGACTCATCACACCTCCCCCCTCAACTGTAGCTCAGACCATCAAAAAACGGGAAATGCATTAGAAGCAGCGCTTCTGTCTAAGCTAAGCTAAGCTATTTCGCGAGTTTGGCTGCATCTGCACTCGAAGCACCGTCGCGCGTGCTTGGTGGGCTAGATTGATGCACAAATGGACTGAGAATGGGCGAAGCGTCGGAATCCGATCGGTTGCTGTTGCCGTCGCAAGGCACGCGTGTACGCCGAGGAGCGTGTGTTGTTTCTGCATTGCTCTGCAATCTCTGCAGCGGGCTAGCTTTTGCGCCCAACAAGTGTGGATGGATGGCCGAGGCTTTGGTTTCAAGCCGTGACACGCCATCCGTGTCGGATTGCCGCGAATCCGAGGGTGCCGCTTTGGAGAACGCAAGATCACCATCTGCCTGGTCATGTAGCGACGCTGTTTGGGCGGTTGGGCTACTCTGCGACGATGGCAATAGACTGGGCGCTTCGCTGGAGCGTGTGGATACAGGGCCCTGCATGAGGTATCTTTGCCTGTCTTGGTGAGCAAGCTGCGGTCGTTGCAAATTACGAGCGCGGCTGCTGCGTTCCGACGGTTCAGTCCAGACCAGACCGCTGGTAAAGTCTTCGGCCGTGCCGATGCCGCTGTTCGAACTGAAAGCAAGCGTCTTCTGATCGATCGCCATAGCCATATTTCCACCAAATCCCAGCGGCTGCGGAGGCACAATCTGAATCGAGTCCCTATTCAACGGCGAATGTGGAAGGTACGATTCACGTCGACTCGAGTTGGACAAGTACGACAGCTGTGAAGACGACGACCTTAGATACGACCGTTTGAGCGTCATGGTGGAGGACGAACTAGAGATAGTAGAAGCGCCCCGATAGTGCGCATCATAGACGTCCAAAGGCGAAGATACCCTCACCGAATCGCGTCCTCCAATCGACGGCGAAGGCACCTCGCTCGTGGATGTCGATGTGAGACCATCCTGCTGCTGCCACGCGGCTGTCGCTGCCGACGAAACGGCGCGGTGATCTGCCTCGCTAGCGCTCCTCTTTATCTCGTGAAACGCCGGAACTTCGGAAACAGTAGACATGACCACTCCGCCATGGTACGCTGTCGGCGGTTGACTGATCGGCGGAAGCTCTTCTGGCCGATGCATACAGTTCCACACCTTGCGATAGGTCTTGTAGCCAACAAAGACGAGAGCGACGCCTCCAAAGATGGAGGCAACCACAATCGCCGCCGTGTTGGGCTGCGACATGCTTGTCAATCCGATGGTTCGCCGATTGGCCCACAGCGTATCGTGGTGCCTCCTTGATGGTTGCGCTTCTGACTGTTTGACGAACCTAGTCAAGTAAAGTCGACACGATCATGCTGGCATCGATCGTGGTGTTCGCTGCTGCTGCGGGCCAGTTGAAAGATCGTGGTAGACAGTCGCTCCCGGAAAGGCTCGATATGCTGTTGGCGACTCTGCTTTTGCTTTGCTTTGCTGCGAGGTTTCAAGACTGCAGCGACCCACGCGGAAGACTGCCTTGCGCCGCTAGCACCCAAGATGCCAAAAGCGATGGGACAAAATCGAAAAGACGGCCAAAAAAGCAGAAGAAAAGTGTGAAGTGGTAGGAACAAAGAAGGATTTCTGCCAACAAGGTTGGCTAGGAAGCCTCTCTCGAGCAAGCCAAAAAAGATTGTGGAATCGATGACGGACCTTCGAGCGAGCGGGGACCAGCGTAAATCGGAAGGGCTAATTAACTTAGCAAGCTGCCCTGAGCTGGATGCACTTGCCAAGCTGCCGTGGGAAGGGGGAAACGATGCAGTGAGTGAGGTACTGTAACTGGCTATCAAACCGCGAATGGATTGCAGAGAGCTCAGTGCAGATTTGAAGGGTTTTTTGTCACGGCCGGGGGATGATGGCCGTGGTGTAGTGTGGAACCGTCGTCGGAGTTGCAAAGGTGCGTAAGAATTGCAGCGCAACGTTGACAAAGAGGACCCAAGTGGACTGTAGCCACGGTGCTGATACCGAGGATCGACGCGGGCTGAGCAACTACTACAGTACCTCGGTGCCTCTTTCTGGAGGGATCCAAGCTGCTAGACGTTGTTTGAGCCTGGACACTGAATGACTGCTCTCGAAAGCCAAATTGCCAAAAGAACCGCACGCACGATGAGCACACACACACACACACGCACGCACGCACGCATTCTCCTTTGGGCTCAAGGCGGCCAACATCAGCGCTTACACTCAAGATTCGCCTCGCCGCCATTTCTAGCCTCGCCGCAACGCAGCCGCCGCAAACGCATCGCTTCACCCAACTCGATACTGTAGCAAGCACAAGGCCGCGTGCAGTTGGACAGCCTCAAACCAACCCACATCTACGTCGCCCAAGTCTACATTACCGACACCGGCGATTCCGGACTGGCTATCTCAACTGGCAAAGCAAGCCAGCCAGACGGCCGAATGCGACATGGAGCAGGCAAGGCGGAAGCGGTTCCAAAAAGGGCACCGCATGCCACAGTTGCGAGCCAAAGATGATCGTCACAACGCAGATGCTCACAGACCTGACATCATGTTGGGCCACTCGCTTGCTCGCTCGCTAAAATTTCTCTCGTAGCCAGAGGAAACAGCCAGAATGTGCTGGATTTTCTCACTTTCTCAATCCCCCCCCCAGCATGGTGTGTGGAATGCCTTACAACTTTCGATCGCGAGACCAAAAAAAAAAAAAGCGCATGAGCGAGGTGCTGCTTTGCGTTATACAGTACAGTAGTCAGATTCGCACATGCCACACTCCACTATCTCTCGCTTTGTTAGGCCAGTCGCCGAAACTTGTCAAGCGCATTCCCATGTGACATGCGGAGATGAAGCCAAACCAAGGGAAAGCGAAAAACGCTCTGCTCCATGGAGGAGCACCGCAGAAAAGCCCAAAAGATGGAATTTGCAGCCGACACGCTGCAAGGCCCCACGCAGTGCTGATCCCCTTTGGCTCCGTCGGTTGCGCTGTGTACTGTACTGGAGATGATCGCAGAGCTCTTTCCGGTGGTTGGCCCGCCTTTTTTCTGAGCCTCCAGATCAGCAATGTCCGACTTGTGATGGTCCAGACGTCGCGCAAGAGCGTCCAGCATTGTACATTGATTTTCCCTTGGCTTTCTCCTCGCTGCACTCCGCACACAATTAATTCGTGGGATGGGGCCACCTTTCTCGAAAGGCATCGATGCAGATTTCCAAGATGCATTGTACCCGGCTGCGGGAGTAGAGGGCGGAGGCATCGGCCGAGACTTTTGGCGGTAACTCCAGCTACTGTTACGTACTTACGCTCCAATGTTTTGTCGTTCTGTTCCGAGTCCCGGCTGCTTCCACGGAGAAGAAGGTGCATAATCAAAGTTTGTTTCACCGGTTCTCCTGTCCTTTTTATTTTTCCCACCACCTCCACATTTTCAATTCTTCGAGCCGCCAAGAACAAGGATCTCCTGTCCACCGGGTTTCAGGAACGACAGCTCCGTGCAAGCATTTGGTGGGACGACAGCTTCGAAAGGACTGCAAAGCTGCTTGTCAAAGTACTACGCCTTGCGATAGCACCGGCGCTGCATGTTGGACAGCCCAGCCTTCCTTCCCAGTCGCGATCTTCGAGACTTGAGGACGCTCGACCTCACCTCGTCGGATTGTCTCAACGCCATATGCCGCAACCTCGACAGCCTTGCGCCCGTGCTTGGTGCTAGTGGTGGACGGATCATTCATGCGCCACCACATCCAAAACAATCTTACGGACAAGCCGATGCCCAATATGAACCACCGGTCGAACATGCACCACGACAAGTCGACTCGTTCGAAAAGAGCTACATCACACGGTGGCTCACCAGGCTCATCTCGGAATCCACGTCGATCTGTCCCGATGACGAAGCTACAGCAGCTCAGGCAGAGCGGATAGCGGAAAGGTGCGCAGAATTGCTCGCTCTGGCCGCTGGGAGGATGGCAGCAGGCGCCTCTGTTCAGGATCACGTATTCACGCTAGACGATGGTCTTCTTACGGTCAAGCTCAGAGATGGCGCGCTCGTCCACGACTCGCTGGGCACCCACACTTGGGGCGCTGCACCCATCCTTTCTCAGCTCTTACTACCTCTCGACATCAGCGCTGGTCGTGACTTGAAGGTGCTCGAGCTCGGCGCTGGAACGGGTCTGGTCGGCTTAGCAATTGCGTTGTGGTCGCAACGCCGTCGTGGCGCGAGCAACACCCAAGTGGTCTGCACCGATTACCATCCCGTAGTGCTTGAAAATTTGGCGCACAACATTGCACTTAATGGCTGGACACCCTCGCTTGATGGTCAAGATGAGGAGCCACAGGGCCAGAAAGGAGGGGTTAGCCTCGTAGCGCGTTGTCTCGACTGGCAAGCCGTACATCGAGCCCAGAGCGGAAACAGCAGAGAGACGGCTCAAGCGTTGACAGCTCAGACCTTACCGAGTTACCTGGTTTCTCCCAGCAACGCCGTATGGGCAGCTGCCCTCGATATAGAGAAGTATGCGGGCACTTTCGACCTCGTCATCGCAGCAGGTATGTATGGCTGAGCTTTCATCTTGGAACCTAACCCCCCGACGCTGGATGGTTCCTTCGAATCAACACGCTGACATACGCATCCTTTTACCGGCCCGCATCGACAGACTGCGTCTATGATCCGGTACACCCTTTCTGGATCCGATCAGTGGCAGAAAAACTCCTCGTGAACGTCTCGGACACAGACAGCTCCAATAAGCCAGTGCTGCATGTCATGGTACCGTTGAGACCAGCACATCGAAAAGAGGTGGAGGCGGTGTACAGCGCTTTCAAAATCAACCCCCTGGAGCGAGGGTGGGATCGCCCAAGGCTGGGAATCTTGTCGCAACAGGATTATGAAGGTTTTGAGAATTTCGGGGTGTGCAACAAGGCTGGGCAGGGTCAAAGGGATGGAGGTCTGGCTAGGACGTATAGGTGGTTTCAGATCGGTTGGGAAAAGAGGGATTGGGTGGGATCGGGCGAGGAGTGCTAAGGCGATCGAGATTGATGTGCTGGAAGGAAGACGTAGCTCGAGCGATGTTTTCGATCTTGAACGACGCACACCAAGTATATCGCGCCAAGACTGGGTCACCCAAGTGCGCCAATCCCTCAGTCTCACCATGTTTAGCAAGAGCCACTCCCCCACTCGAAAAATGCGAAAGCGCTGCTCAACTCGCTCAACGCAACATATACCATCTACAAGATCGACACTCGACCCGATGCGCCCAACCTGCAGAGCCCTCTAGCGCGACTGACGTGTCACAAGACATTCCCTACCATCTTGGTGAGCGACAGGTTGCTGAGCGGTAACAATGATCTGCAGGATCTGAACACGATCCATGCTCTGCCGACCTTCCATTATTTCCAACAATCCATGCATTTTTGGCCTGCACAAAGATTAGTCACATTACGGCCGAGAAGCACAATCGGCTGAGCGCAAACTCACAAAGCTCGCTCAGCTAAGCCCGTTCCACTTGTCTCAACACTACCATCATCTTTCAAGCTCCGAAACATGCGTTCTTAGTCTTTTCGTCACCGTCCGCATCCACCAATGGCACCTGTTTACATATCCATACACTCAATGTACCCTACCTCCTCCTAACACACACATAGGCATTCTCGATATCTCGCATCGCTCGCAGCATCGGCTGGTCAATCGACATGGACGCGCGCAGCAAGGGCGAGCTGCCCAGTACTCCGGTGTCGGAACGCACTTCAATGGCTGATGCTACATCTCTTGCTCAGCCGCCTTTGTCGCCGGCAAGAACGCAAAAGCTGCGCCAGGTGTTCGCCAGCTTCCACAGCTCAACTGAAGTATACATGCAACTTTGGTGGAGTAATTTGAGATTTGCGCTGGATAAGAGAAACCCTCTCGACAGGCGCCGCCTTTATCTCAATACCTCTCTAGACGGTCCCGACTTTGAAAGTTTGATCAACGCACTCAAAGCCGATATCGATGCGCTTCCTCGCTCCTTTACTGAGCAAGTCTTCGACTATTCTCGTCAGCCGCCTGTCACCAAACGCCGAGCGTCTGCGAGCGTGTTGATCGATGATTTAGACCAGGCCGAGCTCGATCTCAGTGACCCGGACGAGTGTCTCGAGGCGGTACTGCGATACCTGTACAGGGAACGTCCCAATCGCTCGGCACTCAACGTAGCCAAGACCGCGCCTGTTGCCGACTTCACTCACGCTTTCCACGGTCCCGGTCTGGCGATGCTCGAAGACCACATCATCGTGCACAATCAGCTCTTTTCCTCGGACGCTAGCGCCACACCTGCGCTCGTCCCTTTGCCCAGACCCGACTCCACCACCCTTGGGCCGTCCAGCTCGCAACCACGCAAGTACTACAGCAAAGTGCTTCCCATCCTCCAGTCCTCCGGGTTCGGAAAGACAAGAATGTGCGTTCAACTCAGCACAATCAGCCCGGGCATGCTCGTCTGTCTCCGCGAGACCGGCGCCCGCACGGTGCAGCACGAGGAATCCTTTCCGCTTCAGGATGCTTTGGTGTTTTCATACTTTCAGGGATGCGAAACAATCCTCAACGGCGTCGGCTTTCCTCAAACGCCGCAGCAGCATGCGCAGTTCAACAAAGCGCATCTTCGTATCTCGGCATGGCTGGCTGTCTATTGCCGTACCATCGCTTTTTATCTCGAAGACCTCAAGCAAAAAGCTGGCTGCTGCTTTGACAAATCGAGTGGGCGCAAGCAGGGCCGCAAGCATTACCATAAAGAGCCATTGTGCTGGAAGACCGTCGTTTACCATCTCGCGGCGGCCATTCACTCGCCCTCTTCCGGGTTCATCCCTCACTTGCTCTTTAGCAAGCCCGCTTTGTGTCGCGAAAGCCCTCTTAACCAGCTTGCCGAACCCTCAGCCGGACCCTCAGCCGGACCCTCAGCCGGACCATCAGCCGGCCCAGCAACTGGCGAGCCACACGTCCAATCGGCTTCCATGCGAGGCAAAGAATTGGCCGCCGAGCCACCACAGCTGTTTGGCACCGCCAACTTGCGCGAACAACTGCTCAAGCACATTTGCGACTCCGCCGATGACCTTTACACTGCCATGTGCAAGGAATACTCTTCTGAGATCTCTGAACCCGAGATGCTCACCAACGCGGTACAGAAGTATCTGCGTTTCGAAATTCAGAAGCTGGAAGGATGTGTTCCGCAACCCTTCCAACAGCCATTCTTCTTTCTCGCATTGGACGAATGCAGTTCCATGGCCACTCTCCTCCCCGTGATACGCCGCGTATGGTTCCACGCCATGCCTAGATCCTGTTGGATCCTTCTCATCGATACCAATTCGGATCTGGCTCCGCTCACCGGTGACACGGCTCGCAAAGGCTCTCGCCGTACTGAGTTCGGCAGTACGCATCGGCTCACCCAGCCATTCTCTACCATGCCTCTCGACGTCAACCTCACTGCCGATCAGTGTGAACGCATCTTCGCGGACAAAGACACCTACAAGCTTCGAGAGCTCAACGGATTGCTGCCCAGTCTAGGCAGGCCCTTGTGGAATGACCAGCGGTACCACAACAAGGCTGGCATCATCTATCCGCAGGCGATCATTGAAAAACTCGTTTTTCCTGGAGATTGGCAGTGGGACATTCAGAAGCATGTCCCAGTGCAAAAGATCGACCAACTCAACCAGAATCTATTGGCTCTCGTCTCGCGCCGCATCACACTGGAGCTCAGTAGCCGGTCAGATCCTAGGTCATGGTATGACTTTGTCTCGAGACAGATTGCGCAGCATTTGCGCTTTGTGGGCCGCATATACACCACTTCGGACTCTATCATAAGCAACACACCGAGTGAGCCACCTCTCAGCGCCGCTGTGGCCTGGTTCTTCCGCTGCGAGCCCGGACAGACGCTCGGAAAGTGGGAGATGGTGATCCAGGCGATCGTCAACGCGCTTGAGCCCGTTGGCTTCGACATTGGCGCGCAAGGCGAACAAGGCGTCGCGCTGTTGTGCACCATGGCCATTGACCTTGCCACTTCAGGGATGCACTCGAGCGTCTTGAAGGATTCCTGCTCGATCAACGCCCCGGAATCGACCACCTATTTCGCCGTCTATGGCCTTGTGTCAGTTCGCAAATGGTTGTGTGCGCTCATTGGCGACAAAGTGCACGTGGATGTCGAATCATTCCTGCCAGAGAGAAAAGGTGCGAAGCAGAAACAGAAGGCGTCCGTCGCCTTGAGCGAAATGCACCAGTGGTGCGATCGCGCTTGGCTCAACTTCAAGCACATTGTACGCTTCGAAGAACAGGTGGATAGCACAGATGTTATGGATTCGGATCAGCTCGTCGAGCTTTGGCTCAGGCACGCCGCGGCTCAAGGCATTTCGAATCAACCGGGGTGGGACCTTCTCATCCCCGTGTACGTATCAAGCAGCACTGAAGCACCAGAGGATGGGCGAGAGCCGTTTGACAAGTCCAAGCTGTCGTATATTGCCATCCAGGTCAAGAACCGCATCAAGTCACCCAGCAAGACGGTGCTGGAGTCGCGTATTGGGCCCCATCTTGCGTCTGGCATGTCGAAGCAATGTCTCGAGTTGTTCATCGACCTCAAAGGGAACGCCCAGCCAGAGGGTTGCTCTTATTCGCAGCGATGCCACCCGGCACCAAAGTCAAACTCAGAACTCGACACAGAGTCGCTGCTGCGTCATCATCTCTGGGTCAGTGGCCTCGACCGGTTTCCAATCCTGGGTCAGCTTGCGAGCCCAGCCAAGGATCTAGTCTGCTTGCTGTTCGGTAGTGCTGACTCAATCGACACGGTCGAATTCGACCAAGCTCGGGCGAGGTATGTACGCAGTAAGAAGACCAATCAGGACGCCTGGGACGAAGCACAAGTGCGCATTAGTGGCGCGCTCGTCAGCGTCAAATCGCCATCGGACAAACTACGAGGCAAGAGAAAGCACCGCTGACCGCTGTCACTGGATCGGCTCGGTATCTTCTGCATTTCCGGCCATCTTGGTAGTCTCGGCCGACTTTGTACTTAGTCATCTTCCGGCCCATAGGCGCAATCGGCTGAGCGCGATCAGACAAAAGGGAAAGTATTGCGATTTTTCAGTGGTTTTCTTGATGCGCCAATTGGTGTGAAGATCAATCAGTTGAATTTTTTTTCTTGTTCATCAAAAGGAAGCTTGCTGTTTGGAATCATGTTCATTGGGTCTTGAGGGTTATGTAGTGATCTTGAGGCTAGTCACCTGATGCTTGAAGTTAATCAATTGGTGTTGAAGATCTTAATGGAAGGTGGAATGTTGAATGGCTTCTTATTGAGCAATGGTATGTGATCATTAGTCACACCCACCCACTGGTTGATGTATGACACCAGTCAGTTGACTGTGAGATCAACCATGTACAATGCCTGAGTTGCAATCTTGAGCAATGTGTCATAAATCCTAAGATATCCAACCAAGAGTCTGAGTTATGATACCACAAGACCAATCAGTTGTTTATCAACACCAGCAATTGAATGTGCAGAGGCTTGGAAGTGGAAGGGAGAGTCACTGCAAATACACAAACCAGTCAGTTGGTATGGCCAAGCAACAGTGAGTGTTTTGTATATGTGAGTGAGATGAAGATTTGTTGATATTTCAGTGGTGGGTATGATTGGTATGTACATTATATATGCTTTGAGGGGGAATGGACACTCAGTGCAATGATTAGTGTATCTACCATCAAATGTTTATGTCCCTTCATTGGGAAGTGATGTTGCCTGAGGCATGTCTCCATCCAACCAATCACATCCCTACCATGTGGTGTGTCATGTTGGAGTGTGTATGTGTCATAGGAAGAGTTTTCATCTTGGTGTTGAACCAAGTGTTCTCATTGGGTGAGTTGAGTGATCCTTCAGTTGGATCCAGACCAATGGGTTGGTCACATGTGTTTGGCATTGGTGGCATTAATTTGTTCCTTGTGTTGGATGCAAGGGCATGCAAGGAGTTACATGAGTGGGAAAGTCAGATGCCATGCATCTGGCATGTGGACTAAAGGTGTATATCCTCTGATGGTTGTGAGGATTCAGCAGTTGGTGTGACAGCCAACTGAAGGGGCATGTAAATGGCTGGTTGGTTCAAGGACCAACCAGTTGGTGTGTGTTTCTATGGTGAAGCATCTGAGTGTGAGATGAACTGTCAGAGTACCATGTACTCCAACATACAGTACATGTCATTAGGGGGTTTCAATTTTTTTTGCATTTTTGAAAATGTGCATTTTCAAAAACCCAGGGCTTTCATTGTTTTGATGCCCCCAATTCAGTCCTGCTCAAAATGCAGGTTTTGAGCATTCATTTCTGTGTTCCAAACTACTGAATCAGCCAAAAGAGTGAATCCACTGAAAGACAAGCACTTGTAGATGCATTGTCAGTTAACTTATATACATTCTGTCAGCCTGAATGAAGAACACTAACACAGACTCACATGTGAGAAAGAACATAGTTTGGATTCATTGGGGAAGGGGGCTACAGTACAGATCAGATGATGGAGCATGAAGAGAGTGCATTGTCAAGCTAGACAGAGCATAGAAAGCACTCGAAAGCTAGTAGTGGTAGTGTTAGTAAGCTGTCCTTGACCTAGAGAGAGCAATGAAATGTACTTACCTAAGCCAGACCATCCATCTGGTCATGCATGCAACAGTGTGAGCAAAACCACACATAGCCATGGCCTAGCATGCCTTGAATGGCTGTGCACATGTCAAGCAGCTTGCTGCAGCGCTTGCAGCACCATTTGGAAGGGGGGGGGGGGGGAGGCAGAGACATTATGTTGAAGGTTGAGCAAGAGATGGGAAGTGTGGTGGTGTAGATGGTAGAGATGGATTGAGAGGATGAAAAAGCAGTGGCAGTGGCAGCAGTAAAGTGAGAATGTGAGAGTGAGAATGTGAGAACAAGAGCAGCAGTGGCAGCAGCAGAGTGTGAGAATGAGATTTGGAGGGTGAGAGAGCAAGAGAATGGCAGTAGTGGCAGTGGCAGAGTGTGAGAACAAGGTTTGGAGAGTGAGAGAGTGAGAGAATGGTGGTGGTGGTGGTGGTGGCAGTAGAGTGTGAGAATGAGGTTTGGAGAGCAAGAGAGCAAGAGAATGGTGGTGGTGGTGGCAGTATTGATGGTATACAGAGAGTGCCCAAGAGAGAAAGAACAGCAGTGGCAGTGGTGGCAGTGGTGCTGGTGGTATTGATGGTATACAGAGAGTGCCTGAGAGAGAGAGAGAGAGAATGGTGGTGGTGGTGGCAGTGGTATCAACAGTGTTGATGGTGGAGAGAATGAGAGAAAGAAAGAGAGCGAGGTGTCAGTCAACTGTGCAGAGGTCATGATTTGCTTGTGCTCACCATTGAAGGACACTCACTGTAAAGGTTGCACTCCACTGAGTCATGATTGCCAGAAGAAGTCTTGAATGAAATGATAAGAGCAAGACATGCAGTGCAATTGCACACATTTGTGGTGGCAATGAGGTGAAATCAATGAGAGGCAACAGAGACAGGGGCAAAGGTGGGTCAGTATGAGTTGCAGTTGAGCATGATGACAAGGACAAAGAATGCTGAAGAGGAACTTACCTTGGTGAAGGAGAAGGGAGGCCCTACTTCACCTGGGCACCACTCTGGGTAATGACAAGTCCTCATAAAATCTGTAAAGTCATAATACATAGGCAGCAAGCAAAGTGTCAGACCAGCAAGCAAAGTGTTTCAGCCCTATGAGACCAAAGGTGGCTGGCTCAAAGCCAAGGGGTATGGCAGACAAGGCTTAAATGATATGCAGTGAGCAGCAAAACTGCAGGAAAGTGGAGCAGCATGTGCAAGACCAATGTTGCTCAGGTTGCCAGTGCTGCCAACCATGCTGCAGGCAGAAGAAGGGGTGGTGCCATTTGATCAATGTGTGGTGGGAGCTGGTACCAAGTCATTTGGATCTGGTTTGCCTCCTCTGCACCTCATTGCACCCTGTTATTGCATGGATTCCAACCTCTGCCTTCATTGTACTTGGTTACATCTATCCCACCTTTCTTGAGATGCATTGAAAGCCACCTCAGTCATACCATTGCATCTTGAGGCCTCAGTAGTGTCATCAAAGAGGTGTGAATGAGATGTAAAGAGTGCACCAAACATCTCCTCTCTGAGATTGAGGGCACCATTGGCTTGGAATCTGTTGAGCTGGCTCAGCAACATGCCATTAGTTGCAATAGCCAATTGCTGCTCATACTGCAGTTGATTGTTGCAACATTGGATCCTGGCCTTTTCTGTTGCTTGTTCATATGAACCAAGCCCAGCTGTTGCATCCTGCACATCATCCTCCATGAATGATTCTCAAAGATACTCAGCCACATCATCAGGGCAGTCATACCAGCTAGCAAAAGTGTGAGCAATGATACAAGCTTGGATCACATACACAGCCTTCTGGTGATATTCTTCCTGATAAAGATTGCTGCAATAGCTCATGAGGCACTGGAATCGATTCTTGAGGTAAGCGATGCCATGCTCTGCTCAGACCCAGATGCATGATAAGCTGTAGTTGAAGAAGCAGATGTCATGGCTCTTGGCAGCAGAAGTGTTGCTGAAAGGCCCAACAGTGTAGGTTGAGTAACTGAACCCAGCATCAACCCAAACAAACTCACCTTCATCCAGATGGAGCTGAGGCTTGGCAACAATTCTGTGCCCTGATGCCCAGACATGCAAGTCATGTGATGAGCCTGGATGTCTGATGATGGACTCCACTATATGTAATGAGTGTGGTAGGAACACCAGAGCAATGTTGAATGTATAGTCACCCTTGTATGAGTAGTGTTCCTGAGCATTGAGCACTGGCTTCCAAGCCAGATTGATGTGTGTGCCATCTGCCACATACCAGCCTTGACCCCATTCCTCCACACCAGTCTTGTCAACAACCCATGCTGATGCCTTTGCCCACTCATCCTCCATTGTGAAGGTTACAACCTCTTCATTGAGTTTATATAATGCCTGAATCATCTTCTCAGTCCACATGTGGACTGAACCCCAACTGCAGCTGCAAGCAAAGGCAATATCCTGAACTCCTCTGCCATTGCCTGATCAACCAAGTTGGTACAATCCAACAGCCACTTGCTGCTGAACACATGTGAAGTCCTTTGTTGAGTGAAAGGCATTGGTTGTGCAGAGTCAGCATGTGAGTGCTTCAAATGCATCTGGAGACATATGAACCAAGCCATGGTACATCTTGTGGTCAGTTCTTCTGCATCATTCTAGAATGTTGAGGAGTGTTTTGAGATGATCAGACTTGTATTTGCATGTGATAGCATATTGATCAGCCTTGATGATGCTGTATGTCTTTGTTAGTGCTTGCAAGACTGCATGAGCAAGTTCATCATCATTGCTGTTGTCCTGATCATTGTTTGAATGCCATGTATTGGTGTTGCATGCAAAGTCAAGCTGTAGCTTTGATTCAACCACCAAGGCATATTTGATTGCTGTTTCTACATCATTGAGAAGGAGCTGCTTTCCTAAGCTGTGAACCATTATGGTGTTGATTGGTGTAGACAGACTGGGCACAGGGGGGAGGGGGGCAGGCAGTGGTGCCTATCAACTGGGCAAAGGTTGGGAAACCAGTCAAGAACTTGCATTCAAAGGCTGGTTGGACCTGACACCCTCATCAGATAGTACACTGCAGGGGGAGAAGGAGAGGGGAGAAGGAGAGGGGAGCAGGAGAAGGGGGAGGGCATGTGAGGAGAGGGAGTGGATGGGGGAAAGGGGAGAGCAGTGGAGGCCAAGAGATGTCATGCCACCAAACTGGTGTTGATGGCCTGGAGGACTGTGAAGGTGTTGAGAGAGGGGAATGGTCATAGCAGCAAAAATGGTGAGAATGGTTGAGATTGTGAGTAAGGAGATGGTGGTGCAAACAGAATGTGATATCAGGACAAAGGTTGAAAAAAGGATCAATGGCACAACATGTACCATTTAGTTGGTTTGGAACCTGGAGAACACACCTGATCACTCAAGACCTGTATATATCAAGCATTTGACAAGCAACTGCTTGCAAGCATTGCATTCAGAAGCATATGCATGACTTGTAGTTTGATCAAAGGAAAACAATACAATTGGAGTATACTAAGAATACAATGAAGTGGTATTACAAAGTGATATGAGGCTAGGGATCAGGTTCATTGGCTTCCTCCAAATCAGGCACACCAGGCATGTTGGCAAGCATCAACTTGAAGTTGATGTCAGCCTGCTGGTGGTTGTTGGCAGCCTGACTCATGATCTGGAGCATTTGAATGAAGAAGCATCATTCATCAGCCCACATGTGCTCTTGCCTGATGGCCTCCTCCTGTTGAAAGTTAAGTTGCATTTCCTCATGCTTGGTGTGCTCTTCCTCAACCCTGATACATGATTCAAGTGACTCAGTGGTGCAAGTGCAAACAATTTCCAACAGATCATCATGTTTGCTCTTTGAGGATGACAAATGAGCCTTCTTCAGAGATCCAGAGGCTGAGCTGCAGCAGGTGGAGTCACTGTCATTGTATCCATCATCATCACCACCAAATGCACTGCTGGCTGAGTGGAGGCAGGTTGAGTTGGGAGTGGAATTTGAGCTTGAAGCAGTGGTCACCAATGAGGAACAAACAAGAAGCCTAGTTGAGAGGGGGTCACTCTGTGAACCTTCAGCAATTGCAACCAGAGCTGGAATGCTGCAGTTTTGGGGATATACTTCATCTTCAGATTCATCCATGGAGTTGATGACCAACTGGGAGGTGCTTTGTGATGGCACAGTGTTGTATGGTGAGCTAGTGACCAATACAACTGGCCCAGTGGCAGGACAGCTGCTGACCATCTCATGCCATTGCTTGAACCAGGAATGGGTCTCAGTGATGGCAGCACAAGACACATAATCCTGTATGATGGAGAACCTCAGTAATGCATCAAGCATATGAATAGAGACAAACTGAAGTGTACTCACCAAGTGATCCTGCTCCATTTTGCAAAGAAGAAGACCTGAACCAGTCTGTCCAAACTTCTTTATGATGTCATTGTAGTGTGTTGTCAACCAGTGAATCTTTGACTTGATGCAACTGGAACCATTTGGGGAGTTGTCATTGGGGAAGACTTCATTAAAGACCTGGCAACAGATGACATCTTTGTTTGTCTTCAGACCTTTCTCCTGATCTGAAGTCAAATGTCCAGGAAGCAATGCTTGCTGATAATAGTCATTCTTGTGGTTAACATCCACCAGTCACACTGTGTCCTCATCTGTCCAAGTGAAGTATTTTGAGGCCTCTTGTGAGCAGGATCTGGCCATTTGAGTGTTGCTGGAGCACATGCTGAGAGATTGCCCATGAGACAAGGAGCTCCTTTGTCATGCATGCAGAGCACAGGTAGTGGTGGTAGTGGATGAAGGCTGGGAACCAGAACCAGATGGTTTGGGAGAAGGGGATGGTTTGGACTGAAAGGGAGGTGCAGGAAGCTCAGCTGAGCTTGTTGATGGCTGAGTGGTGGGACAAGCAAGACCTGGACTATGCTGGTTGGTCAAAGCTGAGTTGTTGAGGGCAATGTCATTTTGCTCTGTGGATGAAGCTTGCTGGGAAGCCACAGCAGAGGATGGAGCATGTTGCAGGCCCATGGCCAGCCATGTTTGGCTGTTGCCCTCATCATAAGGAAGGTTGGCCATGGCCATATGGAAGCAGGTTGATATATGAGGTGGTGGTTGGTTGGAGACTGAGTGGGTTTGATGAAGTTGCAGGTTGTGGAGTGTGCAAAAGTGGAGGTGAGTGCATGCACAGTGTGCACATGACCTGAAAACTCAGCAAAAATGCAGAATGCAGAAACTTGGTGGTCAATCTATGGTCACAGTGACTGTAGTTTTGAAAACTCAGAGTTTTGACCATTTGGCAGAGCTTATGTAAGATTTTGAGTTTTCAAAAATCCGAAAATTTCCCAAAACTCAGGTTTTCAAAAACATGAAAAATTGAAACCCCCTATTCAGTTTTTAAAAAAATGAAAATTGCTTTTTTTGTGACACATATATCTGTCAACATACATCAACATTGAAAGAAACTTCACAACACAACCTTTGCTATGCTCTTAAGGATGCTTTCTGTGGATGCTAGGGTGCATGTACTACAAATCAGTACTTTGTTTGGCCACCTTTGGCCTGAATTACAGCCTCCATCCTCCTAGGCATGCTCTCCAGGAGCTTTGACAGGTAATCCTCCTCTATAGTGTTCCATGCTTCAAGGAGAGCCTGGAAGATTGCATCTTTGACTGTTTCTGGTCCTCCTGATAGCAGGTAAAGGTGTGGGGAGCTTTGATGGAGCTTGTGCTTGAGGTAAGCCCAGAGATTCTCAATGGGATTGAGGTCTGGTGACTGAGCTGGCCATGACATGTGTCAGCAGTCACATGCCAGACATGGGAAATTGATGTTAACTCGAAGTAAATGTCAATTTCATTTGAGTTCAAGGTTAATGGCCAGTAAACATCAAAGTCACCTGAGATCAACATTAACTCCATTTTACACTCAATGTTGACTGACCACCATTGCCACTCTGTTCAGAGGTAATGCAGCATGTTTGTGGTAGCCTGGGAGTGTCCCACATGAGACAGAAGTGGACTGACTGTCTATCATGCAGGTATATGATGCTGCTGGACTGCACCACCATTGTTGAGGGTGAGAAGGACAAGCCTGTATGACATCACTGGTCAGCATCATCATAGATCAATGGTACTGGTGGGGGTTCCAGGACTGCAGTGTGGGTTCTGCCTGCACAGATGATGCCTGTGGTGCCAGTGAGGGTTCTGACTACTGTCTATATGTACTCTGACTTGAATGGAGGCACACTGAGTGGTAGCAATGCCTAAGATTGCTACACTGCAAGACAAGGAGAGTAATGATACTAAATGTACTGACAAGAAAATGAGTGATAGAGTGGATGAGGCCCTGCCTCTCCACTTGCACAGATGAATGTGTATATATGTATGCTGGTGGCAGTTGCTCCAGAGTGACCTGCTGCCAGCATCAGGCCAGTGTCAGGGCCTGCCCTGCTGTCCTTGAGGCTTGCCACTGGTATCCGACCAGTGCCTCTCCTTCTGGCCAGCTCTCCATGGCCTCAAGCCAGTGTCAAGCTCTGCCTCCCTTCCTGCAGGTCCCCCCTATCTACTCAGGGGCCCCTGCACCTTCCCTCACCTTTACTGGTTGGCCCAGCACCTTGGCACAACATCCTCCAGACACCACTGACTCCATCACTAGTCACCCCTGACCTGTTTGGGATGATGTCATTGTAGTCATCACCTGTTGTGGCTGTCCCCTAGCATTGGACAGCCCTGTAGGCAAAATCGACAATAAGACCTGCTTAACATCAATTTCATCTGAGATCAACTGTTAGATGCATCTAATGTCAATCTCAAATTGATTTCAACTTTATGTCCTGTGATATTACCCCCATTTTCAGAGCTGAGCTCCTGTGAAGTAATGAAGTCCATCCAGAGCCTAATTCTTCTTGGCCTGTGCAGAAAAGGGGTAGTCTGTACACCTGGTCTTGGGTGATGCTTCTCCTTTTCCTTCCCTTCTCCTCATTATCATCATTCTCCTACACCATTGCCAACCAACCATGTCAGCTCCATCATTCATGCCTCCCTTGCACTGCTTGACTCATCAGGCAGCTCCCATCACTCCACAGGCAGTTCTCTATCACTGATGCTCCACCTCTCCTGTTGCCTCTGCAGCTCAGGAACCTTCAACCACTGGTGGTGCTGCTTGTGCATCAATGCACTCAGAGGGTGCTGGCCCTACCCCAGTTGGTGGTGATACAGGCTCTTCTGATGGGCAGCCTGCAGTTGGTATGATGCTGCAAGTTGCTTCTGAGGCAGCTGATATGCCTGTTGAGGAAGTCATTGCTGCTTCACTGGTGGAGCTGGCCTCACATGGCCCTCCCACTCTCAAGCCCCTCTTCCTGAGTGTGCACATGCCCAGCAAGGAGTGCCAGGAGCTCTACAAAGCTGAACTGGCTTGATCAGATGGCACTCCCAAGTCTCCTGAGATGCCTGGTACACCAGCCTATGCTCTGCCACCTCCTCCTCCAGGTGTGATGTGGAGGGATACTCCCTCTGATGGCAGGCACACACCACCTGCTCCAGTGCCCTTGCACCACCCCTCTCCCTCACCACTGATGGCCCATATCCCAAGCTGGGCCAAGGTCATAGCATGGACCCAGGTGCTCTGGGCTCCAGTGCTGCTGATCTTGTATGCAGCTGGCTGATACCCCAAGCTTTGGACTATTACTTGGGGTGTTGCTGCAGATCAGCACATCCATAGCATCATCATGCATCATCTGACTGAGGGCTTGGTGCCCTGGCCCACCTGGACATGCACCTGTTGTGAAGCACTCCAAGTCCTGTGAGTATTCCCCTTCTGGGTCACTGCTGCTTGTGCCAGGATTGTGTACTAACTGCTTGCCTTGATTTGGTAACACAGTTGCTTCCCTTTGATGTTTGCAGACCCATTGGGTTGGCAGCATCATATCCCTGCCTTGTGTGTTCACTGCCATGTGGCAGGCATCACCCATTGCCACTGTAACATTGCTTGTCACCCAGCATTTGTTTATTGTGGCAACTTCCCTGGCTGGCAGCATGGTCATCATGAGCATGGCACCAAGCATGCCCACCTTTCGATGCCTGAGGGAGTTGGTATGGGTAAGGTGCACCATGATGACCATGTCTACCCACCTACTGATGATCACCACTGGGCGATGGCCATGGTGTGGCTCTGGTGCCTTGACAATGCCAACTTTCCTGGTGTCTTGCACACCATGCACCAATACATGGTGGTGAACAGTGCTCTCATGAGTGAGTGCCAGCCCCATGAGTCACACTCTGCACCTGGCAGTACTCTGTCTCCTGTCAATATGCCATTGTTCCCTCTGCGAGTTCCTGAGGGTGAGGACAGCAAGCCCTACTACATCAACATGTAGAATAGCCCCTTTCCTGTATTGTGCTCTTCCCTCTGAAATCCACCACTGTTCCCCTTGCTCCTCTTGTGTGTGCCTCATTAGTGCCTAATGAGCTTTGGCACTGAGGATAGAGCCTTCTCAGCAGCTTCTTCCCTTGCAAAGCTGACCTCCTTGAAATCAAGGATAAAGTTGTGTAATCCTCAATTTTGCATGAGATTGATGGTGAATTGCTTTTAATGTCGATTTCATATGAGTTTGACTGTAATCTGCTTTTAACATCAATTTCACAAAACTGAGGAGTTGGCCCTATTCTCAAGCAGGGATGCCTCCCCCCCCTCAAAACCTCATAGTCCTGGATGAGGTCAGGACAGTTGAGGTTCTCAGCAGGCTCCCAGGTCACCTGCTCCTTGGGATATCCCTTCCAGAACACCTTATACTGGAGCTGGCTATGATGGAATTGATGATCAAGGATGTGCTCAACCTCATACTCTAACTCATCATCATGCAGTGGCAGTTGTATGGGTAGCTCACTGCACCCTTCAAGCTGGCTCATTGGCTGCTTCTCCAGCATGGAGATGTGGAAGATGTTGTGGACTTTGAAGGTCACTGGGAGTTGCAATCAATATGCTCACCATCCAATGCATTCAATCATGGGGAAGGGGCCAGCAAAGCATGTGTCAAGCTTGGGACTGGGTTGGCAAGTCTTCCAGTTCTTATGGTTGATATGAACTAGATCTCTGACCTTGAACTCCATGTCCTTGCACCTGTGATTGTACTGCTCCACAGTTTGGGCCTGAGCTTGCCAGATGGCCTCTTGGAGGTACTCAACCCTGTCCTTTGTGGTCATGAGCCATTCACACCATCCAGGGTTGTGTACTCCAAGCCTCTCTGGGATCTCTGGGTGAGACTTGGGGTTCCAACCATAGCATGCAAAGAAGGGAGATACTCCAATGCTGCTGTGTATTGTGTTGTTGTATATGAACTTGGCCATTGCCAACAAGGCATGCCAATTGTTTTGTTCATAATTGCAATACATATGGAGGTATTGCTCAACAACCTGATTGAGCCATTTGGTTTGCCCATCAGTCTGTGGATGGTAGGCTGTGCTGAGAGAGTGGTTGATTCTGAGAGCAGTGGTGAACTTCTTCCAAGTCACCAATATGAACTGTCATCCTTGATCAGAGATGATGTGATCTGGCATGCCAAAGCAGATGAAGGCCATGGCTTCTAGGAGCTTGGCAGTGTCTTCTGACATTGCAGACTTATGTGTCAGTGCCAGGATGGTGAACTTGGTGAGGTGATCAACCACAACCAGTATGGAATTGTAGTCCTCTGATGTCAGCAGACCCTCAATGAAGTCCATGGAGATTGAGCCCCAAGGGCACTCTGGTGTGGACAATGGTTGCAGGAGGCCATATGGCTGATGGTGCAGAGCCTTGTAGCATGCACAAACTGGGCAGCTAGCTACATAGTCTGCTATCCATGCTGCCATATGTGGTCAGTAGTAGTGTTGTTGTGCTAGCTCCAGTGTGGCATTGCACCCAGTGTGTCCAGCAGTAGGCCCATCATGGTATTGTGACATTACCATGTAGTGTAGGTGCTTGACTGAGAGCAACTGGTCTCACACCTTGGCCATGCTCCTGGTGTCACTGCTACCCTGCTTACCTGGTAGGGTGACCTTTGGCACAACCAATCAGCCATCCTTATACCACAAGCTGTCCTTGAGCTTGAATTGGCCTTGCCTGTAAAGCTTTGCCAGCTCAAGATTGAGGGGCAGGAAAGTCCTGATGAGCTCCTTGAATCCTGTTGGAAAATGTCTTCCTTTACATCGATTGATACTTCCCATCCTGCTGGATCAGGAGCTTGATAGCAATCATGTACACTGATTTTCCCATATTTTCCCACACAGGGAAATCCACAGTTTCAGTTGGTGACATTTTGCCAACCTTGGTATTGGCTACCCTTGGTGGCTGACACCATGACCAATCCAACACCATGCTCAAGTCTTCAGGATGACTCTTCCATGCATGGTGCCATATATTGTGACAAGTCTCTCCATGTCATGATGGGTACCTGAGAATGGAACATATAGATCATAACACACTCCCTTCAGTTTTAGCTTCATGGTTATGCAGCCATCTCACAGTCCTTAAGTGCATTTACTTTCTGTTAGCAGCACTGCTAACTACCAGATGGTGTCACCAGCCTTGTACCTTTGCATCTCCCTACATCATCACCATATGTGTGATGTAGGCAAGGCACTTCCTATATATGGGGCACCCTTAAGGTGGCCCCACAGTCTTTTACTCAATTGAATCATTCTTTACTTCTCCATACCCCTTCATCATCTGTCTGTCTTCATTCCTTCTGCCATCCAGGCAAGTGTTGTACCACCATTGGTGGTTTCCCCTTGACCCTCTGCAAGTCCTTTATCATCATGCTCAGTGGTTACAGAATGTATCTATGCTGAAATATCCTCAGACTGAGCTCTACATGCAATTCCACCATCAGGAAGACCTTAGTGAGCTAGCTACTTGCTTCAGTTCTCTTGGCAGATACTGGACACTTTTCACCTGGCAATTCTCTGCCTTCAGTAGCTCCTTGGCACCAGTCAATTTCCAGTATGATGATGGTACAACACTTGCCTGGATGGCAGAAGGAATGGAGACAGACAGATGACAAAGGGGTACAGTAAAGTAAAGAATAATTCGATTAAATAAAAGATTATGGAGCCACCATAAGGGTGATCCATATATAGGAAGTGCCTTGCCTATGTTGCACATATGGTAACAACATAGGGAGATGCTAAGATATAAGGCAGGCAGTACCATCAAGCAGTTGGCAGTGCTGCTAATAGAAAGCAAATACATGGAAAGGCTGTGAAGTGGTGGTGTAACCATGAAACTAAAGGAGAGTGTGTTGTGATGTATATATTCCATCATCAGGTACCCAATTGCAATGTTGGAGAACTTGTTGCAATGGATGGCACCATGCATGGAAGAGTCATCCTGAAGACTCAAGCATGGCATCAGATTGGGCATGGTGTCAGCCACCAAGAGTGGCTGATACTGGTGTCAGCAAATATTGCCAACTGAGACTGCAGATCTTCCTGTGTAGGAAAATACAAGAAAATCAGTGCACATGGTCATGATAGAGCTCCCAATCCAGCAGGATGGGAAGTATCAACGATGTGAAGGAAGACCATTTTCCAACACAAACTGCACCCCTGCAGCCTCCAGTGAGGCACTCTGGTGCTGCAGCAGCTGAGATCACATGACCACCAGCTGCACCTCATCTTGGCAGGCAAGCAGCTTGAGGATGGCTGCACCCCCATGGACTACAACATCCAGAAGGAGAGCATGCTCCAGCAGCACCTCATTGCTGGTAAGCAGCTCAAGGATGGCCATATGCTTGCTGACTACAATATCCAGAAAGAGAGTGCTGACAGGCCTCCCATCAGCAGCTGCTGACCCTCCATCTCCATGGCAGTATGCAAATCTTCATCAAACAGACAGTGACCACACCACCCATTCCCTCCTGCTCAGGGGTCCACATGCACACACAAGAAGAGAAATGGAACCACTACATTTTTCATACTGACCAGCAATGGGAGAACTGAACTATTTGGTTGGGCAGGCCTCCAGCCAGACCTGAACTTGCATCATATGTCCCTGGATGCCATGGATGAGCACTGACATCTCCTCCATCCTCCACCTGTACAGCTCCCCCCCAGGCTGGAGGCTGCACTCCAGCAGGAGGTGGCCCATGTCTGTGAGCCCCTTGCAGAGGTTGTGGACATCCTCCTCCATGATACTGTGGAGCATCTCAGTTGCACTCCACCACCTCTGCCAGCAAGGACAGGCCAGTTGGGGCCCTGATGGGTTCCCTGTGCATGGCTGCCCAGGTGCAATGGTGCTCCTGGGCAGTTTCCTCTGTATGGTTGGGCTGGGAGCAAGCCTGATGGTGGGTGTTCTCACACTCCCACTCTGACCCACCCAGCACCTCCACCCATGCCCACAGCTCCTGCTCCTTCACCAGCAACAGACCTGCCATCTTCACATTGAGTTTGACATTCAGGTTGGGGTGATGGCTATGGCTGGCACCCTCCTGATGCCACCATGTGAGCAGGACCTGGTACACCTCCATATGGAGGGGGCCCTGTGCACCACCAAGTTTGGGAACTATAAAAGAAAAGGGAGTGCAACCATCACCTCCAGCCATCACCACTGTGACAGGAGCATCTGCCAGTACTTACTGGTCATATCCATGTCACAAGGCTGGCTGTGGTTCTGTTGGCACTGCTGGCAATGTGGCTTGCTGGGGATGTGCATGCAGTGCTCCCCTTTGATGATGCAGGCATAGCAGTCAACCCACCATGCCTCCCAGAGTGGGGCACATGCTGTTGGCAGAAAACAAGATATGGGAGTTAGCTGACCACACTACCTCCTGCCATGACTGAGAATAGGGAAAGCACTTACCATCACCAACCTCCTACAGAGTTGGTGGGACAGGTTCAGCAATCCAGAGGGGGGTGGAGGTGAGCACCAGAGCACAGCAGTTGCTGCTGTCAACCTCCACCACAGGAGTCCAACCACCTGTTGGCAGTCCACAAGTAGTGAGGGCCCAACTGCTGGGTGGCAGGCCATGGGAAGTAGAGGCCCCACTACTAGGCAGGGGGCCACAAGAGGGAGGAGCCTGACCACTGGTGGTCAGGCCATGAGTTGAGCAGGTGGTGTGAGCACCAGCCAATGCAGAGGGTCCCATTGCATGCATGTTGCAGCAGGAGGACAACAGGGGGTGATTGTTCAAAGAAGAGGGGTGGGGGGAGTATGCAGTCAGCAAACAAAACAACAAGAGAGGTCAGCAACTGTTCCTGTCCATAACCTGACCACCTCAATTACTGAGCATGTTGAAGTTGCCAGGGCCCCCCAGTTCAAAACCCTTCCTGTCAGGCTCATCATTGTTGTCATCATCAATCACAATCACTACTGAGCCTGACTGATAGGCACCTGTCAGTACACCAATCCTCCCACCAACCTGACTGATCCCTACAGCACCAAGTACTTACTGTTGGGCATATCCTCATCACCATCAGCATTGGCATCAGTGTTGTGTCAGTGGTCATGTGCCAGACATGTGAAATCAATGTTAACTCAAGGTAAATGTCAATTTCATTTGAGGTTGAGGTTAATGGCCAGTAAATGTCAAAGTCACTTGAGATCAACATTAACTCCATTTTATGCTTGATGTTGGCTGACTGCCATTGCCACTCTGTTCAGAGGTAATGCAGCATGTTTGTGGTAGCCTGAGAGTGACCTACACAAGACAGGAGTGGGCTGACTGTCTCTCATGTAGGTATATGATGCTGTTGGACTGCATTGCCATTGTTGAGGATGGTGTTGTGACTGCACAACACTGCTAGGTGGCATCATGGTATGATAATGGTACTGGTGTAGGTTCCAGGACCATGGTGTAGGTTCCACCTGCACAGGTGAGGCCTGTGGTGCCAGTGTGAGTTCTGACTACTGTCTATATGTTCTCCAACTTGAATGGAGGCACACTGAGTGGTAGCAATACCTATGATTGCTACACTGTGAGACAAGGGAAAGTGAAGATACTAAATGTACTGACAAGTAAATGGGTAATAGAGTGGATGAGGCCCTGCCTCTCCACTTGCACAAATGAATGTGTATATATAGGTATGCTGATTGCAGTTGCTCCAGAGTGACCCACCACCAGCATCAGGCCAGTGTTGGGGCCTGCCCTGCTCTCCTTGAGGCTCTCCACTGGTATCCAACCAGTGCTTCTCCTTCTGACCAGCTCTCCACAGCCTTGAACCAGTGATGAGCTCTCTTTCCCTTCCTGCAGGTCCCCCCTATCTACTCAGGGGCCCCTGCACCTTACCTTAACCCTTACTGGTCAGCCAATCACCTTGGGACCATGGCCTCCAGACACTGCTGATGCCATCACTGATCACCCCTGACCCATTTGAGGTGCATGGTTGCCATTGTTGCTGGTTGTAGCTGTCCCTTAGCATCAGGCAGCCCTGTAGACAAAATCAATGATAAGACCTGCTTAACATTGATTTCATTTGAGATCAACTGTAAAATGCATCTAATGTCGATCCCAAATTGATTTCGACTTTATGTCCTGTGACATGTTGCTGTTGTTGTCATTGTTGCTTGCAAAGTTGTGCACCTTGAAGGTGGCCATGAATGCATTGCTGTGTCAGATGCCACTGGGCCCCCTGACTGCAGTAGGTGACAGCAGCAGCAACAAGAGGGTGGCAGATGTGGTTGGAGAAGACATTGTCAAATGTTGGAGAGAGAAGAGATGGAAGGGCTGTACTCTCCACACTCTTAAGTACACAGGGCAGCACAGCTCAGCACTCCATGTGTGGAACCCTGTGCCTGCTCAAAGCATTGCCACAGTTGCAGTAGACCTGCTAGCTCAGTGCACAATGCATTGTCATGATTAGCTCATGACAGCTTCAGTTGAATAAAGTTGGTGTTGGTGGGACCCCAACCTGTGTCAGAGACCATGCTGCAGTCCATTGAATCAACTGCTCCAGACTGTGACAGCATGCACCCCCCCCACAATCCCTGGTGGGGCATCCATCCACACCACCACTGCCTCCACCCCTCCCACACAACCACTGCTGGCTGGGGACCAGCTGGCCTCAGATGGGGGGGTAATGTCAGGGTTGCAACCCTGACCCTCTGGCATAGCAGTCAGCCTCCTGGCCAAGATACCTCCCATTTGGAGCTGGCTGCATGGAGGTGACCACCACAGTCAGCTCCTGTACTTCAGTTAGTTATTACTTGTCATGACTGACAGAGGTTCCCTACTGACCTCTGTCACAAGTATTACTTATTCACTATATAGCAACATAGTAGTATCATGCCCTGACCCCCAACAGTATCTGACAACCATCATTCCTAGTGCTACACCATCTCCTACAGTTCCTACCATTGATCCCTATGACCCCTCCATACCCAGCTGTCCTAGCTGACCATAGCTGTAAGGACAGTACTCAGACCCTATGGTCCTGACACATGTCTTCAACTCCACTGTTGGAAGTCGACTTCAGCTGATTGTTCCAGACATTCACCAATGCAGATCATGCAGGGGACACATCAACATCATGATCCACATTGGGAATTGTCAACACTGTACAGTCCATGCCATACAGCTGGGTCTTGAAGCTCCAATCAATTGTCACAGATTTGACCACATATGCCAAGTACATTGCAATGGCCAAAGCTGTGAAGGAGATCTATTTGGACTTGATGGTTGGTGGCTGAACTTGGCCTGAAAGTCAACCAACTGACTGAGCTCATGGTTGACAACCATGCAGCCATTGAACTAGTGAAGGAACCCAAGTTTCCACAAATAGGACCAAGCACTTCTGTCTCAAGTATCACATCACAAGGGAGTACCAAGCAAACAGTGTCCTCATTGTTTGATCAATCTCTACAAACTGCCAACTTGCAGATGTGCTAACCAAAGCACTCAGAAAAAGGCAAAGTGCAAGCAAACTGAGAAGCACTAGAAGTTGTTCCATATCACCAACTGACAGATCTGTTGGAGTACACAGGTACTCTGACATTTCATCTTGTACTCAGATACTTCACCACAGTGGCATGCACCAACCAGTTGGTCCTCAAACCAACCAGCCATTCACACACTTCTCTGGTTGGTCACCACACCAACCAATGAATCCTCATAATCACTGGAGGATATTCACTTCAGTTCATGCACCAGATGCATGGTATCTGTCACAGGACATAAAATCGAACTCAAATTGAGATCGATGTTAAATGCATCTTATGGTCGATCTCAATTGAAATCGACATTAAGCAGGCCTTATTGTCGATTTCGCCTACAGGGCTGTACGACGCTGGGGAACGAAAACGACAAGGAATGACTATGACAGCACCACCCCAAAGGGGTTGCAGGTGATCAGCGATGATGTCAGCGGCACCTGGGGGATGCTGTCAATGACCCTAGGCCAACCAGTAACAGCCAGGTGAGGTGCAGGGGCCCTTGCGAAGATAGGGGGGACCTGCAGGAAGGAAGGAGAGCCCGACACTGGCTCGAGGCTGAGGAGCCAGCGAAGAGGCAGTGGTTGGAGACCAGTGGTGAGGCTCTAGGACAGAAGGGGCAGGCCCTGACACTGGCTGGATGCTGGCAGCAGGACACTCTGGAGCAACCGCTGCCAGCAGACACGCATGCATATATATATACACATCCCCTGCATGAGTGGAGAGGTGGGGCCTCATCCACTCTATCATTCATTAACTTGTCAGTACGTTTAGTATCTCTATACTCACACTCATTGTCTTGTAGAGTAGCAGTCTTAGGCATTGCTACTACTCAGTGTGCCTCTGTTCGAGTTGGGGAACATATAGACAGCAGTCAGAACCACCACTGGCACCACAGGCCTCACCTGTGCAGGCGGAACCTACACCATGGTCCTGGAACCTCCACCAGTACCATTACTATATGACGACACCGACTACCAGTGATGTACAGCCTCAAGCATCATCCCCGATGACAGTGGTGCAGTTCATCAGCGCTGCCTACCTACACAAGGACAGTTAGCCCACTCCTGTCAAGTGTAGGACACCCACTAGGCTACCATGAATGTGCTGCATTACCTCTGGATGGAGTGGCAACAGTGGTCAGCTGACATCGAGTGTAAGAGGCAGTTAATGTCGATCTCAAGTGAAATCGATGTTTACTGGCTGTTAACCTTGAATTCAAATGAAATCGATGTTTACCTCGAGTTAATGTCGATTTCACATGTCTGGCACACAACTGCTGACATTAGAGTGGATCATTCAAGCAGTGCCCCATGTTCACTATGGCACCCGACAATCAGTCTGAGGAGCACCTCAGAGCCATCGACCTCAGGTCAGTGGTAGCCATGCTCCAACAGATGATGGAGCAACAGCGACAAGAAGCTGAAGCGAACCGAGAATGGCAGTGGGCCATGCTAGGTAACTGGCAGCTGTACCAAGGCGAGGACCCAGCTACACCATTGCCAGTAGGCCAATCAAGGTCAGCACCACCTCTTGGCGAGTCAACAACAGCTCAGACCAGGTTTGCCCGAGTGGAGGATCCCCAAACACCAATGCCCATGTCAATGGCAAAGGTATGGCCTGCGGAGTTCAGCAACATCAACATTTATGCAACCCCCACAGGCCCTAGGCACCATCATGAGCCTCTCAAGCCCATCACAGTGTTCGAAGGTGAGGGCCAGGAGCCTAAGGCACTCCCCACAGACATGAAGATCCTGTTTCCCAAGCTGGATACCAAGGATGTTGAGCTGTTCCTCATCAAGGCCAACAACTGGTTCGCTCAATATGGTATCACAAGCCATCAGCATCAGGTGGCCATTGCTTCAGAATGTTTGGAAGGATCCACCAAGGAATGGTGGGATTCCAAGCTTCGGGTCAACCCTAAGCTTCAGGGACAACTGTTCCATGACTGGGACATGTTCTGTGCCTGTTTGAGGGATCAGTTCGGTCAGATGGTCGACTCATTCACCACCTACACCAAGCTCTCCATCCTCCATCAAGCCAGCAATGAACCAGGCATGGCCACATGCTACATTGAATGTTTCCAAGACCTAGCAAACTGTGCAGGCCTCGATGGGAACCCTAAGCTCATCATGGGTCTCTTCAAGACAGGTCTCACCACCAGGATGTATCAAAAGTTCGAGCGCAATCCCCCTTCCAACCTCTGAGAATGGTATCACAGCATGGAGAGCATTGACCACATTCAAACCTTGGATGCCAACAACACCTGTCTCCTCTCGACCCCAGCCCATCCTGCTAGCGCAGCAGCACCCACTATGGACAAGGGGAAAGGGAAGGAGGCACCACCGTTTAGCAACAGGACAAGCAGTTGGGGTCAACATAGTGGAGCTGTGCCTAATACCATCCCTAGGAGGCCTTTGCCTCCTCACTTGGCTCAGAAGCTGCCAGTAACCAATGTCGGTGGCACCACCTTTGGACCAGACCAGTGCAGCCTATGTGGCCAGCCAGGCCATTGGCAGTGCAACTGTCCCAAGGCCATGCCCAGAGTACCTGGCCCACCAGCTGCACCTCGTGGCCCTGCTCCACAGAGTGGCCATGTTTACATCATCAACGAGCAAGCTGATGATGCTGAAGATGATGAAGAGGCATCTGAGGAGGGCAACCAGGAAGCCGACATCGACCTGGCTGCCTATGCCAACAAGGATGAGGAGAATGCCCAGTCCCAGGAAGGTGATGCTGACCAGGGAAACGGGCATGGGACAATGCACTGATGGCATGCGTTGCCCTGAATCCATCCTTGTCATCACACTGTACATATCAAGACTGTCATTTCTGTTTCTCTGCAGTGTTGTGGAAGCCAGTACTTGAGATCGACAGGACCATTGCTGGTCACCCAGCTCAAATGCTGGCCGACACAGGTGCTGGAGTGTCTATAATTGCTCATACATTTGTTTTGGCCCATCAAATACCCACAAAACCTATACATAAAAGAAGCATTCATGGTATTACCGGTCATACCTTACAGATCAACAGTGCCACCTCAGTCACCACAGGCATAGGAGGTTACCTAGTCAGCCCTTTTGATGCAGAGGTGACAGACATTGATGACTATGACATCATCCTAGGTTACAAGCTACTCAGGAAACTCAGGCCCAGGGTAGATTGGCACACCGGTACTCTCAATTTCCAGCCCAGCCTCGAAATCGAAGTTAAGGGGCAGTTACCATCGATTTCATCTGAAATCGATGATAAATGCTGTGTATCTTCGATTTCACCCGAGATCCAAGATAATGCATCCTTAACGTCGATTTTGGCAACCAATCTTGTAGCTCATGGGAACGAGTTTGTCTCCACCGAACAGCTCATATGAGCAGCCCTCCATGACGGTCCCATAGGATGCATGCTCCTGGATGTCGATCCTGCCACAGTACCCATGTATGGCTTCATCCCTACAGGCAGTGACAAAGGTATTGAGATGGAGATTGATCCTCAGGAGGAGCCAAAGGCAAAGGAGATGCCTGAGGAATACCAGGATCTCCACCAGGTCTTCTGTGAGACTGAAGCTGACAAGTTGCCTCTGAGGATGGACCATGATCTCTCAATCGAGCTATTGCTGGGCACCCAACTTCCTTGAGGGCCTCTGTACTTACAGGGACCCAAAGAGCTGGAGGAGTTGCGCAAATACCTCGATGAGAATATCACAAAGGGCTTCATCCGTCTGTCAAAGAGCCCAGCATGCTCACCTGTGCTCTTCATGCCAAAGAAGGATGGAGGCCTGCAGCTTTGTGTTGACTACCAAGGCCTCAATGAGGTTATGGTGAAGAATCGTGCCCCATTACCCCTCATCGAGGAGCAGCTCTTCCTACTGTGGAAGGCCAAGGTATACAGCAAGCTGGATCTCAAGGTGGCATATAACTTGGTATGCATTGCAGATGGCGATGAATGGAAGACAGCTTTCAGTACTCAACTTGGGCTCTATGAGTACCTCATCATGCCGTTTGGGCTGGTGAATGCTCCCTCACACTTTCAGTCGCTTGTTAATGGTATCTTCCGTGATATCCTTGGTATCTATGTGGTGGTATACTTAGATGACTTCCTCATCTTCAGCGACCACCTGAAGGAGCATGTCGGCCACATGCGAGAGGTGCTACAGCGACTATGCAAGCACTGACTCTTCGTGAAGCTGTCGAAATGCGAGTTCCACACCACAACCATCGAGTTCCTAGGCTACATTATCATGCTGCAAGGAATCAAGATGGATGAAGCGAAGGTACAGACCATTAAGGAATGGCTGGTCCCCAAGTCGATCCATGACATCCAGCACTTCCTTGGCTTCGCCAACTTCTATCAACGATTCATCTCACACTTCGCACACATTGCGAGACCACTCATGTCGCTGGTCAAGCCAACTGAGCATTTCAGGAAGTTCAAGCTGCCAGAGGAGGCAGAGAAGGCATTCCACAGCCTCATCATGGTGTTCACATCAGCAGGAGTCCTTCGACATTTCGATTATCACCTGCCCACATGAATGGAGACAGATGCCAGCGACTATGCCATCACCAGGGTCCTCAAACAAGAACATGAAAGCCAGTGGCATCCAATTGCCTTCTACTCTTGCAAGATGAGCCCAGTGGAGTGTAACTACGAGATCCATGACAAGGAACTGCTTGCAGTGGTGGTGTGTCTAACCCAGTGGCACCATATGTTGGCAGGCCTGCCAACACAGTTGGTCATCCTCACAGATCATGAGGCACTCAAGTACTTCAAGTCCCAATGATGCATCAATGGTTGACAAGCTTGATGGGCAGTGCTACTAGCTGATTTCGACTTTGTTCTACAATACAGGCCAGGGGACAAAGCAGGTGAGCCTGATGCCTTGACAAGGCAAAGCGATATGCAGCCTGCTGGTGAAGAACGAGAGCACAATGTTCGACAGCTGCTGCCAGCTTGACTATTTGCCGAACCTGATGTGAAATCGACGATAAATGCCATTAAACATCGATCTCAAATGAGTTCGACCGAAAACACATGTAATCATCGAACTCAATTGAGTTTGACCATAAGGGATGATAATCATTGATCTCATGAAGCACCTCCAGCATTGCCCTCTATGGCAGATATCATAGCAGGAGGATTCAAGGAGCTTGTCAGGACCTTCCAGCCCCTCAACCATGAACTAGTAGAGCTGTACGATCAAGGCCAATTCGAGCTCAAGGACAGCTTATGGTACAAAGATGGCTGTTTGGTTGTGCCAAAGGTCACACTGCCTGGCAAGCAAGGCAGCAACAACACCAGAAGTGCAGCCAAGGTATGAGACCAACCCCTATCAGTTGAGCACCTGCACTACATGGTGTTGTTGCAGTGCCATGATGGACTGACAGCTGGACATGCCAGGTGCGATGCTATGCTGGAGCTAGCATGATGGCACTACTACTGGCCACACATGGCTGCATGGACTGCAGACTATGTAGCTAGCTGTCCAGTGTGTGCTTGATACAAGGCCCCATGCCATCGGCCATATGGCCTTTTGCAACTGTTGTCCATGCCAGAGCGGCCTTGGGGCTCGATCTCCATGGACTTCATCGAAGGACTGCCACCTTTGGAAGGCTACGATTCGATCCTAGTTGTGGTTGACCATCTTACCAAGTTTGCCATCCTAGCGCTGACACATAAGTTGGCAACCTTGGAGGACACTGCCAAACTCTTAGAGGCCATGGTCTTTGTACA
The DNA here is from genome assembly GCA_928869825.1 of Ustilago lituana. Classification (NCBI taxonomy): domain Eukaryota; kingdom Fungi; phylum Basidiomycota; class Ustilaginomycetes; order Ustilaginales; family Ustilaginaceae; genus Ustilago; species Ustilago lituana. Next base: position 1,637,008 of record CAKMYA010000001.1, read on the forward strand.
TTTTGGTGCACCAGACCACATTGTCTCTGATCGAGGACAGCAGTTCATATCAGCAGCCTGGAGGAGGTTCACTGCCACCCTCAGCATCAACCACTCCCTCAGCACAGCCTACCACCCACAAACTGATGGTCAGACTGAATGGGTAAACCAAGTGGTTGAACAGTACCTCCATATGTACTGCAATTATGAGCAGAACAACTGGTGTGCCTTGCTGGCAATGGCCAAGTTCATGTACAACAACATGGTACACAGCAGCATCAGCATATCACCGTTCTTTGCATGCTATGGCTGGAATCCCAAGTCTCACCCAGAAATCCCAGAATGACTTGGAGTACACAACCTGGGATGGCATGAATGGCTCATGACTGCTGAGGACCAGATCACATACCTTCAGGAGGCCATTTGGCAAGCACAAGCATGGATGGTCGAGCAATACAATCGTAAGTGCAAGGACATGGAATTCAAAGTCAGTGATCTCGTTCACATCAACCACAAGAACCGGAAGACTTGACAACCCAGTCCCAAGCTCAACACCTGCTTTGCTGGCCCCTTTCCCATCCTGGAATGCATCAACCAGCACACATACCACTTACAACTCCCAACAACCTTCAAAGTGCATGATGTTTTCCATGTCTCCATGCTGGAGAAGCAACCAGCAAGCCAATTGGCAGGGTGCAACGAGCTCCCCATACAACCACTGTTGCATGACAATGAACTAGAGTATGAGGTAGAGTGCATCCTTGACCACTGAATCCATCATGGCCAACTCCAGTACAAGGTGTCCTGGAAGGGCTATCCTGAGGAACAGGTGACCTGGGAGCCTGCCGAGAACCTCAATTGCCCTGACCTCATCCAGGACTATGAGGTTTCGAGGGGGGGAGGCGTTCCTGCTCGAGAATAGGGCCATCTCCTCAGTTTCACGAAATCGATGTTAAAAGCAGGTTACAGTCGATCTTGAATGAAATCGACATTAAGAGTGAGTTACAGTCAATCTCATGCAAAATTGAGGATTACGCAACTTTATCCTCGATCTCAAAAAGGTCAGACCCACAGGAGGAAAAGCCGCCAGGAAGGCTCCAGTCTCAGTGTTGAAGCTCATCAGACACTCATGAGGCACATACAAGAGGACAGGGGGAACAGCAGTGGATTTCAAAGGAGATGAACACAGCACAAGAAGAGGACTAATCTACATGTCTATGTAGAAGGGCTCGCCATCCTCACCCTCAGGTACCAGCAGAGGGGACAATGGCATGTCCACAGGCAGAGGAGGACCACCAGGGCAGGAGCACGACTCATGGGGCTGGCGCTCACTCACAAGAGCACTGTTCGCCACCATGTATTGGCACATGGTGTGCAAGATGCCAGGGAAGTTGGCATCATTGAGGTGCCAAAGCCAAACCATGGCTGTCGCCCAGTGGTGATCATCAGTGGGCAGGTAGACATGGTCATTGTGATGTACCTTGCCCATACTGACCCCCTCAGGCATCGAGAGGTGGGTGCACTCGGTGCCATGTTCATGATGCCCATGCTGCCAGGCTGGGAAGTCACCACAGTAGACAAATGCTGGGTGGCGAGCGATGGACTGTTGGCAGTGCACTATTCCCATGGCATGGCAATGCATGCACGATGCAGGCACATGGCACCACCAACCCAGTGGATCCACAAACAATGAGGGGAAGCAACTGGGCAGCAAAGTCAAAGCGGAAGGTCAGTAAACAAGCTCAACAAGTTTGGTGAGGACAATGGAACAGGCGACTTATGGAATCTGAAGTGCTGCACAGCACTCACAAGTCCAAGTCGGCCAGGGGGCCAAACCCTCAGTCAGATGCTGCATAATGATGTTGCGGATGCATCGATCTGCAGCATTGCCCTGAGTGATGGTCCAAAGCTTGGGGTAACAACCAGCCATGTAAAGGATCAGCAGCACTGGAGCCCAGAGTACCTGGGTCCAGGCAGTGATCTCAGCCCAACTTGGAGTGTGGGCCACTGGCGGTGATGGAGAGGGGTGGTGCAGAGGCACCAGGGGAGGAGGCATGTGCCTACCATTGGAGGGAGTGTCCCTCCACATTACACCTGGGGGAGGAGGTGACAGTGTGTATGCAGGTGTCCCAGGCACTGCAGGTGAGGCGGGAGAGCTGTCTGGGTGAGCCAACTCAGCCTTGTATTCCTCCTGGCATTCCTTGCTGGGAGCATGTGCACCCAGGAAGAGAGGTGCAAGAGAGGGAGTGGGAGGGCCATACGAGGCCAGCTCCACCAGCGAAGCAGCCACGACTTCCTTGACAGGCATAACAGCTGCCTTGGAAGCAGGTTGAGGTGTCGAAGCACCTGTGGGCTGCTCATGGGCAGAGCCCCTGTCATTGACTGAAGAGGCAGGAGCAGCAGCACCAACGGTCGAGGGGTCCTGGGCTGCAGAAGCAGCAGGAGAGGTGGATCGCCAGCAGTAAAGGGCTGCATGAGGAGCAATAGGAGCTGCTCGATGGTTCGAGCAGCGCAGAGGAGGGTTGGACAGAGGAGCTGACATGGTAGGTGATGGCATAGTGGTAGATGATGATGAGAATGAAGAAAGGAAAGGAAGGAACACCACCAACACCATGAATACAGGCCACCCTTTTCTGTGCAGGCCACGAAGGATTAGGCTCCAAACAGACTTCATTACTTCGCAGGAGCTCAGCTCTGAAAACGGGGGTAATGTCACAGGACATAAAATCGAACTCAAATTGAGATCGATGTTAAATGCGTCTTATGGTTGATCTCAATTGAAATTGACATTAAGCAGGCCTTATTGTCGATTTTGCCTACAGGGCCATATGATGCTGGGGAACGAAAATGACAAGCAATGACTTTGACAGCACCACCCCAAAGGGGTTGCAGGTGATCAGCGATGATGTTGGCAGCACCTGGGGGATGCTGTTGACGACCCTAGGCCAACCAGTAATGGCCAGGTGAGGTGCAGGGGCCCTTGCGAAGATAGGGGGGACCTGCAGGAAGGAAGGAGAGCCTGACACTGGCTCGAGGCTGAGGAGCCAGCGAAGAGGCAGTGGTTGGAGACCAGTGGTGAGGCTCTAGGACAGAAGGGGCAGGCCCTGACACTGGCTGGATGCTGGCAGCAGGATGCTCTGGAGCAACCGCTGCCAGCAGACACGCATGCATATATATATACACATCCCCTGCATGAGTGGAGAGGCAGGGCCTCATCCACTCTATCATTCATTAACTTGTCAGTACGTTTAGTATCTCTATACTCACACTCATTGTCTCGTAGAGTAGCAGTCTTAGGCATTGCTACTACTCAGTGTGCCTCTGTTTGAGTCGGAGAACATATAGACAGCAGTCAGAACCACCACTGGTGCCACAGGCCTCACCTGTGCAGGCGGAACCTACACCATGGTCCTGGAACCTCCACCAGTACCATTACTATACAACGATGCTGACTACCAGCGACATACAGCCTCAAGCATCATCCCCAACGATGGTGGTGCAGTTCATCAGTGCTGCCTACCTACACGAGGACAGTTAGCCCACTCCTGTCAAGTGTAGGACACCCACTAGGCTACCATGAATGTGCTGCATTACCTCTGGATGGAGTGGCAATGGTGGTCAGCTGACATCAAGTGTAAGAGGCAGTTAACATCGATCTCAAGTGAAATCGACATTTACTGGCCATTAACCTCGAATTCAAACGAAATCGATGTTTACCTTGAGTTAATGTCGATTTCACATGTCTGGTGCATGACCGCTGACAGTATCCAACTCTCCCACACATACAACTCCTTACATGACCTTGCATCTGATGCAAGGGAAGAATAGCCACCACCAATGCCAAACACACATGACCAGCCTATTGGTCCAGACCCAACTGAAGGATCACTTGACTCATCCAATGAGAGCACTTGGTTCAACACCAAGGCAAAATCTTCACCATGACACCTATACACTCCAACATGACACACTGCAGAATGGGAACATGATTGGTTGAATGGAGACATATATCAGACAATGGTGTACTCCACTGCAGAAATACAGACATTTGATGGTGGATACACTAACCTGCACAGCAAAAGCCACATTGACCATTGTACCAAGATCTCCATGTTCCCTTGACCTATATAATGTACTTACCAGTTGCACTTGTTGCTGAAATACCATTGAATCTTCATCTTACTCACATACCCTGAATACTCATCACTGCTTGGCCATACCAACTGACTGGTTCATGTATTTGCCACAGCATTCCCTTCCACTTCCAAGCCTCTGCACATTCAATTGCTGGTGTTGATAAACAACTGATTGGTCTTGTGGTATCATAACTCAGACTCTTGGTTGGATATCTTAGGATTTATGACACATTGCTCAAGATTGCAACTCAGGCATTGTACATGGTTGATCTCACAGTCAACTGACTGGTGTCATACATCAACCAGTGGGTGGGTGTGACTAATGATCACATACCATTGCTCAATAAGAAGCCATTCAACATTCCACCTTCCATTAAGATCTTCAACACCAATTGATTAACTTCAAGCATCAGGTGACTAGCCTCAAGATCACTACATAACCCTCAAGACCCAATGAACATGATTCCAAACAGCAAGCTTCCTTTTGATGAACAAGAAAAAAATTCAACTGATTGATCTTCACACCAATTGGCGCATCAAGAAAACCACTGAAAAATCGCAATACTTTCCCTTTTGTCTGATCGCGCTCAGCCGATTGCGCCTATGGGCCGGAAGATGACTAAGTACAAAGTCGGGCGAGACTACCAAGATGGCCGGAAATGCAGAAGATACCGAGCCGATCCAGTGACAGCGGTCAGCGGTGCTTTCTCTTGCCTCGTAGTTTGTCCGATGGCGATTTGACGCTGACGAGCGCGCCACTAATGCGCACTTGTGCTTCGTCCCAGGCGTCCTGATTGGTCTTCTTACTGCGTACATACCTCGCCCGAGCTTGGTCGAATTCGACCGTGTCGATTGAGTCAGCACTACCGAACAGCAAGCAGACTAGATCCTTGGCTGGGCTCGCAAGCTGACCCAGGATTGGAAACCGGTCGAGGCCACTGACCCAGAGATGATGACGCAGCAGCGACTCTGTGTCGAGTTCTGAGTTTGACTTTGGTGCCGGGTGGCATCGCTGCGAATAAGAGCAACCCTCTGGCTGGGCGTTCCCTTTGAGGTCGATGAACAACTCGAGACATTGCTTCGACATGCCAGACACAAGATGGGGCCCAATACGCGACTCCAGCACCGTCTTGCTGGGTGACTTGATGCGGTTCTTGACCTGGATGGCAATATACGACAGCTTGGACTTGTCAAACGGCTCTCGCCCATCCTCTGGTGCTTCAGTGCTGCTTGATACGTACACGGGGATGAGAAGGTCCCACCCCGGTTGATTCGAAATGCCTTGAGCCGCGGCGTGCCTGAGCCAAAGCTCGACGAGCTGATCCGAATCCATAACATCTGTGCTATCCACCTGTTCTTCGAAGCGTACAATGTGCTTGAAGTTGAGCCAAGCGCGATCGCACCACTGGTGCATTTCGCTCAAGGCGACGGACGCCTTCTGTTTCTGCTTCGCACCTTTTCTCTCTGGCAGGAATGATTCGACATCCACGTGCACTTTGTCGCCAATGAGCGCACACAACCATTTGCGAACTGACACAAGGCCATAGACGGCGAAATAGGTGGTCGATTCCGGGGCGTTGATCGAGCAGGAATCCTTCAAGACGCTCGAGTGCATCCCTGAAGTGGCAAGGTCAATGGCCATGGTGCACAACAGCGCGACGCCTTGTTCGCCTTGCGCGCCAATGTCGAAGCCAACGGGCTCAAGCGCGTTGACGATCGCCTGGATCACCATCTCCCACTTTCCGAGCGTCTGTCCGGGCTCGCAGCGGAAGAACCAGGCCACAGCGGCGCTGAGAGGTGGCTCACTCGGTGTGTTGCTTATGATAGAGTCCGAAGTGGTGTATATGCGGCCCACAAAGCGCAAATGCTGCGCAATCTGTCTCGAGACAAAGTCATACCATGACCTAGGATCTGACCGGCTACTGAGCTCCAGTGTGATGCGGCGCGAGACGAGAGCCAATAGATTCTGGTTGAGTTGGTCGATCTTTTGCACTGGGACATGCTTCTGAATGTCCCACTGCCAATCTCCAGGAAAAACGAGTTTTTCAATGATCGCCTGCGGATAGATGATGCCAGCCTTGTTGTGGTACCGCTGGTCATTCCACAAGGGCCTGCCTAGACTGGGCAGCAATCCGTTGAGCTCTCGAAGCTTGTAGGTGTCTTTGTCCGCGAAGATGCGTTCACACTGATCGGCAGTGAGGTTGACGTCGAGAGGCATGGTAGAGAATGGCTGGGTGAGCCGATGCGTACTGCCGAACTCAGTACGGCGAGAGCCTTTGCGAGCCGTGTCACCGGTGAGTGGAGCCAGATCCGAGTTGGTATCGATGAGAAGGATCCAACAGGATCTAGGCATGGCGTGGAACCATACGCGGCGTATCACGGGGAGGAGAGTGGCCATGGAACCGCATTCGTCCAATGCGAGAAAGAAGAATGGCTGTTGGAAGGGTTGCGGAACACATCCTTCCAGCTTCTGAATTTCGAAACGCAGATACTTCTGTACCGCGTTGGTGAGCATCTCGGGTTCAGAGATCTCAGAAGAGTATTCCTTGCACATGGCAGTGTAAAGGTCATCGGCGGAGTCGCAAATGTGCTTGAGCAGTTGTTCGCGCAAGTTGGCGGTGCCAAACAGCTGTGGTGGCTCGGCGGCCAATTTTTTGCCTCGCATGGAAGCCGATTGGACGTGTGGCTCGCCAGTTGCTGGGCCGGCTGATGGTCCGGCTGAGGGTCCGGCTGAGGGTTCGGCAAGCTGGTTAAGAGGGCTTTCGCGACACAAAGCGGGCTTGCTAAAGAGCAAGTGAGGGATGAACCCGGAAGAGGGCGAGTGAATGGCCGCCGCGAGATGGTAAACGACGGTCTTCCAGCACAATGGCTCTTTATGGTAATGCTTGCGGCCCTGCTTGCGCCCACTCGATTTGTCAAAGCAGCAGCCAGCTTTTTGCTTGAGGTCTTCGAGATAAAAAGCGATGGTACGGCAATAGACAGCCAGCCATGCCGAGATACGAAGATGCGCTTTGTTGAACTGCGCATGCTGCTGCGGCGTTTGAGGAAAGCCGACGCCGTTGAGGATTGTTTCGCATCCCTGAAAGTATGAAAACACCAAAGCATCCTGAGGCGGAAAGGATTCCTCGTGCTGCACCGTGCGGGCGCCGGTCTCGCGGAGACAGACGAGCATGCCCGGGCTGATTGTGCTGAGTTGAACGCACATTCTTGTCTTTCCGAACCCGGAGGACTGGAGGATGGGAAGCACTTTGCTGTAGTACTTGCGTGGTTGCGAGCTGGACGGCCCAAGGGTGGTGGAGTCGTGTCTGGGCAAATGGACGAGCGCAGGTGTGGCGCTAGCGTCCGAGGAAAAGAGCTGATTGTGCACGATGATGTGGTCTTCGAGCATCGCCAGACCGGGACCGTGGAAAGCGTGAGTGAAGTCGGCAACAGGTGCGGTCTTGGCTACGTTGAGTGCCGAGCGATTGGGACGTTCCCTGTACAGGTATCGCAGTACCGCCTCGAGACACTCGTCCGGGTCACTGAGATCGAGCTCGGCCTGGTCTAAATCATCGATCAACACGCTCGCAGACGCTCGGCGTTTGGTGAAAGGCGGCTGACGAGAATAGTCGAAGACTTGCTCAGCAAAGGAGCGAGGAAGCGCATCGATATCGGCTTTGAGTGCGTTGATCAAACTTTCAAAGTCGGGGGCGTCTAGAGAGCTACTGAGATAATGGCGGCGCTTGTCGAGAGGGTTTCTCTTATCCAGCGCATATCTCAAACTACTCCACCAAAGTTGCGTGCCTATTTCAGTCGAGCTGTGGAAGCTGGCGAACGCCTGGCGCAGCTTTTGCATTCTTGCCGGCGACAAAGGCGGCTGAGCAAGAGATGTAGCATCAGCCATTGAAGTGCGTTCCGACACCGGAGTACTGGGCAGCTCGCCCTTGCTGCGCGCGTCCATGTCGATTGACCAGCCGATGCTGCGAGCGATGCGAGATATCGAGAATGCCTATGTGTGTGTTAGGAGGAGGTAGGGTACATTGAGTGTATGGATATGTAAACAGGTGCCATTGGTGGATGCGGACGGTGACGAAAAGACTAAGAACGCATGTTTCGGAGCTTGAAAGATGATGGTATTAGGGAGGTTTCGGTGCGTTCGTCGTCTCTATGACGCACGACGCAACCGAGATGCGGTGGAAGGGTAGAGATGGTGGTTGTTCGGAGAGTCGTCCACACCACCAGTTGTCTCTTTCGGACCCCGACTGAGCTTTGTTACAGTGTTTTGAAATCCACGTGATGCATTTTGAATGCTGAATAATCATTTCAGCAGCAATTGGGTGTGGAAAGAGCCAATTACTTGGAGCTGGACAAAACCATCAGATGAGTCATCTTCTGGATCTTAGTACATGAACTTTATAATGGAAGGTGGAATGTTGAATGGCTTCTTATTGAACAATGGTGTGCAATCATTAGTCATGCACACCCACTGGTTGATGTATGACACCAGTCAGTTGACTGTGAGATCAACCATGTACAATGCCTGAGTTGCAACCTTGAGCAATGTGTCATAAATCCTAAGATATCCAACCAAGAGTCTGAGTTATGATACCACAAGACCAATCAGTTGGTGATCAACACCAGCAGTTAAATGTGCAGAGGCTGGAAGCAGAAGGGAATGCTGTGGCAATTACACAAACCAGTCAGTTGGTATGGCCAAGTGGTGGTGAGTATTTGGTGTATGTAAGTAAGATGAAGATTTGATAATATTTCAATGATGGGTGCAATTGGTATGTACATTATATATATGTGTTGAACAGCATGGAGACTCAGTGCAACAGTTAGTATGATCTTCACTGTTTGGTCAATGTGTCTACCATCAAGTGTTTATGTTCCTGCAGTGGAAAGCAATGTTGCCTGAAGTATGTCTCCATCCAACCAATCATGTTTCCATCATGTGGTGTGTCACATCAGAGTGTGTGTGTGTCATGTGGAAGATTTCATCTTGGTGTTGAACCAAGTGTTCTCATTGGATGAGTCAAGTGATCCTTCAGTTGGATCTGGACCAATGGGCTGGTCATGTGTGTTTGGCATTGGTGGTGGTGATTTGTCCCTTGCATCAGATGCAAGGACATGTAAGGAGTCATATGTGTGGGAGAGTTGGATAGCACACATCTGGTGCATGAGCTAAAGTGAATATCCTCTGGTGGTTATGAGGATTTGTCAGTTGGTGTGGTGATGAACTGGAGGAGCATGTAAATGACTGGTTGGTTTGAGGACCAACTGGTTGGTGTGTGCCTCTGTGGTGAAGTATCTGAGTATGAGAAGAACTGCCAGAGTACCTGCATACTCCAACAGTCCCCTGCATCAAGTACTCACACCACAGACAGCACACACAAAGTAATGAAAGAAAGTGAACATTACCTAACAGGTGAGAGCCTAAATGGAGGGACCAGGCTCATTGGTGCTCTTGGTCCTCTTGTTCCCCTTGATCTTGCCAATGAGCTCTTGTGCACACTTTGCAAGCTTGATGATCTGAGTTGGCTGGTACTTGTTATGCTTGTGGGGTCTGGGAACCTTGGGCTCACCAGGTACAGTGATGACAGTAGAGGCCACAGGTGGGTAATCAGGCATGGTGGTGTCTGATATGTTGCTGGTGGGCTAGGAGGATTCTGGTAATGCTAAGGATGTCTGATATTCCACCTACTAAGTGAGTAGAGTAAAATACAATTGATGAAGTCAGGAGGGAAGGGGCCTGGCCATCTGGCCAGGGCCTAAATACCCCCAGTCAATTGCTGCAGTCAGTCAGTACCCCACCAGGACCAATGCAGCCTGCAGCAGCTGCCACAGTTGATCTTGGACCCAGAGTCCTCCCATCACACAACTCGGCTGGGTCCACTGATCTCATGCCCTCATCAGGCATGGCCCACCTCCACCAGGTCAGTGGGGACCATGTTGTAACAGTACTCTGCTGGGTCAGGCTGTTGTGGGATGCTGAGGCAGGTGCAGATTGCCAGGCCACATGCCCTGAGGATCTCCTTGAGCATCTCATCAAGCTCTTCTGTCATGATGGTGTGGCAACTTTGTTTGCTGGGGTATCCAAGTCCCTGGCACATCTTCATTGTGATCATGCAGAGGTCACAGGAACCTCTGGATGGCTCATGCCATAGTCCTTGCTTTGTGATACCTGCACCAAAGGTGCAGATCTTGTTGCAGGTGTGACAGGTACAGCAACCAGGGTTGATAACCATGAAGCCAGGGTGGATATCTTCCCCAATGGCTGGGAAGTGCATTATGTGCTAGTGTACCTCACCAGCAGGGATGAAAAATTGCCATTGCTCACCCAACAGCTTCATTTCATTGATTGGGCCAGACCAGGTGAAGTCCTTGCCCAGTGGCCATCATGCACAGCTGCTGCCAGGTTGGACCTCTGGAATGTCCATGGCAGCCATGGCAAACTTCCCCCCATCACATGGCTGCTCAATGGTGAGCTGGCTATGCTTCTCAATGAGAGAGAGAGCATGAGTGCCACTCATGCAAGGAGGGAGAGAGGAGGATGACAGGTGGTCAGACAGACCAGCCTCATCATCAGTCTCACTGTTGGCATCCTCATCAATGGTCTCCATGTCCCCAATGTCCAAGAACATCTCATCAGGGTTGCTGGCCTTGGTAGGCACAGCAGAGGGAGCACTGGCCTTGGGTGGTGCAGCAGAGGGGGAGGAGCTGGCCTCAGTAGGTGCAGCTGGAGATGTGCTGGCCCCAGTGGGCTCAGCAGAAGATTGTGCTTGACCCTCCATTGAGGGGAGCTTGACATTGAGGAGGGGCATGCTCGATGCTGCCTCCTCCAGGTCTGGATCAATGGGGATGTCATCAATGACAGAGCCCCTGGGAGCAGCAGTGGCATCTGTGCCAACTGCAGGTGAAGTCATGGCCTCACCAGAGGGGGTGGAGGCTGGGAGAGAGGGATGTGCTGGCTCTGGAGAGCTTGGCATGGCACTTGAGGGGTTGGCCTCACCAATGGTGGCAGAGGCCATGATGTGTGGAGATGCTGGGGTCAAATTGCCTGGTGCTGGAGGAGGGGGAGGAGGATCCACAGCCATGTCATTGTTGACAGAGGGCTGGGCAGTGATGGTGGTGCTGGTGTCAGCAGAGGGCAGCATCTCAATGTCCTCATCAGAGAGCTTGCTGGAGGTCTCCACCATTGCAGCATTGTCAGCAGTGGCTTGAGTGGCTTGTTGGGCCACTCATCACACAGCCACCTCACACCTTTGGCACATGCATTGGGCCTTCTTCATGATGGCCATGGTTCTTGACATCATTGGGGTAGTTGGTGGTGGAGAGGAAGGATCTTGCACTCTCCTCTGCACCATATCTTGAGGTTTGTGCCTCACAATCATAGAGGTCTTCATGGAGTCTTGTCCTTTGTTGTACACTTGATTGGGATCAGCAGCTGATGTTGGGGACCAATTGGTTGGTCCTGCAATGCAATGGTGGGTCCTGCACAGTTGTGGTCTCTTAGCTTTGTTCTTCATTTCAGATGTGATGTGTGCACAGTGTGATATCAATGGAGTATCTTGAGGGTTTGGGGTGCACATCTTGATTATTTGGTGGGTTTTCAGGATCAATCAGTTAATCCTGTCCTTTTGCAATGAAGTTTTGACATGTCCAATATCTTGTTTTTGTCCTTTTGTGGGTATTGTGATTTTTCAATGGTTTCCTTGATGCATCAATTGGTGCAAAGATCAATCAGTTGATCCTTTTTCTTGTTTGTCAGGAAGAAACTTGCAGTTCAGAATTGTATTCATTTTGTCTTGAGGGTTATGTGGTGATCTTGAGGCTAGCCACCTGATTCTTGAGATTAATCAATTGATGTTGAAGATTTGTTGGTTGATAGGGAAGCACTTGCAGGGCTTCTTGATTTGCTTGTGCCTTGCCTTTCTTGAGTGCCTTGATTAGCATGTCTACAAGCTGACAATTTGTAGAGACCAATCAAATGATGAGGACACCATTTGCTTGATACTCCCTTGTGATGTGATACTTGAGATGGAAGTGCTTTGTCCTGTTGTGGAACTTGGGTTCCTTTGCTAGTTCAATGGCTGCATGGTTATCTACCATGAGCTCAGTCAGTTGGTTGACTTTCAGGCCAAGTTCAGCCACCAACCATCAAGTCCAAATAGATCTCCTTCACAGCTTTGGCCATTGCAATATACTTGGCATATGTGGTCAAATCTGTGACAATTGATTGGAGCTTCAAGACCCAGCTGTATGGCATGGACTGTACAGTGTTGACAATTCCCATTGTGGATCATGATGTTGATGTGTCCCCCATGTGATCTGCATCAGTGAATGTCTGGAACAATCAGCCAAAGTTGACTTCCATTGGTGGAGTCAAGGACATGTTGGGGGAGCAATAAACCAACCTGTGGGTATCAGTACCTTTCAGGTAACACAAAAGATGCTTTGCCTGAACCATTGCTGAGTTTTTGGACAGCAAAACTAATGTCAGGACATGTGCATGTGGTGATATAGAGAATCTGACCAACAATGCTGCAATACATGGAATGCTCCATTGGCAGGAGCAGCTCTCTAGCAGAGAGATCAGTGCTCAGATTGAGAGGGGTGTGGATGATGTTTGCAGAATCAAGGCCATAAGTGAGAAGCAATTGCTGAATGTAGCTTGCTTGGCTCAAATGGATGACACCAGGCGATTGGTGGACTTGGATACTGAGACTGTAGTCCAGAGGTTCACCACCAGTCATCTTGAAGTGCTGATGAAGTTGTGCCATAATGGCATTGGTGGATTTCTTGTTGCAAGTGAAAATGAGGATGTCATCCATGTAAAGTGTAAGGACCAGCAGGAAATCTTGCCCATCAACTGATTGATGTTGGAAATAAAGGGTGGAGTTGTGACTGCTCCACTTGAACCCTATAGAATGGAGGGTGGAGTCTGCCTTGTGATACCAAGTCCAGCCAGCTTGCTTGAGGCTGTAAAGAGACTTGTTAAGCTTGCAGATCAATTGGTTGGTGCCAGCATTGTTGCTTGGTGGCAACAGGGGTGGTCACATATAAAGGTCCTTGTTGATCTCTCGATTGAGATAAGCTGTTGTGATGTCCATTTGGTGTTATGCTTGTGGGGTCTGGGAACCTTGGGGTCACTAGGTATGGTGATGACAGTAGAGGCCATGGGCAGGTAATCAGGCATGGTGGTGTCTGATATGTCACTGGCAGGCTAGAAGGATTCTGGTAATGCTAAGATTGTCTGGTATTCCACCTACTAAGTGAGTAGAGTAAAATACAAGTGACAAAGTCAGGAGAGAAGGGGCCTGGTCATCCAGCCAGGGCCTAAATACCCTCTGATCAATTGCTGCAGTTGGTCAGCCCCCCCCACCAGGACTGATGTGGCCTGTGACAGTGCTGCAGCAGATCTCAGACCTGGAGCTCTCTCTTGTCTCACACTTGGCTGGGTCTGCTGATCTCATCACACTCATTGGGCCTCTGCTGCCCTGATTGGGCACAGCCCACCTCCACTGGGTTGGTGGGGGACCATGTTGTAACATTTGGTAGATGTTCCATCTGACATAAAGGCTGAGGATCATAAGCAACCAAAGGGTTGCCATCTTGACAACTGGTGCAAAGGTTTCATTGTAGTCAATACCATGCTTCTGAACAAAACCTTGTGCCACCAGGTGAGCCTTCTACTTGTTGATGGAACCATCTCCTTTCTGTTTGATCTTGAACACCCATCAGCTACCAATGATATTTGCACCTGGAGGTGGCTCAACCAATGTCCAGGTGTTGTTGTCCTTGTGAGAAAGGAGCTCTTTGTTGACAGCTTGCTTCCAAAGGTACCAATCAGTGTTGGAGTATGCAGGTACTCTGGCAGTTCTTCTCATACTCAGATACTTCACCACAGAGGCACACACCAACCAGTTGGTCCTCAAACCAACCAGTCATTTACATGCTCCTCCAGTTCATCACCACACCAACTGACAAATCCTCATAACCACCAGAGGATATTCACTTTAGCTCATGCACCAGATGTGTGCTATCCAACTCTCCCACACATATGACTCCTTACATGTCCTTGCATCTGATGCAAGGGACAAATCACCACCACCAATGCCAAACACACATGACCAGCCCATTGGTCCAGATCCAACTGAAGGATCACTTGACTCATCCAATGAGAACACTTGGTTCAACACCAAGATGAAATCTTCCACATGACACACACACACTCTGATGTGACACACCACATGATGGAAACATGATTGGTTGGATGGAGACATACTTCAGGCAACATTGCTTTCCACTGCAGGAACATAAACACTTGATGGTAGACACATTGACCAAACAGTGAAGATCATACTAACTGTTGCACTGAGTCTCCATGCTGTTCAACACATATATAATGTGTCACAGGACATAAAGTTGAACTCGATTTGAGATCATCATTAGATGCATCTTATGGTTGATTTCAGATGAAATCGATGGTAAGTGAGTCTTATTGTCAATTTCGCTGACAGGGCTGCCCAATGCTAGGGGATGGCCACAACAAGTGATGACTGCAACTACATCATCCCAAATGGGTTGGGGGTGATCAGTGATGGTGTCAGTGGTGTCTGGAAGATGTGGTACCAAGGTGCTGGGCCAACCAGTAAAGGTTAGATAATGTGCAGGGGCCCCTGAGGAGATAGGGGGACCTGCAGGAAGGGAGGCAGATCTTGACACTGGCTTGATGCTGTGGAGAGCTGCCCAGAAGGAGAGGCACTGACTGAATACCAGTGATGAGCCTCAGGGACAGCAAGGCAGGACCAACACTGGCCTGATGCTAGGTGACAGATTGCTCAGGAGCAGGTGTCACCATCATATATATACACATTCTCTTGTACAAGTGGAGAGGCAGGGCCTCATCCACTCTATCACTCATTTTCTTGTCAGTACATTTAGTATCATTACTCTCTTTGTCTTGCAGGGTAGCAATCTTAGGCATTGCTATCACTCAGTGTGCCTCCATTTGAGTTGGAGTACATAAAGACAGAAGTCAGAACCTTCACTGGTGCCACAGGCCTCACCTGTGCAGGTGGAACCTACACTGTGGTCCTGGAACCCCCACCAGTACCATTGTTATATGATGACACCAACCAGCAGTGTTGTTCAGTCTCTATCCTCAATCCTTATGATGGTGATGCAGTCCAGCAGCATCATATACCTGCATGATAGACAGTCAGTCCACTCCTGTCTCATGTGGGACACCTTCAGGCTACCATGAACATGCTGCATTACCTCTGAATGGAATGGCAATGGTGGTCAGTTGACATCAAGTGTAAAACAGAGTTATCATTGATCTCAAGTGACTTCAATGTTTACTGGCTGTTAACCTCAACCTCAAATGAAATCGATGTTTACCTCGAGTTAACATTGATTTCATGTGTCTGGCACACAACTGCTGACATAATGTACATACCAGTTGCACCTGTCATTGAAATATCATTGAATCTTTATCTTACTCACATACTCTGAATACTCACTGCTGCTTGGCCATACCAACTGACTGGTTTGTGTATTTGCTGCAGCATTCTCCTCTGCTTCCAGCCTCTGTGCATTTAACCACTGGTGTTGATTACCAACCAATTGGTCTTGTGTTATCATAACTCAGACTCTCAGTTGGACATCTTAGGATCTACAACATGTTGCTCAAGGTCACAACTTAGGCATCATACACAGTTGATCTCACAGTCAACTGACTGGTGTTGTACATCAACTGGTGGGTGGGTGTGACTAATGATTGCACACCATTGCTCAATTAGAAGCTACTTGACATCCCACCCTCCATTATGGATTACATAAGTTGATTTGCATTTTTAAAAATGCGTAGAGATCAGAAATGCGCATTTTTTAAAAAACGCAAAAAAATTGATACCCCCTAAAAGCCCTGGTTTTCGAAAACCTGCGTTTTCAAAAACTCAAAAATCCATGAAACCGCCTACTGGCGAGTTGCTGGCGAGTTGCTCACGCTCGGCACCTTGGCTTTGTTGAGCGCTTTTGCTGCGCTGGGTGGATGCGTGCGCAGCCTCATCTCACCGACATCCTGCACAATCTCGGGCAGCGTCAGTCTCACACTCCCTTCGCTCCCACCATCACCGTCTTTCTGCACAGTCGTCACGGTAGGTGTGCCCCTGCTCATCGGAACTCTCTTGGGACCCCCTGTTGGGTTCTTGTGCCCACTCGCCGCCACCTGCTGCATCCCATCACTCGTCTCATTGATCTCATTCCCTGTGCTTGCTGTTGATCCCCCTCCCCCTCGCTCGTAACTGTCGCGGTGCCGCCGCCCTGATCACGCTCTAGTCCTTTTCCCCCCCTGGCCTGCTCCGCCGCCTCCCTTTCTCGTGCTGGCGCCTGGCTATTTCTGCGCTCTCGTCTGCGTCTGCGTCGTCGTTACCTGCTGCCCCTGCTGCACCTTGTGGCTGCCGCGGTCTCGCAGCTCGAAACTTCATTTCAGTTTTCGTGTCTCTCGCTGGGTAACTCGTGCTGATCCATCGCACTTTGTCCGCGTCGTTCTCCCTCCTCGCCTTCGGTCGACAAAGCAGTGGTCGCTCGACGCTTGCAGTCTGCCTCAGTACTACATCACACCCCCCCAAGCTACTGTAGCTCCTCCCTCTACAGTCACACCACCTGAGGAGCATCGACCCACCGAAGCCCCTTCCTTCATTGTCTTCTCGTTGTCGGTAAGTGCCTTGTCCCCCCCTCGTCTCGACTGCCGATCTTCTTCCCGCCCGACCCTTGCTCGTCGTCTAGTGCTGGTTTCTGCCCAAGCGGCCACCCCGCCGCGGTCCCTTTCATGTCATCGTTTGTTCGTCTGTCCGTGAGCAAATGTGGCCCAGCTCCACCTCGAGCGTCGTGGTGGTTGCCCTGTCGCTCTGCCCGTGCCCTAGTAGCCTCAGCGCCATGTGGCAAAGCTGCACCATCGTGATAGGCTTCACTTCGGTTGCACTGGTGGCTGGATGATGCAGCACGATTTTGACACGCTCATCTGCACATACTCAGGGCAATCTGACGGTCGTTGTTCCTCACGATCAGCGTTCTTCGTCAGCCGCTCGCACTCGAGCTTTGCTTCCCTTTCCTGTCTTGTGTCCGCTGTCTTGGAGGCGATCTACGGGTAGCCGCTTATGTCCGAAACACCCACAGTTCAACACATGGTTGGAAGCTGTCCCGGATCGACATGCATTTGCCGTCGTTGGAGCAGGTGGCAAATGACGATATGCTCCCTCACAAGACGGCGATGGGGTGGCTCAGTCGCGATGCGCCTATTCGCCCTCGCCCTCGCCCTTAGCAGCGCTTGTCTGATCTAACAGTCTTTGCCTGTTTCCGATCATTGACTGCGATCGTGCCTGTCGATTTCGATTCCGAGGAAATCTCGTCGCGCTTTGAATCACGCCAGATTTCCACACTGGTCGGCTGCCTCAAACCGACGCGTTTCCACTTCATCCTCTCCCCATCTACGCTCCCCCCGCCCTTTGGTCTGCCACCAGCACGCCTCGCTCTCCATCCATCCATCCACCTCCTCCCCCACGATCTTGGCCATCGCCATCGATTCCTTCGGCCCGTCAATTTCCTTCCTTCATATTGACTCGTCGATCTCGTCCCTAACTTGGCTCGTATCCTTGCCTTTTAAAGCGATTCAGTGGCTGTTCCCTCGCCGCTTGACTTGCTAGCCCGCTCGCGCCGTCGTCGCCCGCCTTCACTTCAGACGCGTGTAAGTGATCAAATCGAGACGCGTCCGTTGCGTCCATATGACGCGTCTACTTCGTCGACTGACAACTCTTGACATCCCCGATGCCTTCGACTCGCGTTCTGCACGTGTCGTTCTGTCCACTAACGTCTCCTAACACGCTTTTGTCGCGAACGTAGTTGCGGATAGGAGTGATACGCGACGCTTCGCGCCGAGTCCATCTTTCTGACGTGCTGATCTTCCATGGACTCGCAGCACCTCGTATCGCCGCAAGAAGCGGCCGCTCAAGCTCAGGCCCGAAGGATGCAACCATCTGACGCACTTGGCCACCACAGTCATCACCACCACGGACACTCAGGCTCTGACGACATTTCAGGAGGCCAGTACTTCAATCCCGCAGCCATGGTACGTTCTTTGTCCCGTCCTCATCTCAACCGCGCGTCGCGTCACGGGCACTTTGACCTTACTGACATCTAGCTCGTATCTTCCGCCACCGCCGCAGCACTCGCGAAACATCGGTATGGATAACGCCAACGCGCCGTCTCACTACGGAGGCATGCAACTGCCCCCACTTGGCGCCGGCCAGAGCAATGGCGGCCATGGAAACATGGGACACCATGCGTATGGCTCCCACTTTGGCGGTCAGTCGCACGCTATGCCTTCACAGCTGTCGTACCCGCAGCACTCGCCGAACCCCTCCCATGCTCACATCCCGGGCAGTCAGAATACCGGCCCCATGTCCATGTACGGCTATGGCGTGCACCATTCTTCTCCCCAGCAGCACTACTCGCACGTCCCCGGACAGGCTGCCCACGGAGGCATGGGCGGTATGGTTGGCGCCGCCGGTTCGAACCCGATGATGGGTGCTCCTGGCGGAGCCTCCTCGGGCAGCGAATTTGGTAACCACGGCTTCGGTCACCAGTCGCACTACCAGCAGTACTTCCAGCCCCAGAACCTCCAGAGCATCTCTCCAAGCCAGGCTGGAGCTCCGCCCTCGTCCGCCAACACAGCCGCCGTCCCTGCTGTCAACAACGCTGGCGCTTTGACTGCTGCTAAGAGCTCCGGCAAGCCCGCCAAGGCTCCCAAGGCTCCCAAGGCTCCTAAGGCGGAGAAAAAGACTGCGGCTGCTGCCGCGCCCGCAAAGCCCGCCTCCGAGCCCAAGGCAAAAGGTTCCAAGAAAGGGGCTAGCGCCGACGCGGCAAAGGCCAAGTCCAAGGCGCATCCCTATGCCCAGTCCGAGCCCGCCGCCGAGGCCAAGCCTGCCAAGAAGCCTAAGAAGAGCGAAGATCCTCCTAAGCCTTCTGCTCTCAAGTCGCGCCTCAAACCTCCTAAGCAGGCTCCCTCAGCATGGCAGATTTTCTTCACTGAGGAGCTCCAGAAGATCAAGGCTCAAAGCCCAGACGAGCGTCTCAACGTCGCTCACGTTGCCAAGGATGCTGGTCAGCGCTACGCAGCGCTTCCCGAGTCCAAGAAGCAGGAATTCCACCGCCGTAGTCTCGAGGCCAAGGAACAGTGGGAACGAGAAATGGCCGAGTGGAAGTCTAAGCTGACACCCGAGGACATTCGTCAGGAGAACCTCTACCGATCGGCCCAGAGAAAGGCGGGCAAATCGAGAAAGGGCAATCTCAAGGATCCTAACGCTCCTAAGAAGCCCCTTTCGGCGTACTTTTTGTTCCTCCGAGCTATAAGGGCCGACCCCAACATGACCCAAGCCGTGTTCGAGGGCGAACAGGAAACGACAAAGCAGAGCGTACTTGCCGCGGCAAAGTGGAGGAGCCTTAGCGAAACGGAGAAACAGCCGTATCTGGAGAGAGCAGAGGCGGATAAGGCGCGCTACGAGCGTCTAAGGCGCGAATACGAAAGCAGTAACGGCCTCGAGTGATAGGGGTACAGTGGAGGCGAGGGGTAGGTCTGAGCTGCTGTCTCTCCCTAGTAGCATGTATGGCTGTAGTGGTGACAGCGCGCAGGCTGCAGTTGTAGTCCCGGACGTTGTTTTCTCGCTTTTCTTCAATGTGGCGCAGCAGAGAAGCGTGGTGCGAACAGCACCACTCTCGCTCTCTCAGCGTTGTAGTTCAGTCTTGTTCATGTATTTTTGAGTCCTGACTTGAGGCGCTGTCGTGTCTGGATTCTTTTGTGTGTGTGTGCGGGTGGGTGGGTGTGGACAGGATGGATATGGTTCGACGGTGATAACTTAGGTCAATGACGGTGCACAGACAAAGGCTTCTTCTGGGCAGGCTTGAACTGGCTCGAGCAAATGGAATTAAGAAGCAGACGTGAAGCGGATCACCATGATCGAGGTGTTGTCTGTGCTGAACTCGGACAAGGCATGCTTGAGCAGTTGCTGCGATGCCACTTGCGGGTCTTCCACGTCGCGAATCAGGTCGACTGCCTCTTGGTCCTCGATTACGTCCCACAGCTGCAACAGAAGCAAAGTCCCATATTAGCAAACAGCATGCATGTCGACGGAATAGGGGGGGGGGTGAACTTACACCATCGCAGGCGATGAGGAGGAAGCTGTCCTCGCTGCCGAGGACGGTTTCGGTGGTGTAGGGGGAGCCGACGACGAAGTCTTTCATTGCGGAGTCGCCGAGGGAGCGGGTAACGGCGAGGACGCCGTTGACGCGCGAGTTCATTACGAAACCTCCAGCGTCGGTGATGCGTTTCGCTTCTTGCGCATCAGAGCCTTTGTGATCGTAGGTAAGCCGCACGGCTTTCCCACCTCGACTGTTGATATCCAAGTGCATTGCATCCTCTGTTAGCATTGTCGACATGTATGCCTCTCGCGCGTGGCAATGCGAAACTTACCAGAGCACAGCCCGTGCATCCCCCACATTCGCCGTATACAACACCCTTCTCGGTGCTGCACCACCACTACCACCAGCAGAAGGACTATCTTTGCATTTGCCATCCCCCGCCTCGAACCGCTTTGCGATTCTCCCCCAAACCCCATCTCCCGATGCTGTATCCCTTCCAACCCCCCCCTCTGCATCTGCCTTCACCGGCCGACCTTGCTCATCTTCCAGCCGCAGAAACGCCACCGCCGCCGTACACCCGCTAGACGACCCCCTCTGACTCGCCAGATTCGCCAGCTCCCTATCCACGCTGTGAAACGTGGCGTTGAGCACATCCGGCACCCGCTTGTCGCGGTTCGCCTCGAGAGTCTTGAGAAGATACTGTTCCAATGTTCCAACCAACCAAAAGTCACAGTAGCACGCTTGTTTAGCCCTCAATCCCCGCTCGTGCGTATCGTGGGGGGGGGGGTATGCTAACTCACCTGATGAAAGTTCTGCCCACACCATTCCGCTGCATCCTTTCCCGCATGTCCATCAAAAATGCCGAAAAACCCCTGCCCATGCACACCGCCAAAATCGTACACAAACGCATGCGCATCCTCCATCGCCCTCCTCCACCGCTTGTTCGAATCCTCCGATATCCCAACCCGGAACGAAAACCCAACTCCGTGTCCGTGTCCAGACTCACCGCTCGAACCCGTGCTCTTTTCCCTCCCCACCACCGCCCCGTCCTCGTTCGGATGCTGGTTCAAAACCTACCCAATTGCAGTGCAAGGGTCAGCACAACATCCTTAGTTAGCAAGTCCCACGCTCGATCGATCGGTCGCATTGTCCACTTACCCCATTTGTACAAATCCCCTCCGCCACAGTAACAGGCGCCGACTCTGCATCACCCGACCTAGCACCATAGCCGCATGAACATCAGTATATGTAGATGCAACTTGAAGAGTCGGAGGAGCAACCACAAGACTCACCTTTCGCGAGCAGCCATAACTGCTAACTGCCGCCTCTCTCTGCTAATTCGCGACTGTGAATGCTCCAGCTTCGAAAACTGTATAGCCCCGGCTGGATGTCGGTGAAGAGCAGACTGCTGCAAATCCAACTGTGTGTGTGTGTGGTGGAGGATATGGATATGGATATAGAGGCAAGCCTAATCGAGGCTTTCGGTTGCGGTACGGGGGTCGTCAACCTCTAGCTGACTGTGATTTTTAGCCAAAAGCACGCAACATGTGACGTTGCATGCTTAAGTTTACTCGCGCGACCGCACCCCCGCCCGATTTGACTGCAAAATCTCTCTAAAACCGCGGCTGTTTCCAACCACAAGTGGAGGTACAGTAAAACCTCTCGAAGTGACACATGCGACAAGGGTAAAAAATTTCGAAAATTGAAAATTAATTGTGGCACAAAAAAAGTGCAAGTTTCACATTTTACAATATGACAGCTTACATAATGCTTTGAAAGGTATCTCTCTATACATCATTGTGACCATCCAATGAGCTCTTGACAATGACAAGCAGTTTCATACCCTCATACCACTATCATCATTGTTCAACCATGACTAGAGCACCAAGGTCTCCAGCCACTTCCTCTCACAACCTTTCCCAGCCCCAGAAACAGCAAATAAGGGCCTATTACCATGCACAGAAGGTGCTCAATCCTGCCTTCACTCATCAGCAGCTTGCAGACTGGATTCAGGAGGAATTCAAGCTCAGTTACACCCCCAGCAGGTCCTCTATCCACAGGATCATCAACCAAAGCCCAGCAACAGATCAATCACCTTCTTCCAGCAGCAGGAAGCATCCTGCCAACTCAGAAGAGCTAGACAGATTGCTTGCAGAATGGGTTGACAGTCAGCAAGTCAGAGGTCTCTGTCACAGGACATAAAATCGAACTCAAATTGAGATCAACATTAAATGCATCTTATGGTCGATCTCAGATGAAATCAACATTAAGCAGGCCTTATCATCGATTTTGCCCACAGGGCCATACAACACTGTGGAACAAAAATGAGAAGCAATGACTATGACTGCACCACCCCAAAGGGGTTGAGGGTGATCAGTGATGATGTTGGCAGCACCTGGAGGATGCTGTCGATGACCCTAGGCCAACCAGTAATGGCCAGGTGAGGTGCAGGGGCCCATGCGAGGATAGGGGGGGCCTGCAGGAAGGAAGGAGAGCCTGACACTGGCTCAAGGCTGTGGAGCCAGTGAAGAGGTAGTGGTTGGAGGCCAGTGACAAGTCTCTAGGACAGTAGGGGCAGGCCCTGACACTGGCCTGATGCTGGCAGAGGGATGTTCTGGAGCAACCGCTGCCAGCATACATATATACACATGCCTTGTGTGAGTGGAGAGGCAGGACCTCATCCACTCTATCATTCATTTACTTGTCAGTATGTTTAGTATCACTACACTCACACTCATTGTCTTGTAGAGTAGCAATCTTAGGCATTGCTACTACTCAGTGTGCTTCTGTTCAAGTTGGAGTACATATAGACATCAGTCAGAACCACCACTGGTGCCACAGGCCTCACCTGTGCAGGCAGAACCTACACCATGGTCCTGGAACCACCACCAGTACCATTACTATATGATGAAGCCAACTATTGGCATCATACAGCCTCAAGCATCAACTCCAATGGTGGCAGCACAATTCATCTGCACTGCATACCTACACAGGGACAGTTAGCCCACTCCTGTCAAGTGTAGGATACACATCTGGCTACCACAAACATGCCACATTACCTCTGAATGGAGTGGCAATGGCAGTCAGTTGACATCAAGCATAAGATGCAGTTAACATCGATCTCAAGTGAAATCGATGTTTACTGGCTGTTAACCTCAAACTCAAACAAAATTGACATTTACCTTGAGTTAACTTCGATTTCATGTGTCTGGTGTGCAACCACTGACATTAGAGTGGATTGTTCAAGCAGTGCCCCACATTCACCATGGCACCCAACATTCAGTCTGAGGAGCACCTCAGAGCCATCGACCTCAGGTCAGTGGTAGCCATGCTCCAGCAGATGATGGAGCAACAGCAACAAGAAGCTGAAGTGAACCAAGAATGGCAGCGAGCCATGCTAGGTAACTGGCAGCTGTACCAAGGCGAGGAGCTGACTACACCATCACCAGTAGGCCACACAAGGTTGGCCCCTCCCCTCAGTGAGTCAACAACAGCTCAGACCAGGTTTGCTCAAGTAGAGGATCCTCAAACCCCAATGCCCAGGTCAATGGCAAAGGTATGGCCTGCAGAGTTCAGCAATGTCAACATTTATGTGACTCCCATGGGTCCTAGGCATCATCAAGAGCCTCTCAAGCCCATCACTGTGTTCGAAGGAGAGGGCCAGGAGCCTAAGGCACTCCTGGTGGACATGAAGATCCCATTCCCCAAGCTGGACACCAAGGATGTTGAGCTGTTCCTCATCAAGGCCAACAACTGGTTCACTCAGTACAGTATCACAAGCCATCAGCATCGAGTGGCCATTGCTTCAGAGCGATTAGAAGGTTTGGCCAAGGAATGGTGGGATTCCAAGCTACAGGTCAACCCTAAGCTCCAAGGACAGCTGTTCCATGACTGGGACATGTTCTGCACCCGGTTGAGGGACCAGTTTGGTCAGACAGTCGACTCATTCACCACCTATGCTGAGCTCTCCATCCTCTGTCAAACCAGCAATGAACCAGGCATGGCCACTCGCTATGTTGAACATCTCTGGGACCTAGCAAACTGTGCAGGCCTCGATGGAAACCCTAAGCTCATCATGGGTCTCTTCAAGATGGGTCCCACCACCAGGATGCATCAAAAGTTCAAGCGCAATCCCCCCTCCAACCTCTGGGAATGGTATTGCAGTGTGGAGAGCATTGACTGCATTCAAACCTTGGATGCCAACAACACCTGTCTCCTCTTGACCCCAGCTTGTCCCGCTAGCATGGCAGCACCCACCACAGACAAGGGGAAAGGGAAGGAGGCACTGCCATTTAGCAACAGGACAAGCAGTTGGGGTCAATGTAGCAGAGCCATACCCAATACTGCCCCTAGGAGGCCCTTGCCTCCTCACTTGGCTCAGAAGCTGCTGGTAACCAACATCAGCAGCACCACCTTTGGACCAGATCAGTGCAGCCTATGTGGCCAGACAGGTCATTGGTGATGCAACTGTCCCAAGGCTGTGCCCAGGATACCTGTCCTGACAGGTGTGCCTCGCAGCCCTGTTCCACAGAGTGGCCACATCTATGCCATCAATGAGCAAGCTGAAGATGCTGAAGATGATGAAGAGGCATCTGAGGAAGGCAGCCAGGAAGCTGACATCAACCTGGCTGCCTATGCTGATGAGGATGAGGAGAATGCCCAATCCCAGGAAGGTGATGCTGACCAGGGAAATGGGCATGGGACAGCGCATTGATGGCATGTGTTGCCCTGAACCCATCCTTGTCATCACACTGTACATATCAAGACTGTCATTTCTGTTTCTCTGTGGTGTCGAGGAAGCCAGTACTCGAGATTGACAGGACCATTGCTGGTCACCCAGCCTGAATGCTGGCTGACACAGGTGCTGGTGTGTCTATAATTGCTTGTACATTCATTTTGACCCATCAAATACCCACAAAACCCATACACAAGAGAAGCATTCATGGTATTACTGGCCACACCTTACAGATTGACAGTGCCACCTCAGTCACCACAGGCATAGGAGGTTATCTAGTTGGCCCTTTCAAAGCAGAGGTGACAGATATCGATGACTATGACATAATCCTAGGTTATGAGTTACTCTGGAAGCTCAGGCCCAGGGTAGATTGGCACACCAGTACTCTCAATTTCTGGCCCAGTCTTGAAATCGAAGTTAAAGGGCAGTTAACGTTGATCTCATCTGAAATCAATGATAAACACCACATATCTTCAATTTCAACCGAGATCCAAGATAATGTACCTTTAACATCGATTGCAGCAACCAAACTCATAGCTCATGGAAACGAGTTTGTCTCTGCTGAACAGCTCATATGAGCAGCCCTCTGTGATGGCCCCATAGGATGCATGCTCCTAGATGTCAACCCATCCTCTATACCCATATATGGATTCGTTCCTATGGGCAATGACAAGGGTATTGAGTTGGAGGTCAAACCTCAGGAGGAGCCGAAGGTGAAGGAGATACCTGAGGAATACCAGGTTCTCCATCAGGTCTTCTGCAAGACTGAAGCTGACAAGTTGCCTCCAAGGACAGACCATGATCTCTCGATCAAGCTACTGCTGGGCACTCAGTCACCTTGTGGGCCTCTGTACTTACAGGGACCCAAAGAGCTGGAAGAGTTGCGCAAATACCTCGATGAGAACATCATGAAGGGCTTCATCCATCCATCAAAGAGCCCAGCACATTCACCTGTGCTCTTCATGCCAAAGAAGGATGGAGGCCTGCAGCTTTGTGTTGACTACCAAGGCCTCAACAAGGTTATGGTGAAGAATTGTGCCCTGTTATCCCTCATTGAGGAGCAGCTCTTCCTACTGCAGAAGGCCAAGGTCTACAGCAAGCTGGATCTCAAGGCAGCATATAACTTGGTACACATCGCAGATGGCAATGAATGGAAGACAGCTTTCAGTACCCAACTCAGGCTCTATGAGTACCTCATCATGCTGTTCAGGCTGGTGAATGCTCCCTCACACTTTCAGTTGCTTGTTAACAGTATCTTCTGTGATATCCTTGGTATCTACATGGTGGTATACTTAGATGACTTCCTCATCTTCAGCAACCACCTGAAGGAGCACATTGGCCATGTACAAGAGGTGCTACAGCGACTACACAAGCACTGACTCTTTGTGAAGCTGTCGAAATGCGAGTTCCACACCACAACCATCAAGTTCCTAGGCTACATTATTATGCTGCAAGGAATCAAGATGGATGAAGCGAAGGTATGGACCATTAAGGAATGGCTGGTCCCTGAGTTGATCCATGACATTCAGTGCTTCCTTGGCTTCACCAACTTCTATTGACAATTCATCTTGCACTTTGCATGCATTGCGAGGCCACTCACATCACTGGTCAAGCCAACTGAGTGTTTCAGGAAGTTCAAGCTGCCAGAGGAGGCAGAGAAGGCATTCCACAGTCTCATTGCAGTGTTCACATCAGCAGGAGTTCTTCGACATTTCGACTATCACCTGCCCATGTGAATGGAGACTGACACCAGTGACTATGTTATAGCTGGAGTCCTCAAACAAGAGCATGAGGGACGATGGCATCTGATTGCCTTCTACTCTTGCATGATGAATTCAGCAGAGCAGAACTATGAGATCCATGACAAGGAATTGCTCACAATGGTGGCATGCCTGACCCAGTGGCACCATATGCTGGCAGGCCTGCCATCGCAGCTCATCATCCTCACAGATCACAAAGTGCTCAAGTACTTCAAGTCTCAATGGCACATCAATGGTCAGCAAGCTCGATGGGCAGTGCTACTAGCCAATTTCGACTTCGTTCTACAATACAGGCCAGGGGACAAAGCAGGTGAACCTGATGCCTTGACTAGGTGGAGTGATATGCAGCCTGTTGGTGAAGAATGAGAGCATAATGTTCAACAGTTGCTGCCAGCCCAACTATTTGCCAAACCCAATGCGAAATCGATGATAAATGCCATTAAATGTCGATCTCAAATGAGTTCAACTGAAAACACATGTAATTGTCGAACTCAATCGAGTTTGAGCATAAGGGATGATAATCATTGATCTTGCGAAACACCCCCAGCAATGCCCTCTATGGCAGATATCATGGCAGGAGGATTTAAGGAGCTTGTCAGGACTTTCCAGCCCCTCGACCTTGAGCTGGTAGAGCTGTATGATCAAGGCCATTTCGAGTGAAAGGATGGTTTATGGTACAAGGGTGGCCATTTGGTTGTGCTGAAGGTCACACTGCCTGGCAAGCAAGGCAGCAACAACACCAGAAGTGCAGCCAAGGTATGAGACCAACCCCTATCAGTCGAGCACCTGCACTACATGGTGTTGTTGCAGTGCCATGATGGACTGACAGCTGGACATGCCAGGTGCGATGCTATGCTGGAGCTAGCATGATGGCACTACTACTGGCCACACATGGCTGCATGGATTGCAGACTACATAGCTAGCTGCCCAGTGTGTGCTCAATACAAGGCCCCATGCCATTGGCTGTACAGCCATTTGCAACTGTTGTCCAAGCCTGAGTGGCCTTGGGGCTCAATCTCCATGGACTTCATCGAAGGACTGCTGCCTTCAGAAGGCTATGATTCGATCCTAGTCATGGTTGACTGTCTTACCAAGTTCACCATCCTAGTGCTGACACATAAGTCAGCAACCTCAGAGGACACTGCCAAACTCCTAGAGGCCATGGTCTTTGTACATTTTGGTGCACCAGACCACATTGTCTCTGATCGAGGATGGCAGTTCATATCAGCAGCCTGGAAGAGGTTCACCACCACTCTCGGCATCAACCACTCCCTCAGCACAGCCTACCATCCACAAACTGATGGACAGACTGAATGGGTAAACCAAGTGGTTGAACAGTACCTCTGTATGTACTGCAATTACGAGCAAAACAACTGGCATGCCTTGCTGGCAATGGCTGAGTTTGTGTACAACAACATGGTACATAGCAGCATCGGCATATCACCATTCTTTGCATGTTATGGTTGGAATCCCAAGTCTCACCCAGAGATCCCAGAGTGACTTGGAGTACATGACCTGGGATGGCATGAATGGCTCATGACTGCCAAAGACCAGATCAAGTATCTCCAGGAAGCCATTCAGCAAGCACAAGCATGGATGGTTGAGCAATACAATTGCAAGTGCAAAGATGTGGAATTCAAAGTCGGTGACCTCATTTACATCAACTGCAAGAACTGGAAGACTCAACAACCTAGTCCCAAGCTTGACACATGCTTTGCTGGCCCCTTTCCCATCCTGGAATGCATCAGATGACAAGCATACCACTTACAACTTCCAGTGACCTTCAAAGTCCACAACATCTTCCACATCTCCATGCTGGAGAAGCAGCCAGCGAGCCAACTGGCAGGGTGCAACACACTCCCCATAGAACTGCCACTGCATGATGATGAGCTGAAGTTTGAGGTTGAGCATGTCCTCAACCATTGAACCCATCATGGCCAGCTCCAGTACAAGGTGTTCTGGAAGGGCTGTCCTGAGGAACAGGTGACCTGGGAGCCTGCTGAGAACCTCAATTGCCCTGACCTCATCCAGGACTATGAGGTTTTGAGGGGGGGAGGCATCCCCACTCGAGAATAGGGCCATCTCCTCAGTTTCATGAATTTGATGTTAACAGCATGTTACAGTTGAACTTGTATGAAATCGATGTTAAAAGCGAGTTACAGTCAATCTCACATGAAATTGAGGATTATATGACTTTATCCTTGATCTCAAAAAGGTCAGCCCCACAGGAGGAAAAGTCACCAGGAAAGCCCCAGCCTCAGTGTCAAAGCTCATCAGACACTCACAAGGCACACACAAGGGGAAGGAGAACAGCAGTGGATTTCACAGGAACAAGCACAGTACAGGAAAAAGATGAATCTACATATCTATGTAGAAGGGTTCACTGTCCTCACCTTTGGGGACAGGCAGAGGGGACAATGGCATGTCAACAGGCAGTGGAGGGCCACCAGGGCAGGAACACAACTCATGGGGCTGATGCTCACTCACGAGAGTGCAGTTTGCCACCATGTAGCGATGCATGGCATGCAGGACACCAGGAAAGTCGGTGTCATTGAGGTGCCAGAGCCACACCATGGCCATAGCCCAGTGACAATCGTCAGTGGGAGGGTAGACATGGTCATTGTGGCATACCTTACCCATACCAACACTCTCTGACATCGAGAGATGGGCCTGCTCGGTGCTGTGCTCATGATGACCATGCTGCCACCCAGGAAAGTCGCCACAATACATGAGTGCTGGGTGGTGAGCAATGTCCTGGCAGCAGTGAGCAATACCTGCAGTGTGGCAATGGACACATGAAGTGGGCACATGGCATCGCTGGCCCAATGGGTCTGCAAACATTGAGGGAAAGCAGCTACACCTCTGAACCAAAGCAAGTGGTCAGTACATGGCCACAGCATGAACTGGGATGATGGAGGCAGATGAGACTTATGGGACTTGGAGTGCTTCACAATGAGCACAGGACCAGGTCAGCCAAGGTGCAGAGCCCTCATTCAGGCACCACATGATGATGTTACAGATTTGCCAATCTGCAGCATCACCCTGAGCAACAGTCCAGACCTCAGGGTATCACCCAGCCATGTACAAGATCAGCAGCACTGGAGCCCAGAGTACCTGGGTCCATGCTATGATCTCAGCCCAACTCAGAATGTGGGCCAATGATGGCAACAGGGAAGGGCAGTGCAGGGGCACCAGAGGAGGTGGCATGTGCCTGCCATTGGAAGGGGTGTCCCTCCACATCATGCCTGGAGGAGGAGGTGATGGAGCATAGGTGGGCATGCCAGGCGCCTCAGGAGATGCCAGAACACTGTCCAATTGAGCCAGTTCAGCCTCGTAGTGCTCCTGGTGCTCCTCACTAGGAGTGTGCACACCCAAGAAAGGAGGTTTGAGGATGGGAGCAGGAGGGCCATGCGAGGCCAGCTCCACCAGCAAAGCAGCCATGACTTCCTCGACAGGCATAACAGCTGCCTCAGAAGCGGGTTGAGGCATCGAAGCACCTGTGGGCTGCCCATGGGTAGAGTCTCTGTTGTTGACCGAAGAGATGGGGGCAGCAGCACCAACAGCTGAGGGAGTCTGAGCTGCAGATGTGGCAGGGGAAGAGGAGTGACAGCTCATGCGATGGAGAGCTGCATGGGGAGCTATGGGAGCTGCTTGACAAGTTGAGTGACACAGAGGGGGTGTCGAAGGAGGAGCCAACAAGGTATCTGGTGGCATAGGAGGATGATGATGAGCAGGAGGGAAGAAGGGGTAGAAGCTCTGCCCAACACCATGAATACAGGCCACCCTTTTCTGTGCAGGCTGCAAAGAAATAGGCTCTGGATGGACTTCATTACTTCGCAGGAGCTCAGCTCTGAAAATGGGGGTAATGTCACAGGACATAAAATCGAACTCGAATTGAGATCGACATTAAATGCATCTTACAGTCGATCTCAGATGAAATCGACATTAAGCAGGCCTTATCATCGATTTTGCCTACAGGGCTGTACAACACTGTGGAATGAAATGACAAGCAATGGCTATGATGACACCATCCCCAAATGGGTTGGGGTGATCAGTGATGATGTCAGCAGCACCTGGAGGATGCTGTTGACAACCCTAGGCCAACCAGTAACAGCTGGGTGAGGTGCAGGGGCCCCTGCAAAGATAGGGGGGACCTGCAGGAAGGAAGGAGAGTCCAACACTGGCTTGAGGCTGTGGAGCCAGCGAAGAGGTAGTGGCTGGAGGCCAGTGATGAGTCTCTAGGACAGTGGGGCAGGCCCTGACACTGGCCTGATGCTGGAGGTGGGATACTCTGGAGCATCTGCCACCAGCATACATATAAATACACATCCCCTGTATGAGTGGAGAGGTGGGGCCTCATCCACTCTATCATTCATTTACTTGTCAGTACATTTAGTATCACTACACTCACACTCATTGTCTCATAGAGTAGCAATCTTAGGCATTGCTACTACTCAGTGTGCCTCCATTCGAGTTGGAGTACATATAGACATCAGTCAGAACCACCACTGGCACCACAGGCCTCACCTGTGCAGGCAGAACCTACACTGCAGTCCTGGAACCTTCACCAGTACCATTACTATATGACAACGCTGGCTATCAGCATCATACAGCCTCGAGCCTCATCCCTGACAACAGTGGTGCAGTCTATCAGTGCTGCATACCTACATGAGGACAGTTAGCCCACTCCTGTCAAGTGTAGGACACACACCAGGCTACCATGAATGTGCCACATTACCTCTGGACAGAGTGGCAATGGTGGTCAGTCAACATCGAGCATAAGACACAGTTAACATCGATCTCAAGTGAAATCAACATTTACTGGCCATTAACCTCGAACTCAAATGAAATTGACATTTACCTCAAGTTAACTTCGATTTCACATGTCTGGTGCATGACTGCTGACACTTGGCCTGGACATGAATGCAATATAAGCTGTAGTTGAAATAGCAGATGTCTCAGCTCTTGGCAGCCAAAGTGTTGCTGAAAGGCCCAACAGTGTAGGATGAGTAACTGAACCCAGCATCAACCCAAACAAACTCACCTTCATCCAGATGGAGCTGAGGCTTGGCAACAATTCCATGCCCTGATGCCCAGACACATGAGTCATGCGATGAGCCTGGATGTCTGATGATGGACTCCACTATGCATAACAAGTGTGGTAGGAACACAAGAGTGATGTTGAATGTATAATCACCCTTGTATGAGTAGTGTTCCTGAGCATTGAGTGCTGGCTTCCAAGCCAGATTGATGTGTGTGCCATCTGCCACAAGCCAGCCTTGACCCCATTCCTCCACACCAGTCTTGTTGATGACCCATGCTGATGCCTTTGCCCACTCATCCTCTGTTGTGAAGGTTACAACCTCTTCATTGAGTTCATATAATGCCTGAATCATCTTTTTGGTCCACATGTGAACCAAACCCCAACTTCAGCTGCAAGCCAAAGCAATATCTCAAACTCCTCTGCCATTGCCTGATTGACCCAGGCAATACAAGCCAACTGCAATCTGCAGTTGAACATGTCTGAATTCAGGGGTGGAGCTGAAGACCTTTGTTGTGCTGAGGTGGCAAGTGAGTGCTTCAAATGCATCCAGAGACATATGAACCAAGCCACAGAATGTCTTGCAGTTGGTTCTTTTGCATTGGTCTAGGATGTTGAGGAGCATTTTGAGATGATGAGACTTGAAAGTGCATGTGACAGTGTATCATTCAGCCTCAATGATGCTGTATGCCTTTGTTAGTGCTTGCAAGACTGCATGAGCAGTTTCATCATCATCACTGTCATCCAGATCGTCATTTGGATGCCACATATCAGCATCACCTGCAAAGTCAAGCTGTAGCTTTGATTTGACCACTAAGGCATGTCTGATTGCTGTGTCTATATCAACAAGAAGGAGCCACTTTCTTCATCTATGAACCATTATGGTGTTGATTGGTATACTGAGTTGATTGATGTAAAGAGACCAGGGGGGACAGGCAGCAGTGCCTATTGACTGGGCAAAGGTTGGGAAACCAGTCAAGAACTTGCATTCAAAGACTGGTTGGACCTGACACCCTCATCAGATAGTACACCACAGGGGGAGAAGGAGAGTGGAGAAGGAGAGGGGAGCAGGAGAAGGGGGAGGGCATGCAAAGAGAGGGAGCAGATGGGGGAAAGGGGCTGACTGAATGCACACATGCTGAGCTGACAAATTTGGTCTTTGGTGTGGTGGAAAGGCAGCTGCACCACCAAACTGGTGTTGATGGTGTGGAGGACCATGAAGGTGGTGAGGGAGGGGAATGGTCAGAGCTGCAAAAATGATGAGAATGGTTGAGATTGTGAGAAAGTAGAGATGGTGGTGTGAACAGAATGTGAGATCAGGACAAAGGGTTTAAAAAGGAACAACAGCACAATGCATCCCACTTAGTTCAGCACCTGGAGAACACACAAACAAGACCTGTATATACTGAACATTCAACAAGTAACTGCTTGCAAGCATTGCATTCACAAGCATATGCATGACATGTAGATCAATCAAAAGGAAAACAATGCAATTTGAGTATACTAAGAATACAAAGAAGTGGTAGTACAAAGTGATATGGAGGCTAGGGATCAGGTTCATTGGCTTCCTCCAAACCAGGCCTACCAGGCATGTTGGCAAGCATCAACTCGAAGTTAATGTCAGTCTGCTGGCAGTTGTTGGCAGCCTGACTTGTGATTTGGAGCATCTGAATGAGGAAGCATCATTCATCAGCTTGCATGCACTCCTGCCTGATGGCCTCCTCCTGCTGGAAGTTGAGTTGCATTTCCTCCTGCTTTGTGCACTCTTCCTTGAGCCTGATATGTGATGCAAGGGACTCAGTGGTGCAAGCACAAATGATTTCTGACAGATCATTGCATTTGCTCTTCAAGGATGATGAACAAGCCTTCTTTGGAGATCCAGAGGCTGAGCTGCAGCAGGTGGAGTCACTGTCAATGTATGTGTCACCATCACCACCAAATGCAGTGCTGGCTGAGCAGAGGCAGATTGAAGTGCTGGTGGGGGTGGTGAAGGGGTTGGGAGTGGGTGTCGAGTTTGATGCAGCAGTTGCTGATGCAGAACAAGCAAGAACCCTAGCTGAGAAGGGGTCACTCTGCAAATCTTCAACAATTGCATCTAGAGCTGGAATGCTGCAGTCTTGAGGGTATCCTTCATCTTCTGATTCATCCATGAAGTTGATGACCAACTGGGGGGTGCTTTGCAAGGGTGCAGTGTTGTATGGTGAGCTAGTCACCAATACAACTGGCCCAGTGGCAGGACAACTGCTGACCATCTCATGCCATTGCTTGAACCAGGAATGTGTCTCAGTGATGGCAGCATGAGACACATAATCCTGTATGATGGAGCACTTTAGTAATGCATCAAGCATGTAATAAAGCCCTGAAGTAAACTTACTGAGTGATCCTGTTCCATTTTGCAAAGAAGAAGACCCACACAAGTCTTTCCAAACTTCTTTATGATGTCATTGTAGCACAATGTCAACCAGCAAATCTTGGACTTGATGCAACTGGAACCATTTGGGGAGTTGTTGTCAGGGAAGACTTCATTGAAGACCTGATGACAGATGATGTCTTTGTTCATCTTCAGACCTTTCTCCTGATCCAAAGTCAAATGTCCAGGAAGCAGGACTCACTGATAGTAGTTGTTCTTGTGGATTACATCCACCAGTTGTGCTGTGTCCTCATCTGTCCAAGTGAAGTATTTTGCCTCTTGCAAGCAGGATCTGGCTGTTTGAGCATTTCTGGAGCAGGTGCTGAGAGGTTGCCCATGAGACAAGGTGCTCCTTTGTCATGCATGTGGTGCATGGGTAGTGTTGGGAGTGGATGAAGGCTGGGAACTGGAACCAGATGGTTCAGGAGAAGGGGATGCAGAAAGCTCAGCTGAGCTTGTTGATGGTCAAGTGGGGAGACAAGCAAGACATGAACTGTGCTGGTTGGTCAAGACTGAGTTGTTGAGTGCAGCACCATCTTGCTGTGCAGATGAAGCTTCCTGGGATGCCACAGCAGAGGATGGAGCACATTCCAGGCCCATGGCCAGCCATGTTTGGCTGTTGCCCTCATCATAAGGAAGGTTGGCCATGGCCATATGGAAACAGGTTGATGTATGAGGTGGTGGTTGATTGGAGACTGAATGGGTTTGTTGAAGTTGTGGGTTGTGGAGTGTGCAAAAGTGTGGAGATGAGTGTGTGCACAGTGTGCACATGACCTGAAAACTCAGCAAAAATGCAGAATGCAGAAACTTGATGGTCAATCTACAGTCATGGTGACCATAGTTTTGAAAACTCAGAGTTTTGACCATTTGGCAGAGCTTATGTAAGATTTTTGAGTTTTTGAAAATCCAAAATTTCCCAAAACTCATGTGTAAAAATTTCCCCAGACAAATGAAACCCCCTATTGTTGCAGATTGTTAATCACTGACTACAAAGTTGTGGAGAATTTGTATTTCTGTCCCATAAATGGGCCTGTCCCACAAATGGGCCAAACATGTTATATATACCTTAACACTTGGCTTGAACCATCTGTGTTGACATGGCCTTTGCATCTTCTTTCATATGTTTGGTCATCACCATAACCCTCCCTACTTAATGTGATGACCATTCTCCCCATTTAATGTGGTGCTGTTTCCACCAGATCTGCAACAACAGTGGCTTAATGGAAGGTGTAATGTCAAATGGCTTCTTATTGAGCAATGATGTGTGATCATTAGTCACACACACACACCAGTTGATGTACAACACCAGTTGGTTGACTGTGAGATCAACTGTGTACATGCCTGAGTTGCAATCTTGAGCAATGCATTGTAAATCCTAAGATATTCAACCGAGAGTCTGAGTTACAATACCACAAGACCAATTGGTTGTTTATCAGCACCAGCAATTGAGTGCACAGAGGCTGGAAGTGAAGGGGAAAGTCACCACAAATACACAAACCAGTCAGTTGGTATGGCCAAGCAACAGTGAGTATTTTGTATACATGAGTAAGATGAAGATTCAATGGTATTTCAGTGATGGGTGCAATTGGTATGTAACGTGAGGGGCCCATTTGTGGGACAGAAATCCAGCCAATAAATTTCATGATGTGACATATATTCAAGGCAGCTCAGCACAACATCCACACACCACCCCTCTTCCTTCACTACCACCACCATATCTTCCCCCTTGTCTCAGCACCACTTCAGACATCCATCTCTTTGCCTCAATATCATGCCTAAACAGCTCACAAAAGCAAAAAGGACAGAACTGCACACTAATCATGCTCAGAAAGAGGCTATTGTGGCCAAAGCAATCAATGATTTGCACTCCAGAGCCATTCAATCCATCTGAAGAGCAGCCGAGCTCCATGATAACGTGAGTGGCCCATTTGTGGGACACTTTTGGCCCATCAACACACTTCGTCCGGAAGCTTCTTTAACGTGTTTGGCCCATTTATGGGACAGAAATACAAAATTGTTGCAGATTGTTAATCACTGACTACAAACTTGTGGAGAATTTGTATTTCTGTCCCATGAATGGGCCTGTCCCACAAATGGGCCAAACACGTTATGACCTGAAATTGCACTTTACAGTGATGATGGCTTCAAAGAAGGTTGATCTCGTCATCTGAGTAGTTGTCATGATTGTCCCAATCATGATTTGTGGTCCAAGCAGGCTCCTCCGAGGCTGTGCTTAGCATATCAATATCATCACTGCCTTCACTTCCTATGCCTGCTATGCTTGCTACCGAGGCTGCATCTTCCTCTGTGCTGGGCAAGCAGCTGTCGGATTCCAGGCCTGTGCTTGGCGAGCCTTGGTTTTGTGCCAGAATTTGTTGATTTGGGGCCAGTTTGGGAGCATTTTTGCGCTGAATTGCTTCCCTGATTTCCCTGCTGTCCAAGACTTGAGCCTGAGAGAGCTGAGCCTGGTCTCCTTGTGCTCTGGTATGCTTGAATTCAAGCATTTGACGTAGCTCTGCCACCTCCTGCTGCAAAAGGACATTGTCATTGTGGAAATGACCAGCTGCTTTTATGATTTTGGTCCACAAATGACGAGAAGAGCGATCTGGGTGCTCTGAGGACCGTATCTGGCTAGCCATGGACACCAATTGTCGCGAAGTCTTTGGGGTTGGTGGCAGGGTGCTCCCTCCTGGCTCCGGTGTCATTTCCGGTGTCATTTCCCTGGGCTGTGGAAGCCTTTCAAGTACACGGGATGGATTAATGACATTGTCAATCCCAACCGACTTGAATGCGGCCCTTGCAGCTCTTGATGTGATGATTTTGTCCCTTATCTTGATGTAGATGCGCAGGAACTGCATCTTGTTAATCACGATATTGCTTTTTGCCAATGACGAAATCATTTGGCTGTATTGTGCCTTGAGTGGTCCGAAGATGGACACATCAAGTGGCTGCAGCAGGTGTGTAGCATGTGCGGGAAAGCAGAGAAGAATGATTCCATTTTTCTCTGCAAACTCAGCAAATGCTAGGCTTGTGTGCGAGTTATGACCATCAAGAAGAAGGAGACGCTTCTGGTTCGCATTCTGAGGCCTTGTATGGGGCTCCTCACGTTATTTAAGGCAGCTCAGCACAACATCCACGCGCCACCCCTCTTCCTTCACTACCACCACCATATCTTCCCCCTCGTCTCAGCACCACTTCAGCCATCCATCT
Organism: Ustilago lituana; assembly: GCA_928869825.1. NCBI lineage: Eukaryota > Fungi > Basidiomycota > Ustilaginomycetes > Ustilaginales > Ustilaginaceae > Ustilago > Ustilago lituana. The sequence goes on from CAKMYA010000001.1 coordinate 1,674,461, forward strand.
CTTTGCCTCAAAATCATGCTTAAACAGCTCACAAAAGCAAAAAGGACAGAACTGCGCACCAATCATGCTCAGAAAGAGGCTATTGTGGCCAAAGCCATCAATGATTTGCGCTCCGGAGCCATTCCGAAGAGCAGCCGAGCTCCATGATATACCAAAATCAACACTCCACAGACGCCTAAAGGCCATCAAACCACCTCAAGATGCACACAGGCACCGTCAGCTCCTTTCCGAAGCCCAGGAGAAATCATTAGTGGCCCATATTGAGGCCATTGCAGCCCAAGACTTCCCTACGACATTCAAAGACCTCAAGATGCGCGCCGCAGCATTCTACAATGCAAACAACAACATCCATAATCATGATTTACCAGCTGGATTGTCATGGAAGTGGGCACGAGGCTTTCTTTATCGCCATCCATCGCTTTTGAGCTGCTTTAGCCGCAGTTTGGACCACTCCCGAGCAAAAGCATCAAACATGACAACAGTAAATCATTTCTATGATGTCCTCCGGAGCACAATGGCCAAACATGACATTGCCATCAATCATGTCTACAATATGGACGAGACAGGCTTTGTATTTGGCAATGCACAGTGTCAAAAAGTGCTGGTACACAAGGCAAAAAAAGCGGCCACAAGATTCAGGACACAACCTGGTCAACGAGAAAGTGCCACTGTCATCGAGTGCATTGGTCACAAAATCCCTCCTCCGCTCATCATCTTCAAGGGAAAAGCGCACATGCTGGGCTGGTTCCGTCATCAGCAAAATATTCCACCCAATTGGGCCTTCGCAGTGTCGCCAAATGGCTGGACAAATCAGGATATTGCGCTAGACTGGCTAAAATGCTGTTTTGAGCCCCATACAAGGCCTCAGAATGCGAACCAGAAGCGTCTCCTTCTTCTTGATGGTCATAACTCGCACACAAGCCTAGCATTTGCTGAGTTTGCAGAGAAAAATGGAATCATTCTTCTCTGCTTTCCCGCACATGCTACACACCTGCTGCAGCCACTTGATGTGTCCATCTTCGGACCACTCAAGGCACAATACAGCCAAATGATTTCGTCATTGGCAAAAAGCAATATCGTGATTAACAAGATGCAGTTCCTGCGCATCTACATCAAGATAAGGGACAAAATCATCACATCAAGAGCTGCAAGGGCCGCATTCAAGTCGGTTGGGATTGACAATGTCATTAATCCATCCCGTGTACTTGAAAGGCTTCCACAGCCCAGGGAAATGACACCGGAAATGACACCGGAGCCAGGAGGGAGCACCCTGCCACCAACCCCAAAGACTTCGCGACAATTGGTGTCCATGGCTAGCCAAATACAGTCCTCAGAGTGCCCAGATCACTCTTCTTGTCATTTGTGGACCAAAATCATAAAAGCAGCTGGTCATTTCCACAATGACAATGTCCTTTTGCAGCAGGAGGTGGCAGAGCTACGTCAAATGCTTGAATTCAAGCATACCAGAGCACAAGGAGACCAGGCTCAGCTCTCTCAGGCTCAAGTCTTGGACAGCAGGGAAATCAGGGAAGCAATTCAGCGCAAAAATGCTCCCAAACTGGCCCCAAATCAACAAATTCTGGCACAAAACCAAGGCTCGCCAAGCACAGGCCTGGAATCCGACAGCTGCTTGCCCAGCACAGAGGAAGATGCAGCCTCGGTAGCAAGCATAGCAGGCATAGGAAGTGAAGGCAGTGATGATATTGATATGCTAAGCACAGCCTCGGAGGAGCCTGCTTGGACCACAAATCATGATTGGGACAATCATGACAACTACTCAGATGACGAGATCAACCTTCTTTGAAGCCATCATCACTGTAAAGTGCAATTTCAGGTCATAACGTGTTTGGCCCATTTGTGGGACAGGCCCATTCATGGGACAGAAATACAAATTCTCCACAAGTTTGTAGTCAGTGATTAACAATCTGCAACAATTTTGTATTTCTGTCCCATAAATGGGCCAAACACGTTAAAGAAGCTTCCGGACGAAGTGTGTTGATGGGCCAAAAGTGTCCCACAAATGGGCCACTCACGTTATCACTGATGTGGAGGAAGACCATTTTCCAACAGAGGTGACCAAGCAAAACTCGAGCTTTGACTTTGGAATTGTAATTGTGACTGGCTTGCCACACAAGGTGCAGATGGTGTTTGTGCAACTGTGGTGATCATCCAAAATCACTCAAATTTGAAGTTTTGTGCAGAAAAGCGGGTCGCAACCTGCTTTTCACTTTCTGCGAGTTTTCCTGACTTTGATTTTAATTTTGGCAGGGATCGATCACTTTTATAAATTTGAAGCTGGAAAAGTTCGATTTTCGTCACAAATTCGAAGTTAACATAAATATTGAAACCCCCTACTGAAAAATCGCAATACCCCCTTTTGTCTGATCGCGCTCAGCCGATTGCGCCTATGGGCCGGAAGATGACTAAGTACAAAGTCGGCCGAGACTACCAAGATGGCCGGAAATGCAGAAGATACCGAGCCGATCCAGTGACAGCGGTCAGCGGTGCTTTCTCTTGCCTCGTAGTTTGTCCGATGGCGATTTGACGCTGACGAGCGCGCCACTAATGCGCACTTGTGCTTCGTCCCAGGCGTCCTGATTGGTCTTCTTACTGCGTACATACCTCGCCCGAGCTTGGTCGAATTCGACCGTGTCGATTGAGTCAGCACTACCGAACAGCAAGCAGACTAGATCCTTGGCTGGGCTCGCAAGCTGACCCAGGATTGGAAACCGGTCGAGGCCACTGACCCAGAGATGATGACGCAGCAGCGACTCTGTGTCGAGTTCTGAGTTTGACTTTGGTGCCGGGTGGCATCGCTGCGAATAAGAGCAACCCTCTGGCTGGGCGTTCCCTTTGAGGTCGATGAACAACTCGAGACATTGCTTCGACATGCCAGACGCAAGATGGGGCCCAATACGCGACTCCAGCACCGTCTTGCTGGGTGACTTGATGCGGTTCTTGACCTGGATGGCAATATACGACAGCTTGGACTTGTCAAACGGCTCTCGCCCATCCTCTGGTGCTTCAGTGCTGCTTGATACGTACACGGGGATGAGAAGGTCCCACCCCGGTTGATTCGAAATGCCTTGAGCCGCGGCGTGCCTGAGCCAAAGCTCGACGAGCTGATCCGAATCCATAACATCTGTGCTATCCACCTGTTCTTCGAAGCGTACAATGTGCTTGAAGTTGAGCCAAGCGCGATCGCACCACTGGTGCATTTCGCTCAAGGCGACGGACGCCTTCTGTTTCTGCTTCGCACCTTTTCTCTCTGGCAGGAATGATTCGACATCCACGTGCACTTTGTCGCCAATGAGCGCACACAACCATTTGCGAACTGACACAAGGCCATAGACGGCGAAATAGGTGGTCGATTCCGGGGCGTTGATCGAGCAGGAATCCTTCAAGACGCTCGAGTGCATCCCTGAAGTGGCAAGGTCAATGGCCATGGTGCACAACAGCGCGACGCCTTGTTCGCCTTGCGCGCCAATGTCGAAGCCAACGGGCTCAAGCGCGTTGACGATCGCCTGGATCACCATCTCCCACTTTCCGAGCGTCTGTCCGGGCTCGCAGCGGAAGAACCAGGCCACAGCGGCGCTGAGAGGTGGCTCACTCGGTGTGTTGCTTATGATAGAGTCCGAAGTGGTGTATATGCGGCCCACAAAGCGCAAATGCTGCGCAATCTGTCTCGAGACAAAGTCATACCATGACCTAGGATCTGACCGGCTACTGAGCTCCAGTGTGATGCGGCGCGAGACGAGAGCCAATAGATTCTGGTTGAGTTGGTCGATCTTTTGCACTGGGACATGCTTCTGAATGTCCCACTGCCAATCTCCAGGAAAAACGAGTTTTTCAATGATCGCCTGCGGATAGATGATGCCAGCCTTGTTGTGGTACCGCTGGTCATTCCACAAGGGCCTGCCTAGACTGGGCAGCAATCCGTTGAGCTCTCGAAGCTTGTAGGTGTCTTTGTCCGCGAAGATGCGTTCACACTGATCGGCAGTGAGGTTGACGTCGAGAGGCATGGTAGAGAATGGCTGGGTGAGCCGATGCGTACTGCCGAACTCAGTACGGCGAGAGCCTTTGCGAGCCGTGTCACCGGTGAGTGGAGCCAGATCCGAGTTGGTATCGATGAGAAGGATCCAACAGGATCTAGGCATGGCGTGGAACCATACGCGGCGTATCACGGGGAGGAGAGTGGCCATGGAACCGCATTCGTCCAATGCGAGAAAGAAGAATGGCTGTTGGAAGGGTTGCGGAACACATCCTTCCAGCTTCTGAATTTCGAAACGCAGATACTTCTGTACCGCGTTGGTGAGCATCTCGGGTTCAGAGATCTCAGAAGAGTATTCCTTGCACATGGCAGTGTAAAGGTCATCGGCGGAGTCGCAAATGTGCTTGAGCAGTTGTTCGCGTAAGTTGGCGGTGCCAAACAGCTGTGGTGGCTCGGCGGCCAATTCTTTGCCTCGCATGGAAGCCGATTGGACGTGTGGCTCGCCAGTTGCTGGGCCGGCTGATGGTGCGGCTGAGGGTGCGGCTGAGGGTGCGGCTGAGGGTTCGGCAAGCTGGTTGAGAGGGCTTTCGCGACACAAAGCGGGCTTGCTAAAGAGCAAGTGAGGATGAACCCGGAAGAGGGCGAGTGAATGGCCGCCGCGAGATGGTAAACGACGGTCTTCCAGCACAATGGCTCTTTATGGTAATGCTTGCGGCCCTGCTTGCGCCCACTCGATTTGTCAAAGCAGCAGCCAGCTTTTTGCTTGAGGTCTTCGAGATAAAAAGCGATGGTACGGCAATAGACAGCCAGCCATGCCGAGATACGAAGATGCGCTTTGTTGAACTGCGCATGCTGCTGCGGCGTTTGAGGAAAGCCGACGCCGTTGAGGATTGTTTCGCATCCCTGAAAGTATGAAAACACCAAAGCATCCTGAGGCGGAAAGGATTCCTCGTGCTGCACCGTGCGGGCGCCGGTCTCGCGGAGACAGACGAGCATGCCCGGGCTGATTGTGCTGAGTTGAACGCACATTCTTGTCTTTCCGAACCCGGAGGACTGGAGGATGGGAAGCACTTTGCTGTAGTACTTGCGTGGTTGCGAGCTGGACGGCCCAAGGGTGGTCGAGTCGGGTCTGGGCAAATGGACGAGCGCAGGTGTGGCGCTAGCGTCCGAGGAAAAGAGCTGATTGTGCACGATGATGTGGTCTTCGAGCATCGCCAGACCGGGACCGTGGAAAGCGTGAGTGAAGTCGGCAACAGGCGCGGTCTTGGCTACGTTGAGTGCCGAGCGATTGGGACGTTCCCTGTACAGGTATCGCAGTACCGCCTCGAGACACTCGTCCGGGTCACTGAGATCGAGCTCGGCCTGGTCTAAATCATCGATCAACATGCTCGCAGACGCTCGGCGTTTGGTGACAGGTGGCTGACGAGAATAGTCGAAGACTTGCTCAACAAAGGAGCGAGGAAGTGCATCGATATCGGCTTTGAGTCTATTGATCAAACTCTCAAAGTCAGGACTGTCCAGAAAGAAACTGAGACCATGGCGGCGCCGATGAAGAGGGGTTGTCTTATCCAGCGCAACTCTCAAACTACTCCACCAATGTTGCATGTATAGTTCAGTTGAGCTGTGGAAGCTGGAGAACACCTGGCGCAGCTTTTGCGTTCTTGCCGGCGACAAAGGCGGCTGAGCAAGAGATGTAGCATCAGCCATTGAAGTGCGTTCCGACACCGGAGTACTGGGCAGCTCGCCCTTGCTGCGCGCGTCCATGTCGATTGACCAGTCGATGCTGCGAGCGATGCGAGATATCGAGAATGCCTATGTGTGTGTTAGGAGGAGGTAGGGTACATTGAGTGTATGGATATGTAAACAGGTGCCATTGGTGGATGCGGACGGTGACGAAAAGACTAAGAACGCATGTTTCGGAGCTTGAAAGATGATGGTAGTGTTGAGACAAGTGGAACGGGCTTAGCTGAGTGAGCTTTGTGAGTTTGCGCTCAGCCGATTGTGCTTCTCGGCCGTAATAGTGAGGTTCTTACTCGTGCATTTCGAGTTTGGCAAAGCCATCTTTAGGGGGTATCTATTGGAAATTGACCACTGCCAAGTATTGGAAAATGACCACCACCAAGGAGCTAATGGAAGGTGGAACATTGAATGGCTTCTTATCGAGCAATGGTGTGCAATCATTAGTCATGCACACCTGCTGGTTGATGTATGACACCAGTTGGTTGACTGTGAGATCAACCATGTATGATGCCTGAGTTGCAATCTTGAGCAATGCATCATAAATCCTAAGATATTCAACCAAGAGTCTGAGTTATGATACCACAAGACCAATCAGTTGTTTATCAACACCAGCAATTGAATGTGCAGAGGCTGGAAGCAAAAGGGAAAGTTACTGCAAATACATGAACCAGTTGGTTGGTATGGCCAAGCAATGGTGAGTATTCAGAATACATGAGTATGATGAAGATTCAATAGTATTTCAGTGACAGGTGTGATTGGTATGTACATTATATATGTATCAAGGGGCATGGGGACTCAGTGCAATGGTTAGTGTGGTCTTTGCTGTTTGGTCAATGTATCTACCATCAAATGTTTATGTTCCTTCAGTGATAAGCAATGTTGCCCAACATATGTCTCCATCCAACCAGTCACATTTCCACCATGCAGTGTGTTATGTTGGAGTGTGTGTGTCATAGGAAAAGTTTCATCTTGGTGTTGAACCAAGTGTTCTCATTGGATGAGTCAAGTGACCCTTAAGTTGGATCTGGACCAATGGATTGGTCATGTATATTTGGTGTTGGTGGCATTGATTCATTCCTTGCATTGGATGCAAGGGCATGCAAGGAGTTGCATGGGTGGGAAAGTTGGATACCACATGTCTGGCATGTGGACTAAAGTGGATATCCTCTGGTGGTTGTGAGGATTTGGCAGTTGGTGTGACAGCCAACCAAAGGGGCACATAAATGGCCAGTTGGTTCAAGGACCAACTGGTTGGTGTGCACTTCCATGGTGAAGTATCTGAGTGCAAGATGAACTGGCAGAGTACTGTGTACTCCAACAGTCCCCTGCATTGAGTACTCACACCACAGACAGCACACACAAAGTGACAAATGAAGTGGACATTACCTAGAACAAGTGAGAATCTAAAAGGAGGGGCCAGGCTCATTGGTGCTGGGGGTCCTCTTGTTTCCCTTGAGCTTGTCAATGAGCTCTTGTGCTCACTTCACAAGCTTGATGATCTCTTTCAGCATGTACTCCACTGGATCAGGTTGTTGGGGAGTGCTAAGGTGGGTGCAGATGGCTAGGCTGCACATCTTGATGATATCCTTGAGCTTCTGGTCAAGTTCCTCAGCAGCCATGATGTGGTGGCTCCATTTGCCAGTGTACCCAAGGCCTTGGCATGTCTTCATCATGATCACACAGAGATCACAGGAACCTTTGGCCAGTTCATGTGTTGCTTGGCCATCCTTACCAAGACCTGCACCAAAGGTGCAGATCTTGTTTTGGGCTTGGCAGGTGGTGCAGCCAGGATTGGCAACCATGAAGCCAGGGTGTATGTATTCCCTGATAGCTGGGAAGTGCATGATGTGTTATCACACCTCACTGGTGGGGATGATGAAATGTTGTTGGTCACCCAACAACTTCTTTTCATCCATTGGGCCAGATCAAGCATAGTCCATGCCCAGGGGCCATTGTGCACAACCACCTGCAGGCTGGACCTCCATAGGTTGCCTGGCAGGTGTGAACTTCCCCTTCACATGCAGCTGGTCAATAGCACACTCACTGCACCTCTCAACAAGACTCATAGCATGAGAGCTGCTCATGCAAGGGGAGTGGAAGGGGACAACAGGTGGTCAGGCAGACCAGCCTTGTCATCAGTCTCACCATTGGCATCCTCATTGATGGCCTCCTCATCTCTGATGTCCAGGAACATGGCATCAGAGTCACTGGCCTCAGATGGCACAGTGGAGGGAGTGCTGGCCATGATCAGCACAGCAGAGGGAGGAGCTGGCCTTGGTAGGTGCAGCTGGAGAGGTGCTGGCCCCAGCAGGCTCAGCAGAGAGATGCACTCAACCCTCCATTGAGGAGCTCAATGTTGAGGAGGGGCATGCTCAATGCTGCCTCCTCCAAATCCAGGTTGATGGGGATGTCAACTGTGACAGAGCCCCAGGGAATGGTGGTGGCATCTGTGCTGACTGCAGATGGAGTCATGGCCTTGCCATGGAGGGCAGAGGCCAGAGAAGAGGGGTGGCAGCATCCATGCCAACTGCAGGAGGAGTGGAGGCCTTGCCAGAGGGGCAAAGGCTGGAGGAGGAAGAGGTGCTGGCTCTGGTGAGCTCAGCATGGTGCTTGAGGGATGGGCCTTGCTGGTGGTGGCAGAGGCCACAACATGTGGAGATGCCAGGCTTGGAGAGCCCAGCACCATCAGAGAGGGATCCACAGCCATGTCATCCTTGGCAGAGGGCTGGGTGGTGGTCATGGGACCAGCATTGGCAGAGGGTGGCATCTCAACATCCTCATTGGAGAGCTTGCTCATATCCTCTGCTGTTGCATTGCTGTCAGTGGTGGCTTGAGAAGCTTGTTGAGCTGCTCATCATGCAGCTGCCTTGCATCATTGACACAAATGCAGGGCCTTCTTAGTGACAGCCATTCTTGATGTTCTGGGCATTCTTTGTGGTGGAGAGGAAGGATCTTGTGCTCTCCTTTGTGCAGTGTCTTGAGGTTTCATCTGCTGAATCATGAGGGTCTTTGTAGAGTCTTGCCCTTTGTTGTGCACTCTGATGAGCTCAGCAGTTGGTGTTGGGGACCAATCAATTGGTTCTGTGATTCTGTGGTGGTTCTTGCACAGTTGTGATCTCTTAGCTTTGTTCTTCATTTTGGAAGTGATGTCTGTGCAATGTGATATCAATGGAGTACCTTGAGGGTTTGGGGTGCATATCTTGATTATGTGGTGGATTTCAAGATCAATCAGTTGATCTTATCCTTTTGTGATGAAGGTTTTGATGCATCCAATATCTTGTTTTTGTCCTTTTGTGGGTATTGCGATTTTTCGATGGTTTTCTTGATGCATTGATTGGTGTGAAGATCAATTGGTTGAGCCTTTTTCTTGCTCATCTGGAGGAAACTTGTGGTTTGGAATTGTATTCATTGGGTCTTGAGGTTTATGCTGTGATCTTGAGGCCTGCTGCCTGGTCCTTGGGATTAATCAATTGATGTTGAAGATTTGTCAGTTGATAGGGAAGCACTTGCAGTGCTTCTTGGTTTGCTTGTGCCTTGCCTTTTTCAAGTGCCTTGGTCAGCATGTCCATGAGCTGACAATTCATAGAGATTGATTGGATGATGAAGACACCATTAGCTTGATACTCCCTTGTGATGTGATACTTGAGATGGAAGTGCTTGGTCCTATTATGGAACTTGGGTTCCTTTGCTAATTTGATGGCTGCATGGTTGTCAACCATGATCAATGTCTTGCATGCCACAGGGTGGATACACTCAAGCAAACTAGAGAATGACACAAGGCCATAACTGAAATAAGTAAGATTGATTGCCTAATGCAGGAGAGTCACTTGCAAGCTCCCAGCTGTGGCTGTAAGAGGCATGGGTGGTTGAGCATCGCTTGAGAGTGAGGCAGGAAGTGTGCAAGATCTAAACATAAACAGGGCAGATGAGACATGCAAAACATAACAAAAATGGGCAGGAGAGGTGGGAAGATGAAAATAATGCTGCCACCTACACCATGGTCCTGGAACCTACACCAGTACCATTACCATATGACAATGCTGACCAGCAGCACCATACAGTTTCTAACACCATCTTCAATGGCAGTGATGCAGCTCAACAGTGTCACATACCTACATGGGGAACAGTTAGTCCACTCCTGTCTAGTGTAGGGCTCACTACAAGCTACCATGAACATGCTGCATTACCTCTGAACAGAGTGGCAATGGCAGTCAGTTGACATCAAGCATAAGATGAAGTTAACATCGATCTCAAGTGAAATCAACATTTACTCACCATTAACCTTGAACTCAAATGAAATTGATGTTTACCTCAAGTTAACCTCAATTTTGTGTGTCTGGCATGCGACTGCTGACAACATGCTCCACAACAAGAGGCAAAGGTTGTAGAAGGGTGACACCATCCCAAGAGTGGAGGGTGTCAATCCACCAAAGAAGCTCAGCTCAGGTGGCTTTGCTGATACATCATCCAAAGGGGGCCCTGTAGTGGGCTTGGACAGCATCATAGAGGCAGTGAAGGAAGGCATGGCCATGTGGTGCCACACAAGTCACAAACTGAAGGTGACCAGCAACCTGCTGTAGTTCCAGCAAGGAGGCTTGGCCTCATTCAATGATACATGAGCAGAGCTGGAGGATCCATTGGCAGCAGTGGTGAGTGACAGAGGCCATCTGAGCCACAGAGTCAAGCTCAATCCCAAGAATCTCAAGTTTGGTAGTGTCCCAAACCATTTTCCTGTGACTGATCTTGAATCTGAGTGCAGCAGCAGCTAGACTGAGCACTTGGATGGGCATGGTGTGGTTGGCAGCATGATCTGACATGCCAAAAAAGTTGTCGAGATAGTGTGACATGTTGGAATGATACATCGACTTAGATGCTGTCACAGACTGCAAGGCGAAGGCAGTGAGCCAGTGCAGAAACTTGGCAAAAAGATTAAACAAGAAAGGTGATGAGTGACCCCCAAAGGCAAGCACACATTCTTGATAGAACTGGCCATTGAAGTGAATGCCCATGAGTTGGGCATTGGACTCAGCCACAATGACATGCCTGAAAGCATCCTCCAAGTCTGCTTTCCACAGCGAGGCACCAGGATGCTCATGGATGAAGTCCATGATGGCATCGAGGCCCTCATAGTGGATGGTGACAAAGGAGGAGTGTATGCCATCATTGACCAACAGCAGGCAGGTACCCAGATTGTGAGGGTGGGAGAGGTGGTAAATAGTACACCTCTTGTTGCTGTGCAGCTTCAGTACCATGCCCACTGGAGAGCACACAAGTTGGATGCTGTCTGGGTTGGAGACTAGACGAAGTCAGCCCTCTTGCAAGCAAGCTTCGATCTCATGGTGCAGATGGTGGATGTCATTAGAGTCCATAGGCAAGTTGGATACCTCAAGGTGTGCTGAAGAGTGCAATGGCCTGTTATGCTCATGGGGTCTGGGAACCTTGGGCTCACTGGGTATGGTGAGGATGGTAGAGGCCATGGGCAGGTAATCAGGCACAGTGGTGTCCGATACATCGTTGGTGGGCTAGGAGGATTCCAGTAATGCTAAGGATGTCTGATATTCCACCTACTAAGTGAGTAGAGTAAAATACAATCAATGAAGTCAGGAAGGAAGGGGCCTAGCCACCTGGCCAGGGCCTAAATACCCTCCAGTCAATTACCACAGTCAGTCAGCCCCCCACTGGGACCAATGTGGCTGGCAGCAGCTGCTGCAGTTGATCTCAGACCCAGAGCCCTCTGCCTCACACTCGGCTGGGTCCACCAATCTCATCATTCCTCTTCAGGCACAGCCCACCCCCACCAGGTCAGTGGGGACCATGTCATAACAATACATTGACCAAACAGCAAAGACCACACTAACCATTGCACTGAGTCCCCATGCCCCTTGATACATATATAATGTACATACCAATCACACCTGTCACTGAAATACTATCAAATCTTCATCATACTCATGTATTCTGAATACTCACCATTGCTTGGCCATACCAACCAACTGGTTCATGTATTTGTGGTAACTTTCCCTTTTGCTTCCAGCCTCTGCACATTCAATTGCTGGTGTTGATAAACAACCAATTGGTCTTGTGGTATCATAACTCAGACTCTTGGTTGAATATCTTAGGATTTATGATGCATTGCTCAAGATCACAACTCAGGCATCATACACAGTTGATCTCACAGTCAACTGACTGGTGTGATACATCAACTGGTGGGTGTGTGTGACTAATGATTGCACACCATTGCTCAATAAGAAGCCATTTGATGTTCCACCTTCCATTAACTATTATGGCTGAGAAGCACAATCACATCGAAATTCGGTCCAAACTGTGTGTGTGATGTGCTTCTTACGCATGATATCTGTGTTTGAATTGCGTTGTTAACATGGTTTTAAGAAGTTGACATTCGAAAACTGCATTGCTGGCAATGAATTAAGGCTGACACCCAATGGCTGGGCTGCTGATGCTGTTCAAGACCATAACCTGCATCGTGCATAATCTGTGCTGCACAATGCAGGTTATGGTCTTGAACATGAACAGCATCATGCAGCACAGATCATGCTCGATGCCATTCATGGCCTCCACCAAACTTGCTCTGTGTTGTTGAGCAGTGTTGCAGCACCTGATGCCATTCTTTGAGACTTAGAGCTCTGCACCATGTTCTGTCTGTCTTAGCCATGTATATTAGTTCACATCATCACAATTCAATTAGTTCTCATTGCCACCTTTGTCCACAACGCTCCCTCAATCAAAACCTTTCACAATGCCTCCTGAGTCCCTCTGCCAATGCTGTTGCAAGCAATGCTCTTCAAACTCAAGAGGCTTCAGCATGATTCCATACTGAAGATGGCAGTACCATACCCTGGAATGGCCTCTCATATGTTCATGACCCATTCTGTTGTCTACAGCACCATCTGCCACTCATCATTCAGGCCAGCAATGCGAATCTATTCCGTAGTCCTTTCATTCAAGTGAGAGTGTGTGTGCAGCTCAGGATGGCAGTGATGAGCACAACTTGTCACCAAGTCTGGTCATGCATGCAGAGGACAGCCCAAAGGAAGCACAGTCAGTGGAAGCACATGCAACACAGGACTCCATTGCGGCAGAAGGTGGCTTCATTGCATCTGAATCAGACTCAGAATGCAACATCAACATGGTATCCAGTGTGTGTCGAAGCTCAGAGGAGCCACTTGGCACATCGGAGCCCTTGATGGATGGTGAGGAAGCGGTGGAGGAAAGCACAGAGAGCATCATCAAGGAAGTCAACATGCTCTCCATGCTGCAATCACAACCAGATGTCCCTCCTCCACCTCAGGAATGGGTAGGGGAAATGGTGGAGCAGCTGCTGCCATGGATGAGGCAGGTGTACCTCCTCATCCTCTTCCTCATTGCATATGGCAGTGTTTCTGACCACCTCACCATGCTTGTGGTCACAATCATGACCAAGATCATTGCCATGGTGCTCAAACAGGTGGAACGAGGACTCAGTGGCTCCTCCGACCACCCTCACATCCTTCAGTCAGCCTCAAAGAGAACCATGGTCACACCGACAAGCATCTGCAGGTGTATGGGAATAGAAGTTGATTACCAAAGATATGCTGTGTGCCCTGCCTGTGCACACCTTCACCTCTGGAATGATGACCTGAGCCTTGTGCCTGCTCGCTGCCTGCAATGTGGGCAAGGCTTACTCCACAGGTGGCATCCAGCGCTCATATATGCACATCACCCAATTGCAAGCATCCTCCAGGCAGTCCTCCAAGACCAGCAGAATGAGGATGACATCCAAGCCTGGAGGGACTTCCTCAAGGAAGATGGTCCTGCAAGTGAAAGGACATTCAATACACTCTGGTCTGGGGAAGCATGGTGAGCAGATTGTTCGAGTCTGCACTGTGAAACACCCTGCCACTGACACCTCTCCTTCATCAACTTCCCAGGAAACATCAAGATCATGCTGTCAGTGGACTGGTTTGGTGCCTTCAAAGGAAGATACTTGGGCTATCACACCAGCAGGGCGGTTCTCATTTGTATTGACAACATACCACAGAACCTGGCCTCGCTGGAATGCAGGTGTGCCAGAATACATGTCCTTGGCATCCTTCCTGGGCCAAAGGAGCCGAACATCGCTCAGCTCTCTGTGTACCTCAAGCTTGTCACAGACAAGCTAACCAAACTGTATAGCGAAGGGATCACAATCAAGATGGCATGGTATCCAGAAGGTAAGTTCACATTGCACATGCCCAGAGACCAGATAGAGTACATGAAAACTGACTTGGAACTTTGCGAGGAACTCGAAATGTATTGCAGAACACTGTTGGTGCAGTATCACAGGGAAGCTCATCAAGGTAAAGCTTGGCATGGTCATGGCAGACAGCCCAGCAAGAGCCAAGGTCAGTGGCATCACCACATGCTTCTATGCAGGGAAGAGCTGCCCACACTGCATGTTTGACCTCGATGAGCTTGGCAATGCACATGCACCACCTGCCGAGAAGCAGGGAAAGTCGCATCACAAGCAAGCCCAAGAGTGCATCAGTTGGGAAGGCACTGAGAAGCACAAGGAGGCCAGTGTATGGTACAGCATCCTCTATGAGCTGCTGTACTACTTGATGCCATCCATGTGTCCACCTGTTTACATGCATGCAATACATCTTGGTTTGTGTAAGTGATTCTTTCACTTGTTTCTCATGGATGGCTGTGGACAGATTGGCAAGGAACTTGGAGCATTGCAAGTGGTGTTGAAAAGGACTTGGCTGCCATTGACCACACAGAGACCAGATGAGCGCATTGGAAAGCCTGGAGGTGGCAGCGTTTCAGCCCAGCAGTGGCTCATGCTGTTCAGGCATCAGCTCATTTTCAGGCTCATGGAGGTCTGGGCACAGTCTCTTGGTGGGGTGGAACAGCTCAGATTGCATTTTGAGCCACAAATGAGCAGCATGAGGAGGAACATCTTGGTGGGTGACAAGGCGGTTGAGGATGTATTCGAGGCAGCAGTCTTGCTCACAGCGATCATTGACTACATGGAGTGCGACTTCAGTGAAAGCGATGTGAGTTGCCTGGAAGAGCTCATCAAGAGGTTCAACTGCCAGCAAGTGAACCTGCTGGGTCCAGGCTGGCTGATGTACAACAGCCACATCACAGAGCATATACCTGAGTTCATCTGCAAGTATGGTTCCCATAAGTATACATTTCCACAGTTTCACATGCTTTGAGCGATTCATGGCAACGATGGCTAACATTCTATTTCATGGTCTGGTATCATGGTTATACAGCAAGAAACTTCTCAAGTTATGCTTTCGAGAGTTATAACAGTGTTCTTGGTTGGATGAGGAAGACAACATGCAAGGGAGGCGCTTTGGAGGATAGCCTGATGAGGATTGCCAGTTTGCATGCAGGAGTGGATCACAAGCTCAAGGCAGCAGTGCCAGACTGGATGCAGCAGGAGCTTGAGCAGCTGACCAAGGGCACAGACAAGTGGATCAGGCAGATCATGGAAATGAAGATGGCAAAGACAACACTGGATGACATGATGAAGAAATTGCTCATTGACTTGCTCAACGTGCTGCACAAAACAATTTGAGGTATGTATAAGAGTTCATTGGATCTGACTCTGGGCTCAGAAGATGTAGGGATCACCTCAATGGCCCTGCACTTCCATAGTCTCATAAAAGAATGGTTCTCAACACCGATCCAGTACTCTTCAGCCAATCAGGGTGGAAGTGTCATTATTGGAAACACTTTCATCATGGTTCCACTCACTTTGGAATACTCACTGGTGGGACAAGTGCTATGGTTGTTCAAAAAGCGCATTCGATTTCACATGGAGCATGATGATGGTGAAGATATTTACTTTGCACACATCAGACAGATCGAGACAGTGGCACCAGTGGTTGCACTGGGTGCAGACCATCCATGTTTGGATTTGATGGATGAAATAGGCATTATGTTTGGGAAACTGGATGGTAACAGCTGTGAGTTGGTCATTCTGTTCAATGCCATCTGGTTCCAGCTCTCTGTTTGTACCTTCAAGTCTCTCAATGGAACATTCTGGGGCCTCAAGACAGTGTAATTAGCTTTGCCACACTCTGAATCCAAGTTATGATGTCAATGAAGTTTGTGAAGCATGCAAAGAAAGGTGTGAGACTAATATACATTGAGTTAGATTGGCAAGGAAGGCCTGAATCAGGGAGCAGAGTGAGTGATTCTATGTGGTATGGTGTTGCATGGCCTCAGAAACGATGCCTAGCAATGCTGAAGAGGTTTTTGGAGTTGTGGAGGCCGTTATATGGTGAAAAGAGTGGAAAAGTGTGGATCGGAAGCTCAAGATTCATGATGTTAGCCCTCCGATGATGATGACAAGCCTTTTTTGGGCTCGTTAGAGTGACACACACCAGTTCAGGCATAGCTTGGAGGCTCAGAAGGTTCAGTTTAACTCAATTCTAGGTCTTGACAGTGATGTACAAGCTCAGAAGTCACAAAGTAATGAAAAGCATGAGTACTAACATCATATTCAAACCAGTCTGATGGTGAGCAAAGTGTTTCAGCACCATCAGCAATAGCATACCTGTAGTTTTCTCACAGCCAAGCGAAGAACTGACTGCTAAAGTGCCTCGAATTCAAATTACTGACAAATTCTGAGAACTGAGAAAAGTACTCAGTGATCACAGTGCATGTGCAGTGGTACATGTGTGGATTCTCAGAGAAGAATGCATGGATGAAAATTCAACTCAGCCAAATTCCATCTTTCCTTCTCACCACAACCATCCATGCTCTCCTCACCACCACTGTCCATCTTCTCTGGCCTCTCCAACATCAGGTGCATGCCCTGATTGGCCTTTTTCTCTTCCCCACAGATGGTACCCCTCTCAACTGCTGCTCATGGGCTTGCCACACCACCTGGTGCTGAGGTCTCGTGAGTGTGCTGCACTCAGAGCAGACTTGTGGTGCCATGTCCTTTGAGGGTGTCAGGTTCAGCCACCCCTGAATGAAAGTTCCAGGTGGGTTTCCCAACCGCTACCCAGTCGGATATGGCATTGTGGATCTGCTTTGAGTGTGGTGTAGTCATGGTTCCAAGGCAATGGGCAATCCTGGTTGCCTAGTCGATTCTTTCAGGTGCACAGCGCTGACACCAGATGTGTGGTGCCCTGTCCTTTGAGGGTGTCAGGTTCAGCCACCACTGAATGAAAGTTCCTGGTGGGTTTCCTGACCACTACCCAGTCAGATATGGCATCATGGATCTGGTCTAGGTGTGGTGCACTCACAGGTCCAAGGCGATGGGCGAGCCTGGTTGCCTAATCGATGGACCTGGGCACAGTTGGATCACAGCTGGGCATTCTTCCTCACCTTTGATGACAAGATGGAACATGGGGTCTTGGCCCCATTGGGTCAGTATCCTCACAATGCTGGCATCAGCATTTGCTTCGGTGAGTTCCTTGTTGGGCTGGACAGCAGCAACAGCAACTGGGTACTGACTCTGGAACATCTTTGATACCATCCATCTGAATGCAAGATCGGGAACAGGTGCAACTTCAGCAATATTGGCTGGCATGACTATGGTATGAGGATGGGTGAGTGTGCACATGTGCCTCATGTTCCTACCCTGTGACTTGAGCAAGTGGTGATCAAGGGCCTCGATGGCCTCTTCCAGCTCTTTTGAGCACCACAGAACCCAATGGTTGATTCCCCAGTCCTTCGAACCCAGCACAATGTTGGCATCACACATCTCGGTAAGTATAGCTTCGTTGGTGGTGTTGTCTTCCAACATGGCTTCAAGCAGCAAGAAGTTGTGGTTGCTGTACTTGGTGCAGATGTCTTCATTCTCGCACCAAGTCTTTCTCCAGCTTGCCCACTTGTGATCATGTCGCTGACTCCACCTTCTCAATTTTTTCTCTCCTTCTTCCTCCTCCTCAGTCATTTTTTGTTGTTCTTTGTAGGTTCAGACTAGGTGCACCAATGATTCACAGCAGATATGTGCCACCACCCCAGGGTGGAGGTTGTCAATGTACCATTTTGTAACCTTGTCCTCCTGTAGCTCAGGGGATGAAAGGTATTGAGCAACTATTGGTGAGTTCCCAGCTCAGTTGAAAGGCCAAGCCCAGTTGATTCACAGGAGGTTGTCAGGTGATGGGTTGGCATAGGGAGGCAGGTGCTGTCCATGCCCTACTCCCATCGCTGTATGGATGTATTGAACGAATGCATGATGGAGGGGCATATGAGACTTGGAGCCACCACTGCCTTGGTGCATGGGCAAGGATGAAGGTAAGTCTTGGCTTGGTTCAGATGGCAGTGGAGCCTCGGGATCGCTGGTTGTCCCAACAGCAGCATTCAGTGGTGGTTGTGGTGCTTGTGTGATCACTGACTTGACTACTGACATCCTCCTTTGCCTTTCTTCTTCATTCTCCTTCAGCACCTGTACCTCTTCGAGGATGGACAATAGCTGAGCCTGTGCTGTGTCAAGGCAGTGGTGCAACTCTCAGTTCTCATTGTGGATGGCACAAAGTGCTAGAGCAATCACACAGATAATATGGTAAGTACTTGGATTGACTTGTGCTTTGGTTCGTTGTTGGTGCTAGTGAGAATGATCTTTACTGACCTTGGCTGTTGATTCCTTCTGGTGCAAATGTCATGTTGCCCTGAGCATCCTCATGGATGTTGTCATTCTCGAGGAGGTGCCTGATTCTGCACTCTTGCACCTGGAGGTGCTCTACCAGGTAAGTGATCTGTGGTGGTACCTGGGCTGGCAGTGGTGGATTCTGTTGGAGGTGGATGTCGATGAGGGCTGGAACCTGGTTGTGCAGGTGTTCCAGCTCTTGGTGGATGTCTCAGATGGTGAGCCAGCCTTGATGTAGGGCTGGCTGGGTGGGATTGGTCATGGTTATGGCAACAACAGCATGCTGACCTCCTTCGTTGCTCCTTTCTTGTCCTTCATCTCCCACATCTTCCCTGACTTGCAATGGTTCCACTGCTTCATTCGACTCCAACCTGCTCAATGATGTGCTCTCTGCCATGACTTGGACTCTGTCACCTTCTCAGTTTGGTGCAATACCACCCTCTTCTGCTGCAACTTGGTCACTTTCCACCCTCTTCTCACCCACTGCCCTTCTCTTGGTTCCTCTTGCACCTGCAATCGCACCTTGTTCTCTTTGCTGATGACCAGGCATGGTTACCTTTGGTGAGTATTGGTTGCTGGTCATGAACAAGTGCTAGATAGGATGTGTGATGCTAACCACCACCTCTTCTTATACCTTTTTGATATCTTTGATACACTGCATTGCTCAATCCCACTGACATTACATTTCAAGGACATGTTCGCCATGCTGAGGGGTAAGTTCAGGTTGCTAACCATTCTGGATGGTACTGAGACCTCTGACAAATGTTTCATATTCAATTAGGTTCTTTTTCTCTGTATTACTATGATTGCAATGTTGATTCTGAGTTTGCTACAACACCATTGGGAGCTGTGGCTGTGCACAGTAGGATTTGGCTAGGGATGGGTTGGAGGGGATGCTGATCAGGGTCAACAGTTGCTGCCTTTTTGTAACCCTAGATGTGCAATCGATGCGCCTAGATCGGCGTTGCCAGCGCAATTTAACCCGAATTTCGATGTGAATCGGCTGAGCGCAAACTCACAAAGCTCACTCAGCTAAGCCCGTTCCACTTGTCTCAACACTACCATCATCTTTCAAGCTCCGAAACATGCGTTCTTAGTCTTTTCGTCACCGTCCGCATCCACCAATGGCACCTGTTTACATATCCATACACTCAATGTACCCTACCTCCTCCTAACACACACATAGGCATTCTCGATATCTCGCATCGCTCGCAGCATCGACTGGTCAATCGACATGGACGCGCGCAGCAAGGGCGAGCTGCCCAGTACTCCGGTGTCGGAACGCACCTCAATGGCTGATGCTACATCTCTTGCTCAGCCGCCTTTGTCGCCGGCAAGAACGCAAAAGCTGCGCCAGGTGTTCGCCAGCTTCCACAGCTCAACTGAACTATACGTGCAAGTTTGGTGGAGTAATTTGAGAGTTGCGCTGGATAAGAGAACCCCTCTCGACAGCCGCCGCTTTTTTCTCAATACCTTTCTAGACTCCCCCGACTTTGAAAGTTTGATCAACGCACTCAAAGCCGATATCGATGCGCTTCCTCGCTCCTTTGTTGAGCAAGTCTTCGACTATTCTCGTCAGCCACCTGTCACCAAACGCCGAGCGTCTGCGAGCATGTTGATCGATGATTTAGACCAGGCCGAGCTCGATCTCAGTGACCCGGACGAGTGTCTCGAGGCGGTACTGCGATACCTGTACAGGGAACGTCCCAATCGCTCGGCACTCAACGTAGCCAAGACCGCGCCTGTTGCCGACTTCACTCACGCTTTCCACGGTCCCGGTCTGGCGATGCTCGAAGACCACATCATCGTGCACAATCAGCTCTTTTCCTCGGACGCTAGCGCCACACCTGCGCTCGTCCATTTGCCCAGACCCGACTCGACCACCCTTGGGCCGTCCAGCTCGCAACCACGCAAGTACTACAGCAAAGTGCTTCCCATCCTCCAGTCCTCCGGGTTCGGAAAGACAAGAATGTGCGTTCAACTCAGCACAATCAGCCCGGGCATGCTCGTCTGTCTCCGCGAGACCGGCGCCCGCACGGTGCAGCACGAGGAATCCTTTCCGCCTCAGGATGCTTTGGTGTTTTCATACTTTCAGGGATGCGAAACAATCCTCAACGGCGTCGGCTTTCCTCAAACGCCGCAGCAGCATGCGCAGTTCAACAAAGCGCATCTTCGTATCTCGGCATGGCTGGCTGTCTATTGCCGTACCATCGCTTTTTATCTCGAAGACCTCAAGCAAAAAGCTGGCTGCTGCTTTGACAAATCGAGTGGGCGCAAGCAGGGCCGCAAGCATTACCATAAAGAGCCATTGTGCTGGAAGACCGTCGTTTACCATCTCGCGGCGGCCATTCACTCGCCCTCTTCCGGGTTCATCCCTCACTTGCTCTTTAGCAAGCCCGCTTTGTGTCGCGAAAGCCCTCTCAACCAGCTTGCCGAACCCTCAGCCGCACCCTCAGCCGCACCCTCAGCCGCACCATCAGCCGGCCCAGCAACTGGCGAGCCACACGTCCAATCGGCTTCCATGCGAGGCAAAGAATTGGCCGCCGAGCCACCACAGCTGTTTGGCACCGCCAACTTACGCGAACAACTGCTCAAGCACATTTGCGACTCCGCCGATGACCTTTACACTGCCATGTGCAAGGAATACTCTTCTGAGATCTCTGAACCCGAGATGCTCACCAACGCGGTACAGAAGTATCTGCGTTTCGAAATTCAGAAGCTGGAAGGATGTGTTCCGCAACCCTTCCAACAGCCATTCTTCTTTCTCGCATTGGACGAATGCGGTTCCATGGCCACTCTCCTCCCCGTGATACGCCGCGTATGGTTCCACGCCATGCCTAGATCCTGTTGGATCCTTCTCATCGATACCAACTCGGATCTGGCTCCACTCACCGGTGACACGGCTCGCAAAGGCTCTCGCCGTACTGAGTTCGGCAGTACGCATCGGCTCACCCAGCCATTCTCTACCATGCCTCTCGACGTCAACCTCACTGCCGATCAGTGTGAACGCATCTTCGCGGACAAAGACACCTACAAGCTTCGAGAGCTCAACGGATTGCTGCCCAGTCTAGGCAGGCCCTTGTGGAATGACCAGCGGTACCACAACAAGGCTGGCATCATCTATCCGCAGGCGATCATTGAAAAACTCGTTTTTCCTGGAGATTGGCAGTGGGACATTCAGAAGCATGTCCCAGTGCAAAAGATCGACCAACTCAACCAGAATCTATTGGCTCTCGTCTCGCGCCGCATCACACTGGAGCTCAGTAGCCGGTCAGATCCTAGGTCATGGTATGACTTTGTCTCGAGACAGATTGCGCAGCATTTGCGCTTTGTGGGCCGCATATACACCACTTCGGACTCTATCATAAGCAACACACCGAGTGAGCCACCTCTCAGCGCCGCTGTGGCCTGGTTCTTCCGCTGCGAGCCCGGACAGACGCTCGGAAAGTGGGAGATGGTGATCCAGGCGATCGTCAACGCGCTTGAGCCCGTTGGCTTCGACATTGGCGCGCAAGGCGAACAAGGCGTCGCGCTGTTGTGCACCATGGCCATTGACCTTGCCACTTCAGGGATGCACTCGAGCGTCTTGAAGGATTCCTGCTCGATCAACGCCCCGGAATCGACCACCTATTTCGCCGTCTATGGCCTTGTGTCAGTTCGCAAATGGTTGTGTGCGCTCATTGGCGACAAAGTGCACGTGGATGTCGAATCATTCCTGCCAGAGAGAAAAGGTGCGAAGCAGAAACAGAAGGCGTCCGTCGCCTTGAGCGAAATGCACCAGTGGTGCGATCGCGCTTGGCTCAACTTCAAGCACATTGTACGCTTCGAAGAACAGGTGGATAGCACAGATGTTATGGATTCGGATCAGCTCGTCGAGCTTTGGCTCAGGCACGCCGCGGCTCAAGGCATTTCGAATCAACCGGGGTGGGACCTTCTCATCCCCGTGTACGTATCAAGCAGCACTGAAGCACCAGAGGATGGGCGAGAGCCGTTTGACAAGTCCAAGCTGTCGTATATTGCCATCCAGGTCAAGAACCGCATCAAGTCACCCAGCAAGACGGTGCTGGAGTCGCGTATTGGGCCCCATCTTGTGTCTGGCATGTCGAAGCAATGTCTCGAGTTGTTCATCGACCTCAAAGGGAACGCCCAGCCAGAGGGTTGCTCTTATTCGCAGCGATGCCACCCGGCACCAAAGTCAAACTCAGAACTCGACACAGAGTCGCTGCTGCGTCATCATCTCTGGGTCAGTGGCCTCGACCGGTTTCCAATCCTGGGTCAGCTTGCGAGCCCAGCCAAGGATCTAGTCTGCTTGCTGTTCGGTAGTGCTGACTCAATCGACACGGTCGAATTCGACCAAGCTCGGGCGAGGTATGTACGCAGTAAGAAGACCAATCAGGACGCCTGGGACGAAGCACAAGTGCGCATTAGTGGCGCGCTCGTCAGCGTCAAATCGCCATCGGACAAACTACGAGGCAAGAGAAAGCACCGCTGACCGCTGTCACTGGATCGGCTCGGTATCTTCTGCATTTCCGGCCATCTTGGTAGTCTCGGCCGACTTTGTACTTAGTCATCTTCCGGCCCATAGGCGCAATCGGCTGAGCGCGATCAGACAAAAGGGGGTATTAGGGAGGTTTTGGAACGTCCAATTTGGCTCATTTGTGAGCTATTTTCTCTCTAAGATCACATATTTGGGCTTTTTGACTTTCGCTCATGGATTTTCATGAGCTAAAAAGGGCCTGATTTAGCTCATGAGATACAGTAAAACCTCTCGAAGTGACACATGCGACAAGGGTAAAAAATTTCGAAAATTGAAAATTAATTGTGGCACAAAAAAGTGCAAGTTTCACATTTTACAATATGACAGCTTACATAATGCTTTGAAAGGTATCTTTCTATACATCATTGTGACCATCCAATGAGCTCTTGACAATGACAAGCAGTTTCATACCCTCATACCACTATCATCATTGTTCAACCATGACTAGAGCACCAAGGTCTCCAGCCACTTCCTCTCACAACCTTTCCCAGCCCCAGAAACAGCAGATAAGGGCCTATTACCATGCACAGAAGGTGCTCAATCCTGCCTTCACTCATCAGCAGCTTGCAGACTGGATTCAGGAGGAATTCAAGCTCAGTTACACCCCCAGCAGGTCCTCTATCCACAGGATCATCAACCAAAGCCCAGCAACAGATCAATCACCTTCTTCCAGCAGCAGGAAGCATCCTGCCAACTCAGAAGAGCTAGACAGATTGCTTGCAGAATGGGTTGACAGTCAGCAAGTCAGAGGTCTCCTGGTCAATTCTCATCTGATCAAGCTCCAAGGACAAAGGCTTCAAGATTGTCAGGACCATAGGGTCTGAGTACCATTCTTATGGCTACAGTTGGCAAGGTGGCCAGGTATGGTGGGGTCATAGGGATCTGCAGTAGGAACTGTAGGGAAGGGTGTAGCACTAAGAATGATGGTCAGATACCATCAGGGGTCAGGGCACAATACTACTAAGTTGCTATACAGCAAGATAAGTAATACATGTGACAGAGGTCAGTAGGGAACCTCCATCAGTTGTGACAAGTGGTAGCTAACTAAGGGACAGGAATTGACTGCAGCAGTTGCCTCTGTGTGGTTGGCTCTGGGTGGGAGGTATCTCAGCCAGGAGGCTGACCACTATGCTGGAGGGTTGGGGTTGTGACCCTGACAAGGAGGAGGATGATACAGAGGAGACAGAGGAAACCCAAACTCCCAGCCCACCTGCAACACAAGTAGAGGAGTTGGAAGCATCAGAGGATCCTGGAAAGCACAGAACTGAGCAGCTGGAGACCCTACAGGCAGTGCAAGAGATACTGGCCAGCCAAGGTCTTCTGTCAGGTGAGGTTCTGAAGGCTTTTCTCACTTGTAGGGCACATCTCTCTAATGTGAATACTTGATAACAATGAGTAAGCAGGTATGAAAGTTTCTGCATCCAAAAAGAGCATCAATTCAGTATGTTACAAGTGTTCTGCTGTATTCTTCTGTATTACACATCAAAATTATTTTCGAAAATATTAAAATAATTCAGTGTGTCACTTCGAGAGGTTTTACTGTACCGCTTTTTGTGAGACAAATTTCTATGTGTACTCTGTGTGTGCTGTTATTTTTTGGCCCTTTTTCCCATGTTTGCACCAAAATGACATGAAGCAAAAAGTGGTTTTTGACTTTTTTGTACCAAAACCTGTTTTAGCCTGAACACCTGTGTGCCATATTTTGACTTTGGCTTTGGCTCACCATGTGATGTTCCAAAACCTCCCTATTGTGATTTTTCAGTGGTTTTTGTCACAAGGGGGTATCAGCAATTTGGCATTTTTAAAAACTCAAGTTTTTAAAAGTCTGAGTTTCCTAAAAAATTTTTTGAATGCCCCTGCATAAACTCAAGTTTCAAGAAACTTGATGCACTAAACCATGTGGAAGCTGGGCAGCCTAACAATAGGATTACAGCATGTCCTCATATGTCTCATCAGACTCACACAATCAGTATGTGGAATAACACAATTAGCATGAGTGGTGAAGGTATGTGTATTGCAGAACAGGGGAAAACAGAGAGCAGCCTGTATATATACAGGATGAAAGCGATGGAGTGTGTGAAAGGAAAGCAGCTATGCTGTGAGAAGAGGATCATGGCTTGAGGAGTGTGAGCATGATTGCAGCCTAAAGGCAACAAATGATGAGGGTGAGAAAGTGGGTGCCTGCTGAAAGGTGGAGGAGGGCAATGACACTGTTGTCATCAAGTGGGGTTGTAGGCCTGTGATCAGGATGTGCAGGATGAGTGCCAGGCTGGAAGGGTCATGGTTAACTGAGAGAATCAGTGGATGGATGTTGAGATGGGTCGAACAGGTGGTCCAGAGGGTGCAGAGGGTCTGCAGCATGATGAGATGGGTTGAACAGGTGATCCAGAGGGTGCAGAGGGTCTGTGGCATGATGAGATGGGTCAAACAGGCAGTTCTGAGCATGTGGAGGGTGTGTGGCTTGATGTGATGGGTCAAGCAAACAGTCCTGAGCATGCAGAGGGTGTGTGGCTCAATGCGATGGGTTGAGCAAACGGTCCTGAGTGTGCAGAGAGTGTGCAGCTCGATGCGATGGGTTGAGCAAACAGTCCTGAGCATGTGGAGGGTGTGTGGCTTGATGTGATGGGTTGAGCAAATGGTCCTGAGTGTGCAGAGAGTAAGGTGAGAGGCCATGCAATGGAGGTAGGGCACAGGTGATGATGTGTTGATGTTGGCTTGATGGATGGAGGTAGGGCAGCGCTGATGTCCAGACAGTAGATGATTGGAGATGAGGAGCTGAAAGATGTCAAAATGTCTCTGATGCTGAAGAAGTAATCTAGTCTGTGGAGAAGATGAGAGCAGAGCCAGTGGACATGCATGAGAGCAGAAGCAGGGTCGATGAAGGCAGTCAAGGAGTGCAGGGAAGGCCAGCACCTAGCAGAAGGGATGAGGTGACTGGTGTCGAGGAGAGCAAAACATAGAAGGCATGGGTTAGATGGGGTGAGCCAGAGTGATGACAACTTACCTTACACTTCGAGCTATACTCTGCAACTGTCTGTATACTCTGTGACTGTCTGCTCATACTGCCTGGATTGCACATTCATATCCTCTTCCTGTCAATCAGTGGCTCTGAAAAGAGCTTGGAACATCTCCTCATGAAGATCATGTGTGAGAGAACTTTGATGTCTTGAGATAGAACTCTGTGACATCCCCTGCATCACAGCTGCATAGTCAAGATCATATTGCTCCTGGTTTGCTTGTTGTGCTCACCTAAGGTCCTGTGTTTGAATAGCATCCATATGTAGAGATTGGACAACCTCATGAACCTCATCCTCTGAGAAAGATGGCAGCAACAGGTCTGCAAGGTCATCTGCACCATCATACTGGCTTGCAAAGGTGTGCACAATGATGCATGCTTGGATGGTCTCATTGGTGGTGTGTCAATCCTGGACATGGTAGTTGTTGCTGCAATAGCCCATAAGGCACTGGAAGCGATTCTTGAGATATGCAATGGTGTGCTCAACTCGCACCTGGACTTGTGAGAGGGTGTAGTTGAAGTGCTTGAGATCCCTGCTCTTTTTGGCTGCATGGTTTGAGAAGGGTCCAACAGTGAAGGCTGAGTGACCATACCCACCATCAACCCAGATGAACTCACCCTCATCCAAGTATAGACAAGGCTTCTTGAGGATGTTGCTGCCAGATATCCAGACTCTTGAGTCTTGAATGCTACCAGGGTTGCTGATGACTGTCTCAACAATGTGCAGGGAATGTGGAAGGATAACCAAGGCGATGTTGATACTGTAAAACCCTTTATAATTGAAATGTTCTTTACTCATCATCCCAGGCCTCCATGTGAGAGGGATATGAGTGCCATCAACTACCAACCAACCCTTGCCCCACTCTTTGACTCCAGTTGTCTTCTGAACCCAAGCTGAAGAGGCCTGTCTCTCTTCTTCGGTAGCAAACTGCATAACCTCTTTGTTTAGCTCCAGAAGACCAGCAACTGTTCGATCCATCCAAGCTGTCAGGCTTCCAACACTGCAGCCACATTGTAACAAAGCATCACATTCACCCTCTCCATTGCCAGAACAACCAAGTCTATAGAGTGCAACTGAAACCATGTCCTTGACTTTGTCAAGAGAGAGCCTGCCCAATTCGAAGGCCTTTGTCTGTTGGAGTCATAGCACAAGGTTGTCAAAAGCATCTGGCCTCATCCTAACCAGTCCATGGAACATGTGGGGATTTGTCATTTTGAAGTGATTGAGAAGATGGATGAGTTTTTCTGAGTGGTGGGAAGCAGTGATGTGCTCAATTGTGTATCGCTGTTCACTGATAAGGATGTACAGTTGAACGAGTTGTCAAGTCAAAGGGATAGGGTCATCATCATTATCGCTCTGTACATCATCCATGTACAGCTCGATCTCCTGTTGCATGGATATGTCCAAAATCTGAAGAATGTTGTTTAGTATGACCTGCTTGTCACTGAAGCATACCATGATGTTGATGAACATGGTACAGATGCAAGGGGGAGAAGGGCGGTGGTGGTACTGATGGTCATGGTGGTATTGATGGTGGTGGTGGTCCTGACAGTGGTGGTGGTCCTGATGAAAGAGGTTGAGATGAAAAAGGTCCTAAAAAGCAGGTTGCTGTGCAACTGCACAACATGCTCAGTCCCTTTGTTGCATTGCACTCATTTTCCACATTCTTGATGTTAGCTTTCTCATCCATTTGTACATTGAAGGTCTGAAAACAGTAAAGTCCATTGAGAACAGTGAAGAGTGATGAAGCTATCCTACAGGTAGTGATACAGGGTATGTTGAGAGTGAAGAATGTGTAATGACAAAGTGTGGAAGAAAGGGCAAAGAAGACCAAGCACACAGTGGCATCTATAAGGGCAGAGGGTTGCTGGTGTTGCTGCTGCTGCTGCCACCAGGGCATTGCGATGTCGAAGGCACACCACCATGGTCTACAGGCCTAGCAAAGCCCTGAGTTGCAAGCATGCAGACCATCTCAAGCATCATGTTGTGCTCCTCAGCACAAACTCATTCCTCTCATGCCTTCTCCTCCCTTTCATGCTGGAGATGCATCTCCTTGTGCCTGGTGTGCTCTGCTTCCACAATGCCTTCACATTTGGTGTGCTCTTGCTCCAGCTGAAGGTGGATGTGCAAGCTCTCCACTGATGACCAATAAAATGCCTTGGCCAGTGAGTTGCACTTTTGATCGATGGCACTGTGCTTGTGCTTGGTGCCAGGAGAAGTCTGTGATGGGGAGGGAGAGATGCTAGAACTGAAGGCATCAGATGAACAGGGGGAGAGCACTGAGCAAATCTGTGATGGGGAAGGGGTTGGGGTGCCAAGAGAGTTGTCCATGGCACCAGAGCTGGTATGAGCTGCATTGCCAGCAAGATTGAAGAGGGGAGGGAGACCACAGCCATGTGGACCATGGTCATGCTCATTGTTGGCGCTTTCATCCATGGGAGTGTGCCCATCATCATCGCTGGTGGTGTTGAGGCTAGGTGTCATGATGAGACCAGCAGGGCTGGCAATGTAACATCTGTTCATCATCTCATGCATCTTTTCAAACCATGGAAGTTGGGCAGCAAGCGCTGTGTGAGAGATGAAGGCCTGTGTAGTGATGGGTGAGGAGTAATGCCAGTCAGTTCACCCAAGCAAGGCAAGAAGAGGTAGCCAACATACTTACCAGGTCCAAGGGATCCATGTCCTTCAAAAGAGATCCTGCTCCCAAGTACGAGAGCTTCTTCTTCTCCTTTGCATATGTCTTGAGTAGCCACCAGAGCTTAGCCTTGATGTGAGTTGTTTTGATGACAGTGCTAGGAAAGATGGTCTTGAAGATTTTGTGGAAGATTGGCTCCTTGCAAAGCTTGTTACCCAGCTCATTCCATGCATTCTTGCAAGAAGGCAACAGAGCTCACTGTTATGCCTCATTGTTGTAGATGATGGAGACAAGATGTGATACATCCTGGGTAGACCAAACGAAGTTCTTCTTTCCTCCAGAAGGTGTAGTTGACTGTGTGGGGGAGTGAGAGCATGCAAGGGGGAGGCAGCAGCTTGAAGTTGACTGTGCATGCATGACCTGTGAGCTTTCAACCAGGGTTTGACTTGGCAGAACTGCAGTTTGCTGGGAAGACAGCTGGCTTGCAGCATCTACATCATTGCCAGCAATGGACATCATGTTGGTAGAAGACATGGTGAAAGAATGCAAGAGAGGTGGAAAGAAAAAAGAAATAAGAGAGAGGGTGTGGTGTGCAGAAGCAACAATGCAAAGCTAGCAGCAACAATTGAAGTGGAGTAGTTTGAGTAAAATCTCAATAGGGGGTTTCATTCATCTGGGGAAATTTTTACATGTGAGTTTTGGGAAATTTTGGATTTTCAAAAACTCAAAAATCTTACATAAGCTCTGCCAAATGGTCAAAACTCTGAGTTTTCAAAACTACGGTCACCATGACCATAGTTTGACCATCGAGTTTCTGCATTTTGGATTTTTGCTGGGTTTTCCACTTTTAAGTCACGTGCATGTTGTGCATGTGCTGCCTCCACTTTTCAAGACCTGAAATTTGCTCTTTCAGCTGGTTTAGTTCTTTGGAACAAGGAAATATTTGCTCTTTCAACTGGTTTAGTTCTTCGGAACACGGAAATATTTGCTCTTTCGGCCGGTTCAGCTCTTCGGAACATGGAATTGAATGCACAAAATTCGAGTTTTGGGCAGGACTAAATTGGGGTGTCAAAACAACAAAAGTCCATGTTTTCAAAAACCTGCGTTTTTAAAAACTCAAAAATCCATGAAACCCCCTAATGAGTTTCTAGAATACTGCCTCTGGAGGTGCATTTTTGAAAAAACTCGAGTTTTCTCCTTTTTCGCAGGGCTTACATAAGTAGACCTGGCTTTTTGAGAAAATTTCAAAAAACTCAACTGGGCAGAAACTCGAGTTTTCAAAAACACCAAATTGCTGATACCCCCTACAGGACATAAAGTCAAAATTGATTTGAGATTGATGTTAAATGTGTGTTACAGTCAATCTCAGATGAAGTTGATGTTAAGTGGGCCTTATCATCAATCTTGCCTACAGAGCTGTATGATGCCATGGAATGACCATGACAAGTGATGACTAGAATGACACCACCCCAGACAGGTCAGGGGAGACCAGTGACAGAGTCAGTGGTGTCTGGAGGATGCAGTCAATGAACCTGGGATGACCAGTAATGGCTGGGTGAGGTGCAGGGGCCCCTGTGAAGATAGGGGGACCTGCAGGAAGGGAAGGAGAGCTCAACACTGGCTCAAGGCCATTGAGCCAGCGAAGAGGTATTGGTTGGAGGCCAGTGATGAGTCTCTAGGACAGTGGGGCAGGCCCTGACACTGGCCTGATGCTGGCAGTGGGATGCTCCAGAGCATCCCACTGCCAGCATACATATATACACATGCCTTGTGCGAGTGGGAGGCAGGGCCTCAACCACTCTACCATTCATTTACCTGTCAGTATGTTTAGTATTCTCACTTTCTTTGTCTCATAGGGTAGCAATCTCAGGCATTGCTATCACTCAGTGTGCCTCTGTTTGAGTTGGAGTACATAAAGGAATCAGTCAGAACCACTACTGGCACCACAGGCCTCACCTGTGCAGGTGGAACCTACACCATGGTCCTGGAACCTAAACCAGTACCATTACCATATGATGATGCTGACTAATGGCATCATACAGCCTTGAGCACCACCTCTGATGACAGCAGCACAGCCCAACCGCACCATATACCTACATGGGGACAGTTAGCCCACTCCTGTTGAGTGTAGGACACACACCAGGCTACCATGAACATGCTGCATTACCTCTGAATGGAGTGGCAATGGTGGTCAGTTGACATTGAGCATAAGATGCAGTTAATGTTGATCTCAAGTGAAATCGATGTTTACTGGCTGTTAACCTCAAACTCAAATGAAATCAATGTTTGCCCCAAGTTAACATTGATTTCACATGTCTGGCATGTGACTGCTGACATTAGAGTGGATTGTTCAAGCAGTGCCCCATGTTCACCATGGCAACTGATGATCAGTCTGAGGAGCACCTCAGAGCCATCAACCTCAGGTCAGTGGTAGCCATGCTCCAGCAGATGATGGAGCAACAGCAACAAGAAGCTGAAGCAAACCGAGAATGGCAGCGAGCCATGCTAGGTAACTGGTGGCTGTACCAAGGTGAGGAGCCAGCTACACCATTGCCAGTAGGCCATACAAGGTCAGCCTCCTCTCTTGGTGAGCCAACAATGGCTCAGACCAGGTTTGCTCAAGTGGAGGATCCACAAACACTGATGCCTAGGTCCATGGCAAAGGCATGGCCTGCAGAGTTCAGCAACATCAATGTGTATGCAACTCCTATGGGTCCTAGGCATCATCGTGAGCCTCTCAAGCCCATCACTGTGTTCAAAGGTGAGGGTCAAGAGTCTAAGGCACTCCTGGCAGACATGAAGATCCCATTCCCCAAGCTGGACACCAAGGATGTTGAGCTGTTCCTCATCAAGGCCAACAACTGGTTTGCTCAATACAGTATCACAAGCCATCAGCATTGAGTGGCCATTGCTTTGGAGCGATTAGAAGGCTCAGCCAAAGAATGGTGGGACTCTAAGCTACAGGTCGACCCTAAGCTCCAAGGACAGCTGTTCCATGACTGGGACATGTTCTGTGCCCAGTTGAGGGACCAGTTTGGTCAGATGGTCAACTTGTTTACCACCTATGCTGAGCTCTCCATCCTACATCAAACCAGCAATGAACCAGGCATGGCCACTTGCTATGTTGAATGTTTCCAGGACCTAGCAAACCATGCAGGCCTCAATGGAAACCCTAAACTCATCATGGGTCTCTTCAAGACAGGTCTCACCACCAGGATGCATCAAAAGTTCAAGTTTGATCCCACTTCTGACCTCTGGGAATGGTATCACAGCGTGGAAAGCATTGACTGCATCTGAACCTTGGATGCCAACAACACCCACCTCCTCTCAACCCCAGCTTGTCCTGCAAGCATGATAGCGCCCACCATGGACAAGGGGAAAGGGAAGGAGGTGCTGCCATTTAGCAACAGGACAAGTGGCTGGGGTCAGCATAGTGGAGCTGTACCCAATACTGCTCCTAGGAGGCCTTTGCCTCCTCATTTGGCTCAGAAGCTGCCAGTGACCAATGTCAGCAGCACCACCTTTGGACCTGACCAATGCAGCCTATGTGGCCAAACAGGCCATTGGTGGTGCAACTGTCCCAAGGCCATGCCCAGAGTACCCAGTCCAACAGGTGTGCCTCACAGCCCCATTCCACAGAGTGGCCACATCTATGCCATCAATGACCAAGCTGAAGATGCCAATGATGATGAAGAGGCATTTGAGGAAGGTGACCAGGAAGCCAATGATGACCTGGCTGCCTACACCAATGAGGAGGAGGAGGATGCCCAATCCCAGGATGGTGATGCCAACCAGGGAAACAGGCATGGGACAGCACACTGATGGCATGTGTTGCCCTGAATCCTTCCTTGTCATCACACTGTACATATCAAGACTGCCATTTCTGTTTCTCTGTGGCATCGCAGAAGCCAGTACTCGAGATTGATGGGACCATTGCTGGTCACCCAGCTTGAATGCTGGCCAACACAGGTGCTGGCATGTCTATAAATGCTCATACATTCATTTTGACCCATCAAATACCCACAAAACCCATACACAAAAGAAGCATTCATGGTATCACTGGTCATACCTTACAGATCGACAGCGCTGCCTCAGTTACTGCAGGTATAGGAGGTTACCTAGTCAGTCCTTTTGAAGCAGAGGTGACAGACATCAAAGACTATGATGTCATTCTAGGTTACAAGCTACTCAGGAAACTCAGGCCCAGGGTAGATTGGCACACTGGTACTCTCAATTTCCAGCCTGATCTCAAAATTGAAGTTAAAGGGCAGTTACTGTCAATTTCATCTGAAATCGATGATAAACACCATGTATCTTCGATTTTAACTGAGATCCAAGATAACACACCCTTAACATCTATTTTGGCAACCAATCTTGTAGCTCATGGGAACAAGTTTGTCTCTGCTGAACAGCTCATATGAGCAGCCCTCTGCGATGGCCCCATAGGATGTATGCTCCTGGATGTCAAACCTGCCACTGTACCCATGTACAGCTTTGTCCCTATGGGCAGTGACAAAGGCATTGAGATGGAGGTCAAACCTCAAGAGGAGCTGAAGATGAAAGAGATACCTGAAGAATACCAGGACCTCCATCAGGTCTTCTGTGAGACTGAAGCTGATAAGTTGCCTCTGAGAACAGACCATGATCTCTCGATCGAGTTGTTGCCAGGCACTCAACTGCCTTGTGGGCCTCTGTACTTACAGGGACCCAAAGAGCTGGAAGAGTTGCGCAAATACCTTGATGAGAACATCACAAAGGGCTTCATCTGTCCATCAAAGAGCCCAGCATGCTCACCTGTGCTCTTCATACCAAAGAAGGATGGAGGCCTTTGGTTATGCATTGACTATCAGGGCCTCAATGAAGTCATGGTGAAGAACTGTGTCCCACTACCCCTCATCAAGGAACAGCTCTTCCTGCTGCAAAGGGCCAAGGTCTACAGCAAGCTGGATCTCAAGGTGGCTTATAACTTGGTACACATTGCAGACAGTGATGAATGGAAGACCACTTTCAGTACCCAACTTGGGCTCTACAAGTACCTCATCATGCCATTTGGGCTGGTGAATGCTCCCTCACACTTTCAGTCACTTGTTAATGGTATCTTCTGTGATATCCTCAGTATCTACATGGTGGTATACTTAGACAACTTCCTCATCTTCAGCAACCACCTGAAGGAGCATGTTGGCCATGTATGATATAATGCTTGGTGCAGGCATTGTCTTCAATGAAATGCAGCCAGTCATGAGATGAGTACACATGTCTCAGTCTTTTCTTTTTCCACAGTTGAGACCCATACTCGACTGTCTCTTTCATCTCTCTTCTCTCTCATCATCATCATTCCCCATACATGCTGGCCTTGTCAACAGCGTTGTTTTTCTTCTTTACATTCTTCGACACCACTGATGGCAACAGCCTGCTTTTGGCATTCTCTTCCACTTGGCAACCACAACAGCTGCTCACCATTCTTCTTCTCCTGCCTCTGCATTCAAGTACCACTTGCACTTCAGCACTCTCACCAGCTCTCGATTTCTCCAGGCCTTGCCCAGCTCACCACTCTGGCTTGAGTGCACAGTCTTGCTCATCTTCATGCCCTTGGCTGTCTTGGCCTTCTTCCATTCATTGGGCTCCTGCCTTTACCCTCCTTTGCACACTTCCCAGCAGACCCCTTCGTTCACCTCCCCTTGCATGCTACCTGTTCTCTGGGGCCTCGACTTGCCCACCTTCCCAGCTGGAGTGTGTCTCTTCACCTGTTCAGCAGGTCTGTGGCCCCTTCCTCCTCTTTGTCTGGCATCCTTGCCACAATAATTCACAACATCACTGCCCTTTCCATGGCATCAACATCTTCCTTTCCCCTCCCCCCTTTCCTTTCTCGACTGCAGCCCATATCACCTGACCAGTGCACCTTGAGCCTGTGTCTCGGTGCAGGGTGATCAACAGGCCCTCCAACTTCTGGGGGTATCGCAGTCTAGTGGCTTGGTGTGCTGCTTGAAATACTGCTGTCCTGCCATCCCTGGAGTTGTGCCCAGCAATTCAACTTTGCTGCACCAAGTGGGTTGATCACCCTTGGCTGTGTTGATCTCAGCAGCTCACCATGATTGACATGGTAACAAAACTGTGTCCGACAGGCCTTGCACTGAGGTAACTTGCCCCCAACCTTGATGCAGTTGGGAACACCCTCATGTGGTGGCTACTGTGCAGGATGGTACACTTGTGCGATTTCTTTTCCCCTTTCTTCATCACCTGTGGCTTTGACCCCCACAGCAGCAGCACCACCAACCTTTGTGGTGAATGACCATTGCTAGGGCTCCAACAGCGCCAAGACTAGGTCTCAACAGAGCTCAGCATGCTCAAACATGCTGATCCATCTACTGGTTGGTCCCCAGTAGCAACAGTGCTGTCAACACTCACAGCAAACAACCATCACTGCATAGCTCAGCAGTGCCAAGACTTGGTTTCGATGAGCAGATGTGCAGGCTTGCTGCCATTGATGGCTTGGTGTATCTCATGTTGTGGTCTGGCACACCCACTTGAGCTCTCCCACAGTCTTTCTTCTTCTGCTCTGCAACCCTGTGTTGACTGGTTTGGCACACTGTCACACTCGCTCTCCAGGGCTCTCATGTCTTTGATGAAGCCTTGCAATCGCTGCAAGCACTCATATCACACCAGATACTACATCAGCATTAACAAAGCAGTGGTGCTCACTTGCACTCTCTGCTGTGGCAAAGCACCCTTGCCTGACCTGGATCCTGCACTTCAGATGCCTTGGAGTGCATGAACGCCCCCTTCTCGCCATTCTTGCTTGTGCTCACCCACCCACTCATCACCCCTCACATCTCATCACAATGACCATACCAACACATTTGCCTCTGCATCATCAGTAGTCACAC
Source organism: Ustilago lituana (assembly GCA_928869825.1). Lineage (NCBI taxonomy): Eukaryota > Fungi > Basidiomycota > Ustilaginomycetes > Ustilaginales > Ustilaginaceae > Ustilago > Ustilago lituana. Next base: position 1,709,863 of record CAKMYA010000001.1, read on the forward strand.
TTGGGCAGTGGTTTGACCACCTGGAACATCGCCTGGACAGTCAACTTGGTGAGCTACTCAGTACTGTCTGTGTGTCTCAGATGCAAGCTCCTTTCCCTCCACAGGCTGTCCCACCACCTCCTCAACTGCAACCCCCTCTGGCAGTGGTCTCGACCCTCACCCCTGCTGGTCAGCAGTCCATCCCTGCAGGTGAGTCTCCATAACTCTCCATTGATTGCTGCTTCGCTTGGGTACCAGCTGACATCATCAGCCTCATGGAACACAACCAGCTCAAGCTGGAACACCTGGTCAAGCTGCATAACCCTGAGTCTCATGTCTTGAAGGAGCCTTCTTGGCCCTCTGGCTTAGTTTTCGAAGCTGGACTCCTCACATTGGCTGATGACTCAACTGAGTCTTGCACCTCAGCCTTTGTCAAGGCCATCCCCTCCATCGCCACCCTCACTCAGGTCTGGTTGGTGTACACAGCCATCTGAGTCCAGCACACAGGCAACCTTGCCCTCAACAATGCACTCTTGTCTCATCTGGGACAGCTCATCGAGTGTGACAATCTCTATTCCTGGTGTGCCATTACAGACTATCACCTTGCTGTCTGTCACAAATATTTTGGCATGACAGCTGTGCATGAGTGGATGTCATACAACTCTTCCATTGCCAGCCAGCTGTTGTACCCATTCCTCAAGCTGTCCAACACCCTGGTGCTGGCCAACCATGGCAACCTGAACTCTAGCTCTCGCCAACACCCCTCCTCCAACCAATGGCCAGGCTGCACAACTTGCTCAGCAGCCTTGGTTAACTTTGACCTGTGCAGGAAGTTCAATGCTGGCCATCACTGCCCAGGCTGCAGCTGTCAGCATGCCTGTATTCACTGCCAAGGTCAACACCCTCTGATGCAGTGCCCATCACTCATCAGCAAGGCTGCTGCCAATGTCCCTACCAAAAAGGCTGGCTAATGGTGAGTAGACTCACTCACTCAGGTGACATGCTTTGCCACAGGTTGGAGCTGCTCTCCGCACCTCCCAGGCCCATGCTGCCATGAACAGCACCTCTCCCCAGGTCAGGGAGACTCTCTGCACCTCCCTTCCCACCTGTGCAGCCCACAATCGCACCTCCCAGGCCCATGCTGCCACTAGTAGCACCCTTGTCCAGGTCTGAGGCCCCCTCAGCACCTTCTCTCTTGCCAGTGCAGCCTCCAACCACACCAACCCAGCCTGTGCCACCACTAACAGCACCATCAGCTGGGTCTGAGACACTCTCAGCACCTTCCCACCCTCTCTTGGCCACGCTTGCCAAAGGCATTGTTGACATGTCATCTGACCTTGCCTCCAGCCTCCTCCTTTCCCTCCTTACAGGCTCAACACCCTTGCCAAGACCCAACACTTCATGCAAGCTCCCATTCTTCAATGCTACCAACATTCCTGCCACTGTTGGTACACTTCAACTCTGCAACTGGTCTCCTTTCTTAGACCTTTACCCTGACCAGGCCTTCGCTGCCCAGCTGTGCAGAGCCCTTCGACATGGAGCCAAGCTTGGATACGATGGGCTGCTGTGCTCTTCAGCATGCCTGGAGGTTTCCAATCTGCCTATGGACTCTGATGATGTCCACCATGTGCGCTGCAAGGTTGAAGCTTGCCTGCAAGAGGGTTGCCTTCATCTTGTTCCCAACCCAGACAGCATCCACCTTGTTTGCTCTCTGGTTGGCATGGTACCCAAACTGCACAGCAACAAGTTGAGGACTATATATCACCTCTCCCACCCTTGCAAGCCAGGTACCTGACTGCTGTCAGTTAATGATGGCATTCATCCCTCCTTTGTCACCATCCACTACAAGGGCCTCTCCACCATCATGGACTTCATCTGTGAACACCCTGGCACCTCGCTGTGGAAAGCAGACTTGGTGGACACCTTCAGGCACATCATTGTGGCTGAGTCTGAAGCCTGGCTCATGGGCTTCTGCTTCGATGATCAGTTTTATCAAGAATGTGCACTTGTCTTTGGGGGCCACTCATCACCCTTCTTGTTTAACCTCTTTGCCAAGTTTCTGCACTGGCTCACTGCCTTCACCTTGCAGTCTGTGACAGCATCTATGTCGATGTCCCATTCCAATGTGTCACACTATCTTGACGATTTCTTTGGTGCATCAGACTCTGCTGCCAACCACACCATGCCCATCCAGGTGCTCAGCCTGGCTGCTGCTGCACTTGGCTTCCAAATCAGCCACAGAAAAATGGTTTGGGACACCACCAAGCTTGAGATTCTCAGGATTGAGCTTGACTCCATAGCTCAGATGGCCTCCATCACCCCCCAACATCATCAATGGATTCTACAGCTCTGCTCACATATTGTGGACCAAGATCATGCCTCCTTACTGGAACTCCAGCAGGTTGCCAGTCACCTCCAATTTGTGACTTGTGTGGCCCCACACAGTTGTGCTTTCCTTTGCCACCTCTATGATGCTGTCCAAGCCCACTACAGGGCCCCCTTTGGATGTCGTATCAGCAAGGCAACATGAACTGAGCTTCTTTGGTGGATCGACACCCTCCACTCTTGGGACAGTGTCTCCCTTCTCCAACCTTTGCCTCTCATTGTGGAGCATGTCTGGACCGATGCATCCAAGCACTGCATCAGCACCCATTGGGGTGACTCAGCCCACCCTTCTGCCATCTTCTCTAGGGAGCTCTCCTGTCATCACCATCAGAAGGATATTCGTTTCCTTGAGGCCTTGGTGGTCCTTGAAGCCCTTCGCCATTTCTCGCCATCCTGGTCTGGCCAACACCACATCATGGTACACATCGACAATGAGAACATGGAGTATGGCCTCCATAAAGGCTCCATACAAGATCCCCAGACTCAGACCCTCTTTCAAGAGATTTTTGCCCTATGCTTGAAGCAGTGGATCAACTTGGTGCCCATCCATGTCCCCTCCGAAGCTAATGTTCTTGCTGATGCCCTGTCTTGACACTGCTTCACCTTCATACAGCACCAGTTCCCACAGGCCTTCACCCTCCTCCAGTTCAACCAGCCTGCAGTGCACAGCCTCTGCCCAGCTTTGTCAAGGCCATTGGCCTCTCCTCATCTGTGGCCTTCCTCCTCTGGAATGACCTTGCCTCCACCACATGCACTCATTCTGTTGCCATGTGTCACAACTTCACCTCCTTTGCCACCACTCTCCATGTTGCCAACCCCTTCCCAGCCTCACTGTTCTTGCTCATCAAGTGGGTGGTGCACCACCACACAGCTGGGAAAATGTACAATACACTCAAACAGGACCTCTCAGTGCTCAAGTCTTGGCACATTGACCTCAGCCTCTCCACCTTGGCTTTCAACTCCAAGCACCTTGCACATGTTGTCTGCAGGTACAAGCAAGTCATGGGTGATCCCCTCCCCACCACCAAGCTGCCTATCACCCTGCCCCTCTTACAGCAGCTTGTGCACACCCTTCCTGCTGCCTGTGTGTCCAGGCACAACTGGTGCATGTTCTGTGCTGCCTTCTGCCTTGCCTTCGCCTGCTTCCTTCGCTCTGGTGAGCTCACTTGGGAAGCGCAAGGCCCTGATGTCCTCACCATGTCCACTGTCTCCTTTGCTGATGACTACTCATTTGCAACCATTACATTGCCAGCCAGTAAAACAGACCCCTTCTGGCAAGGGGTTACCCTCACTGCCCCAGCCATCCCTCTCAGCACATGTGCTGTGTCCACCCTCCACCTTATCTGTCAATACTGAGCTGCTCACAAGCCCCTCTTTGTGCTTGAAGGGGGTCACCCATTTGACTGTGGCTCCTTTGTCTCCATGCTTTGATGCTGCCTCGAGTTGTGCCAGGTCCCTTCAGCAGCCTACTCTGGCCACTCCTTTCATTGGGGTACTGCCACATGGGCCACCACCAATGGTGTTGATGCTGACACCATTCATGGGTTGGGATGGTGGTGCAGTGACTGCTTCCATTGTTATGTTGACTGGTCTGCCTCTGACTGAGCTGCCACTATGAAGGTGGCTCTGTACTCCAATTCCACCACCCCTCTACACCTTGACACTGTCACCTGGTGTGATTTCTGATTGGTTGCCTTCTTCTTGGTGGGGTCTCACCTCTCCTTGCTCTCAGCCTCAGCTCATGACCATCACACCATACAGTATGCCACTTGCACACCAGGTGGCCATGGCTGGGAGCTTGCAAGTGACTCACATGAGTTAGGCAATCAATCTTTTACTTATTTTCAGTTATAGTCTTGTGTTGTTCTCTGTTTGCTTGAGTGTACTCATCCTGTGGCATGCAAGACATTGATGAGAGGTGCTACAGTGGCTGCAAAAGCACTGTCTCTTCATGAAGCTGTCAAAGTGTGAGCAATGGGATTGAGGTCTGGTGACTGAGGTGGCCATGACATGGTCTGAATGTCATATAATGCAAACCCCTGCTTACTGTAGGTGCTCTTGTGGATTGCAGCATTGTCCTGCATCCAGACAGTATCCTCTGGCTGTCCCTTGAACCAACAAAAGTCCTGCTCCATGATATCCATGAATACCTTGCTGTCAATCCTCCCAGATGGCATCCTGACCAGGGGACCTTTTTGCAAGCCCATGAAGCTACCCCAAACCATCACTTTGACTGTCCCTGACCTGGTGGTAAGCTGAATGCATGCCTGATGATACTTTTCCTGTGGTCTCCTAAGCAAATGCCTGTGCCTTCTGTCCTGTTTCTCCACTGCAGATTCATCTGTCCAAAGCACCTTCTTCCAATCCTCCAGTGTCCAGTTCCTGTGCTCCATAGCAAACTGCAGTCTCTTGGCTTTGTTAGCAGGGGAGAGCAGGGGAGCTCTGGTGGCTTTGTAACAGTTGATCCCAGCCTTCCTGAGCTGTCTCCCCACTGTGCTAGTTGACATACCCCCATTTTGCTTGCCTATCTCCCTGAGTGGTGTCCTCCTGTTCTGTGCATCCTTCTGAGTGCTCCTGACCATGTTCCTGATAGCTTGAGGGCTGTACTTTGGGTTCCCATGAGTGTGGTAGGCATTCTCCTTGCTGCCAGAGGCATCATAGCACTTGAAAAACTGATATATAGTGTGATAGTTGAGGTCCAGATGCCTTGCAATCTTTGGGAGCTTCCATCCAGCTGTTCTGAATGATAAGCATGCAGTTTTCTGAGCATCAGTGAGTAGCTTGTGTCCAGGGGTTTCTGATGGCATGCTGCAAGGGGGTGTTTGAGCAAGATTTGATGACTCTATGATGATTCTTGTGGATGATGGTGGTGAAGAAGCATGATTCAAATTTGCACTATCTGACATTTTTTAAAAACTGAATGACATGTACTGTACACCCCCTTTTGTCTGATCGCGCTCAGCCGATTGCGCCTATGGGCCGGAAGATGACTAAGTACAAAGTCGGCCGAGACTACCAAGATGGCCGGAAATGCAGAAGATACCGAGCCGATCCAGTGACAGCGGTCAGCGGTGCTTTCTCTTGCCTCGTAGTTTGTCCGATGGCGATTTGACGCTGACGAGCGCGCCACTAATGCGCACTTGTGCTTCGTCCCAGGCGTCCTGATTGGTCTTCTTACTGCGTACATACCTCGCCCGAGCTTGGTCGAATTCGACCGTGTCGATTGAGTCAGCACTACCGAACAGCAAGCAGACTAGATCCTTGGCTGGGCTCGCAAGCTGACCCAGGATTGGAAACCGGTCGAGGCCACTGACCCAGAGATGATGACGCAGCAGCGACTCTGTGTCGAGTTCTGAGTTTGACTTTGGTGCCGGGTGGCATCGCTGCGAATAAGAGCAACCCTCTGGCTGGGCGTTCCCTTTGAGGTCGATGAACAACTCGAGACATTGCTTCGACATGCCAGACACAAGATGGGGCCCAATACGCGACTCCAGCACCGTCTTGCTGGGTGACTTGATGCGGTTCTTGACCTGGATGGCAATATACGACAGCTTGGACTTGTCAAACGGCTCTCGCCCATCCTCTGGTGCTTCAGTGCTGCTTGATACGTACACGGGGATGAGAAGGTCCCACCCCGGTTGATTCGAAATGCCTTGAGCCGCGGCGTGCCTGAGCCAAAGCTCGACGAGCTGATCCGAATCCATAACATCTGTGCTATCCACCTGTTCTTCGAAGCGTACAATGTGCTTGAAGTTGAGCCAAGCGCGATCGCACCACTGGTGCATTTCGCTCAAGGCGACGGACGCCTTCTGTTTCTGCTTCGCACCTTTTCTCTCTGGCAGGAATGATTCGACATCCACGTGCACTTTGTCGCCAATGAGCGCACACAACCATTTGCGAACTGACACAAGGCCATAGACGGCGAAATAGGTGGTCGATTCCGGGGCGTTGATCGAGCAGGAATCCTTCAAGACGCTCGAGTGCATCCCTGAAGTGGCAAGGTCAATGGCCATGGTGCACAACAGCGCGACGCCTTGTTCGCCTTGCGCGCCAATGTCGAAGCCAACGGGCTCAAGCGCGTTGACGATCGCCTGGATCACCATCTCCCACTTTCCGAGCGTCTGTCCGGGCTCGCAGCGGAAGAACCAGGCCACAGCGGCGCTGAGAGGTGGCTCACTCGGTGTGTTGCTTATGATAGAGTCCGAAGTGGTGTATATGCGGCCCACAAAGCGCAAATGCTGCGCAATCTGTCTCGAGACAAAGTCATACCATGACCTAGGATCTGACCGGCTACTGAGCTCCAGTGTGATGCGGCGCGAGACGAGAGCCAATAGATTCTGGTTGAGTTGGTCGATCTTTTGCACTGGGACATGCTTCTGAATGTCCCACTGCCAATCTCCAGGAAAAACGAGTTTTTCAATGATCGCCTGCGGATAGATGATGCCAGCCTTGTTGTGGTACCGCTGGTCATTCCACAAGGGCCTGCCTAGACTGGGCAGCAATCCGTTGAGCTCTCGAAGCTTGTAGGTGTCTTTGTCCGCGAAGATGCGTTCACACTGATCGGCAGTGAGGTTGACGTCGAGAGGCATGGTAGAGAATGGCTGGGTGAGCCGATGCGTACTGCCGAACTCAGTACGGCGAGAGCCTTTGCGAGCCGTGTCACCGGTGAGTGGAGCCAGATCCGAGTTGGTATCGATGAGAAGGATCCAACAGGATCTAGGCATGGCGTGGAACCATACGCGGCGTATCACGGGGAGGAGAGTGGCCATGGAACCGCATTCGTCCAATGCGAGAAAGAAGAATGGCTGTTGGAAGGGTTGCGGAACACATCCTTCCAGCTTCTGAATTTCGAAACGCAGATACTTCTGTACCGCGTTGGTGAGCATCTCGGGTTCAGAGATCTCAGAAGAGTATTCCTTGCACATGGCAGTGTAAAGGTCATCGGCGGAGTCGCAAATGTGCTTGAGCAGTTGTTCGCGTAAGTTGGCGGTGCCAAACAGCTGTGGTGGCTCGGCGGCCAATTCTTTGCCTCGCATGGAAGCCGATTGGACGTGTGGCTCGCCAGTTGCTGGGCCGGCTGATGGTGCGGCTGAGGGTGCGGCTGAGGGTGCGGCTGAGGGTTCGGCAAGCTGGTTGAGAGGGCTTTCGCGACACAAAGCGGGCTTGCTAAAGAGCAAGTGAGGGATGAACCCGGAAGAGGGCGAGTGAATGGCCGCCGCGAGATGGTAAACGACGGTCTTCCAGCACAATGGCTCTTTATGGTAATGCTTGCGGCCCTGCTTGCGCCCACTCGATTTGTCAAAGCAGCAGCCAGCTTTTTGCTTGAGGTCTTCGAGATAAAAAGCGATGGTACGGCAATAGACAGCCAGCCATGCCGAGATACGAAGATGCGCTTTGTTGAACTGCGCATGCTGCTGCGGCGTTTGAGGAAAGCCGACGCCGTTGAGGATTGTTTCGCATCCCTGAAAGTATGAAAACACCAAAGCATCCTGAGGCGGAAAGGATTCCTCGTGCTGCACCGTGCGGGCGCCGGTCTCGCGGAGACAGACGAGCATGCCCGGGCTGATTGTGCTGAGTTGAACGCACATTCTTGTCTTTCCGAACCCGGAGGACTGGAGGATGGGAAGCACTTTGCTGTAGTACTTGCGTGGTTGCGAGCTGGACGGCCCAAGGGTGGTCGAGTCGGGTCTGGGCAAATGGACGAGCGCAGGTGTGGCGCTAGCGTCCGAGGAAAAGAGCTGATTGTGCACGATGATGTGGTCTTCGAGCATCGCCAGACCGGGACCGTGGAAAGCGTGAGTGAAGTCGGCAACAGGCGCGGTCTTGGCTACGTTGAGTGCCGAGCGATTGGGACGTTCCCTGTACAGGTATCGCAGTACCGCCTCGAGACACTCGTCCGGGTCACTGAGATCGAGCTCGGCCTGGTCTAAATCATCGATCAACATGCTCGCAGACGCTCGGCGTTTGGTGACAGGTGGCTGACGAGAATAGTCGAAGACTTGCTCAGCAAAGGAGCGAGGAAGCGCATCGATATCGGCTTTGAGTGCGTTGATCAAACTTTCAAAGTCGGAGGAGTCTAGAAAGGTATTGAGAAAATGGCGGCGCCTGTCGAGAGGGCCTCTCTTATCCAACGCATATCTCAAACTACTCCACCAAAGTTGCATGCCTATTTCAGTCGAGCTGTGGAAGCTGGCGAACACCTGGCGCAGCTTTTGCGTTCTTGCCGGCGACAAAGGCGGCTGAGCAAGAGATGTAGCATCAGCCATTGAAGTGCGTTCCGACACCGGAGTACTGGGCAGCTCGCCCTTGCTGCGCGCGTCCATGTCGATTGACCAGCCGATGCTGCGAGCGATGCGAGATATCGAGAATGCCTATGTGTGTGTTAGGAGGAGGTAGGGTACATTGGGTGTATGGATATGTAAACAGGTGCCATTGGTGGATGCGGACGGTGACGAAAAGACTAAGAACGCATGTTTCGGAGCTTGAAAGATGATGGTAGTGTTGAGACAAGTGGAACGGGCTTAGCTGAGCGAGCTTTGTGAGTTTGCGCTCAGCCGATTGTGCTTCTCGGCCGTAATAGTAGGGGGTTTCAATTTTCTGCGAACTTTCAAGTTCCAAATTTTCAATATTCAGACTTCTCTGCTTGTTTTGACACCCCCAACTACATTCAACAAAGATTCAGAATTTTCACACTGATTTCCATGTTCTGAGCAGTCTAATCAGCTGGAAGAATGAATTGGAGGGCACAGTATACTACTTTGAGACATGCTGTTCAACCCAGACCTCGGAACTATGGCTCTTCCACACCTTGACAATGCTGTAAGGTACTGCCATCAGTCTCTGACCTGCTCTGACCATTGCCTCCTCCTTGTCTCATTGCATCTGTGTTGCCATCCTCAAAATTCCTCATAGGCAGATGCAGTCATGCCATGCCTCCTCGAAAGAGCTGTCGTGTCTTCAAAACTTCGGTCATGGGCTGTAAAGAGTGCATTGAGCATCTCATCCCTGAGCTGGGTAGCTTCTTCTGCTCTGCACCTGTCCTTTGCATACTGAGACATTCCAGCTGTTGTGGCCTCCAGCTCCTCCTCATATCATTGTTGGTTCTCCCTGTGCATGATCCTTGCATCCTCTGTAGCTTCATGGTATGCACTCATTCCAGCTGTGATGTCATGTATGTCCTCTTCTTCATAGCTACCCAAAAGATATTCAGCAACATTGTCAGGTCTGTCATAACAGCTGGCAAATGTGTGTGCCATGATGCATGCCTGAACAGCCAAAGCGGCCATGTGATGGTCCTCCTCCCAGTACAGGTTGCCACAATATCCCATGAGCGACTGGAATTGGTTCTTGAGGTAGGCGATGCCATGTTCAACCCACACATGAACATGAGAGAGCCAGTAGTTGAAGTAACATATGTCATGACTCTTTGCAGCAGCATTGTTGCTGAATGGCCTGACTGCATATCCAGAATGTCCAAAGCCAGCATCAATCCATACAAATTTGCCTTCATCCAGGTGGAGATGAGGCTTGGCTATGATGCAGCTGCCCGAGGCCCAGACGTGTGAGTTGTGTGATGCACCAGGATGGCCAACAACAGATTCGATGATGCGAAGTGAGTGAGGAAGGAAAATGAGGGCAATATTGAATGTGTAGTCCCCTAGGTGTGAGTAATGCTCTCAGGCATTGAGTGCTGGCTTCCAAGCCAGTCTGATGTGTGTGCCATTGACTGCTAACCAACCTTGGCCCCATGCCTCTACCCCCATCTTCTCAATTACCCAGGCTGATGCCTTTTCCTGCTCATCCTCAGTTGCAAATGTGACCACTTCTTCATTGAGTTTGTTAAGCCCTTCGATTGTCCACTTTGTCCATGCATGTACTGAACCTTTACTGCAGCCACATGCAAATGCAATGTCTCATACACCTCCCCCATTCCCAGAGCAACCAAGTTGGTATAGTGCAACAGCTACTTGTTGCTCAACACATCTGAGGCTGGTGGTCATGTGAAAAGCCTCAGTTGTACTAAGCCTCTGCACAAGGGTTTTGAATGCCACAGGTGGCATGTGAACAAGGCCATGATACTGCTTCGGATGTGTGCATTCATATCACCTGAGAAGGTCGATGAGCTTCTCAGCTCATTGTTGTGAATGCTGTCGAGAAATGGAATAACAATTGGAACTGATGATGCTGTACATGTCAAGAAGAGCACTGGAGAGTACATGGTCAAGTTGTTTGTTGTTGCTATCATCTAAGTCATCATTTGAGTCCCAAGAATCCATGTCAGAATCGAGATCTGCTTGTGCTATTGCCTCTGCTGCCATTGTGGCCATGATCACAGTCTCCAGGTCCTCAAGGAGGAGCTGTTTGTCAGAGGAGCAAACCATGACTGCAGTGTACAAGATGGCAACTGTGTTTGAGAAGGGATGATGTGGTTGGCTGGAAGATGGAAGCACAGAAGGGACTGAGCCATTGATTAACAGTCCAACATCTTTTCAAGTTCCGAGTTCCGAACAAGCCTCAAAGTAGTCCCACAGCCCTCCTGAGTGTTGTGGATGGCCTTGTTGAAGAAGTTGTTGAAGAGAAGGTTCTCAAGCTCAGGGTTCTTGTGGAAAGCGGTGGTGATGTTCTTGAGGAAGATGGATTGGATGATGCAACCACCACACCACATGAGGGCAATCGAGGGGTTGTTGAGCTTCCAGTTGTACTCCTTGGTGGCCTCGCACATAAGCATGAAGCCCTGGGCATACGAGATGATCTTGGAGGTGTACAGAGCCTGCTCAAGGTCAGCAATAAACTGCTCCTTGTTGCCCTCGAAGGGCTTAATCTGGGGACTGCCAAGGACCTTGGACACACAGGTACACTTGTCCTTGAGCAACGAGAGGCATCAGGCAAAGACAGCCTTGCCGATGAGGGTGACAGGCTGGCCAAGGTTGAGGGCATTGATGATGGTCCACTTGCCAGTACCCTTCTGTCCAGCTGAGTTGAGGATCTTGGTGAGGAGTGGGGTGCCATCCTCATCATTGTACTTGAGGATGTCATGGGTGATCTCAATCAGGAACGAGTCGAGGACACCAGTGTTCCACTTGGTGAAGATGTCACCAATCTCTGACTCCTGGAGGCTGAGACCATGCTTGAGAATATCATAGGCCTTGCAGATGAGCTGCATGTCACTGTACTCGATACCGTTGTGAACCATCTTGATGTAGTGGCCAGCACCAGTCTGGCTGACCCAGTCACAGCAGGGCTCACCAGTGGGTGAGGAGATGGGGTTCAATTGATGTACATTACAAAGCAGACAAGGAAGCACAAGAGAGCTAGCGATACAGATTTTTGAACGAAGAAAAAGGGAGACAAGACCACTGAAGAGTCTGACCTAAGCCTTGGGCTGGTGGTCCTCCTCCCTAGATGCTGGGGGGTGTGCCACTGTCCCAAACATTGACTCGAAATCGACATCTGTGTTTTGATGCCTCTGGCTACTAACCACCTGCAGCATCTGTAGCATGAATTGGCATTGATCTGCCAGCATTCATTCCTGCCTCTCAGACTGCTCCCATTGCAGCTGTTCCTGCCTCACAGCCTGTTCATGCTGGAACTGAAGTCGAAGTGCCTCATGCTTTGTGTGCTCTTCCTTGACACAGATGTGAGCTGCCAGCTGGTCAGAGGTGCAGGCACACAGTATGTCAGACAGGTCGTCCCGCTTGTTCTTGGATGGAGGAGTTCAACATTTCCTCAGGCTTCCAGCAGTGGAGCTGCAACAAGTGGAGGAGTTGGCATCATAATCATTATCATTTTCGCCATCAGAGAGCATGCTGGCTGAGCAGACATGGGAAGGCGAAGGAGTTGGAGTGGTGACAGTAGGGGCATGGGAGGAGACTGAGGCCGATCTGATCTGGCTTGCAGGTGGAGGACAAAGAACTTGTTGGGCAAGGGGGTCATTGTGCTGAGACTCAGCAATGGAGTCCAGACCTGGAATCCTATGGCCAGTAGCAAAGAAGTCATCATCTGAGTTGTCTTCTTCCATAGGGTTGGGAGTGGAAGTGCTTTGAAAAGAACCCTGCACTGTGCCCTTGACCTGCACAGGATCATAAGCTGCACTCCTCAACAGCAAAGCAGGGCTAGTGTCAGGGCGACTGGACATGATCTCATGGAGCTGTTCAAACCATGGGTGCTCCTCAGCTATATGATTATGAGTTGCAAAATCCTAACATCAGATGTCAAGGTTAGCTTGAGTAGGTCAGTCCTGTGTGAACACCACATCTTTGCTTTGTAGAGAACTTACTGAGTGGTCCAAATTCATGTCATGAAGCAGTATGCCTGACCCAGTCTTTGATAACAATGACCTGAGCTTTTTGTACTTTGTGATGAGCCAGCAAACCTTGACTTTGATTCAAGTTGGCTGAGGAGAGGCATGGCTCATAAATACCTCCTTGTAGACCTGTGTGTAGACCACATCCTTGTTGGTCTTTAGGCCCCTCTCCTCCTCCTTGCTGAGTCACCCTGGCAGAAGTGCACAGTGGTAGGATGGGTTGTTGTATAATATGTTGACAAGACAAATGACATCGTCGCAGCCCCAACTAAAGTACTTTGCTGATGTAGAATCGTCTTCAGGCTGCAGGAAATTGGTGCTGTGGATGCTCGAACATGTGGTGTGTTGACTGCCATGAGCTGTTGAATGAGATGAGGATGACACTCGAGATGTTGAGGGTGTGGGGAGAGGTGAAGCAAGGGTGGAAGGTGGTGAGGGTTGAGGGGGAGTGGAAGGTGGTGAGGGTTGAGGGAGAGTGGAAGGTGTGGAAGCTTGCAATGGACAAAAACAGGGAAAGGAGAGGGAGCTGATTAGTGAATGAACGACTGTGCATCTAAAGGGGGTAGAGGATGAAGCACTAACCTTGTGCTGATGAGACAATCCTGCCTGAGTTGGTCCTTGACTCATTGGCTCGAGATTGAATGTCTGCTGACTGACCATTTCACCTGTCTTCGATCTCTTTGGAGTCAGATGGAGTCATTGTTGCATCTGTGAGAGGGTGGAGGGAGGGAGATGGAGGGAGGGAGATGGAGGGAGAGATGGAGGGAGATGGTTGAGGAGATAAGGTTGGTATTGTGGAGATGAAGGGAAGCAGGTTGTGAGTGAAAAAGTGGAGGTGAGCACTGTACTTAGATCACATGCATATCATGTGCCTGTGAAAGTTCGAACATTCAATATTTGATGGTCACATGAAAGTTTGTGTGACTGTACTTTGAAAGTTCTGGAATTTTCAAAAAATGGCTGAGCTTACATAAGCATCCAAATTTTCAAAATTCTGAACTTTCCAAAATTCTGGAATTTTCAAAGTTCGAAAAAAATTGAAACCCCCTAGTGAGGTTTTGGTACACCTCTTACTTGTGCATTTCAAGCTTGGCAAAGCCATCTTTAGGGGGTATCTATTGGAAATTGACCACCACCAAGGAGCTACCAAAGGTGGAGAATTGCCAGGTGAAAAGTGTCCAGTATCTGCCAAGAGATCTGAAGGAAGTAGCTAGCTTGCTAAAGTCTTCCTGATGGCAGAATTGCATGTAGAGCTCAGTCTGAGGATATTTCAGTTTAGATATGTTCTGTAACCACTGAGTACAATGATAAAGGATTTGCAGGGGGTCAAGGGGAAACCACTGATGGCAGTACAATGCTAGCCTGGATGACAGAAGGTAGAGAGACAGACATATAATGAAGTAGTATGGTAATGTAAGGAATGTTTTGATCAAGTAAAAGATCTTGGAGTCACTCTAGAGGCACTCCATATATAGCTAGTGCCTTGCCTATGTCACTTGCATAGTAATGACATAGGGAAATACTAAGATACAAGGTGAGTGGCTCTGTCAACCAGTTGGCAGTGCCACTATCAAAGTGAAGGTAAAACACAAAGTGACTGTTGTCACAGGACATAAAATCGAACTCGAATTGAGATCGATGTTAAATGCATCTTATGGTTGATCTCAGATGAAATCGATGTTGAGCAGGCCTTATCGTCGATTTCGCCTACAGGGCTGTATGATGCTGTGGAACGAAAATGACAAGCAATGACTATGATGACACCATCCCCAAATGGGTCAGGGTGATCAGCGATGATGTCAGCCACACCTGGAGGATGCTGTTGACAACCCTAGGCCAACCAGTAACAGCCAGGTGAGGTGCAGGGGCCCCTGCGAAGATAGGGGGGACCTGCAGGAAGGGAAGGAGAGCCTGACACTGGCTCAAGGCCATGGAGCCAGCAAAGAGGTATTGGTTGGAGACCAGTGATGAGTCTCTAGGACAGTGGGGCAGGCTCTGACACTGGCCTGGCGCTGGTGGTGGGATGCTCAGGAGCATCCACTGCCAGCATACATATATACACATGCTGTGTGCAAGTGGAGAGGCAGGACCTCATCCACTCTATCATTCATTTACTTGTCAGTACATTTAGTATTACTACACTCACACTCATTGTCTTGTAGAGTAGCAATCTTAGGCATTGCTACTACTCAGTGTGCCTCTGTTCGAGTCAGAGAACATATAGACAGCAGTCAGAACCACCACTGGTGCCACAGGCCTCACCTGTGCAGGTGGAACCCACACTGCAGTCCTGGAACCTTCACCAGTACCCTTACTATATGACGATGCTGGCTATCAGTGTTGTACAGCCTCAAACATCATCTCCAATGATGGCAGCACAGTCTATCCATGCTGCAAACCTACATGAGAACAGTTAGCCCACTCCTGTCAAGTGTAGGACACACACCAGGCTACCATGAATGTGCTGCATTACCTCTGAATGGAGTGGCAATGGCAGTCAGTTGACATCGAGCATAAGGTGCAGTTAATGTCAATCTCAAGGGAAATCAATGTTTACTGACTGTTAACCTCGAACTCAAACAAAATCGACATTTACCTCGAGTTAATGTCGATTTCACATGTCTGGTGCATGACTGCTGACATTAGAGTGGATCGTTCAAGCAGTGCCCCATGTTCACCATGGCACCCAACAATCAGTCTGAGGAGCACCTCAGAGCTGTCAACCTCAGGTCAGTGGTAGCCATGCTTCAGCAGATGATGGAGCAACAGTGACAAGAAGCTGAAGTGAACTGAGAATGGCAGCAAGCCATGTTAGGTAACTGGTGGCTGTATCAAGGTGAGGAGCTGACTACACCATCACCAATAGGCCACACAAGGTCGGTCCCTCCTCTTAGCAAGTCAACAGCAGCTCAGACCAGGTTTGCTCAAGTGGAGGATCCTCAAACCCTGATGCCCAGGTCAACAGTGAAGGTATGGCCTGCAGAGTTCAGCAATGTCAACATTTATGCGACTCCTACTGGCCCTAGGCATCATCGTGAGCCCCTCAAGCCCATCACCATGTTTGAAGGAGAGGGCCAGGAGCCTAAGGCACTCCTGGCAGACATGAAGATCCCATTCCCCAAGCTGGACACCATGGATGTTGAGCTGTTCCTCATCAAGGCCAACAACTGGTTCGCTCAATATGGTATCACAAGCCATCAGCATCAAGTGGCCATTGCTTCAGAACGACTGGAAGGATCAGCCAAGGAATGGTGGGATTCCAAGCTACGGGTCAACCCTAAGCTCCAAGGACAGCTGTTCCATGACTGGGACATGTTTTGTGCCCAGTTGAGGGACCAGTTCAGTCAGATGGTCAACTCATTCACTGCTTACACTGAGCTCTCCATCCTCCATCAAGCCAGCGATGAACCTGGCATGGCCACTCGCTATGTCAAATGTTTCTGGGACCTAGCAAACCATGCAGGCCTCGATGGAAACCCTAAGCTCATCATGGGTCTCTTCAAGATGGGCCTCACTGCCAGGATGCAACAAAAGTTTGAGTGCGATCCCCCTTCTGACCTCTGGGAATGGTATTGCAGCATGGAAAGCATCAACTGCATCCAAACTTTGGATGCCAACAACACCCACCTCCTCTCAACCCCAGCTTGTCCTGCAAGCATGACAGCACCCACCATGGACAAGGGGAAAGGGAAGGAGGTGCTGCCATTTAGCAACAGGACAAGTGGCTGGGGTCAGCATAGTGGAGCTGTACCCAATACCATCCCTAGAAGGCCCTTGCCTCCTCACTTGGCTCAGAAGCTGCCAGTAACCAATGTCAGCAGTACCACCTTCAGACCAGATCAGTGCAGCCTATGTGGCCAGACAGGCCATTGGCGATGCAACTGTCCCAAGGCCATGCCCAGGGTACCTGTCCTGACAGGTGCACCACATGGCCCCATTCCACAGAGTGGCTGTGTCTATGCCATCAATGAGCAAGCTGAAGGCACTGAAGATGATGAAGAGGCATCTGAGGAAGGCAACCAGGAAGCTGATGTCGACCTGGCTGCCTATGCCAATGAGGAGGAGGAGGTTGCCCAATCCCAGGACAATGATGCCAACCAGGGAAACAGGCATGGGACAGCGCACTGATGGCATGCGTTTCCCTGAATCCATCCTTGTCATCACACTGTACATATCAAGACTGTCGTTTCTGTTTCTCTGTGGTGTCATGGAAGCCAGTACTCAAGATCGACAGGACCATTGCAGGTCACCCAGCTCAAATGCTGGCCGACACAGGCACCAGAGTGTCTATAATTGCTCATACATTTGTTTCGACCCATCAAATACCCACAAACCCCATACACAAAAGAAGCATTCATGGTATTACCAGTCATACCTTACAGATCAACAGCACCATCTTGGTCACTGTGGGCATAGGAGGTTACCTAGTCAGCCCTTTCAAAGCAGAGGTGACAGACATCGATGACTATGACATCATCCTAGGTTATGAGCTACTCAGGAAACTCAGGCCCAGGGTAGATTGGCACACTGGTACTCTCGATTTCTGGCCCAGCCTCGAAATCGAAGTTAAGGGGCAGTTACTGTCGATTTCATCTGAAATCAATGATAAAAACCACATATCATCAACTTCAACCAAGATCCAAGATAACATGCCTTTAATGTCGATTTCAGCAACCAATCTCATAGCTCATGGAAACGAGTTTGTCTCCACCAAACAGCTCATACAAGCAGCCCTCCATGACAGCCCCATAGGATGCATGCTCCTAGATGTCGACCCATCCTCTGTACCCATGTACAGATTTGTTCCTATGGGCAATGACAAGGGTATCGAGATGGAGGTTGAACCTCAGGAGGAGCTGAAGGCAAAGGAGATACCTGAGGAATACCAGGATCTCCATCAGGTCTTCTGTGAGACTGAAGCTGACAAGTTGCCTCTGAGGATGGACCATGATCTCTTGATTGAACTACTGCCAGGCACTCAGCCACCTCATGGGCCTCTGTACTTACAGGGACCCAAAGAGCTGGAAGAGTTGTGCAAATACCTCGATGAGAACATCACGAAGGGCTTCATCCATCTGTCAAAGAGCCCAGCATGCTCACCTGTGCTCTTCATGCCAAAGAAGCCTGGATGCCTGTGGCTTTGTGTCAACTACTGAGGCCTCAACAAAGTTACAGTGAAGAATCGTGCCCTGTTACCCCTCATCAAGGAGCAGCTCTTCCTACTGCAGAAGGCCAAGGTTTACAGCAAGCTGGATCTCAAGGTGGCATATAACCTGGTATGCATCGCAGACAGCAACGAATGGAAGACAGCTTTCGGTACCCAACTCAGGCTCTACAAGTACCTCATCATGCCATTTGGGCTGGCAAATGCTCCCTCACACTTTCAGTTGCTGGTTAATGGTATCTTCTGTGATATCCTTGGTATCTATGTGGTGGTATACTTAGATGACTTCCTCATCTTCAGCAACCACCTGAAGGAGCATGTCAGCCACATATTAGAGGTGCTACAGTGACTACACAAGCACCAACTCTTTGTGAAGCTGTCGAAATGCGAGTTCCACACCATGACCATCAAGTTCCTAGGCTACATTATCATGCTGCAAGGAATCAAGATGGATGAAGCGAAGGTACAGACCATTAAGGAATGGCCAGTCCCTGAGTCAATCCACAACATCCAGCACTTCCTTGGCTTCGCCAACTTCTATCAATGATTCATCTCACACTTCGCACACATTGCAAGGCCACTTACATTGTTAGTCAAGCCAACTGAGTGCTTCAAGAAGTTCAAGCTGCCAGAGGAGGCAGAGAGGGCATTCCACAGTCTCATTGCAGCATTCACATCAGCAGGGGTACTCCACCATTTTGATTACCACCTGCCCATGTGAATGGAGACTGATGCCAGCGACTATGCTATAGCTGGAGTCCTCAAACAAGAGCATGAGGGACGATGGCATCTGATCACCTTCTACTCTCACAAGATGAATTCAGCAGAGCGAAACTATGAGATCCATGACAAGGAACTGCTTGCAGTGGTGGCATGCCTGACCCAGTGGTGCCATATGCTGGCAGGCCTGCTATCGCAGCTTGTCATACTCACAGACCATGAAGCACTCAAGTACTTCAAGTCTCAATAGCACATCAATGGTCAGCAAGCTTGGTGGGCAGTGTTACTAGCCGATTTCGACTTCATTCTGCAATACAGGCCAGGGGACAAAGCAGGTGAGCCAGATGCCTTGACAAGGTGGAGCGATACACAGCCCACTGGTGATGAATGAGAGCATAATGTTCAACAGCTGCTGCTGGCCCAGCTATTTGCTGAACCTGACATGAAATTGATGATAAATGCCATTAAATGTTGATCTCAAATGAGTTCAACTGAAAACACACATAATCATTGAACTCAATCGAGTTTGAGTGTAAGGGATGATAATCATCAATCTCATGAAACACCTCTGGCATTGCCCTCTATGGCAGATATTGTGGCAGGAGGATTTAAGGAGCTCATCAGGACTTTCCAGCCCCTTGACCTTGAGCTGGTAGAGCTGTATGATCAAGGCCATTTCGAGCGAAGAGACAGTTTATGGTACAAGGATGGCTGTTTGGTTGTGCTGAAGGTCACACTGCCTGGCAAGCAAGGCAGCAATGACACCAGAAGTGCAGCCAAGGTACAAGGTCAATCCCTATCAGTTGAGCACCTGCACTACATGGTGATGTTGCAGTGCCATGATGGACTGATGGCTGGACACACTGGGTGCGATGCTATGCTGGAGCTAGCATGACAGCACTACTACTGGCCATGCATGGCTGCGTGGATTGCAGACTACATAGCTAGCTGCCCAGTGTGCACTTGATAAAAGGCCCCACACCATCGGCTGTACAGCCTTTTGCAACCATTGTCCATGCCAGAGCGGCCTTGGGGCTCAATCTCCATGGACTTCATCGAAGGACTGCTGCCTTCAGAAGGCTATGATTCGATCCTAGTCATGGTTGACTGTCTTACCAAGTTCACCATCCTAGCACCAACACATAAGTCAGCAACCTTGGAGGACACTGCCAAACTCTTAGAGGCCACAGTCTTCATATGTTTCAGTGCACCAGACCACATTGTCTCTGATCAAGGACAGCAGTTCATATCAGCAGCCTGGAAGAGGTTCACTGCTGCCCTTGGCATCAACCACTCCCTCAGCATGGCCTACCATCCACAAACCAATGGACAGACTGAATGGGCAAACCAAGTGGTTGAACAGTACCTCCATATGTACTGCAATTATGAGCAAAACAACTGGCACACCTTGCTGGCAATGGCCAAGTTTGTGTACAACAACACAGTACATAGCAGCATCAGCATATCACTGTTCTTTGCATGTTATGGTTGGAATCCCAAGTCTCACCTGGAGATCCCAGAGTGACTTGGAGTACACAACCTGGGACAGCATGAATGGCTCATGACTGCCAAGGACTGGATCAAGTATCTCCAGGAAGCCATTCAGCAAGCACAAGCATGGATGGTTGAGCAATACAATCGCAAGCGCAAGGACATGGAATTCAAAGTTGGTGATCTCATCCACATCAACCACAAGAACTGGAAGACTTGATGACCTAGTCCCAAGCTTGACACCCATTTTGCTGGCCCCTTTCCTGTCCTGGAACGCATCAGCCAGTGCACATACTGCTTACAACTCCCAGCGACCTTCAAAGTGCATGACATTTTCCATGTCTCCATGCTAGAGAAGCAGCCAGCGAGCCAACTGGCAGGGTGCAATGAGCTCCCCATACAACCGCTGCTACACAATGATGAGCTGGAGTACAAGGTTGAGCATGTCCTCGACCATTGAACCCATCATGGCCAGCTCCAGTACAAGGTGTTCTGGAAGGGCTATCCTGAGGAACAGGTGACCTGGGAGCCTGCCAAGAACCTCAATTGCCCTGACCTCATCCAGGACTATGAGGTTTTGAGGGGGGGAGGCATCCCCACTCGAGAATAGGGCCATCTCCTCAGTTTCGCAAAATCGATGTTAACAGTGTGTTACAGTCAAATGATTGAGTGGAATAGTTTTGCTTGCTTCAATGTGTTGTCTTGGCCAGGAATTCAGCTCACATGTCTCGGCCATTTTTTCAGATGTGCATACATGTCAAGTTGAGCTAGCCAACACCCACATGTGTGCACAAAGCGCTGAGCTGTACTGCCAGCACTTTCTCTCTCACCATCATCTCACACACACTTGCTGCTGACAGCAGTGTGTTTCAACTCTCATGCGCTGGCCTCACCTGGCAGCGCTTTCTTCACTTATGCCACAGTCTTCACAGTCATCTGACTGCCTAGCCCATTTCCACCTTGGTTACCTTTGTTACCAAGTTCACACACTGGTCCCTGTCCAGCCTCTCATCTTCCCCTCACGACCAGCTTCTCACACTGTGCTCACTCCTCAAGCTCACCTGGTTCGAGTGCTCTCTGCACCCACTTCTCATTGTCGTAGGCCTCCTCTGCCTCCGACTCCTGTCTGGCTTCATCACCCTCCCCAGGCTTCATCGTCTCCCCCTCCCATTCCCTCCCTTTCCCCTCCCCCTCTTTGCGCTCCCTCTTCCCCCTTCCTCCCGTTCCCCAGTGGTACCCCATCTGATGAGGGTGACAAGTCCAACCAGCCTTGACTGAAAGGCAAGGTCTGGTTTCTCCATCCCTTGCCCAGTCATTTGGTGCCACTACTTCCCCCTTCCTTGTTCTTTATATTGCTCAGTTGGTGCCCTTTAGTCCTGGGCTAGCGATCGACAGGCCCCTCAACCTCCAGGGGTAATGCAGTCTGGTGGCCTTGTGAGCTTCCTGAAATACTGCCAACATGTGATCCTGGGAGTGGTGCCCCAGTCTTCATAGCTGCTGTCATGGGGTTGATTGCCCATGACCTTGCCTTCATCTCCATTCCTGGTGGCTCAACATGATTGATGCAGTAATGAAACTGCATCCACCAGGCCTCATTCAGAGGTAGCTCACCCCCAGCTTTGTGCGCTGGGAACACCCCTGTGTGGTGACAGGTCACCAGCGCATGGCCTGCTTTGTGCGATTGCCCCACCAACTGCTGCCTTGATCCCAGCGGCGCTGGCACCACCAGCTTTCATGGTGATTGACCTTCGCTGTGGCCCAACAGCGCCAAGATTAGGTCCCAACAGGCTTGGTGTGCTCAAACACATCGATTCATCTACTGGCTGGTCCCCAGTAGTGACAGCACTGTCAATTTCTATGGTGAACAACCATCATCACATAGCTCAGTGATGCTGAGACTTGGTCCCAATGAGTGGGCATGTGCCCAGTCACTGCTGACAGTCTGTGCACCCTGCATGGTGGTCTGACAAGCCTCCACAAGCTCTCCACAGTCTTTTCCTGGTCGCTTTGTCAACCCCCTGTCACAGGACATAAAATCGAACTCGAATTGAGATCGACATTAAACATGTCTTACAGTCAATCTCAGATGAAATCAATGTTAAGCAGGCCTTATCGTCGATTTCGCCTACAGGGCTGTACAACACTGTGGAACGAAAACGATGAGCAACGACTATGATGGCACCACCCCAAAGGGGTTGTGGGTGATCAGTGATGATGTCAGCAGCACCTGGAGGATGCTGTCGATGAACCTAGGCCAACCAGTAACAGCCAGGTGAGGTGCAGGGGCCCCTGCGAAGATAGGGGGGACCTGCAGGAAGGAAGGAGAGTCCAACACTGGCTCAAGGCCATGGAGCCAGCAAAGAGGTAGTGGTTGGAGGCCAGTGGCGAGTCTCTAGGACAGAAGGGGCAGGCCCTGACACTGGCCTGACGCTGGCAGCAGGATGCTCTGGAGCAACTGCCACCAGCATATACACATGCATATATATACACATTCCCTGTATGAGTGGAGAGGTGGGGCCTCATCCACTCTATCATTCATTTACTTGTCAGTACATTTAGTATCACTACACTCACACTCATTGTCTCATAGAGTAGCAATCTTAGGCATTGCTACTACTCAGTGTGCCTCTGTTTGAGTCGGAGTACATATAGACAGCAGTCAGAACCACCACTGGCACCACAGGCCTCACCTGTGCAGGTGGAACCTACACCACAGTCCTGGAACCTTCACCAGTACCATTACTATATGGCGACGCTGGATATCAGCGTTGTACAGCCATGAGCATCATCTCTGACAATGGTGGTGCAGTCTATCCATGCTGCATACCTACACAAGGACAGTTAGCCCACTTCTGTCAAGTGTAGGACACACACCAGGCTACCATGAATGTGCTGCATTACCTCTGAATGGAGTGGCAATGGCAGTCAGTTGACATCGAGCATAAGGTGCAGTTAATGTCAATCTCAAGGGAAATCAATGTTTACTGACTGTTAACCTCGAACTCAAACAAAATCGACATTTACCTTGAGTTAACTTCGATTTCACATGTCTGGTGTGCAACCGCTGACACCCCCACCCTGCAACCTTGTGTCTTGGTCTGGCACACCATCACACTTGCACTCCAGGGCCCTTCCTTCCTCATGGTGCTGCCACATGATCCTTGTGTTTGTTGTAAGCATGTCTTGCCACCTGAGCATTTCTTTGCTGTGTGTGGCAGCCTCAACAAGACCTGCGCTGGCTGCCTTGGCCATCCTGTGGTCCCTCCAGTCTCCATGGAGTGGCTTCACACAATGCCTGGTGCTCAGACTCCTTCAGCTCATCATTCCTCCTTGTGCTTGCAATCCCCCTTGGCCTTGTCTCCCGTTTTGGCTCAAGCTGCTGATGCACCTGGCATCTTGGCCTCCCCAGCATCTGTCTTGGACTGGGAGCAGCATTTCAGTCACCTTGAACAGAGTCTAGCCACTCAGCATCTTGAGCTCCATAATGCTGTTCAAGCTCTGCAGGCCCTACCTCCCTCCTTGCCAGCGTTGAACCCCCTGCAAGCCCCTCTTTCCCTTTCATGGGCTCTGCCCCCACCTTCTCAACCTCCAGCACCAGCAGCAGCGTTGGCACTCCCCTCTGCTGGTCAGCCCTTACTTCCCACAGGTGAGTCACCCTCCCTCTCTGTCTCCTGCTGCTTCGCTTGGGTCCCTACCAAGGTCATTGGTCTCATCGAGCACAACCAGTTGAAACCTGAACAGCTAGTCAAGCTCCATAACCCAGAGTCGAGGGTCTCGAAGGAGCTGGCTCATCCCTCAGGCTTCACTTTGGAAGCTGGGCAACTCACCCTGCTTGAGGACACTGCAGACTCCTGCACCTCCAACTTCGTCAAGGCCATCCCAAATATCGCAGCTCTTGCACAAGTCTGGCTGGTGTATGTTGCCATCAGAGCTCATCACACAGGCAACTGGGAGCTCAACGAGGCACTCCTCGCACACCTGGAGCACCTGATCGAATTCGATCACCTCTATTCATGGCATGCGGTTGCAGATTATCACCTCACAGTCTGTCAACAGTGGTTCAGCACTTCTGCCATACATGAGTGGGCCCATTATGACCCTCAAATCGCTGGCAGAGTACTTTTCCCCTACCTGCAGTCGCACCAGCCCCCCCCTCGCTCCCACCACAACTTGTCCTGCCAGGCCCAGGCTACACCTGCACGGCTTCCCAGCTTGTCCCACTCAGTGGGCAACTCGACAGCTTCTGAGCCCTGCAAGAAGTTCAACTCAGTCTTCGGCTGCTCTGGCTGTTCTCACCCACATGTGTGTCTTCACTGCTGTGGCACACACAGCCTCAGCAACTGCCCTAGCCTTGGCCCACCCAACAAGGTTGCCAGCAATGCTGGCCACAACAATCCCATCAAGAAGGCACCCTAGCATGGTGAGTACACCTTCTCACTCAGGCACCATGCCTTGACATGAGCCCACACCGCTCCCAATAGCATCTGATGAGCCCACACCGCTCCCAATAGCATCTGACAAGCCCACACTGCTCCCAATAGCATCTGATGAGCCCATGCTGCTCCCAATAGCATCTGATGAGCCCACACCGCTCCCAATAGCATCTGACGAGCCCATGCCACTCCCGTTAATGCAGAGCCCAGTGCTCTCCTCTCTCACCAGTGGCATCATTGACTTGCCACCTGACCCTGCTGCCCATACCCTCCTCTCTCTCCTGGCAGGCCCATCGCTGCTGCCAAGGCCCAATACCTTGTGTGTGCTTCCCATCTTTGACACTGCCAACACTCCCACCACCATCGGTACACTCCAACTCCATCCTTGGTCCCGCTTCCTGGACCTCTACCCTGACCAGGCCTTTGCCTCTCAGCTGCGAGGGGCCCTTCACCATGGTGTCAAACTCGGGTACGATGGCCCTCTGCATCATTCTGCACACCTTGAGGTGCCCAACCTACCCATGGACAATGATGACATCCTTCATCTGCACCATGAGATCGAGGCTTGCTTGCGAGAGGGCCACCTTCATCACATGGCTGATCCAGCTTGCATCCAGCTAGTCTGTTCCCCCATCAGTGTGGTGCCCAAGCCTCACAGCGACAAGAGGTGTACTATCTACCACCTCTTGCACCCTTGCAAGCTGGGTGCTCACCTGCTGTTGGTCAATGATGGCATTCACCCTTCCTTCGTCTCGATCTGCTATGAGAGCCTTGACATGATCATGGACTTCATTCATGAACATCCTAGTGCCTCTCTGTGGAAAGCAGACCTGGAAGATGCCTTCTGACATGTCATTGTGGCTGAGTCTGATGCCAGACTCATGGGCATCCACATCGATGGTCAACACTACCAAGAGTGTGCACTGGTGTTCAGCAGCTGCTTGTTGCCTTTCTTGTTTAATCTCTTCGCTGAGTTCCTCCACTGGCTCACCACCTTTGGCCTGCAGTCCATGACCACCTCTTCATTGCTGCACTCAGATGTGTCGCATTATCTCGACAACTTCTTTGGTGCCTCTGATGCCACCACCAGCCCCACCACACTGATCCAAGTGCTCAGCTTGGCTGCTGCTGCACTCAGTTTCAAGCTCAGCCATAAGAAGATGATCTGGGACACAACTCGCCTCGAGATACTGGGTATCAAGCTCGACTCTGTCTCCCAGACAGCATCAATCACTCAGCAGCACCGCCAGTGCATTCTCCAGCTGTGCTCCCACATTGTCGACCAGGGCCATGCCTCCTTGCTTGAACTTCAGCAAGTTGCAGGCCACCTCCAATTCATTATGCGAGTTGCCCCCCATGGCCATGCCTTCCTTCGCTGACTGTATGATGCTGTATGCTCCCACTTCAAGGCACCCTTTGGCCAATGGATCAGCAAGGCAACCCATGCCAAGCTGTTGTGGTGGATCAACACCCTTTGCTCCTGGGATGGTGTCTCTCTCCTCCAACCCTCACCACTCATCATCGAGCATATCTGGATGGATGCCTCCAAGCGCTGCATTGGTGGCCACTGGGGTAGCATGGAGCACCCATCTGCTGCCTTCTCCCACAA
Organism: Ustilago lituana; assembly: GCA_928869825.1. Classification (NCBI taxonomy): domain Eukaryota; kingdom Fungi; phylum Basidiomycota; class Ustilaginomycetes; order Ustilaginales; family Ustilaginaceae; genus Ustilago; species Ustilago lituana. The sequence continues at coordinate 1,735,947 of CAKMYA010000001.1, forward strand.
GCTCTCTCATCGCCACCACCACAAGGATATTCATTTCCTTGAGGCCCTTGCCATCCTTGAGGCCCTTCACCGCTTCTCGCCTCTTTGGACTGGCCCTCATCATGTTGTTGTCCATGTTGACAATGAGAACATCGAGTATGGCCTCTGCAAGGGTTCCATCCATGACTCACAGACCCAGGTCCTCTTCCATGAGATCTTCTCGCTGTGTTTGCAGCAACACATCAACCTGGTCCCTGTTTGTGTCAGCTCTGATGATAATGTGCTTGCTGACACTCTCTCTCGCCATCGCTTTGCTTTCGTCCTACAGCACTACCCTCTCACCTTTGCTCTCTTGCAGTTCAACCACCCAAGAGCTTCACTTGAGCCTCAGGACTATCGCACCAGGCTGCCCTCCTCCTCTGGAATGGCCTTGCCTCCAGCACCCACATGCGATCGGTTGCTGTGTGTGATGACTTTGCCACCTTTGCTGCCTCCACCCTCCACCTCACCAGCCCCTTCCCAGCCTTGCCCACCTCTCTCATTGAGTGGGTGGCACACCGTTATGCCACTGGTAAATCATATAACACCCTCAAGCGCGATCTCTCCATACTCAAGTCCTGGCACATTGACCTTGGCCTTGCCACCCTGGCCTTCAACTTGGAATGGCTCAAGCATGTTGTGCAAGGGTTCAAACACATCATCAGTGCTCCCCTTCCTGCTGCCAAGTTGCCCATCACCCTCCCCCTCCTCTGGCAGCTCATGTGCACCCTTCCCTCTGTCTGTTCTTTGACCCACAACTGGCATGTTTATCAAGTGGCCTTTTGCCTCACCTTCGCCTGCTTCCTATGTGCCGGTGAGCTCACTTGGGAAGCGCAAGGCTCCCTCAACTGTGTGCTCACTGTCTCCTCGATCTCGTTTGCCATCGATGGCTCCTATGCTGTCATCACCCTACTGGCCAGCAAGATGGATCCCTTCCAGCAGGGTGTCATGCTCACAGCACCTGCCATCCCCCTTAGCACCTGTGCTGTGTTGGCCCTCCATGTCATTTGCCATGGCCAGGCACCCCATGAGCCTCTCTTCATGCTGGAGGGCTGCCAGCCCTTCAGCTGTGCCTCCTTTGCCTCCATGCTCTGTTATTGCCTTGAGGCCAGTGGTGTCTCCCCTGCCTCATATTCTGGTCACTCCTTTCACCGAGGTGCAGCCACCTGGGCAGCCACCAATGGTGTCAATGCCAACACCATCTGGGGTCTTGGATGCTGGCACAGCAACTGCTTTTGTCACTACATCGACCAGTCTGTGGCTGACAGGGCTGCCACCACCCAAGCGGCCCTCTACTCCAACACCTTGGCCCCACTTTGTCTCGATACTGTCACCTGGCATGACTTCTGACTCTCACATTGTGCCTTTCTCTTGGGACTCACCTCTCCTTGCTCTCCAGCCTCAGCTTGTGACCATTGCACCATGCAGTATGCCACTCACACACCACATGGCCACAGCTGGGAGCTCGCAAGCAACTCCACAGAGTTAGGCAATCTTAATGTTTCTTCATTCATTTTCTCCTCATTATGTGTGTGATTGCTGGCTGGACTTTGTCAGCGGTCGCATGCCAGACACATGAAATTGAAGTTAACTTGAGGTAAACATCGATTTCGTTTGAGTTCGAGGTTAACAGTCAGTAAACATCAATTTCCCTTGAGATCGATGTTAACTGCATCTTATGCTCAATGTCAACTGACCACCATTGCCACTCCATTCAGAGGTAATGTGGCACGTTCATGGTAGCCTGGTGTGTGTCCTACACCTGACAGGAGTGGGCTAACTGTCCTCGTGTAGGTGTGCAGCGCTGATAGACTGCACCGCTGTCATCAGGGATGATGCTCAAGGCAGTATGACACCGATATCCAGCATCGTCATATAGTAAGGGTACTGGTGAAGGTTCCAGGACTGCAGTGTGGGTTCCACCTGCACAGGTGAGGCCTGTGGTGCCAGTGGTGGTTCTGACTGATGTCTATATGTACTCCAACTCGAACAGAGGCACACTGAGTAGTAGCAAAGCCTAAGATTGCTACTCTATGAGACAATGAGTGTGAGTGTAGTGATACTAAATGTACTGACAAGTTAATGAATGATAGAGTGGATGAGGCCCTGCCTCTCCACTTGTACAGGGGATGTGTGTATATATATGCATGTGTGTATGCTGGCAGTGGTTGCTCCAGAGCATCCCACTGCTGGTGCCAGGCCAGTGTCAGGGCTTGCCCCTTCTGTCCTAGAGACTCACCACTGGCCTCTGACCCCTACCTCTTCATTGGCTCCATGGTCTCGAGCCAGTGTCAGGCTCTCCTTCCTTCCTGCAGGTCCCCCCTATCTTCGCAGGGGCCCCTGCACCTCACCTGGCTGTTACTGGTTGGCCTAGGGTTGTCAACAGCATCCTCCAGGTGCTGCTGACATCATTGCTGATCACCCGCAACCCCTTTGGGGTGGTGCCATCATAGTCATTGCTTGTCATTTTCATTCCACAGTGTTGTACAGCCCTGTAGGTGAAATCGATGATAAGGCCTGCTTAATGTCGATTTCATCTGAGATCGACTGTAAGACATGTTTAACATTGATCTCAATTCGAGTTCGATTTTATGTCCTGTGACAGACTTCATGTTGATGATTGAGTGGAATAGTTTCACTTGCTTCAATGTGTCATCTCAGCTGGGAATTCAGCTCACATGTCTCAGCCATTTTTTCAGATGTGCATACATGTCAAGTTGAGCTAGCCAACACCCACACACATGCACAAAGCGCTGAGCTGTACCACCAGCACTTTCTCTCTCACCATCATCTCACACACACTTGCTGCTGATGGCAGTGTGTTTCAACTCACCCACCTCTCCCTCCCCTTGCCTGGAGCTTCTTGTCTGGTTTTTTTTTCTTGTCTTGTTAGGTCTCACACACCCTTCACCTGCTTTCATGCAGCGCTCAACCACCTGTGCCCTTTATGGCCATGGCTGGGAGCTCGCAAGCGACTCCACAGAGTTAGGCAATCTTAATGTTTCTTCATCCATTTTCTCCTCATTATGTGTGTGATTGCTGGCTGGACTTCATGTTGACTCATATGAAATCGATGTTAAAAGCGAGTTACAGTTGATCTCACATGAAATTGAGGATTACACAACTTTATCCTCGATCTCAAAAAGGTCAGCCCCACAGGAGGAAAAGTCGCCAGGAAGGCTCCAGTCTCAGTGTCAAAGCTCATCAGACACTCATGAGGCACACTCAAGGGGAAGGAGAACAGTGGTGGATTTCACAGGAATGAGCACAGTACAGGAGGAGGATGAATCTACATGTCAATGTAGAAGGGTTCACCATCCTCACCCTTGGGGACCAGCAGAGGGGACAACAGCATGTCCACAGGCGGTGGAGGACTGCCAGGGCAGGTGTGAGACTCATGGGGCTGGTGCTCACTCATGAGAGTGCTGTTAGCCACCATGTACTGGTGCACAGCATGCAAGGCACCAGGAAAGTTGGCATTGTTGAGGTGCCAGAGCCACACCATGGCCATAGCCCAGTGATGATCATCAGTGGGTGGGTAGACATGGTTGTCATGGCATACCTTACCCATACCAATGCTTTCTGATGTTGAGAGGTGGGCCCGCTTGGTGCCATGCTCATGATGACCATGCTGCCACCCAGGAAAGTCGCCACAATACACAAGTGCTGGGTGGCAAGCAATGTCCTGATGGCTGTGGGCAATACCCATGGCATGGCAATGGACACATGAAGTGGGCACACAGCATTGCTGACCCAATGGGTCTACATACAGCGAAGGGAAGCACCTATGCCACTGAATTGAAACAAGTGGTTAGTACATGGCCACAACACAAATGGGGATGATGGAGACAGGGTGTATCTACAGGATTTGGAGTGCTTCACAGCAAGCACAGGACCAGGTGGGCCAAGGCACTGAGCCCTTGGTCAAATGACACATGATGATGTTGTGGATTTGTCGATCTGCAGCATCACCCTGAGTAATCATCCAGAGCTTGGGGTACCAACCAGCTGCATACAAGATCAGCAGCACTGGAGCCCAGAGTACCTGGGTCCATGCTATGATCTCAGCCCAACTCGGTGTGTGGGCCACTGGTGGTGACAGAGAGGGATGGTGCAGGGGTACTGGAGGGGGCAGCATGTGCCTGCCTTCCAAAGGGGTATTCCTCCACACCACACCTGGTGGAGGGGGTGGAGGAGCATATGCAGGTGTTCCAGGTGCCACAGGAGACATGGGAATGCTATCTGAATGAGCCAACTCGGCTTTGTAGCCCTCTTGACATTCCTCACTGGGTGCATGCACACCCAGGAAGAGAGGCTTGAGGGCAGGAGGGCCATGCGAGGCCAACTCCACCAGCAAGACAGCCATGGCTTCCTTGACAGGCATGACAGCTGCCTTGGAAGTGGTGCATGGTGCCGCAGGACCTGCAGGCTGCCTGTTGGCAGAGCCTGTATTGCCACCAACAGCTGAGGGAGCCTGAGCTGCAGGAGCAGTGGGGGAAGTGGAGCAATGGCTTGTGCGATGGAGAGCCACATGGGGAGCTATGGGAGCCACTCAACAAGTTAAGCGATGCAGAGGGGGTGTTGAAGAAGGAGCCAACATGGTAGGTGGTGGAGTGATAGATGATGATGAGAAGGAGGGTAGAAAGGAAGGAATGCCACCAACACCACAAATGCAGGCCACCTTTTTCTGTGCAGGCCATGAAGAATTAGGCTCTGAACAGACTTCATTACTTTGCAGGAGCTCAGCTCTGAAAACAGGGGTAATGTCACAGGACATAAAATCGAACTCGAATTGAGATCGACATTAAATGCATCTTATGGTCAATCTCAGATGAAATCAACATTAAGCAGGCCTTATTGTCGATTTCGCCTACAGGGCCATACAATGCTGTGGAATGAAAATGACAAGCAACAACTATGATGACACCATCCCCAAATGGGTCAGGGTGGTCAGCGATGATGTCAGCCACACCTGGAGGATGCTGTTGACAACCCTAGGCCAACCAGTAACAGCCAGGTGAGGTGCAGGGGCCCCTGCGAAGATAGGGGGGACCTGCAGGAAGGGAAGGAGAGCCTGACACTGGCTCAAGGCCATGGAGCCAGCAAAGAGGTATTGGTTGGAGACCAGTGACGAGTCTCTAGGACAGTGGGGCAGGCTCTGACACTGGCCTGGCGCTGGTGGTGGGATGCTCAGGAGCATCCACTGCCAGCATACATATATACACATGCTGTGTGCAAGTGGAGAGGCAGGACCTCATCCACTCTATCATTCATTTACTTGTCAGTACATTTAGTATCACTACACTCACACTCATTGTCTCATAGAGTAGCAATCTTAGGCATTGCTACTACTCAGTGTGCCTCTGTTTGAGTCAGAGAACATATAGACAGCAGTCAGAACCACCACTGGTGCCACAGGCCTCACCTGTGCAGGTGGAACCCACACTGCAGTCCTGGAACCTTCACCAGTACCCTTACTATATGACGATGCTGGCTATCAGTGTTGTACAGCCTCAAACATCATCTCCAATGATGGCAGCGCAGTCTATCCATGCTGCATACCTACACAAGGACAGTTAGCCCACTCCTGTCAAGTGTAGGACACACACCAGGCTACCACAAACATGCCACATTACCTCTGAATGGAGTGGCAATGGCGGTCAGTCAACATCGAGTGTAAGATGCAGTTAATGTCGATCTCAAGTGAAATTGACATTTACTGGCTGTTAACCTTGAACTCAAACAAAATCAATGTTTACCTCGAGTTAACTTCGATTTCACATGTCTGGCATGTGACCGCTGACAACTGTGTGATGTTTACAAGGGAGCATGAGACTGAAAGCTGAAAGAAGGTGAGGAATGATACATGTCCCATCATCACATACTTCATACCAACATTGGGAGACATGTTGTGATGGATGATGCTATGCAAAGAAGAGCCATCCCAAAGGCTTGAGCATAGTATTGGATCAGGCATGGCATCAGCCTTTGGAGCATAGCTGATGCCAATGCCCAGCATCAGCAAATGATTGCTGACATGGGAATGCAGGAACTTACCACTCATGCAATAAAAAGAAAGAAAAGGTCTTAGTGCATGTGATAGGATTGCATTCCTGATCTGCCCAAATTGGGAAATGCTAACTGTTGAAGAGAAAGACCATTTTTCCAACAGTCCCCCTCTTTTGGTACATCAGTAATGGAGAGAACTCAATCAGGAATACACACACACAAATCACAGTCTTGATGAGATGCTTGGGAACTCCCTACATTTCCTATGACTGCATGATGAAGGAGAACTTGAGCTATGTAGGGAAAGCATCTTTTTCGAGAGGGGCCACATGGCCAGATGGTCAGGGGTAACAGTCTTGATGTGTTGAGTCATTGTGACTGTGGTAGCAGCCAGGCTAAGCTGTGATCACCAGGGTGAGAAAAGAACCAGCAGGATGGGAATGGTGACCAATGAGTGGACATCAGTAAGGGGGATGCAACATCATGATGATGAATGCAATGAAAAAAAGGGTGAGGTGCCCACCTGATCAGTGGGTGGGTAAAGAATGGAAGTCCACAACAATGGAAACAGGAATGTTCTTGACAATACTAGCAGGGTATGGAGAATGGAGACTGTGCCACTTGCAAGGTGACTTACAGGAAGTTGAGATTGCTTGCTTCTCCTTTGCTGACAGTCTCCTCATTGGAATGATAGTTGGGGAGATGAATGTGGAGGTCATATTTGATGTCATGAAGGATAGCTGTGGCCTTGTCAATAAGGCTCTGGCTACCAAGATTGCATCAGATGAGATGGTGGAGGTGGCAGAGGTGATCCTTGACACAGGTAATGGAAGGTGGAACATCAAATGGCTTCTTATTGAGCAATGGTGTGCGATCATTAGTCATGCACACCCACCAGTTGATGTATGACACCAGTCAGTTGACTGTGAGATCAACCATGTATGATGCCTGAGTTGCAATTGTTGGAGTACACAGTACTCTGACAGTTCATCTTGTACTTGGATGCTTCACCATAGAAGCACACACCAACTGGTTGGTCCTCGAACCAACCAGCTATTTACACACCCCTTCAGTTGGCTGTCACACCAACCACCAAATCCTCACAATCACTGGAGGATATCCACTTTAGCCCACATGCCAGATGTGTGGTATCCAACTTTCCCACTCATGCAACTCCTTGCATGCCCTTGCATCTAATGCAAGGAATGAATCAACACCACCAAACACCAAATATACATGACCAACCCATTGGTCTGGATCCAACTGAAGGATCACTTGACTCACCCAATGGGAACACTTGGTTCAACACCAAGATGAAACCTTTCCTGCGACACACACACACTCTGATGTGACACACTGCATGGTGGAAATGTGATTGGTCAGATGGATACATACATCAGGCAACATCGCTTCTCATGAAGGAACATAGATACTCAATGGTAGACACACTGACCAAATGGCATGGGCTACACCAACCATTGCACTGAGTCTCCATTCCCCCTTGATACATATATAATGTACATACCAATCACACCTGTCACTGAAATATCATCAAATCTTCATCTTACTCATGTATACAAAACACTCACCATTGCTTGGCCATACCAACTGACTGGTTTGTGTATTTGCAGTGACTCTCCCTTTCGCTTCCAGCCTCTGTGCATTCAATCACTGGTGTTGATAAACAACCAATTGGTCTTGTGGTATCATAACTCAGACTCTTGGTTGAATATCTTAGGATTTACAACACATTGCTCAAGATTGCAACTCAGGCATCATACACAGTTGATCTCACAGTCAACTGACTGGTGTCATACATCAACCAGTGGGTGTGCATGACTCACAATTGCACACCACTGCTCAATAAGAAGCCCATTCACTGTTCCACCTTCCTTTAGGTTATGAGCCCAAATGTCTCTGGAAACGAAAGAGAAGGCCACCCCAATACTCATTCAAGATCTCAGCTTGGTGTTTTGATCGGCCCTGATGGTGAATGCAACAATCAACTGGCTGATACAAATATCAATCAGCAAATCCCCACAATCAATGAGGTTTGCTGAGAACCAATTGCAATTATGATGTCCAATGAAGGGATCCCATATTCCAGCCAGTGGCTACCCAAGCTTGTGCAAGCTTGGGACTATTACTGCTGGAAGGATGATTGCATCAACATATTGATGCAAAAAGGTGCTAAGATTTATAGAATCATCAGGGGGATGATTCCTGAACCATTGCAAATGGACCCCACCTATGGGGACTGGCTCAATGCCAACTTTACAGCATGTGGTATGCTATGAAGCTGCTTGTCAAATGATATCAAGCACATGATCAATGACCTGGAGAATGCTCACAAGATCTGGAAGACTCTTGAGGATCATTTTGTGAAATCTATGCAATGGCAACTAGAAGAAATGAAGGTGGAGCTCAACAGCCTCCATCAAGACCAATGATAAATCAATGGATTCATCAGATGCATCAATGAGTTAGCAGACCATCTGATGCTCACAGGAACTGTTGTAACTTTCGGTGAGAAGTACAACATCCTGATCAAAGGCCTTTGCAGGGAGTATGAGAATTTCTCCTCCCAAATCCAGGAAACCTACTGTATGAGGTGAGAGACCAACTGAATGGTCATCCATTGCATCAGTGATATGACTGAATGTTATGCAGTCAAATGAGAGATCATTGATGAGAAGGTGGAGTTTGACTCCATTGTCACATGGCTGTGCAGTGAAGAATTGCAATTGGGACTCAACTCCCACAGCTTGCACCAGCAAACCAGGCAAAATGTGTCAGCCTACTTCACAGGGCAGGAAACCGGCTGCAGGAAGCAGAACACCAATCAGGGGACTAATGGATCCAAGAGTGGAACCCCCATCAAGCAAATTACCTGCTTCAACTGTCAAGAAAAAGGCCACTATGTGAATAAGTGCCCAAAACTGAAACATCAATCAGCTGGTAATGGTGCCAGCTGTCAAAACTCAAATTCCAATTGTCAGGTTCCAAACTCCAAGGAATTGAGTGTGTACTCCACCAGTGAATCTGCACCCCTCCACAACTATGTGGCTGATGGACTCAGGTGCCAGTTGCCACATCTGCTGCAACAAGGCTCTATTCACAGAGCTCTGCATGGGCATATTGATGGCCCCCATTTGGGTTGCAAACAAAGTACCAGTCAAGATCGAAGGACTAGGCACAGTGCATATGGATGTCAATGTTGGGAACAGGAAAACCAATCAGGTGACCCTCTCAAACATCACATACATCCCATCATTTGGTGTAAATCTCCTGTCCACTGGCTTGATGCACAAGAAGGTGAACATCATCATTAAGGAGAACAAAACCATAGCCCAGATGGCTGATGGTCAGGTTACCTGCAGAGGTGTCCACATAGGTCTGTTGATGTATGTTGACCAAGTTGGAATTGACTTTGCAGGCATTGCTGCAGATTGCAGTGCCAGCCAGGTGAACTGGCACATATGGCTGGGTCATCTGGGCCAACAGCAATTGGAGGAAATCACCAAAGCAGTCCCAGATGCTGTGATTGATGTTCACAAGTCATCAATGAAGTGTGAAACTTGCCAGTTGGGTAAATCCCTCAAGCAGGCTTTCAAACACCAATCAACTGGTGCTACAAAACCCCTGGAGCTTATCCACACTGACATGGTGGGCCCAATGCCCAATGAGACTCCACAGGGATACCACTATGCAGTGATGTTCATCAATGACTACACTCATTATACCATGGTTTACCTTCTGTCCCAGAAGAGCAAGGTCTACAACTACCTTCAGGAGTATAAGACCACCATGGAAAAGCAGATGGATCAAATGATGAAGCACTTGAGATCAGACAATGGTGGCAAATACATCAGTCATGAGCTCAGTACCTTCCTCAAAGAGCACAGGATCATCCATGAGCACACCACTCCATACACTCTGGAGCAGAATGGTGTTGCAGAATGCATGAATTGGACACTCTTCAACATTGACCATTGCATTATGATCCTGTCAAAAGCTCCAAACACCATGTGGGGTGATGCATTGCTCCATGCAGTGTACCTTAACAATCATCTGCCAACAAAAGGAATTGGGATGGAAACACCATACCAATTGCTGCATCACAGACCAGTTGATTTGTTGATGGTCAAAACATTTGGGTGTGCTGCCTTTGCACACATCCCCACTGAACATTGCAACAAGCTCGACCCAAAGCTCGACCCAAGAGCTGTGCCTTGCATTTACCTTGGTGTTGCAGCAGGCACCAAAGCATTCAAGCTCTATGATCCCACAATTGGTAAATATCTTACCATGATGCATGCAACATTCAATGAAGGATCTTTCCCATTTATGGAGGGATTTAGAGATCTGCCTGATTTTCCCAAATTCGACATGTGGGAGTCACCATCCATCAATGCACCCTATACTCCCCCTGCAAGTCCTGTCCACCAGACAGTTGGTGCAACAGATGCAGTGCCACATCCTGATGATGCTGCTGTCAAAGGGCCAAACCTAGATGCATGGCCCTACCTCACACCTGAGGAATGAGCAGCTGGACTCACCATGCCACCCATATTACCCCCTGGTTTGCTGCACCCACAAGCATGTGCTGCAGTAGACTTCATTGCAGCATGTGAGGACCCCCTGGTTGATGTCAACATCAATGATCTGGTGGGCCTACTTGATGATGAACTGTGCACCATCAACCAGGCAGTGAAATGTGCTGATTGGTCCCTTTGTAAGGAAACTGTTGACAAAGAGCTCCTTTCTCACAAGGACAACAATACCTGGATGTTGGTCAAGCCACCTCCAGGTGCAAATATCATTGGTAGCTGATGGGTCTTCAAGATCAAATGCAAAGGGGACAGATCCATTGACAAATACAAGGCTCACCTGGTGGCACAAGGTTTTGCTCAGAAGCATGGTATTGACTACAATGAAACCTTTGCACCAGTCATAAAAATGGCAACACTTTGGTTGCTTATGATCCTCAGCCTTTATGTCAGATGGAACATCTACCAAATGGATGTCACAACAGCTTATCTCAACAGTGAGACCAACAAGGACCTTTACATGTGACCACCCCCAATGCCACCAAGCAACAATGCTGGCAACAACCGATTGATCTGCAAGCTCAACAAGTCCCTTTATGGCCTCAAGCAAGCTGGCCAGACTTGGTATCACAAGGCAGACTCTACCCTCTGCTCCATAGGGTTCAAGCAGAGAAGTCATGACTCCATGCTTTATTTTCAACACCAATCAGTTGATGGGCACAATTTCCTGCTGGTCCTCACACTTTACATGGACAACATCCTCATTTTCACTTGAAACAAGAGATCTGCTGATGGAGTCATGGCACAACTTCACCAGCACTTCAAGATGACTGGTGGTGAACCTCTGGATTACATTCTCAGTATCCAAGTTCACCAATCGCCTGGTGTCATTCACCTGAGCCAAGCCAGCTACATTCAGCGCTTGCTTCTCACTTATGGACTTGATTCAGCCAACATCATCCACATGCCTCTCAACCTGAGTGCCGATCTCTCCACCAGTGAGCTGCTCCTACCGATGGAGCATTCCACATATCATAGCATTGTTGGTCAGATCCTCTACATCGCCACATGCACATGTCCCGATATCAGCTTCACTGTTCAGAAACTCAGTCATGAGTTAGCAAAACCCCAGCAAATGCGATGGTCCAAGCAAAGCATCTTCTGCATTACCTGAAGGGTACTGACACCCATGGGTTGGTTTATCACTCCCCCAATGTGTCCTTGACTCCACCAATGGAGCTCAACTTTGGCTGATTGTTCCAGACATTCACTGATGCAGATCACATGGGGGACACATCAACATCACAATCCACATTGGGAATCATCAACACTGTACAGTCCATGCTGTACAGTTGGGTCTCAAAACTCCAGATGATTGTCACTGACTCGACCAAGTATGCTGAGTATGTCACAATGGCTGAAGCTGCCAAGGAGGTCATCTGGACTTGATGGTTGGTGGCCAAACTCAGCCTTAAAGTTGACCAACCAATGGAGCTCATAATTGACAACCATGCAGCCATCAAATTAGTGAAGGAACCCAAGTTCCACAATAGGACCAAACACTTCCATCTCAAGTATCACATCACAAGGGAGTATCAAGCTAATGGTGTCCTCATCATTTGATCAATCTCTACAAATTGTCAGCTCATGGACATGCTGACCAAGGCACTTGAAAAGGGCAAGGCACAAGCAAATCGAGAGGCACTGTGAGTGCTCTCCTACCAACTGACAAATCTTCAACATCAATTGATTAATCTCAAGGATCAGGCAGCGAGCCTCAAGATCACAGCATAAACCTCAAGACCCAACAAACAAGATTCCCACCAACCAGCAAGAAAAAGGATCAACCGATTGATCTTCACACCAATCAACATATCAAGAAACACCATCGAAAAATCGCAATACCCACAAAAAGACAAAAACAAGATATTGGACACATCAAAAACTCCATTGCAAAAGGATAAGATCAACTGATTGATCTTGAAATCCACTGAATAATCAAGATATGCACCTCAAACCATCAAGGTACTCCATCAATATCACATTGCACAGACATCACATCTGAAATGAAGAACAAAGCTAAGAGATCACAACTGTGCAAGCACCACCACAGCATCATGGGACCAACCGATTGGTCCCCAACACCAACTGCTAAGCCCATCAGAGCACAAAACAAAGGACAAGACTCTATGAGGACCCCTATGATTCAGCAGATGAAACCTCAAGACTCTGTGCAAAGGGGAGCACAAGATCCCTCCTCTCCACCACCAAGAACATCAAGAACATCAAGAATGGCCATAATGAAGAAGGCCCTGCAACAGCATCAATGATGCAAGGCAGCTGTGTGACAAGCAGCTCAATGAGCTGCCCAAGCCACCACCAACAACACTGCAACAGTGGAGTTGTCCAGCAAGCTCTCCAACAAGGACATCGAGATGCTGCCCTCCACTGATGCCAGCCCCATGACCAATGCCCAGCCCTCTGTCAAGGACAACATGGCTGTGGACCCCCCTCTGATGGTGCCAGGCTCTCCAAGCCTGGCATCTCCACACATCATGGCCTCTGCCACCAATGGTGAGGCCAGCCCATCAAGCACTGCACTGAGCTCTCCAGAGCTGGCACCTCTCCCTTCTCTGGCCTTCGCCCCCTCTGGCAAGGCCTCCACCCTTCCTGGTGAGGCCACAACTTCATCTGCAGTCAGCATGGATGCCACCACCATCCCCTGGGGTTCTGTCAGCATTGACATCCCCATCAATCTGGATCTGGAGGAGGCAGTGGTGAGTGTGCCCCTCCTCAACATCAAGCTCCCCTCAATGGAGGGTCGAGCACATCCCTCTGCTGAGCCCACTGGGGCCAGCACCTCTCCAGCTGTGCCTACCAAGGCCAGCTCCCCCTCCTCTGCTGCACCAACCGAGGCCAGCAACTCCAACGCCATGTTCCTGGCCATTGGAGATGAGGAGACCATTGATGAGGACACCAACAGTGAGACCGATGACAAGGCTGGCCTGCCTGACCACCTGTCATCCCCTTCCCCCTCCTCCTTGCACTAGCAGCTCATGCACTCTCAGCCTCATCGAGAGGAAAAGTGAGCTCACCCTTGACCAGCCATGCAAGGGGGGGAAGTTCACCTCCCCCAGGCAACCCATGGAGGTCCAGCCTCCAGGTGGTTGTGCATGATGGCCCCTGGGCCTGGACTATGCTTGGCCCAGCCCGATGGATGAGAAGAAGCTGTTGGGCAACCAACACCACTTCATCATCCCTGCTGGTGAGGTGCAATACCAAATGATGCACTTCCTGGCAGTAGGGGAATACATACACCCCAGCTTCATGGTTGCTGACCCTGGCTGCACCACTTGCAGAGCACAAAACAAGATCTGCACCTTCAGTGCAGGTCTTGGAAAGGATGGCCAAAGCCTGTGCAACCCAACCAAAGGCTCATGTGATCTATGTGTGATCATGACAAAGACATGCTGAGGCCTTGGATATGCCAGCAAATGAAGCTGCTGCACCAGGGTGGCCAAGGAGCTCAACGACAAGCTCAACAATATCATCAAGGCATGCAGCCTGGCCATCTGCACCTGCTTGAGCATCCCACAGCAACCTGACCCAGTGGAATACATGCTGATGGAGATTTTCAAGCTTGTGAAGTGAGCACAAGAGCTTGCCAATGAGCTCAAGGGAAACAAGAGGACTCCCAGCGCCAATGAGCCTGGCCCCTCCATCTAGGTTCTCATTCATTTAGGTAATGTTCACCTTCATTCACTCCTTTGTGTGTGCCATCTGTGGTGTGAGTGCTCGATGCAGGGGACTGTTGGAGTACACAGCACTCTGACAGTTCATCTTGTACTTGGATGCTTCACCATAGAAGCACACACCAACTGGTTGGTCCTCGAACCAACTGGCCATTTATGCACCCCTTCAGTTGGCTGTCACACCAACTGCCAATTCCTCACAATCATCGAAGGATATCCACTTTAGCCCACATGCCAGATGATGCATGGCATCTGACTTTCCCACTTATGTGACTCCTTGCATGCCCTTGCATCTGATGCAAGGAATGAATTAATGCTGTCACAGGACATAAAATCGAACTCAAATTGAGATCGATGTTAAATGCATCTTACAGTCGATCTCAGATGAAATCGATGTTAAGCAGGCCTTATCATCGATTTCACCTACAGGGCCATACGATGCTGTGGAATGAAAACGATGAGCAATGACTATGACAGCACCACCCCAAAGGGGTTGTGGGTGATCAGTGATGATGTCAGCAGCACCTGGAAGATGCTGTCGATGACCCTAGGCCAACCAGTAATGGCCAGGTGAGGTGCAGGGGCCCCTGCGAAGAGGGGGGACCTGCAGGAAGGAAGGAGAGCCTGACACTGGCTCGAGAGCAAGGAGCCAGCGAAGAGGTAGTGATTGGAGGCCAGTGGTGAGTCTCTAGGACAGAAGGGGCAGGCCCTGACACTGGCCTGGTGCCAGCGGTGGGACACTCTGGAGCAACCACTGCCAGCATACACACATGCATATATATATATACATCCCCTGTATGAGTGGAGAGGCGGGGCCTCATCCACTCTATCATTCATTTACTTGTCAGTACATTTAGTATCACTACACTCACACTCATTGTCTCATAGAGTAGCAATCTTAGGCATTGCTACTACTCAGTGTGCCTCCATTTGAGTTGGAGTACATATAGACATCAGTCAGAACCACCACTGGTGCCACAGGCCTCACCTGTGCAGGTGGAACCTACACTGCAGTCCTGGAACCTTCACCAGTACCCTTACTATATGACGATGCTGGCTATCAGTGTTGTACAGCCTCAAACATCATCTCCAATGATGGCAGCACAGTCTATCCATGCTGCAAACCTACATGAGAACAGTTAGCCCACTCCTGTCAAGTGTAGGACACACACCAGGCTACCATGAATGTGCTGCATTACCTCTGAATGGAGTGGCAATGGTGGTCAGTTGACATCGAGCATAAGATGCAGTTAACATCGATCTCAAGGGAAATCAACATTTACTGGCTGTTAACCTTGAACTCAACCAAAATCAACATTTACCTCGAGTTAACTTCGATTTCATGTGTCTGGTGCATGACTGCTGACAAATGCCACCAATGCTGAATATACATGATCAACCCATTGGTCTGGATCCAATTGAAGGATCACTTGATTCACCCAATGGGAACACTTGGTTCAACACCAAGACAAAACTTTTCCTGTGACATACACACTCTGATGTGACACACCACATGGTGGAAATATGATTGGTCAGATGGAGACATACATCAGGCAAAATTGCTCCTCACGAAGGAACATAGACACTTGACAGTAGACACACTGACCAAATGACATGGCCTACACTAACCATTGCACTGAGTCTCCATTCCCCCTTGATGTGTATATAATGTACATACCAATCATATCTGTCACTGAAATATCATCAAATCTTCATCTTACTCATGTATACAAAACACTCACCATTGCTTGGCCATACCAACTAACTGGGTCATGTATTTGCAGTGACTTTCCCTTTCGCTTCCAGCCTCTGCACATTCAATTGCTGGTGTTGATAAGCAACCAATTGGTCTTGTGGTATTGTAACCCAGACTCTCAGTTGAATATCTTAGGATTTACAATGCATTGCTCAAGATCACAACTCAGGCATCATACATGGTTGATCTCACAGTCAACTGACTGGTGTTGTACATCAACCAGCAGGTGTGCATGACTGATGATTGCACACCACTGCTCAATAAGAAGCCCATTTGACGTTACACCTTCCATTAACTATTACGGCCGAGAAGCACAATCGGCTGAGCGCAAACTCACAAAGCTCACTCAGCTAAGCCCGTTCCACTTGTCTCAACACTACCATCATCTTTCAAGCTCCGAAACATGCGTTCTTAGTCTTTTCGTCACCGTCCGCATCCACCAATGGCACCTGTTTACATATCCATACACTCAATGTACCCTACCTCCTCCTAACACACACATAGGCATTCTCGATATCTCGCATCGCTCGCAGCATCGACTGGTCAATCGACATGGACGCGCGCAGCAAAGGCGAGCTGCCCAGTACTCCGGTGTCGGAACGCACTTCAATGGCTGATGCTACATCTCTTGCTCAGCCGCCTTTGTCGCCGGCAAGAACGCAAAAGCTGCGCCAGGTGTTCTCCAGCTTCCACAGCTCAACTGAACTATACATGCAACATTGGTGGAGTAGTTTGAGAGTTGCGCTGGATAAGAGAACCCCTCTCGACAGCCGCCGCCATTTTCTCAATACCTTTCTAGACTCCCCCGACTTTGAAAGTTTGATCAACGCACTCAAAGCCGATATCGATGCGCTTCCTCGCTCCTTTGTTGAGCAAGTCTTCGACTATTCTCGTCAGCCACCTGTCACCAAACGCCGAGCGTCTGCGAGCATGTTGATCGATGATTTAGACCAGGCCGAGCTCGATCTCAGTGACCCGGACGAGTGTCTCGAGGCGGTACTGCGATACCTGTACAGGGAACGTCCCAATCGCTCGGCACTCAACGTAGCCAAGACCGCGCCTGTTGCCGACTTCACTCACGCTTTCCACGGTCCCGGTCTGGCGATGCTCGAAGACCACATCATCGTGCACAATCAGCTCTTTTCCTCGGACGCTAGCGCCACACCTGCGCTCGTCCATTTGCCCAGACCCGACTCGACCACCCTTGGGCCGTCCAGCTCGCAACCACGCAAGTACTACAGCAAAGTGCTTCCCATCCTCCAGTCCTCCGGGTTCGGAAAGACAAGAATGTGCGTTCAACTCAGCACAATCAGCCCGGGCATGCTCGTCTGTCTCCGCGAGACCGGCGCCCGCACGGTGCAGCACGAGGAATCCTTTCCGCCTCAGGATGCTTTGGTGTTTTCATACTTTCAGGGATGCGAAACAATCCTCAACGGCGTCGGCTTTCCTCAAACGCCGCAGCAGCATGCGCAGTTCAACAAAGCGCATCTTCGTATCTCGGCATGGCTGGCTGTCTATTGCCGTACCATCGCTTTTTATCTCGAAGACCTCAAGCAAAAAGCTGGCTGCTGCTTTGACAAATCGAGTGGGCGCAAGCAGGGCCGCAAGCATTACCATAAAGAGCCATTGTGCTGGAAGACCGTCGTTTACCATCTCGCGGCGGCCATTCACTCGCCCTCTTCCGGGTTCATCCCTCACTTGCTCTTTAGCAAGCCCGCTTTGTGTCGCGAAAGCCCTCTCAACCAGCTTGCCGAACCCTCAGCCGCACCCTCAGCCGCACCCTCAGCCGCACCATCAGCCGGCCCAGCAACTGGCGAGCCACACGTCCAATCGGCTTCCATGCGAGGCAAAGAATTGGCCGCCGAGCCACCACAGCTGTTTGGCACCGCCAACTTACGCGAACAACTGCTCAAGCACATTTGCGACTCCGCCGATGACCTTTACACTGCCATGTGCAAGGAATACTCTTCTGAGATCTCTGAACCCGAGATGCTCACCAACGCGGTACAGAAGTATCTGCGTTTCGAAATTCAGAAGCTGGAAGGATGTGTTCCGCAACCCTTCCAACAGCCATTCTTCTTTCTCGCATTGGACGAATGCGGTTCCATGGCCACTCTCCTCCCCGTGATACGCCGCGTATGGTTCCACGCCATGCCTAGATCCTGTTGGATCCTTCTCATCGATACCAACTCGGATCTGGCTCCACTCACCGGTGACACGGCTCGCAAAGGCTCTCGCCGTACTGAGTTCGGCAGTACGCATCGGCTCACCCAGCCATTCTCTACCATGCCTCTCGACGTCAACCTCACTGCCGATCAGTGTGAACGCATCTTCGCGGACAAAGACACCTACAAGCTTCGAGAGCTCAACGGATTGCTGCCCAGTCTAGGCAGGCCCTTGTGGAATGACCAGCGGTACCACAACAAGGCTGGCATCATCTATCCGCAGGCGATCATTGAAAAACTCGTTTTTCCTGGAGATTGGCAGTGGGACATTCAGAAGCATGTCCCAGTGCAAAAGATCGACCAACTCAACCAGAATCTATTGGCTCTCGTCTCGCGCCGCATCACACTGGAGCTCAGTAGCCGGTCAGATCCTAGGTCATGGTATGACTTTGTCTCGAGACAGATTGCGCAGCATTTGCGCTTTGTGGGCCGCATATACACCACTTCGGACTCTATCATAAGCAACACACCGAGTGAGCCACCTCTCAGCGCCGCTGTGGCCTGGTTCTTCCGCTGCGAGCCCGGACAGACGCTCGGAAAGTGGGAGATGGTGATCCAGGCGATCGTCAACGCGCTTGAGCCCGTTGGCTTCGACATTGGCGCGCAAGGCGAACAAGGCGTCGCGCTGTTGTGCACCATGGCCATTGACCTTGCCACTTCAGGGATGCACTCGAGCGTCTTGAAGGATTCCTGCTCGATCAACGCCCCGGAATCGACCACCTATTTCGCCGTCTATGGCCTTGTGTCAGTTCGCAAATGGTTGTGTGCGCTCATTGGCGACAAAGTGCACGTGGATGTCGAATCATTCCTGCCAGAGAGAAAAGGTGCGAAGCAGAAACAGAAGGCGTCCGTCGCCTTGAGCGAAATGCACCAGTGGTGCGATCGCGCTTGGCTCAACTTCAAGCACATTGTACGCTTCGAAGAACAGGTGGATAGCACAGATGTTATGGATTCGGATCAGCTCGTCGAGCTTTGGCTCAGGCACGCCGCGGCTCAAGGCATTTCGAATCAACCGGGGTGGGACCTTCTCATCCCCGTGTACGTATCAAGCAGCACTGAAGCACCAGAGGATGGGCGAGAGCCGTTTGACAAGTCCAAGCTGTCGTATATTGCCATCCAGGTCAAGAACCGCATCAAGTCACCCAGCAAGACGGTGCTGGAGTCGCGTATTGGGCCCCATCTTGTGTCTGGCATGTCGAAGCAATGTCTCGAGTTGTTCATCGACCTCAAAGGGAACGCCCAGCCAGAGGGTTGCTCTTATTCGCAGCGATGCCACCCGGCACCAAAGTCAAACTCAGAACTCGACACAGAGTCGCTGCTGCGTCATCATCTCTGGGTCAGTGGCCTCGACCGGTTTCCAATCCTGGGTCAGCTTGCGAGCCCAGCCAAGGATCTAGTCTGCTTGCTGTTCGGTAGTGCTGACTCAATCGACACGGTCGAATTCGACCAAGCTCGGGCGAGGTATGTACGCAGTAAGAAGACCAATCAGGACGCCTGGGACGAAGCACAAGTGCGCATTAGTGGCGCGCTCGTCAGCGTCAAATCGCCATCGGACAAACTACGAGGCAAGAGAAAGCACCGCTGACCGCTGTCACTGGATCGGCTCGGTATCTTCTGCATTTCCGGCCATCTTGGTAGTCTCGGCCGACTTTGTACTTAGTCATCTTCCGGCCCATAGGCGCAATCGGCTGAGCGCGATCAGACAAAAGGGGGTGTACAGTACATGTCATTCAGTTTTTAAAAATGTCAGATAGTGCAAATTTGAATCATGCTTCTTCACCACCATCATCCACAAGAATCATCATAGAGTCATCAAATCTTGCTCAAACACCCCCTTGCAGCATGCCATCAGAAACCCCTGGACACAAGCTACTCACTGATGCTCAGAAAACTGCATGCTTATCATTCAGAACAGCTGGATGGAAGCTCCCAAAGATTGCAAGGCATCTGGACCTCAACTATCACACTATATATCAGTTTTCAAGTGCTATGATGCCTCTGGCAGCAAGGAGAATGCCTACCACACTCATGGGAACCCAAAGTACAGCCCTCAAGCTATCAGGAACATGGTCAGGAGCACTCAGAAGGATGCACAGAACAGGAGGACACCACTCAGGGAGATAGGCAAGCAAAATGGGGGTATGTCAACTAGCACAGTGGGGAGACAGCTCAGGAAGGCTGGGATCAACTGTTACAAAGCCACCAGAGCTCCCCTGCTCTCCCCTGCTAACAAAGCCAAGAGACTGCAGTTTGCTATGGAGCACAGGAACTGGACACTGGAGGATTGGAAGAAGGTGCTTTGGACAGATGAATCTGCAGTGGAGAAACAGGACAGAAGGCACAGGCATTTGCTTAGGAGACCACAGGAAAAGTATCATCAGGCATGCATTCAGCTTACCACCAGGTCAGGGACAGTCAAAGTGATGGTTTGGGGTAGCTTCATGGGCTTGCAAAAAGGTCCCCTGGTCAGGATGCCATCTGGGAGGATTGACAGCAAGGTATTCATGGATATCATGGAGCAGGAGGTCTTTTGTTGGTTCAAGGGACAGCCAGAGGATACTGTCTGGATGCAGGACAATGCTGCAATCCACAAGAGCACCTACAGTAAGCAGGGGTTTGCATTATATGACATTCAGACCATGTCATGGCCACCTCAGTCACCAGACCTCAATCCCATTGAGAATCTCTGGGCTTACCTCAAGCACAAGCTCCATCAAAGCCCCCCACACCTTTACCTGCTATCAGGAGGACCAGAAACAGTCAAAGATGCAATCTTCCAGGCTCTCCTTGAAGCATGGAACACTATAGAGGAGGATTACCTGTCAAAGCTCCTGGAGAGCATGCCTAGGAGGATGGAGGCTGTAATTCAGGCCAAAGGTGGCCAAACAAAGTACTGATTTGTAGTACATGCACCCCAGCATCCACAGAAAGCATCCCCAAGAGCATAGCAAAGGTTGTGTTGTGAAGTTTCTTTCAATGTTGATGTATGTTGACAGATATATGTGTCACAAAAAAAGCGATTTTCATTTTTTAAAAACTGAATGACACATACTGTATCAGCGAAACCGTGTTTCTAAAATCCTGAGTAGGGGGGTTTCATCTGTATGTAGGGGGTTTCATTCATCCAGGGAAATCTTTACATGTGAGTTTTGGGAAATTTTGGATTTTCAAAAACTCAAACATCTTATGTAAGCTCTGCCAAATGGTCAAAACTCTGAGTTTTCAAAACTACAGTCACCATGACCATAGATTGACCATCAAGTTTCTGCATTCTGCATTTTTGCTGAGTTTTCAGGTCACATGCATGCTGTGCATGTGCTCACCTCCACACTTTTGCACACTCCACAACCTGCAACTTCATCAAACCCATTCATGTTGGAAAACAGTCTTCCTTCACATTGCTGATACTCCCCATCCTGCCAGATCAGGAGCTCTATCACAACCACACACACTTATTCCCCATATTTTCTCACATAGAGAGAACTGCAGTTTCTGTCAGCAATATTTGTGAACATCAGTATCAGCTATTCTTGGTAGCTGATGCCATGCCCAATCTGATGCCATGCCCAATCTGATGCCATGCCCAATCTGATGCCATGCTCGAGTCTTTGGGATGACTCTTCCATGCATGGTGCCATCCATTGCAACAAGTTCTCCAAGGTCACAATTGGGTATCTGATGATGGAACACATATATCAAAACACACTCTCTTTCAGTTCCAATCTCATGGTTATACAGCCACCTGTCACAGGACATAAAGTCAAAATCAATTTGAGATCGACATTAAATGCATGTCATGGTTGATCTCAGGTGAAGTCAACATTAAGCAGGCCTTATTGTCGATTTCGCCCACAGGGCCATACAATGCTGTGGAATGAACATGATGAGCAACAACTATGATGACACCATCCCAAACAGGTTGGGGGTGATCAGTGATGATGTCAGCAGCACCTGGAGGATGCTGTTGATGACCCTGGGCCATCCAGTAATGGCTGGGTAAAGTGCAGGGGCCCCTGCATAGATAGGGGGACCTGCAGGAAGGGAAGAAGAGCTTGACAATGGCTCGAGGCCATGGAGCTAGCTAAGGGGCACTGGTTAGATGCCAGTGACAAGCCTCAAGGACAGTAGGGCAGGCCCAGACACTGGCCTGACACTGGCAGTGGGACATTCTGGAGCAACCACCACCAGCATACACACATGCATACATATATACACATTCCTTGTATGAGTGGAGAGGCAGGACCTCATCCACTCTACCATTCATTTACTTGTCAGTATGTTAGTATCACTACATTCATTGTCTCACAGAGTAGCAATCTTAGTCATTGCTACTACTCAGTGTGCCTCCATTTGAGTTGGAGTACATATAGGCATCAGTCAGAACCCTCACTGGCACCACAGGCCTCACCTGTGCAGGCAGAACCTACACTGCAGTCCTGGAACCCTAACCAGTACCATTACCATACAATGATGCTGACTAATGGCATCATACAGCCTTGAGCACCACCTCCAACAATGGCAGCACAGCTCAACTGCACTGTACACCTACATGAGGATGGTTAGCCCACTCCTGTCAAGTGTAGGACACACTCCTGGCTACCATGAATGTGCCACATTACCTCTGAACAGAGTGGCAATGGCAGTCAGTTGACATCGAGTGTAAGATACACTTAACATCGATCTCAAGTGAAATTGACATTTACTGGCCATTAACCTTGAACTCAAACAAAATCGACATTTACCTCAAGTTAACTTCAATTTTGCATGTCTGGCATGCAACTGCTGACACCACCCCACAGTCCTTCCATGTGTTTATCTTCTGTTCTTGCCTTGTATCTTAGCATCTCCCTATGTTGTTACCATGTGTGCAATGTAGGCAAGGCACTCACTATATATGGATCACCCTTATGGCAATTCCACAATCTTTTACTCAATCAAATCATTCTTTACATCACCACACCTCTTCATCACCTGTCTGTCTTATTCCTTCTGCCATCCAGGCAAGTGTTATACCACCATCAGTGGTTTCCCCTCAGCCCCCTGCACATCCCTTATCATTGCACTCAGTGGTTATGGAATGTATCTAAGCTGAAATATCCTCAGACTGAGCTCTACATGCAATTCCACCATCAGGAAGACTTTAGTGAGCTAGCTACTTGCTTCAGATCTCTTGGCAGATACTGGACACTTTTCACCTGGCAATTCTCCACCTTTGGTAGCTCCTTGGCAGTGGTCAATTTCCAATACCTTTCCCCCATCCACTCCCTCTCTTTGCATGCCCTCCCCCTTCTCCTGCTCCCCTCTCCTTCTCCCCCTGCAGTGTACTATCTGATGAGGGTGTCAGGTCCAACCAGTCTTTGAATGCAAGTTCTTGACTGGTTTCCCAACCTTTGCCCAGTCGATAGGCACTGCTGCCTGTTCCCCCTGGTCTCTTTACATCAATCAACTTGGTATACCAATCAACACCATAATGGTTCATAGATCAAGAAAGCAGCTCTTTCTCAATGATATAGACACAGCAATCAGACATGCCTTAGTGGTTGAATCAAAGCTACAGCTTGACTTTGCATGCGATGCTGATATGTGGCAACCAAATGATGATCTGGATGACAGCAATGATGATGAAACTGCTCATGCAGTCTTGCAAGCACTAATGAAGGCATACAGCATCATTGAGGCTGAACAATACACTGTCACATGCACTTTCAAGTCTCATCATCTCAAAATGCTCCTCAACATTCTAGACTGATGCAAAAGAACTGACTGAAAGACATTCTGTGGCTTGGTTCATAGGTCTCTGGATGCATTTGAAGCACTCACTTGCTGCCTCAGCACAACAAAGGTCTTCAGCTCCACCCCTGAATTCAGACATGTTCAACTGCAGATTGCAGTTGGCTTGTATTGCCTGGGTCGATTAGGCAATGGCAGAGGAGTTTGAGATATTGCTTTGGCTTGCAGCTGCAGTTGGGGTTCAGTTCATGTGTGGACTGAAAAGATGATTCAGGCATTATATGAACTCAATGAAGAGGTTGTAACCTTTGCAATGGAGGATGAGCAGGCAAAGGCATCAGCATGGGTTGTCAACAAGGCTGGTGTGGAGGAATGGGGTCAAGGCTGGCTTGTGGCAGATGGCACACACATCAATCTGGCTTGGAAGCCAGCACTCAATGCTCAGGAACACTACTCATACAAGGGTGATGTCAGCAGTCATGTGCCAGACATGTGAAATCGAAGTTAACTTGAGGCAAACATCGATTTTGTTTGAGTTCGAGGTTAACAACCAGTAAATGTCGATTTCACTTGAGATCAATGTTAACTGCATTTTATGCTCAATGTCAACTGACTGCTGTTGCCACTCCATTCAGAGGTAATGCAGCACATTCATGGTAGCCTGATGTGTGTCCTACACTTGACAGGAGTGGGCTAACTGTCCCCATGTAGGTGTATGGCATGGTTGAGCTGCACCACCATCATCAGAGATGATGCTCAAGGCTGTGTGATGCTGATAGTCAGCATTGTCATATGGTAATGGTACTGGTGTAGGTTCCAGGACCATGGTGTAGGTTCCACCTGCACAGGTGAGGCCTGTGGCACCAGTGGTGGTTCTGACTGATGCCTTTATATACTCCGACTTGAATGGAGGCACACTGAGTGATAGCAATGCCTAAGATTGCTACCCTATGAGACAAAGAAGGTGAGAATACTAAATGTACTGACAAGTAAGTGAATGATAGAGTGGATGAGGCCCTGCCTCTCCACTCACACAAGGAATGCATATATATGTATGCTTGTGGTGGTTGCTCCAGAGTGCCCCTCTGCCAGCATCAGGCCAGTGTCAGGGCCTGCCCTGCTGTCCTTGTGACCTGTCACTGGTCTCCAACCAGTACCTCTTTGCTAGCTCCACAGCCTTGAGCCATTGTCAAGCTCTTCTTCCATTCCTGCAGGTCCCCCTATCTATGCAGGGGCCCCTGCACCTTACCCAGCCATTACTGGTTGGCCCAGGGTCATCAACAGCATCCCCCAGACACTGCTGACTTTGTCACTGGTCTCCTCTGACCCATCTGGGATGGTGTTGCTGTAGTTGTCACTTGTCATGGTTGCTCCACAGTGTCATATGGCCCTGTAGGCAAAATCGATGATAAGGCCTGCTTAATGTCGATTTCATCTGGGTTGACTGTAAGATGCATCTAACATCGATCTCAATTCGAGTTCAATGTCCTGTGACAGGTGACTATACATTCAACATCACTCTTGTGTTCCTACCACACTTGTTATGCATAGTTGAGTCCATCATCAGACATCCAGGCTCATTGCATGACTTGTGTGTCTGGGCATCAGGGCACAGAATCATTGCCAAGCCTCAGCTCCATCTGGATGAAGGTAAGTTTGTTTGGGTTGATGCTGGGTTTGGTTACTCATCCTACACTGTTGGGCCTTTCAGCAACACTTCAGCTGCCAAGAGCCAAGACATCCACTATTTCAACTACAGCTTATCTTGCATTCATGTCCAGGCTGAGCATGGCATCACATACCTCAAGAATCGATTCCAGTGCCTCATGGGCTATCACAGCAATCTTTATTGGGAAGAAGATCATCTGAAGGCTGTGTATGTGATCCAGGCTTGTATCATTGCTCAGACTTTTGCTAGCCAGTATGATTGCCCAGATGATGTGGCCAAGTATCTTTGGGAATCATTAACAGAGGACAATGTGCAGGATGCAACAACTGGGCTTGGTTCATATGAACAAGCAACTGAACAGGCCAGGATCCAATGTCATGACAATCAGCTGCAGTATGAGCAGCAATTGGCTATCGAAACTAATGGCTTGTCGCAGAGCCAGCTCAACAGATACCAGACCAATGGTGCCCTTGATCTCAGAGAGGAGATGTTCAGCACACTCTTTACATCACATTCTCACCCCTTTGATGACACAACCAAGGCCTCAAGATGCATTGGTATGATGGAGTTAGCTTTCAAAGCATCTTGGGAAAGGTGGGATAGATGGAATGAAGCATGATGAAGGCAGAGGTTGGATTCCACCAATAATGGCATGCAACAAGGCACAGAGGAGTCATGAGGTTTCTTCTAGGTTAAAAACATGTGCAGCATGTGCATTTTCCTTCCTTCAATCCATCATCATCTTTCTCACTCTTTGAGTCAGCCTGGTTCTCATCTGTGATGTTTGATACATCTCTCACTCTATTCCACTTGTCAATCACAACATGGACTCCAGCCTCAAGGATCTTGAGCTCTTCAAATGCAAGCACATCACCCAGAATCATGAGATCATCAAAGCCAATGCAGCAGCTCAGCTCTGCATCTGAGAGCTAGAAAACTGCATCCAGGTCCTTGAAGCTGAGAAAGTGCAAAAGGAACTAGCCATCAATGGACTCACAGCACAAGTCAGTCATCTATGCCATGCCATCAGCTGCATCCACACAGGCTGGGAAGTGAGCAGCAGAGGTCTCATGCTTGGTGTAGGTGATTCACAATCAGACTTCATGCCACCCTTTCCTGCTGGTGCTGTACAGCTTCCCCCTTCAAAATGAGTGAAGGTGGAGCCTAATCCCAATGCAGTTGGCATTGTCCAGCCCATAGCCACAGCTCCTGAGGCACACATTGAGTGTCTCCAAGAGGAGCCCAAACCACAAAATGTCACTGAGCACTCACATCCATCTCTCTCCACTTCAGATGCCTGATCAAGGTTTGTTCTGGCATCTGATTCCCTTTTCTTTGATGGACAGGCAGATGCAATGTCTTTGCTGGACATGGATGGAGCACCTTCTCCCACAGGCAGTTTTGAGTTTCCCATGGGGCTTGAAGATGCCATCACCACTGCCACTTCATGGTCAAATTCACATCACTGGTCACTATCAGATGTTGCCACTCTCCCTTCTCCTCAACAATACCAACTGACATCGATTCTGCCACCATGGATGAGCACAACCTTAATCAAAGCACAAACTGACAATCTTTGCAGAGGTCAGGTTGCAACTCCAGTTGCAGATAGAGCAGCTACCACTCACAGCCTGGCTACATGGATAGTCAATCAGGTAGCCAATCTCCAGAGCATAACTTGGTGCCTTTGTACCTGCATCCAAGTTCAGTCATTGGCCCACACTGCCAATACCAGCACCTCAGTGCAAGCTTCATTGTCTGAGGTGCATATCACTATCATGAGCAGCACAAGACACACACACAGCCATGAGACAGAAGAGGAATAAACATGATAGATAACAGGTTGCCTAACTCTGGGGGAGTCACTCACAAGCTCCCAGCTGTGGCCACTTGGTGGTGAGCAGCAAACTGTTAGGTGTGTTGGTTGCAAGTGGAGGCTGGAGGCATGGAAGGTGATGCCCAAGAGAGAGGCAAGCAAACAAGATCAGAAATCATGCCAGGCTGAGAGGGAGAGGTCGAGAGGCTGGTCTGTGTTGACATAGCAGCAGAAACAGTCACTACACCAGTGACCAAGGGCCTGAATAGTGGCAGTGTTGATGCCATTCGATGCAGCCCAAGTTGCAGCACCATGATGGAAGGAGTGTCTGGAGTAGGCAGACAGAGAGATCCCACACTGCATGAGGCACTGGCAGAGCATGGAGACAAAAGCGTTCTGGCTAAAGGGCTGGTCACCCTTGAGGATGAAGAGGGGGGCTGATGGTGGGCAAGACCTGCAGATGACACTGAGAGCAGTGATGGCACAAGTACTGAGCAGTACAGCTGGCACTGTAAGCATGACACCTTGTCAGAAGGGGTCAGTCTTGCTGGCAGGGATAGTGATGGCAGCATAGGAGCCATCAGAGGCAAAGGAGATGGAACTGACCATGAGCATGTCACTGGGGCCTTGTGCTTCCCAAGTGAGTTCACTGGAGCACAGGAAACAGGCGAAAGCGAGACAGAAAGCTGCTCAGAACATGTGGCAGTTGAATTGGGATGGACAGATGGCATGCAGGGCTTGGAGGAGCTGGCAAAGGAGTGGGAGGGTGATGGGAAGCTTGGTGGTGGGGAGAGGGTCTCCAACCACCTGCTTGAAGCCCCTAACCACTTGGGTGAGATGCTTGGAGTTGAAAGCAATGGTGTCAAGGCTGAGGTTGATGTGCCAAGACTTGATGATGGCAAGGTCACATTTGACAGCACTGTATGACCTGCCAGCAGCATGTTGGGAGGCCACCCACTCAACAAGCAGGGTCGCTGAGGCTGGGAAGGCCATGGAGGATGAGGAGAAAGTGAAGGCAGCAAAGTTGGTGCACACAGTGTTTGAGTGGGCCTGTGTGCTGTTGGTGAGGCCATTCCAGAGAAGGAAGCTGGCCAAGGGCAAGAGTTGCACAGCCTCGATGAAGGAGGAGGGGGGTCATGAGCCATGCTGCTGTTGAAATGCAGCAGGGAGTATGCCTGTGGGAAATGTTGCTGGATGAAGGTGAAGCAGTGATGAGAGAGGGTTTCAGCAAGAATATTTGCCTCAGAGGAGATGCAGAGGGGGACAAGGTCAACATGCAGCCACAGGCACAAGGCGAAGATGGCATAAAAAGCACCTGGGTCATGGGGTTGCAGATAGAGCCCCTGTGCAAGCCAAACTTGATGTTCTCATTGTCAACATGCATGACAACACAGCAAGGACCAGACCAGGATGGAGAGAAATGGTGCAAGGCCTCAAGCATGGCCAGCGCTTCGAGGAAGC
Source organism: Ustilago lituana (assembly GCA_928869825.1). Taxonomy (NCBI): domain Eukaryota; kingdom Fungi; phylum Basidiomycota; class Ustilaginomycetes; order Ustilaginales; family Ustilaginaceae; genus Ustilago; species Ustilago lituana. Next base: position 1,764,933 of record CAKMYA010000001.1, read on the forward strand.
AAATGTCTTTCTGGTGATGGTGATGGGAAAGCTCACAGCTGAAGGCTGCAGAAGGGGCATCCATGGTGCCAAGGTGCACACTGATGCAGCGCTTGGATGCATCAGTCCAGATGTGCTCAACCAGGAGCAGCAACAGCTGAAGGAGAGAGACACTGTCCCAGGAGCAAAGGGTGGACACCCACCATGACAGCTCATCACACATGGCATGACTAATCTGTCAACCAAAGGGAGCTTTATAGTGGGCCCTCACTGTGTCAAAGAGTCGATGCAGGAAGGCATGACCATGAGGTGCAACCCATGTGATGAACTGGAGGTGTCCTGTGACCTGTTGGAGCTCAAGCAGGGAGGCATGACCTTGGTCAAGCACATGGTGACACAGCTGCAGAGTGTGCTGGCATTGCTGGTCAGTGATGGAGGCAGTCTGGGCAATCGAGTCCAGCTCAATGCCCAGGATCTTGAGGCAGGTGGTATTCCAGATGGTCTTTTTCCAACTCAATCTGAAACCCAGAGCTGCTGCTGACAAGCTTAGCACCTGCACCAGAGTGTTCAGGCTGGCAGCAGGGTCAGAGGCACCAAAGAAGTTGTCGAGATAGTGGGAAATGTCAGAATGGAGTGCTGATGTGTGCAAGACTGACTGCAAGGCACAGGAGGCAAGCCAGTGCAGGAACTTGGCAAAGAGGTTGAAGAGGAATGGAGAGGAACAGCTGCCAAAGGTGAGAGCACACTCCTAATAGTAACTGTCATCGAAGTGAATGCCCATGAGATGAGTATCACTATTGGTGATGATGACATGCCTGAAGGCATCTTTGAGGTCAGCCTTCCAGAGCATGGCACTAGGATGATCCCTGATGAAATCCATAATTGTGTCCAAGCTCTTGTACTGGATGGCAACAAAGGCTGGGTTGATGCCATCATTGACTGATGGCAGATGTGTGCCAGGCTTGCATGTATGTGAAAGGTGGTAGATGGTGCAGCACCTGTTGCTGTGGGGTTTTGGCACCACACCCACTGGAGAGCAAATGAGGTTGACATCAACTGGATCATCAACATGCTGTAGGCACCCCTCAACAACTCTGGCCTCAATTTTGTGATGAAGGTGTTGGATGTCATGGTTGTCCATGGGCAAATTGGCAACCTCCAGCCTTGGTGCTTGGCAGAGAGGGCCTGAGTAGCTGAGGCACACACCATGCCAGAGGGCTCCATGCAGTTGGGCAGCAAAGGCTTGATCCAGGTAGAGGTTGAGGAATTGAGACCAGTACTGGATGTTGAGTGTGCCAACTGTTGCTGGGGTGTCAGATGCATCGAAGATGGGTCGCTTGCAGTGCATGTTGGGGCAAGGAGGGGGTGGAGCACCTGTGAGAAGAGATGCAAGTAATGTTGAAGCATGGTCAGATGACATGTTGACAATGCTGGCAGGGGCAAAGAAGTCCAGGGCAGGACAGGAGGAAAGCATTGCAGTTGGCAGCTGTGGGGGCTGTGGTGCTATTGGCAGTGGTGCGAGCTGTGGTGTTATTGGCAGTGACACAAGCTGTGCCACAGGTGGCAAAGGATGGGGAGGGGAAGATGCTGTTGGCAGCCATATGTGCTGTGATGCTGTTGGCAGCTGCATGTGCTGTGGTGCTGTTGGCAGCAGCATGAGCTGTGGCACTATTGGCAGTGGTGCAAGCTGTGATGCTATTCGAAGCCATGTGTGCTGCTGAGGGTGATGCATGTTGCCTGAGTGAGGGGGCATACTCACCATGTTAGTTCACCCTCTTGACAGCAGAGTCACCAGCAGCACTGGACTTTGAGGGACCAGCAAGGGCTGAGCACCTGTGCAACCCATGTGGCCCATGACAGTGGATGCAGATGTGGCTGCGAGGGCAGCTCAGTTTGTTGCAGTGGCCCATGTTGAACTTCTTGCAGGGCTCACCATTGGCAGAGTTGGTGGCACACACAGCATGGGTAATCCATCCTGAGCTGACATGGCAGGACATAGTAGGCTGGTCACTATGTGGAGGCAGGGATGAGAAGGCTGAGGCCTTGGGAAAGGGAGCCAGCACCCTGCTGTGGAGCTGCTGGTCTGCGACAGCCCACTCTTGCATGGCTCCAGTCCTGAATCAAAGTCAACAGACTGCTAAGTGGTAGTTGGCAATGGCATGCCAAGTGTAGAGACTGTCATAGTCAATCAGATTCTCTAAGTGAGCCAGGAGAGCGATGGTGAGCTCTGTGTTGCCTGTTGAGCAACACCTGATGGCTGTGTAAGCCAACCAGACCTGGGTTAGGGCAGCAAGGGACAGTATAGCCTTGAGAAAGGTGGAGGTGCATGACTCAGAGGAGTCATTGGTGAAGGTGAAATGGCCATCTTCGAAGATGAGGCCAGCTGTGCAAGGAGGGTCCTGAGTGATGTGCAACTCCAGATTGTGCAGCTTGACAAGATGCTCAGGTTTGAGCTTGTCCTGTGCAACCAGGTCAATGACATTGGCAGCAACCCAGGTGAAGGAGCAGGAGGAGGGGAGGAGGCTCAACTCACTGACCTGGGGGTTGGGCTGGCTGGAGGGGGCTAGCAGGGTGTTGCTGGGCTGTGTGAGGGTAGGGGGCACTGTTGCCAGTGGGGAAGGAGGCTGTCGCTTGGCTGAGTGTGCCTGAGATGCTTGGATAGCAGCCAGCAGCTGGCTGACTTGGTTGCCAAGGTGACCAATGCATTCACCCAGATGATCGATTTGGCCCTCGAGTGCACAGAGAGAAGATGCGGTGGCATAAGGGCCAGAAGTGTGGCAAGGCCAAGGTGGAGGAGTCAAGTGAGGGGACAACAGGGATCGTGAGCGAGAGCACAGGGGAGAGCATTGTACAGAAGGAGTACAGACACTGAGGGTGTCACTGGGTGCAGGCGAGGAGGGGAGCATGGGTGCCACAATGTGACAGCCAGCACAGGTTTTGACCACCCTTCCACAAAGCCCAATAAAGTGATTGGATGCAAAGGAGCGCTTGCAGCGATTGCAAGACCTGTGAGGCACCATTGGAGACTCGGTAGAGCAAGTGTGACAGTGTGCCAAGCCAAACAACACAAGGTCACTGAGTTGGAGTTGACAAGTGACTGCAAGAAGACCTTGGAGAGCTTGTGCAGGTTTGCCAGACCTCACACAAGGTGCACAAGACTGTCAACAGCAGCAAGCCAGCACATCTGCTCATCGAAACCAATGCTTGAAACCACTGAGCTATGTGGAGATGGTTGCTCATCACAGATGTTGGTGATGCTGTCGCTGTTGAGGGCCAGAGACCAGTTGACAGATGAAATGACTGAGTTTGAGCTCAGTGTGCCCATTGAGACCTGTTCTTGAAGCTGTTTGGGCCCCAGCTAGGTCGCTCACTGTGATAGTCAGCAGCACTGTCACTGCAGGGACTAAAGCTGCAGGGGACAGGCTGAACCCACAAGCCAATCGCATGCCAGTGAAAGCCACTACACAAGGGTGTTCCCAGTGCATCAAGCCAGGCAGGTGATACCTCTGATAGTCAAGGAGGCCTGCCACACACAGTTTTGTTACTGTGTGAGTTGTGTCATGCTGCACAAGACACAGAGATAGCAGCAAAGCCAGGGGTGACCAACCACCCCAGCACAGTGAGTGTTGAAAGGGTCAGTGGTCAGCATTTGCTGCTGCCATGTAACCACCTAAAGTTGAGGTGGCCTGTCGAACACCTTGCAGCCCTGGACCATGTTGGTGACCCAAGGCAGTGCAGTCGATCCAGCATTATGGGCAGTGGTGGAGAAGGAGGGGGATGGGGAAGGCAGTGATGACAGAGGAGAGGGAGTCGTCACAGCAGGAGAAGGGGACTGATGATGGGAGAGAGTCGAGGCTAGGGAGGGGAGGCTAGTGACCGAGGGAGACCCTGACAAAGTGCGAGGAGCCTGCCAAAGTCAAAAAGGAAGCATATGAACCAGAAGAATGCAGAGGCCATGGTGAGGGAAGCATGCAAAAGTGGAGTTCGCAGAGGCTGGCTGAGGCAGTTGAGGTGCTACCCGAAGGTGGGGCACTGGGAGATGCATTGAGGCATGTGACCAGAGTGTCACAGAGGCCAAGGTTGAGCAGCATGGGTCTTGAGGATGGTCTGGTGTGCTAAGACCGTTGCTGAAGACATTGAATGAGAAAATTTGCTGGGTCACACGATTGCAACCAGCAGTAGAGATGATGGTAGTGTTGCAAGAGAGTGGACAGCGACACTGTCTAAGTGAATGGATTGTGACACATGTGCTAGTCTCATGCTAGCAAGCACTAGTGAAGCTAGCGCTCGTTCCAAGCGCTCTGCATGCCTGCTGTTTGCAAGTGCTAGCTTTCCAACCACAAATCAGTTCACTCCCTCATGGTGATTGACCATTCCTGGGAACATCTGTCCATAGAGGTGAAACACTTTGCTACATGCTGACACTTTACCCATTCTCTCTCTATTATGACTTTACAGGTTTTATGAGGACTTGTCATCACCCAGAGTGGTGCCTGGGTGAAGTAGGGCCTCTCTTCCCCTTCCCTAAGGTAAGTTCCTCTTTGGCATTCTTTGTCCTTGTCATTGCACTTGACTGTGACTCATACTGACCCACCTTTGCCCCTGTCTCTGTCATTTCTCATTGTTTTCACCTCATTGCCACCACAAACATGCACAATCACACTGCATGTCTCATGCTCTTCATTTCATTCAAGACTTCTTCTGGTGATTACAACTTGGCAGAGTGCAATGTCTACAGTGAGTGTCTTTCAATGGTGAGCATGAGCATATCATGACCTTTTTGCACAGTTGACTGACATATCTCTCTCTCTCTCTCTCTTGCATGCACACTCTCTCTCTGTATACCATTGATACCATGGACACCACTGCTCTCTTGCTCTTGCTCTGTACACTGTGGACACTGCTGCTCTCTCGCTCTCACCCTTGCTCTTGCACTTGATCCACACTCTCTCTTGTGCTCTGTGGACACTGACCTCTCCCACTCTCACTCTCTCTGTACACCATGGGCACCATGGACACTGATGCTCTCTCACTCTTGCTCTGTACACCATGGATACTGATGCTCTCTTGTGCACTCACTTTGTACACCCTTGATGCCATGGACACCATCACTGCTCGCTCTCTCTCACACTCTCTGTACACCCTCGACACCACCACTGCTGCTCTCACTCTCTCACTCTTGATCTCACTCTCTCATGCTCTCTGTATACTGCTGCAGCCACTACTTTCATTCTCTCAATCTCTGCACTAAACATCTGAACACCAAACCTCCACCACCACTACTTTTATTCTCTCAATCTCTGCTAAACATCTACAACACCAAACCTCCACCACTGCTACTTTCATCCTCTCACCCACCACCATCAACACTACCACTTGTCTCTCTCGACCAACACCATCAACATGATGTCTCTCCCTATCTCTCCCTCTGAATGGCACTGCAAGCGCTGCAGCAAGGTTCTCAATGTGCACACCACCATTCAAGGTGTGCTAAGCCACAGCTATGTGTGGTTCTGCTCCCACCATTGCATGTGTGACCATATGGATTCGATTTAGGCTTGGATCTCTTCAGGTAAGTAAGTACATATTCTCATTCTTTCAACATCATGAATAGCTTACTGACATTACTACCATTACTAGCTCAAGTTCTGATACATTTGCTCCATCATGTGTTGTACTTAGTGCCCCCCTCTCAATGAATCTGTTCTGTTTACTGTCTCTTGTGTGAGTCTGTGCTTGATGGACAGAATGTACAGTATGCATCATTCAGTTTTTAAAAAATGACTATCGCTTTACCTGATATTTTTTAAAAACTGAATGACACGTACTATATATACATTGCTCACTGAGGCAGTTGGGTGAAGCTGACCATGCATATACAACTGCATGTCTTTTGGCCAATTCACTCTTTTGGCCAATTCAGTTCTTCAGAACATGGAACTGAATGTACAAAATTCAAGTTTTGGGCAGGACTAAATTGGGGTGTCAAAACAACAAAAGTCCATGTTTTCAAAAACCTGCTTTTTAAAAAACTCAAAAATCCATGAAACCCCCTATGGGGGTATCAAATTTTTTGCATTTTTAAAAATGTGCATTTCTGATTTCCACACATTTTTTAAAATGCAAAACAGCTTATGTAATCCAGCCATTTTGAAGAAACATGTGTGTTTTTACAAATGCAGACCAAGACCTGGTGTTGCAAATACACAGACCTATGGTTTTTTGATCTGCACTTGACCTTTCCACTCTTCCACCTTCTCCTCATGGGTGTCTAACAATTCAGCCTTGCTCTACACCTCCACACAGCTTTGCACACCACTTGTTTCAGTAAGCTTAAGCTTCAACCAACACTCTTTTTGTCATGCCCACTGAACCCTTGAACAACAACAACCTGGATGCTGCTAGTCAGCTGTCTGCTGACATGTCATCTCAATACTCAGCTCTTGATCTGTCACACAACTTGACTCAGCAATTTGATGGTCAATCCAACACTTCCTCCATCCTGCTCTCCTCTTCACAATCTCCATCATCCCTTCATCTTCCCCTCCCATCCACTGATACACCCAACACTCCAGCATTGCAGACATCAGCAAGGAAGAACCACATCTGGTCTCATAAGGACATTGTCAGACTCATGAAGCTCATCCATGGCAGTGACACCTATCAGTGTGCTCTGTTGCCTGCTCGCTCAGGCACCCAAAAGGAGCACTCCAAGAACATCTTTCCTGGTGTTGCAGTTGACACTGTTTGAATCAAAACAAAGATCTGCTGGCTTTGCAACACATACATGAAGGAACACAAGAGACTGTCACTCACTGGAGCTGGATTTCAGGAAGGAGTTGAGCCAGGCTCATTGGTAAGTACATGTGCAACTTCTCAATCTAGCTTGTTCATTTCAGACTACTACTAATCATTCTTTGCTTGTCATACACAGGCCTACACCAACTGTGTCAAACTTGCAGCCAGGTATCCTTGGTTTGAAATGATGCACAGTATGATGACTGATCATCATCCCACAGGACCAGCTGTCCTCTTGACCATGCCCTCCCTCAATGTTCTGAGTGACACTGAGCATAACAACAAGTATCCTGGCAAGGCCATGGACCTGAGCAGTGATGAGGTCCTTGACCATGGACCTCATGGCCATGGTATACCAGATCTTGCAACTCTTGCCAACAACAGCACCACCCCAGTCACATCTGCCAGCAATGTCTCCAAGCCACAAACTCCATCCTCATCCCAGCAGCGCAGTGTCTCCAACATTTCTGACATCTTTGGCACTAGCCAGAGCATGACCTCAACCATCTCTTTGCCTGGTAACAAGCGCAAGTGTAGCGCTATGGAGCAGAAGCATGACTCACTTGTGGATGCCTACTACTGGACCACAATTGATGGTCTGAAGATCAAGCTGAAGGTGGAGGAAGAGTGCATGAAGCAGGACATCTTCCACAAGACAGAGTGCACAAAGTGTGAGGAGATGTGCCTGGCCAGCACAAAGGAGAAGGAGACCCAGGACAGGAACCTCATGCTCAAGCTGGTGCACATGCTGGCTGCCCATCAAGGTATTGTTGGAGGAGCATCCCAGCAAACCAATCCTGCTGCCACTTGCATCAACAACTCTGGCAACATGGATGCTGGCACTGGCACTGCTCTTCCTTAGTGCTTCTGATTGTCTCTCATCCTTGGTTCTTTGATCATATGCTTAGTCTTCTTCCTTCTGGCATACACTGCTACATTGCTCAACCCCTGCATCTCCCCCACACCACATACTCCACATACCTCACATAGTCCTTGTAATGTCATACTCCCCATAACATTCACATACCTTTGTCACATCCTGCAATTGATCCAAGTAGTGTAGTGGACTGCCTTCAATTGTAACTTGAATTGTTTCCAATTTGCAAGCGTGTGCAAAATGGGGTGAAACAAAGTAGTTGAATGCATCTGAATCACTTCTGCATCTTGACTCTCTACCATCACCATGCTCCCAATTCAATAATGGTCTTATCAACATTGTGCACACCATGGTTCATCATAGCCAGAAGCAGACAATGTTGACCAGCATCATCCAAATGCTGGAGAAGGCCCTGCCTATGGAGGCCTCTGAATATGCAGAATGAGTCTGACACAATGATCAGGGAGCCAACACATTCAACAACTCTGACAGTGACAACATCTCTGACTTGGGCAACTCCTTTGATGATGATGAGGATGAACCAATTCCATTGTCCCAAGAGCTTGTGCACCTCTACACACATGTGGCTCAACACCGATACAGCATCCCTCAATCAATTGTGCTTGGATGACCTGAAAAACTAATCGATCTACTGGAATGACTTGCAACTACAAATCATTGAACATACCATGGCCTTGTGTGCATGTCACCAGAAGCCTTCGACTGACTAGCCCTCTGACTCCAGCAAACAATGCCATTTCAGTCCAGCATGGAACATCTGGATGTTGAGGGTCACCATTCTCTTCCCCTCAACAAGGTCAGGGAGATCATCTCTGTGGCGCTTTACAAGCTTGGTTGGGCAGGCAATGGTGGTGGTGAGCGAGATGCTTCCCTGCAGTGTGGCTGTAGTGTGGGCAGTCTCATCAGATGGACAGAGCACACAGTCGATGGGCTCATGGAGCTCAACAAAGAAGTGATGCAATTTGCTTCCAAGGATGAGAGGGCTAAAGCAGCAGCATGGGTTCAGAGAACAACTGGGGTTGATGAGTGGGGCAGAGGATGGCTGGTCATTGATGGCACCCATGTGCCTTTCACATGGAAGCCCTTGCTGCATAGCCATGAGCACTACAATTACAAGGGGTTCTACTCCATCAATGTCATGCTTGTTATCATGCCACACTCACTGCACATCATTGAGAGTGTTGTGGGACAGCCTGGAAGCATGCAGGACTCGAAGGTCCAGGCCTCAGGAAGCAACATACTCAAGAAGCCACAGCTGTATCTCAACAAAGGCAAGTTCATCTGGACAGATGGTGGCTATGGGCACCATGCATTCACCATTGGGCCCTACACACATGTTGCTGTGGAGTCAAGTCAAGACATGGCCAAGTTCAACCACACAATGACTTGGGTTTGAGTGCAAGTTGAACATGCAATTGCATATCTCAAGAATCGGTTCCTGTGCCTGTCTGGATACAGGGGCAATATATATTGAGTCAAGGACCAGATCACCATGGCCAAGACAATCCAAGCATGCATAGTTGCACATACCTTTGCAAGTAAGTATGATCACCCAGATGATATTGCTGAGCTTCTTCTCTCAACCTTCTCTGAGGATGAAGTCAGCCAAATTGTTGAGTCAGTTGAAATGGACACTACACAGGCTCAAGAGATCCAGTGCTCAAGGCAGGCCAATCAACAGTGCCATGAGGAGGAGGAGGCAGCAGCAAGGGCAGGTATGTTGGAGTGGGCTTGGTGATGACACCAAAGCTCCCTTGCTCATGATCTTCATGAAGACATGTTTAAGGCTCTGTTTCAGGAAAAAGGCTGGACTGAGGTTGACACAAATGTTATCTCAAGGCATCACAAGCAAACAGTCCAAATGATGGGATCAGCAATGGCAACTCAAACTTCGCAGGCAATGTCTTGAACAATATCAGCATGCTCTCAGACAACATTGTACTTTCAACATCGCAACATTGCAGCAGGTCATAATCCAATTCCATTGAGCATGATGGTGTGTGCAAAAGACTTGGTGTGCTTGGCAAGGAGAAGTATACAGAGAAAGGAAGTGTTTGATCGTCAAGGTGCTTCTAGCGCCTGATAATATGATTGTCCGATGTGTTTCTATATACACGTGTTTTGTTGGGGGGTGCTCAAAAATGATGCACAAGTCTAGCCTCTGAAATACGCGCGTTTTTAAAAACGCGAAAAGTTTGAAAAATCTTTTGTCTGATCGCGCTCAGCCGATTGCGCCTATGGGCCGGAAGATGACTAAGTACAAAGTCGGCCGAGACTACCAAGATGGCCGGAAATGCAGAAGATACCGAGCCGATCCAGTGACAGCGGTCAGCGGTGCTTTCTCTTGCCTCGTAGTTTGTCCGATGGCGATTTGACGCTGACGAGCGCGCCACTAATGCGCACTTGTGCTTCGTCCCAGGCGTCCTGATTGGTCTTCTTACTGCGTACATACCTCGCCCGAGCTTGGTCGAATTCGACCGTGTCGATTGAGTCAGCACTACCGAACAGCAAGCAGACTAGATCCTTGGCTGGGCTCGCAAGCTGACCCAGGATTGGAAACCGGTCGAGGCCACTGACCCAGAGATGATGACGCAGCAGCGACTCTGTGTCGAGTTCTGAGTTTGACTTTGGTGCCGGGTGGCATCGCTGCGAATAAGAGCAACCCTCTGGCTGGGCGTTCCCTTTGAGGTCGATGAACAACTCGAGACATTGCTTCGACATGCCAGACGCAAGATGGGGCCCAATACGCGACTCCAGCACCGTCTTGCTGGGTGACTTGATGCGGTTCTTGACCTGGATGGCAATATACGACAGCTTGGACTTGTCAAACGGCTCTCGCCCATCCTCTGGTGCTTCAGTGCTGCTTGATACGTACACGGGGATGAGAAGGTCCCACCCCGGTTGATTCGAAATGCCTTGAGCCGCGGCGTGCCTGAGCCAAAGCTCGACGAGCTGATCCGAATCCATAACATCTGTGCTATCCACCTGTTCTTCGAAGCGTACAATGTGCTTGAAGTTGAGCCAAGCGCGATCGCACCACTGGTGCATTTCGCTCAAGGCGACGGACGCCTTCTGTTTCTGCTTCGCACCTTTTCTCTCTGGCAGGAATGATTCGACATCCACGTGCACTTTGTCGCCAATGAGCGCACACAACCATTTGCGAACTGACACAAGGCCATAGACGGCGAAATAGGTGGTCGATTCCGGGGCGTTGATCGAGCAGGAATCCTTCAAGACGCTCGAGTGCATCCCTGAAGTGGCAAGGTCAATGGCCATGGTGCACAACAGCGCGACGCCTTGTTCGCCTTGCGCGCCAATGTCGAAGCCAACGGGCTCAAGCGCGTTGACGATCGCCTGGATCACCATCTCCCACTTTCCGAGCGTCTGTCCGGGCTCGCAGCGGAAGAACCAGGCCACAGCGGCGCTGAGAGGTGGCTCACTCGGTGTGTTGCTTATGATAGAGTCCGAAGTGGTGTATATGCGGCCCACAAAGCGCAAATGCTGCGCAATCTGTCTCGAGACAAAGTCATACCATGACCTAGGATCTGACCGGCTACTGAGCTCCAGTGTGATGCGGCGCGAGACGAGAGCCAATAGATTCTGGTTGAGTTGGTCGATCTTTTGCACTGGGACATGCTTCTGAATGTCCCACTGCCAATCTCCAGGAAAAACGAGTTTTTCAATGATCGCCTGCGGATAGATGATGCCAGCCTTGTTGTGGTACCGCTGGTCATTCCACAAGGGCCTGCCTAGACTGGGCAGCAATCCGTTGAGCTCTCGAAGCTTGTAGGTGTCTTTGTCCGCGAAGATGCGTTCACACTGATCGGCAGTGAGGTTGACGTCGAGAGGCATGGTAGAGAATGGCTGGGTGAGCCGATGCGTACTGCCGAACTCAGTACGGCGAGAGCCTTTGCGAGCCGTGTCACCGGTGAGTGGAGCCAGATCCGAGTTGGTATCGATGAGAAGGATCCAACAGGATCTAGGCATGGCGTGGAACCATACGCGGCGTATCACGGGGAGGAGAGTGGTTATGGAACCGCATTCGTCCAATGCGAGAAAGAAGAATGGCTGTTGGAAGGGTTGCGGAACACATCCTTCCAGCTTCTGAATTTCGAAACGCAGATACTTCTGTACCGCGTTGGTGAGCATCTCGGGTTCAGAGATCTCAGAAGAGTATTCCTTGCACATGGCAGTGTAAAGGTCATCGGCGGAGTCGCAAATGTGCTTGAGCAGTTGTTCGCGTAAGTTGGCGGTGCCAAACAGCTGTGGTGGCTCGGCGGCCAATTCTTTGCCTCGCATGGAAGCCGATTGGACGTGTGGCTCGCCAGTTGCTGGGCCGGCTGATGGTGCGGCTGAGGGTGCGGCTGAGGGTGCGGCTGAGGGTTCGGCAAGCTGGTTGAGAGGGCTTTCGCGACACAAAGCGGGCTTGCTAAAGAGCAAGTGAGGGATGAACCCGGAAGAGGGCGAGTGAATGGCCGCCGCGAGATGGTAAACGACGGTCTTCCAGCACAATGGCTCTTTATGGTAATGCTTGCGGCCCTGCTTGCGCCCACTCGATTTGTCAAAGCAGCAGCCAGCTTTTTGCTTGAGGTCTTCGAGATAAAAAGCGATGGTACGGCAATAGACAGCCAGCCATGCCGAGATACGAAGATGCGCTTTGTTGAACTGCGCATGCTGCTGCGGCGTTTGAGGAAAGCCGACGCCGTTGAGGATTGTTTCGCATCCCTGAAAGTATGAAAACACCAAAGCATCCTGAGGCGGAAAGGATTCCTCGTGCTGCACCGTGCGGGCGCCGGTCTCGCGGAGACAGACGAGCATGCCCGGGCTGATTGTGCTGAGTTGAACGCACATTCTTGTCTTTCCGAACCCGGAGGACTGGAGGATGGGAAGCACTTTGCTGTAGTACTTGCGTGGTTGCGAGCTGGACGGCCCAAGGGTGGTCGAGTCGGGTCTGGGCAAATGGACGAGCGCAGGTGTGGCGCTAGCGTCCGAGGAAAAGAGCTGATTGTGCACGATGATGTGGTCTTCGAGCATCGCCAGACCGGGACCGTGGAAAGCGTGAGTGAAGTCGGCAACAGGCGCGGTCTTGGCTACGTTGAGTGCCGAGCGATTGGGACGTTCCCTGTACAGGTATCGCAGTACCGCCTCGAGACACTCGTCCGGGTCACTGAGATCGAGCTCGGCCTGGTCTAAATCATCGATCAACATGCTCGCAGACGCTCGGCGTTTGGTGACAGGTGGCTGACGAGAATAGTCGAAGACTTGCTCAGCAAAGGAGCGAGGAAGCGCATCGATATCGGCTTTGAGTGCGTTGATCAAACTTTCAAAGTCGGGGGAGTCTAGAAAGGTATTGAGAAAATGGCGGCGGCTGTCGAGAGGGGTTCTCTTATCCAGCGCAACTCTCAAACTACTCCACCAAAGTTGCATGTATACTTCAGTTGAGCTGTGGAAGCTGGCGAACACCTGGCGCAGCTTTTGCGTTCTTGCCGGCGACAAAGGCGGCTGAGCAAGAGATGTAGCATCAGCCATTGAAGTGCGTTCCGACACCGGAGTACTGGGCAGCTCGCCTTTGCTGCGCGCGTCCATGTCGATTGACCAGCCGATGCTGCGAGCGATGCGAGATATCGAGAATGCCTATGTGTGTGTTAGGAGGAGGTAGGGTACATTGGGTGTATGGATATGTAAACAGGTGCCATTGGTGGATGCGGACGGTGACGAAAAGACTAAGAACGCATGTTTCGGAGCTTGAAAGATGATGGTAGTGTTGAGACAAGTGGAACGGGCTTAGCTGAGTGAGCTTTGTGAGTTTGCACTCAGCCGATTGTGCTTCTCGGCCGTAATAGTGAGGTTTTGGTACGCCTCTTACTCGCGCATTTCGAGCTTGGCAAAGCCGTCTTTAGGGGGTATCTATTAGGGGGTTTCAATTAGTTATCCAGAAATGTGAATTTGTGACAAAAAATCAGACTTTTCCAGCTTCAAATTTAAAAAAGTGATCGATCCCTGCCAAAATGAAAATCAAAGTCAGAAAAACTCACAGAAAGTGAAAAGCAGCTGCTGACCTGCTTTTCTGCACAAACTTCAAAATTGACTGATTGCAGGATGATCACCTTGGTCTTCACAAACATCATCTGCATCTTGCATCTTGTATGGCAAATCAGTCACAATGTTGCTGCCATCTGGCTCACTGTCACAGGACATAAAATCAAACTCGAATTGAGATTGACATTAAACACATCTTACAGTTGATCTCAGATGAAATCGATGTTAAGCAGGTCTTATCATCGATTTCACCCACAGGGCTGTATGACACTGTGGAACAAAAATGACAAGCAATGACTATGACTGCACCACCCCAAAGGGGTTGAGGGTGATCAGCGATGATGTTGGCAGCACCTGGAGGATGCTGTTGATGACCCTAGGCCAACCAGTAATGGCCAGGTGAGGCACAGGGGCCCATGCGAGGATAGGGGGGACCTGCAGGAAGGGAAGGAGAGCCTGACACTGGCTCAAGGCCATGGAGCCAGCAAAGAGGTAGTGGTTGGAGGCCAGTGACAAGTCTCTAGGACAGTAGGGGCAGGCCCTGACACTGGCCTGACACTGGCAGAGGGATGCTCTGGAGCTGCCTCTGTTCAAGTTGGAGAACATATAGACAGCAGTCAGAACCACCACTGGCACCACAGGCCTCACCTGTGCAGGCAGAACCTACACTGTGGTCCTGGAACCTTCACCAGTACCATTACTATATGATGATGCTGGCTATCAGTATCGTACAGCCTCAAGCATCATCTCCAATGATGGTGGTGCAGTCTATCAGCACTGCATACCTACACAAGGACAGTTAGCCCACTCTTGTCAAGTGTAGGACACACATCCAGCTACCATGAATGTGCTGCATTACCTCTGAATGGAGTGGCAACAGTGGTCAGTCGACATCAAGTGTAAGATGTGGTTAACATCAATCTCAAGTGAAATCAATGTTTACTGGCTGTTAACCTCGAACTCAAATGAAATCGACATTTACCTTGAGTTAACTTCGATTTCACATGTCTGGTGCACAACTGCTGACACTCACCTCACTTTCCCACAGCATACCCAATTCCATGCAGTCCCACACCATCAACACCTGCTTCTAGAATGCCACCATCAAGTGGGTCTGGTGCATCTCCAGTACCTGACAGAGACAGCTGGAAGAACCATGTGTGGACTGCAGAGGAGACTGAACATCTAGTCAATGCACTATATGACAATAGAAAGTTTCAACTCACTCTAATGTCTGGCCATGTGATGAAGGAGCAGGAGAAAGGGCTGAAATGCTCAAAGGTCATGATCTGTTGGGAACTGTTTCAAGAAGTGTTTGGCAATTCTGAGCAGCCTGAGCCTCAGAGGATCAAGTCAAAGATTGCCACACTCACTTGACAATACAACACCAAAAAGGAGGAGCTTGGCCAGACTGGAGCTGGCTTGCTCTTCAGTGATGTCAATGAGGACAGCCAGGTAAGTGCACTTGCAGCAAAGTTGCTCAAGATGGATGATATACTGATATACTGTTTGATATACTGTACAGCAATACAATCTTCATCTTTCAATCACAGCATGCTACCCTTGGTTTGAGAAATGGCACAAAATGGCCATTGACAGGCCTGATGCCACACTGATGACAGTGTTAACAGCTGGTGCATATGACAAACAGGCCAGGGAAATGCAAGATGGTGTGATTGGGCAGGAGGAAGAAGAAGCAGAGGAGGAGACTGTGCAGGAAGATCTGGAGAATGGTCATGGTCTGCCCCCTTTGAATCAAATCTTGGCCAGTGCTGCAGCCAATCTGCTTGCAGCTTGTGTGCTGCCTAGGATGCCTTCTCACCTTGCAAGTGGTCCAAGGAATGGCAGGTCTTCAAGAAGCCAATCTTTGAATGATGACAATGAAGGAGAAGCTGACAACTTTAGTGAGGAGAGTCCTTTGTGAACTCCTCCAAGCAGGATTTGGAATTCTGGCTCATGTGGTGCAGCAGACAGGAGGGATGTGATGCTCAGTACAATTCAGGAAGTACATGCAGACAAGGAGGAGAAATGATGGGAGGCAATGATTTGGGCAGAGGAGGAGAAGATGAAGAGAGAGGTGCTTAGGCTTCAGCATGAGGAGAAGTGACTGGAGTGGGAGCATGAGAAGCTTGCACACAAGGAGCACCAATGTCAAGAAGAGCTTGAGCACCAGTCTCAGCTGCATCATGAAGAGCAAAAGTACATGCTCAAGCTCATAGTTCAGGTGGTTCAGGTGGTGCAAAGCCAGCCACAGCTGCCCAGTCAGCAAGGCACTGGTTCTTAGGATTCAGCTTCATTGTGTTTGTGTTGTGTAGAGTCTTGTTCCTTTGTCTTGGCCTTTCTGCATCACAATCACAATCACAATCACCACAGTCTTGATTCACTTCACAAAAGTGTGAAGTCTGTGCTAAACATCTAAACTACTGAGTGAGATCAAGACAATTGAGGTTGAGATGAAAGACTGTGAGAGGACCCAGCTCAAGCAGGTTGAGAAGTGTTGCTGCACCAGCCTTGACTGCACTGTTGCTCTTGCTCTTCAGTAGCATGTAAGTTGGCAATGCTTCTTTCTCACCTTCAAGACTCTGCATTTGTGTCCAAGTGAGGCTGATCTTGAGCTTTGAACAATGCTGAAAACATCTCCTCTTGCAAGTCAAGTGCCCTGTCTTTTTGCAGCCTATCAATCTGCCTTTGTGTGTGCATCTCCCTTTCCCTACCAACCTGGTCCTCATATACTCATTGAGATGCATGCTGAGTGCAACAGAATGATTCTTGCACTGACCAGTACCTCTGCAAGTCACTGATGACATCCTTGATATCATCTGTGCCTGCAAGATAGTCTGCAACATTGTCAGGATGGTCATATTGCTGTGCAAATGTGTGGGCCACAATACAGGCCATGATGCCTTTGCTTGATGTTGTATGATCCTCATCATGATAGATATTGCCATGATAACCCTTCAGACACTGAAAGCAATTCTTCAGGTAACCAATTGCATGCTCAACCTGGACTCTGACCTTTGAGAGAGTGTAATTGAAATGATGAAGGTCTCAACACTTCTCAGCAGCCTTGTGAGTGAAGGGGCCTACTGTGAAAGGGCTGAGGCCATAGCCTCCATCAGTCCAAACAAATTTGCCAGCATCCAAGTGAAGGTGAGGTTTCTCAAGGATCCTGCTTTTCAAGGCCCATACTTGAGAGTCTTGCACTGATCCAGGGAATCTGACTACCACCTCAATGATGTGCAGAGAGTGTGGTAGTATCACCAGAGTGATGTTAAGCACATAGTGATGCTTGTAGTTGAAGTACTCATGAGGATTGAGTGCCAGCTTCCATGCTAGGTCAATTTGTATACCATCAATGCAGCACCAGCCTCTACCCCATTCCTTGCAACCACTCTTGTTGCTGACCCAGTGAGCAGACTGTTCTTATTTGTCCTCAGTTGCAAAGGTCACAATCTCACTGGTGAGCTCATTCAGGCCATTGATGGTCATCCTTGCCCAATTGATGACCAAGCCTTCACTGCAACTGCAATGCAAAGCAACATCTTTTGTGCCTGCTGTGTTTCCCATGCATCCAAGCCTGTATATTGCAACAGCAACTTTGTTTGCCACCCAACTCCAGCTATGGACCATGCCAGTCTCAGGATTCCTGAAGGAATTAGTTGAGGAAAGCCTCTCAACCAAGTCTCAGAATGCAGTTGGCTTCATCCTTGCTGTCAGTGGTCACACACCAGACATGTGAAATCGAAGTTAACTCGAGGTAAATGTCGATTTCATTTGAGTTCAAGGTTAATGGCCAATAAACATCGATTTCACTTGAGATCAATGTTAACCACATCTTACACTTGATGTCGACTGACCACCATTGCCACTCCATTCAGAGGTAATGTGGCACGTTCATGGTAGCCTGGTGTGTGTCCTACACTTGACAAGAGTGGGCTAACTGTCCTTGTGTAGGTATGCAGTGCAGAGGAACTGCACCACCATCATTGGAGATGATGCTTGAGGCTGTACGACATTGATAGTTGGCATCGTCATATAGCAATGGTACTGGTGTCGGTTCCAGGACTGCAGTGTAGGTTCTACCTGCACAGGTGAGGCCTGTGGTGCCAGTGGTGGTTCTGACTGCTGTCTATATGTACTCCAACTTGAATGGAGGCACACTGAGTAGTAGCAATGACCAAGATTGCTACTCTACAAGACAATGAGTGTGAGTGTAGTGATACTAACATACTGACAAGTAAAGTGAATGATAGAGTGGATGAGGCCCTGCCTCTCCACTTGCACAAGGAATGTGTATATATATGTATGCTGGTGGCAGTTGCTCCAGAGCATCCCGCTGCCAGCCTCAGGCCAGTGTCAGGGCCTGCCCCTGCTGTCCTTGAAACTCATCACTGGTTTCCAACCAGTACCTCTTTGCTAGCTCCACAGCCTCAAGCCAGTGTCAAGCTCTTCTTCCCTTCCTGCAGGTCCCCCTATCTGCACAGGGGCCCCTGCACCTTACCTGGCCATCACTGGTCAGCCCAGGTCATCGACAGCATCCTCCAGACACCGCTGGCTCCATCACTGATCTTCCCCAACCTGTCTGGGGTGGTCATTGTAGTCATTGCTTGTCATGGTTGTTCCACAGCATCATATGGCTCTGTAGGCAAAATCGACAATAAGGCCTGCTTAATGTTGACTTCATCTGAGATTGACCATAACATGCATTTAACATCGATTTCAAATCGATTTCGACTTTTATGTCCTGTGACACTTGCCAGGCTGTGAAAGCAACCTTCATTGTGACTTTCCCAGTAATGAAGGATATCAATCATCTGTTTGCTACATTGAGGTGTTTTAGACCAGTTGGAATGATACTGTTGAGCAGACAGCAAGTCATATATGTTGAGCAGCATGTCCACCAGCCCCTTGTCACTGCTGAGAGCTGCAAGTTCTTTGTCATCCATGTTCCCTGCACTTTTGCTCTCACTCTTGCTACTGCTCACATTGAGTTCATTCTCAGAGTCAGACAGCAAGGCAGACAGCTCAAAGGCATCCAGAATATCTTCAGCTAGTTCATCCAGAGCTAAATGACAGTTGCTGATTTTGCCCATTGCATATATGCTTGTGATGGAAAGGGGGGGGGGGGTATGGTGTGGATGATGACAAAATGTATCTCTGATCTGCAGCCCAATTGGTTATTTGTAGCTAGTTTTCCTTTTTTGGCTGATAAGCAGAAGGGATCAGCTGAGTGCAACAAGACAAAGCTCAGTCATTCTGATTTGTCTTTCTCACTTTACAACCATCATCATCCTTTCACATTGCATCTCACATAGTGGGCCTCCTTGGCACCAAGGTGCCAACAAGGCCTGCTATGCAAAGCTTTCTGCCCACCTTAGCCCATCTCTTGATCTGGTCAGAGATGAAGATGACTGGGAAACATGGTGCCAGTGTCTATATGACCTGGGCAATTATGTGTCCCCTGACTTTGTACTGCAGCCCACCTTAGCATTCATGGCATGGCAATTGCTTCCTTTTGAACTGCAATCAGTTGTCAGCCAGCTGAAGTCAACCATTTCTGACCTCATTCACACCTGTCATGCCATACCCAGTATGACATATGAGTGAGTGCTCACCAACTTAAATGCCATTGGCCTGCATAAACGAATGATCATGTCAATGCATTTCATGCCATCTCTTAAGGGTCAAGTCTTTTTTCATGTCAAAGTTACAGTTTGATTGACTCAAAGGTTTATGCTTCTGACATTCTCATCATTACAATCTTCTTGCAATGCACTTCTGCATGACTGTTGTTTTGCAGCCTTTCAAAAATCTGCAATCAATGTCTTGCATGCCACAAGATGAGTATACTCAAGCAAAACAGAGAACACACAAGACCATAACTAAAATAAATGAAGATTGATTGCCTAACTTGGGAGAGTCACTTGCAAGCTCCCAGCTGTGGCTGTAAGAGGCACAGGTGGTTGAGTGTCACCTGAGAGTGAGGCAGAAAGCATGTGAGATCTAAACATAAACAGGGCATGCAAGACATGCTAAACAGAAAAAGGTGGGTGGGAGAGGTGGGAAAGCTAAAAAACAACACTGCTAAAGAGGCCAGTGTGTATGAATAATGATGGTGAAGAGAGAGAGAAGGAGAGGTGAGTGAGTCAGTCAAGTATAAATCTCGGTTGCAGAAATGGAAAAGGACTGAGACACATGTACTCATCTCATGACTGACTACAATCCATTGAAGCCAACACCTGTACCAAGCATTACATCATTCTTCATCCTCTCCTCCATCAACAGTCTGCTTCCCACATAACCAGCATCTTCACCACTATGACCTTGCACTCCTGCCTCACACTCCCACCTCACACTTCTCATGCAGCCTGGTCTCCATTATGCCTCTCCAACTTAAGCACTACATGCTCATGCAAGCATGAGCAACCAACTATGTCAGCAAGTGATAAGTCATTCTTCAATCAGTTGAGTCTCTTCTCAAATTCTAAATTCAGCCTTCACCATTCACTTATTCTGCATCACTCATTCATTTGGCTCTCTTCATCCATCCATCAGTGACTTGCAATAGCCATCACTATCCACAATCTACATCTAGCACTGTACTTCATCATCCTTTTCCAACATCATCACTGCTTGTGCACAGCTTGCACATTCCAACACCTGATGTCAAGCTTGTCTCAGCATCAGCAACTTGTACAACCTTCAGTTTGGCCATTGTCATCTACCTCTCCTCCCCACAACACATCATCCTCACTTCCATGCTTTCCAAAGCTCATGCACTTTGATACCTCACTGTTGCAATCTTTCCACAGACAATGCCTGCTCCTCCTCTTTCTGATCTCTTTCCAGCACCTGTTCTTTCACTCAGCACTATCCACACTTGCAACTATCAGCTCAGTCACTTTCCTCCACTCCATACTTCCATAGCAACCCTCCACCAACACTTAGTGTCTTCCATACCTTCCAACACCAACCTCTCACTATCTGGTGCTTCCATCACCCACTCTCCTCCTTCCAACATCACACACACAATCTGCTCATACCTTTCAGGACAACATCCCACCCATCTTCACCAACATGCTGCTCATGTATGTCCAGACATTCCTTTCCATGGCATGGGATGATATCAAGTTCAGCATGGTACTTGACCTGCTGACACTCACCATGGAACATCCTCCAACACACTTCACTTTGGACATCATCATCCATGATGAGGACAGTCCTCCAGTCCACCTTCAAGGTGTTCTTCACCTTCTCACCTGTTCTCTTGGCTGCTGTGGCCACCAACAAGTAACCCTTTTCTTACACTGCACTTAGGCAGTGTTGCCTACCACCACCTTAGCAACAAACCACTCTTGATCTCATGGTCACTTCAAGCTAGTACTGATCATAATACAACATTGTTTCCCTGATCTTGTATCTCTGTGCTGTGTCCCTTCATTCCACTGTGAACATCCTCAGCACCTTCAAGCCTCCATAGCAATCCACAAATGCCAAGCAACTTCAAAACCTCAAGATCAGCAACACTGAGTCTTCTCAGTTCTCTGCCAGCTCAGCTAGCCACCTACTGCAACCACTTGCAGTAAGGTTGTCAAGCAGGAAGCCCCTCATTCCTGCTCAAATCCACCCACAACATCTACCTGCAATGTCTCCAAATCCTCTTGCAGCTCCATCCACCTGGAACATCTACCCACAACATCTCCAAAGCCTCTTGCAGCTCTGCTTCATTGAAAAGGGCCTGCTCATGCTTCATCAACATTCCATATTGTGGCAGCAACAAATTGTTGCTGTTTTCAACAGTTGTCTCATGCAAGTAAAGTCAGGTACACATGTACAGTCTTGTTTGTGAGTGGACTTTCCATCCACTTGTGATTCTCCTTGATGGCTCATTACCATCATCATACACACACCAGCCTTACACAGGTGGTGTTTACTTTCATTCCTCTTTGTCAACCATGGTCTCAACATCCACAGACTGTCCTCAAGACATCACAGCTGCAGGTGCTGCTTGACACCACCTTCATCACCACCTCCACCAGACCTCTGTGATGCCATCGCAATCACTCTCAAGAGAGCAGGTGATCCAGTGTGCACAGTCAGCACAGAGCAGTGAGAGGAACAAAAAAAGGTTGCCTAACTCAGGGGAGTCGCTTGCAAGCTCCCAGCCATGGCCACAGGGTGTGTGAGTGGTGTACCACAAGGTGTAATGGTCACAAACTGCAGCTGGAGAGGAATGGAAGGCAACCCCAAGAGGGAAGGCAACCCAAGACAAGAACTGTGGTCAGAGGTCACACCAAGTGACAACACTGAGGTGAAGTGGTGCCAATGTGTTGGCATATAAGGCAGCCTTTGTGGTGGCAGCTCGATCAGCAGCAGATCTGTCGATGTAGCACCTGAAGCAATTGCTGCACCAATTACCAAGCCTGTGGATGGTGTCATCATCCACTCCATTTGAGGCTGCCCAGGTTGCAGCTCCACAGCGAAAGGAGTGGCTGGAGTAGGCTGATGAGGGGATCCCACAGGCCTCAAGACACTGGCAAAGGGTGCTGATGAAGCTGGCATGATCAAAGGGGTGGCCACCATCAAGGATGAGGAGGGGCTCTGATGCTGAGTGTGACCTGCACACCACAGCAAGGGCAGAGACAGTGCAAGCGCTGGACTGGATGGCCAGGGATGTGAGCATAGCCCCCTGCCAAAAGGGGTCTGTCTTGCTGGCTGGGAGGAGGATGGTGGTGAAGCTCTTGTCAGCAGCAAAGGAGATGGAACCGATGGTGAGCAGGCTGGCACCTTGTGCTTCCCAAGTGAGCTCACTGTCACAGGACATAAAATCGAACTCGAATTGAGATCGATGTTAAACACGTCTTACGGTCGATCTCAGATGAAATCGACGTTAAGCAGGCCTTATCATCGATTTTGCCTACAGGGCCATACACCGCTGTGGAACAAAGACGATGAGCAATGACTATGACAGCACCACCCCAAAGGGGTGGCAGGTGATCAGCGATGATGTCGGCAGCACCTGGAGGATGCTGTCGACGAACCTAGGCCAACCAGTAATGGCTGGGTGAGGTGCAGGGGCCCCTGCGAAGATAGGGGGGACCTGCAGGAAGGAAGGAGAGCCTGACACAGGCTCGAGGCTGTGGAGCCAGCGAAGAGGTAGTGGTTGGAGGCCAGTGGTGAGTCTCTAGGACAGAAGGGGCAGGCCCTGACACTGGCCTGAGGCTGGCAGCGGGACGCTCTGGAGCAATCGCCACCAGCATACACACATGCATATATATACACATCCCCTGTACAAGTGGAGAGGCAGGGCCTCATCCACTCTATCATTCATTAACTTGTCAGTATGTTTAGTATCTCTATACTCACACTCATTGTCTTGTAGAGTGGCAATCTTAGGCATTGCTACTACTCAGTGTGCCTCCATTTGAGTCGGAGAACATATAGACATCAGTCAGAACCACCACTGGTGCCACAGGCTTCACCTGTGCAGGCAGAACCTACACTGTGGTCCTGGAACCTCCACCAGTACCATTGCTATACACCGATGCCAACTACCAGCGATGTACAGCCTCGAGCATCATCCCTGACGATGGCAGCGCAGTTCATCAGCGCTGCATACCTACACGAGGACAGCTAGCCCACTCCTGTCAAGTGTAGGACACCCTCTAGGCTACCATGAACGTGCCACATTACCTCTGAACAGAGTGGCAACAGTGGTCAGTCGACATCAAGCATAAGATGCAGTTAATGTCAATCTCAAGTGAAATCGATGTTTACTGGCTGTTAACCTCAAATTCAAACAAAATCGATGTTTACCTCGAGTTAATGTCGATTTCACGTGTCTGGCATGCGACTGCTGACACTCACCTGAGTGCATGAAGCATGCAAAGGCGAGGCAGAAAGCTGCATGGGACATGCACCGGTTGTGCTGGTTGGGGCAGATGGAGGGCAAGGCATGGAGGAGGAGCTGAAGAAGTGGGAGGGTGATGGCAAGCTTGGCAACAGGGAGGGGATCACCAATGACTCGCTTGATGCCTTGTACAACTCTGGCCAGGTGTTTGGAGTCAAAAACTGATGTGGTGAGTCCCAAGTCAATGTGCCAAGACTTGAGGATGGCGAGGTCACACTTGATTGCACCATACAACTTGCCTGCCCATGCAACCCACTCAATGAGCAGGGACTCAGAGGCTGGGAAGGGGTGGAGGCCTTGGGTGGTGGTGAAGGAGGTGAACTCTGCACAGATGGGGGCAGATCGAGCTTGGGTGCTGGAGGTGAGGCTGTTCCAGAGCAGGAAGGCAGCTGGAGCTGAGAGCCCAGAGGCAGCAAGGAAGGAGGCTGGGGGTGGCTGGCTGTGCATCTCCCATTGAATGGGAGGAGGAAGAAGGCTTGAGGGAAATGCTGCTGGATGAAAGCAAACTGGCAAAAAGACAAAGCGTCAGCGAGAGTGTTCTCTTCTGAGGAAACATGGACAGGGATGAGCTCAATGTGCTGCTGCAAGCACAGAGAGAAGATGGCATGAAAGAGGACCTGGGTCTGGGGATCACGAATTGAACCCTTCCAGAGGCCATACTCAACATTCTCATTGTCGACATGGATGACAATGTGATGAGGGCCTGACCAGGAGGGTGAGAAACGATGAAGCGCTTCCAGAACAGCAAGAGCCTCAAGGAACTGGATGTCTTTCTGGTGGTGTCTGCATGACAGCTTGTGAGAGAAGACAGCGACAGGTTGGTCCATGGTGCTGAGGTGAGCACCAATGGACCGCTTGGATGCATCAGTCCAGATGTGCTTGACTAGGAGCAGTGAGGGTTGAAGGAGGGATATGCTGTCCCAGGAGCTGAGGGTGTCTACCCACCATTGTAGCTCTTCATGCATGCCCTTGCTAATATGACACCCATATGGTGACTTGTAGTGCACATGCACAGCATCATATAGATGGCAGAGGAAGGCTTGGCTGTGAGGGGCAATGTGAGTAATGAACTGAAGGTGACCTGCAACCTGCTGAAGCTCAAGCAAGGAAGCATGGCCACGTTTGATGATGCGATGGCACAGCTGTAGGATGCGCTGGCATTGTTGAAGGGTGATGGAGGCCATCTGGGCAACTGAGTCCAGCTCGATGCCTAAGACCTCTAGAAATGTGGTGTCCCATAACATCTTCTTCTGGCTGATGCAAAAGCCAAGTGCAGCAGCTGCCAGGCTGAGCAGTTGGATGGGCATGGCAGCATCAGTGGCAGCATCAGAGGCCCTGAAGAAGTCATCCAAGTATTGTGACATGTTGGAATGCGATGTTGACAACAGTGTCATGGACTGCAAGGTGAAGGTGGCAAGCCAATGCAGAAGCTTGGTGAACAGATTAAAGAGGAATGGCAAAGAGCATCCTCCAAATGCAAGCATGCATTCCTGGTAATGGTGACTGTCAAAGTGTATGCCCATGAGGTGGGCATCACTCTCTGTGATGATCACATGCCTGAAGGCATCCTCTAAGTCTGCTTTCCACAGCGAGGCCCCTGGATGTTCTCAAATGAAATCCATGACTGTGTCAAGGGTCTTGTATCTGATGGTGACAAAGGAAGGGTGGATGCCCTCGTTGATGGAAGGAAGGCATGCACCAGGCTTCTGGGGGTGAGAAAGATGGTAAATGGTGCAGCACTTATCGCTGTGTGGCTTAGGCACCACACCTACTGGGGAGCAGATGAGGTTGACAGTGGCAGGATCGGTCACCAGCTGCAGGCATCCTGCAAGGACTCAAGCCTCAATCTCTCAATGCAAATGGTGTACATCATCATCGTCCATTGGAAGGTTGTTGACCTCCAGCCTGGAAGCTTGGTGGAGCAGGCCTGAGTAGCCCAACTTGATGCCATGCTGGAGGGCTCCACACAGTTGAGCAGCGAAGACTTGGTCAGGGTAGAGGTTGAGGAAGTGTGACCAGTACTGAATGTTGAGGGTACCAACCATGGCTGGCACATCAGCAGCATCGAAGATTGGGCGCTCACATGAGGTGTTGGGTTTCAGTGGTGGTGGTGGTCCTGTGAGGAGGGAAGTGAGCAGCATTGAGGCAGGGTCAGGGGACATGTCAATGAAGCCAGCAGGAGCAAAGAAGTCCAGCGAGGGACAGATGGCACTTGACAGCAGCACAGGCTGGGCACTTGGAGGTGGACTGACCTGTGGCAGCATGCTTGGAGGTGGTGGGGACCTGTAGACATTGGCACTTGACAGTGGTGCAGGCTGGGCACTTGTAGGTGGACCAACCTGAGATGACACAATCGAAGGCTGCAGTGACCTTGAGCTAGACCTGCTAGATGCGCTTGACAGTGGCATGAGCTGGGCCTGAAGAGGTGGGCCAACCTGAGATGGTGTGCTTGACTGTGGTGCAGACAGGAGGGGAGCACTTGGAGGCAGCTGAGACCTAAGACTTGCACTTGAAGGTGGTGGAGACCTTTGGCTGAGCATGTCACTGGAGCAGAGCATGTCACCTGAGTGAGTGGGAAAACTCACCATGTTAAGCGCCCTTCTTGGGGACGATCTTGGTGCCCTTGAAGTTAGTGCAGGCATTGAGCATGTGTTGGCTGTGACACTTCATGCAGATGTGAGGTCTGCTGCAGCCAGTGCACTTGTGGCCTCCATTCCAGCGAAGGCAGGGTTCATCAGAGCCAGTGTTTGAGGTGTTGTGGCTCACGAGGGTGCATTGGGGCTGGGAGGCATTGGTGTGGCATGAAGAGCCTTGTGTGGCATCATGTCACTGGGTTGAGGAGGAGGGGTGAGGCACAAAGGCTGATGACTTGAGGAAGGGAGCTAGAACTGTGCTGTGGATCTGCTGATCAGTGAGAGCCCACCTGTGCACGATTCCAGTCCCAAAATGGATGCAGCAGACTGAGAGATGGTAGTCTACCACTGTGTGCCAAGTGAAGATGCTGTCAAACTTGATGATGCTGATGAGATGCGACAGGAGAGCTTTGTGCAGCTCGACGTTCTTAGTTGAATGGACCCTGATGCCTGTGTAGACAAGCCAGATGTGGGTGAGTGTGGTGAGGTTGGGGATGGCTTTGACAAAAGCCAAGGTCTGTTGAGTAGCTGAGTCTTCTGCCAGCATGAGCTGACCACCTTTGAAGATGAGGCTAGATGCCTGTGGTGGGTCCTTCATGATGCATGATTCAGGGTTGCACAGCTTGATGAGCTCTTCAGGCTTGAGCTTGTCTTGCACCACCTGTTTGGTGACATCTGTGGGGACCCAGGGGAAGCAGCATGAGGAGGACAGGAGTGCTGACTCACTGGCTGTGTTAGGCTGAGCATCGGAGGTGGTCAGCACTGGTGGAGGGGCCTGAGTCGCTGCAAGAGGGGGAGTGAGGGAGGCTGGGTTGAGCCTAGCCAGAAGCAGGTTAAGGCAGTCATCGAGAAGTGTGTCCAGATGGCTGATGATGCAGGTCTCGATGGCTGCCTCTGAGACAGCCAGGTCTTGGGAGGGGGGGATGAGGCGAGGGCAAACCGAGCAGGCATCTGGGGAGGCAGAGATGGAGTGGTGACAGGATGAAGAAGGGGAGGTCACCAGGCTCAGAACTGGAGATGCTGTGGAGGGAGGGTCAGTGACAAGGGCTTTCCAGCAGCCAGCACAAGTCCATGCAGGGCAGTTGCATGCACCAATGAAGTGCGAAGGGGGAAAACTGCCTTTGCACCTGGTGCAGGTGCTGCGAGACATGGGGAGGAGACCATCATGAGCCATGAGGAGGAGACCCAGTGGAGAGAGGGGAACACCTGCTTGAAGAGGGGAAAGAGTCAACCAGCAACTGCAAGAAGACTGTGGAGAGCTTGACCCAGGTGCCAACCAAGGTCAAGGTGTGCAGGTGATATGACAGCAGCAAGCCAGCATGTTGAAGAAAGGGGACTGATTGAACCCACAAGATGTTGTGCACCAGCAACAACAGCCCTACAAAGGCCTTCCAGCTCATCAGGCAGGGGGGTTGTCACTCTGTGAGGGAGCCTTGCTGAGCCAAGGGTGGAGAAATGCTCTCCTATCCTGGGCTGTCTTTGCCAGGGTGTGTACCTGAGCAGAAGATATCTTTAGCATCCACACCCTAGACACAGGGGACAGCTTGTGCCTCAAGTGCCGCTTTGACATCATGTACCATGCAGGGTACATCTAGGTGGGGTACTTTGGGCAACAAATGGCTGCAAGCAGCATGAAGAAAAGGAGTCATGGTGTGGGCCAAAGACAACCAACAACTAGAGAGAGAAAGGAAACGATGAAGGCCATGAGGCAGACATCGAGACATCGAACAGCTGTGAGCAGCAAGAGAGGGGGGAGGGCGAAAGTGCATGAAAGGATGAGAGCCACAGGGCAAATGTCTAGACTGCAAAGAGGGAGAAGGGGTGGAGAGGGAAATGGAGCACCATGACATGAGCAAAGGTGGATAGTCTTGATGGTCATCCAGAGAAAGAAGAAGAGGAATGTGATGGCAGGATTGCTGGTCACAATTGCAGTTGAGTCTTGAAGAGATGAGAAGAAGCTGCAAGGTGCACGAGCATGGCATGAGTGAAGGCTGAGTTGCAGAGGTCAGCAAGCCTAGAGTCAAGGGAGGTGTGCATCAGGCAGTGTGTGTAGCTGTGAGGTGAGGGAAGCTCTGACATGTCTTGCCATGAACAGAGGTGCCAGAGGAAAGAGAACTGGCTGAAATGAAAGAAAACAAAAAGCTGATGATGATGTCAAGCAGCTTGAGTGATGATGATGGGCAAAGAAGAGCAGAGCTGAGTGCGATGACTCTACAAATCTTTGCCAGTGAGATGAGTCTGTGACTCAGCGAAAAAGGAGCATGTGCACACTGATCACTCGCTCATGGCTGAGTGAAGCTAGCATCTGCTACACATATGCTTTGCAGTCTCTTTCCCCTTCCTTTCAGGCAGCTGACCACCTTTTCTTCTCCAGGTTGGCTGACCCCTTATCCCCTCCTCTACTCCTCCTGCTTGCTGTCCAGCTTGAGCACACTCCTTCCCCACCAACATCATGACCTTGACATGCCCTTTCTTTTTGGCCTCAAGACTTGCTGGTCTATTTTGGCCACTTCCCTCCTCACCCTTGTCATCGCTGGTGCCTTTCTTTGGCTGGCTGACCACCTCAAGGTCTGCTTGTTGCTCTAGGCTCAGGCACTAGTCTCCCTGCCAATGCCAAGGTCTTGTTGTGCTGTTCCTCTTGGCTTGAGACCCTGCTGCCATTGCACTCCTTCATGCAGCCATCTCACCTCCTGTGCTCAGCACACTTGGTCCTGTGCTTGTTAGCACCTCAAGACTTGCTTGCCACCCTGGCTTGAGCACAACTCTCTCCCATCAGTGTCAAGGTCTCATCATGCTCTTCCTTTTTGGCCTTGGGACTTCAGTCCTTCTTTGGCTCTTGTCATCATCATTGCTCTTCAGCATGTCGACTTCCTTTTCCTTCATGCCAGTCACACTCTCAGTGACATTTGGCTGCAATCTCCCCTCCCCCCTACTGCAACTGCTACCCATATCGCTGGATCAATGTGGCTGCAGGAGCTCATGCCTCCACCACAGGTGATTTCAACAACCCCTCCAACACTTGAGGGTGATCAAAGGATTGGTGCTCCTGTGATCTGACTCATGCTGCACTGGGTGGTTTGGTTGCCCCCAGCTTTGTTGCTATCTCCATGTCTTGTGCAGCCTGACATGACCCCATCACCCACCACTTGATCTCCAGCAATGGTCAACAGGCCCTACACTGGGTATCTCACACCTGGGTTGATGACCCAGACTCATCCTCATGCAGTGGTGCTCTGTGTAATACAGGCATAGTGTGGTTGCTGACAGCTCACCACTGCTGTCAGGCCCAGCAGCATCAAGGCTGTGGGAACCTTGATGGGCAGCACAGGACCCATCCAGCCTCATGGTTCTGACACACCTCACCCAACTCATGAAGGATCCCATTGCTGTGGCCCAACAGCATCAAGACTTGGCATGATGGGCACACTGAGCTCACACTTGAGTGTTTCATCTATCAGCAATCCATTGCTGGTAGCAGCACACCTCACCAGCATTGTGAGGAACCCCACCATTGTAGCTCAACAACATCAAGCAGTGGTTCAACAGAGCAGATGTGCTGGCTTTGCCACTGTCAACAGGCTGTGCATCTTGTCTGTGGTCTGGAAAACCCATTCAAGCTCTCCACAGTCTTCTCACTGTTGCAAGTTGACCTGCTCTGCAATCTTGTGCTGTTTGGCCTGGCAAGCCATCACACGCTCTCCTGAGCTATTTCTCATGTTGCCAAACTGCCCTTGCATTCATTATAAGTGCATGCTCAGTCTGACTCACTTTGTTGGCATCCACAGCAACCTTGTACAGACTTGTGCTCATTGCTGTGGCAAGTCCCCTGCTGCTGCCATCCCCCCCTGGGCTGGCTGACCCACCAGCACTGACTCTTCCTCTGGTCCATGCTTGGGGTCCCTGTCACCTCCCCTTTCAGCTCCTCTCTCAGCATCTCCCCCTCCAGCTGATCATGCAACCTGCTCCACTGGAGCATTCACTTCTGCTGCATCCCTTACCATGCTGGAGCAATGCTTTGATCAACTTGAGCACCAGCTCAATGACAAACTTGACCAGATCCTGCATTCCATCCACTCAAGACACCCCATGCAGCCCATGCAGCCAACCTCACTGGCCCCTTTGCAGGCTCAGCCTCTTCCACCTCCAGCAACATCAGTGGGTGGTTTGGCACTTGCTCCTGTTGGTCCCTCCATCACCACAGATGAGTTGCTCCCCCCTGTCTGTCTCTCACTGCTTTGCCTGGGTCCCAGCCAACATCCTCCTCCTCATCAAATGTGACCAGCTCAAACTGGAGCAGCTGGTCAAGCTCCATAACCCTGAGTCTTGGCCTCGTGAGAGCCCATCCATGCTGCCAGCCTTGTCATTGACAATGGTCAGCTCACCCTCACCAACAACACTGCAGACTCACACACATCTGCTTTCATCAAGGCTTTTCCCAACCTCACTGCCCTCTCCTCAGTCTGGATTGTGTACACTTCAATCAATGGTCACTACACAGCCAATTGGGCCCTGCTCGAGGCTCTTCTCACACACTGGGAAAACTTGATTGAGCTGGATCATATTTACCAGTGGCATGCCATGGCAGATTACCACCTTGCTCTCTGCCACAAGCTCTTTGGCACAACTGCCATTCAGGAGTGGTCCCTTTATGACCAGCAGCTGGCAGGTCAGCACTTTCTGCCTTATCCCAAGACAGCCCCTTCATCATCATTGTCTAGCCATGGTGATCCAAGCTCCAGCTCTCACCTTCATCCCTTGTCCTCCTTGCATGTCCATATGCACAACACTTGCTTGGGAACATCCACCTCTGGTGACCCCTGCCATCATTTCAATGCCAGACAACCTTGCCCTGGCTGTGCTTGCACACACATGTGTATGCACTGCCATGGTCCTCACCCTATCATGCAGTGTATCAGGTTGAGCAAGTCCTCTGCCAACCAACCTGTGAAGAAGGCATCATAATGGTGAGTATGCCTTCTCACTCTGGCAACATGTCTCACCCCATGCTGCTCTCAGTCACACCCACTTGGCTTGCACCAGCCTCACCAGTGCTCTCTCAGCCTGTGCCAGCCTCACCAGTGCTTCCTCAGCCTGCACCAGCCTCATCACTGCCCCATTGGCATGCACCTGCCCAAACAGTGCCTCCCCATCAGCATGCACCCACTCCACCAGTGCCTCCTCGGTGTGCACCCACCTCACCAGTGCTACCTCAGTGCACACCCACTCAACCAGTGCTCCTTCCACCTGTGGATTCCCTTGCTGCCAGTGTCATCAACTTGTCACCTGACCTTGCCTCAACCTTGCTGGCCTCCTTAATCACAGCTTCCCTGCTGCTGCCATTGGTGTGTGAGCTACCAATCTTTGATGCTGCTGACACTCCTGCAACTGTTGGTATGCTCCAACTTCACCTCTGGTCTTGGTTCCTCAACCTGTACCCTGACCAGACTTTCACTGACCAGCTGTGAGGAGCCCTTTGCCATGGGGTCAAGCTTGGATACAATGGACCTCTGTGCTCTTCAGCACATCTCGAAGTCTCCAACCTGCCCATGGACTCTGATGACATCTTCCACTTGCATTGTGAGATCAAAGCTCACCTGCTAGAGGGCCATCTCCATCATGTTGCCAATCCCAGCAATGTTGGCCTTGTCTGCTCCCCAGTTGGCATTGTACCCAAGCCCCACAGTGAGAAGAGGTAGACCATCTACCACCTCTCCCACCCTCACAAGCTGGGAGCTCACCTGCCATTGGTCAATGATGGCATCCACACCTCCTTCATCACCATTCAGTATGAGAGCCTGGATGCCATCAAGGACTTTATCTGGGAGCATCCTAGCACCTCTCTCTGGAAAGCAGACCTGGGGGATGCTTTTCAACACATCATCATTGCTGAGTCAGACACCTGTCTCATGGGTATCAACTTCAATGGTCAGTACTTTCAGGAATGTGCTCTTGCATTTGGAGGATGCTCTTCACCATTCCTGTTCAACCTATTTGCCAAGTTCCTGCACTGGCTTTCCTCATTTGCCTTGCAGTCCATGATGCCATCATCAGCTTTGCATTCTGATGTCTCACACTACTTGGATGACTTCTTCAGCACCACTGACACCTCCACCAGCACTGCCACACCAATCCAAGTGCTCAGTCTCACTGCTGCAGTGCTTGGATTCAGACTCAGCCAGAGGAAGACAGTCTGGGATACCACCAAGCTTGAGATCCTCAGTATTGAGCTGGACTCAGTTGCCCAGACCACCTCAATCACTCAACAATGCTGTCAGAGGATCCTTCAGCTCTGCACTCACATTGTTGACCAAGGTCAAGCCTCCCTGCTTGAACTCCAGCAGGTTGCAGGCCACCTCCAGTTTGTCACTTGGGTGGCACCTCATGGCTGTGCCTTCCTCTGCCACCTATATGACACCATTCGCTCACACTACAAGGCTCCCTTCAGTCAATGGATCAGCAAGGCAACCTGGGCAGAGCTGGCTTGGTGGATCAACACCCTCCAATCCTGGGATGGTGTGTCACTTCTCCAGCCCTCACCCCTTGTCATCAAGCACATCTGGACTGATGCTAGCAAGCACTGCATCAGTGGACACTGGGGCAGCATGGATCATCCTGTCACCATTTTTTTGCATGAGCTCTCTTGATGCCACTGCCACAAGGATATCTGCTTCCTCGAGGCCCTGGCTGTCCTGGAGGCTCTTTGCTGTTTTTTGCTGCTGTGGATGGGCCCCTGTTGCATTGTGCTCTACATTGACAATGAGAATGTTGAGTACAGCCTACACAAGGGCTCCATCTTTGACCCCAAGACCCAGGCCCTCTTCCAGGAGATCTTCTCCCTGTGCCTTTGGCAGCACATCAACCTTGTCCCTGTCTGTGTATGCTCCAAAGCTAATGTGCTTGCTGACACCCTTTCCCACCATCATTTCACATTTCTCCAGCAGCACTACCCTCATGCCTTTGCCCTGCTTCCATTCAATGGCACCAGGGTGCACAACCATCAGCAGGCTTCACCCAAGCTGTTGACCTCTCCCCACAGGCCTCTTTCCTTCTCTGGAATGGCCTCACAGCCAGCACACAGGCATGATCCATCACCATGTGTGACAACTTTGCCACCTTTGCCATCAGCATGCTCCACCTTGCTCAGCCCTTCCCTGCCTCACCAACCTCTCTCATTGAGTGGGTGGCACACCACCACACCACAGGGAAGACATACAACACACTCAAATGTGACCTTGCCATGCTCAAGTCCTGGCATGTTGACCTTGGCCTCTCCACCTCTGCCTTCAACTCTGAGCAACTTGAGCATGTTGTCTGAGGTTTCAAGCACATTGTTGGCATGCCCCTCCCTGCTGCCAAGCTTCCAATCACCTTGCCCCTCCTCTGGAAGCTTGTGCAAGCCCTCCCTGCTGTCTGTCCATCACAGCACAACCATCACATGTTCAGGGCAGCCTTCTGCCTCGCTTTTGCATGCTTTCTGCATGCAGGTGAGCTCACCTGGGAAGCACCAGGCTCCCACAACTGCCTCACAGTCTCATCAGTCACCTTTGCTGCAGATGGCTCCTATGCCACCATCACCCTCCTGGCCAGCAAGATGGACCCTTTTCAACAGGGTGTCATGCTCACAGCACCCTCTGTCCCCCTCAGCACTTGCATGGTTGCAGCACTCAAGCTCATCTGTCACAACAGGGCACCACACAAGCCCCTCTTCATGCTGGAAGGCTGCCAACCTTTCATGCACTCAGCCTTTGTCACCATCCTGCAACAGTGCCTTGAGGCTTGCCACATCTCCCCTCTGTCATACTCCAGCCACTCTTTCCACTGTGGTGCTGCCACTTGGGCTGCCTCCAATGGCATCGATGCTGACACCATCTGTGGCCTTGGCCACTGGCAGAGTGATTGCTTCTGCCACTATGTTGACTGCTCCACTGCTGACAGGGCTGCCACCATCAAGGCAGCCCTCTACACCAACACCTCAGCTGCCATCAACCTTGACATCACTGCTTGGCATGACCTCTAGGCCTCTGGCTTGCCTCTCTCTGGGGAATGTCTCTCACTTCCCTCCAGCCTCAGTTCATGACCATCACACCATGCAGTATGCCACTCACACACAATGTGGCCACAGCTGGGAGCTTGCAAGCAACTCCCTGAGTTAGGCAACCTTATGTTATTGTTATGCTCTCAATTATGCTTGTGTGTCTGCTTTTCTTGTGTGACAACTGTTGACTCCATTGTCAGATCTCTTCCTAGTGCCAACTACTCTAGCTAGCACATGCTCATACTGCCTTAATCTGCATCTCCAAGCTATTGCACTCCACCAACTCCCTCTCTCCATGACTCTAGCATCCCTACCATCATTCAGCATCACCCACATCTTGGCATTCCAACATACACCCTTCAATGCTGACTTCACACAATTCCACACCTTCAAACCCTTCAACAACCTCAACACTTTCTCCTACAACCATGCCACTCACATATGTGCAGGCTCTTTTGATGGTGTTGTGGGACAGTATTGAGTTCAGCATGGTCCTTGGCCTGCTAGTGTTCACCATCAACCATAGGCCCACCCATTTTGTGCTGGACATTGAAGTCCATGGTGCCAAAGACCCAGTGCCCCACCAACCAGGAACTCTATGCCTCCACAATCACATCATCAAGCAAAAGCAAGTAACCCTTTTCCTGTGTTGCAGTTAGTGCTGCTCTTCCTCATTTCCTTTGCTCATCAATGAATGCAGTCCACCTTTATTCTGCTACAACACTGGGCCTTGTCCTGTTCATGGCTCTGTCACCAAGTCAATCAGGCATCATTGG